>CM045769.1:170490105-171690105 GCA_025200525.1 Camellia lanceoleosa
TGTGCGTGGTAGATGCACGAAATGAGAATGTGTGTGATAGATACACAAAATGAAAAGAGTGTGATTGATACACTAAATAAACATGTGAGAGATACATGAAGCAAACGAAAGTAAATGAGGTGTGATGGATACACTAAAGTGAACATGTGATAGATACATGAGGCAAACAGAGTGAATGAAGTGTGATGGATACACTAAAGTAAACATGTGATATGAAGAGAAGAATAGTGTGATAGATACACAAAGCAAAATATGTGTGATAGATACACAAAGTGAACGAAGTGTGATGAGAAAGAAACTTGATAGGTACAATGCAATACAATGCATGATGCTTACGGAAAGCAATAAATGGACAAAGCGGCGCTTTTAGAAAGCACCTCATGAGGTGAGTGGCGGTGAACCGCTCTACTCTGACGGGGATCTCCCCTCGTGCTCTTCGAACACTTTACCTTGAACATACAGCACAAAGGCTCTGGAATGCTAACAAGTAACAATATCTGCATGTGGGAGCCACGGCTGCCGCTTGTCTTCCTGATCATACTCACAACTTTCCCTACTCTCCAACGGGGTGACAGACTAGGTTGGTTCAGTATCCAGAATTGAGGTGCATACACGCTATCTCAACCTATGGAGCTTCCATACAGATTTCAAGCCGAGGGCACGCCTCTGGGTATTTAAACCAGACTTTAGTCTCGGAAATCCCGAACCTTTGTGTTCAAGGCAACAGCCATTCGAACTCTAGTTTCCACCGTCGCAATTGGTCTCCTAGGAACTCATTGCAAACATGGCCAAGATGTCCCTGGCACGGAACGGTACTCGAGGAGAGCACTTCTGATCGCCATTCTGGCTTGAGGCTGACTTGATCTTGAGCTTGAGGTAGAGGCACACTCACACTTCGGAGCATTGACAAGACCTGACAAGGTGCATACGGAATGCGATCTCGGAGCTTACTGAAGTTGGAACACACTCAGATGCCCGACATTTTCCTCTTTTGCTTTCGCTTTGCAGCCCGAAATTCATAGCTTTAGATAGGTCCTGGTTTTACTGTTCTCATATGACCTGGGTTGAACCCTGCGGTTTTCTGAAAGAACAAATTCTGTTTTGCACAAATGTGGAGAACGGCACGGCACTCGGAGCACAAAACGGTTTTTTGAAATTGAGAGATGAATTTTCGACCAGGTATTGAGCCTACGACTGAATACAGCACACTACGACTCAACAAGGAAATAAAAGGCACACAACCTAGACACATCGAGTAACACTCGAAACGACTCAAAATAAGAATCGAGATAAAACAAAAGATACGACACTCAAACTGTGCACAGGGAGCCTGTTTCACCGGGTATGTTTCCCACACTTTCTTATTTGTGATTCTCACATCACTCGGCCCTCAAGCTCTGTTTTTCTGAAAAAGCCCTTTTCTCACTTTTTCTCTCATCGCACATCTCTCTATTCTTCAATTTCTCATTTTTCAATCCCTCCCCTGGGTGGTTGATGGATAAACAGCAAGTTGTGGGCTCGTGCCCCTAGCATTCTGCTAGATTCTTCTTCTTCTGCACGCGGCTAGCGAGTTTCTCCCACAGAGGGGTTGCGCTACAACTGGGTGTGTAGCAAATCTGCCGCTAGCATCGGTTGATGATGCTTTGCTGGGGAGTTTGGACGTGATAAGATCTGTCCAGATGATGGAGTGGAATATCTTGCCTCGTTCCAGTTCATGCTTCGCACTTGGCTTGATACCTCGTTGCGTGGAGGATGTGAGAGCCTTCAGCCCTTTGCTGTTAGCTTCAGTTGTGCCCTTTTCTGGCAGGTAGAGTGCCCTTCTTGGCGAGTATGGTGCCTTTTCTGGCAAATGCATTGGCTACGGGGAAAAGACAGAACACCTAACTCAATTGTGCCCCTAGTTCATCATTTTGACCATTTTTTGTTTTTGAGCTTTCTCCTAAAAAATTTTGACCAAAATGAGAGTTAGATTAACATGTTTGTTCGATTTTTGATTTGAAATCATGCAGTTCAGGCTATGAGCACTGAAAATTTTCCTTTTTTGAGTCCAGGGAAAAGGTCCAGTTTTGGAAAATGAAACAATTTTCGAGAAAATTAGTCAACCTCAGTAAAAATTCTCAAAAACTATTTTTGCAAACGGCCAATGCTCAACAAGCGCGGAACCTACTCTTGAGATGCACAACCTCGAATCTGGAGGAAAACTGCCCCTTGCTTGAGGAGGGTTGCATGGCAACGGAAAGTTGCCCCTTGTTTGAACGGCACCGCGGCGCGTTGAATGGCAACGGAAAGTTGCCCCTTGTTTGGATAGCACCGCGGCGCGTTTGAATGGCAACGGAAAGTTGCCCCTTGTTTGAATGGCACCGCAGTACATTGTAGTCAGTCCTCAGAGCGATGAACACAACCAGACTCTCAGATACAGAGGAGGCAAAGATGGTCAAAACCATCACATGGACACAATTGAATTTGAATTGTTTTACGGCTGGACTTCAGAATGAAGTTGCCTACGTATCCCAAAGATGGGAATCAAGCCTTACGTAGTTCGGGGTTAAGGTACACTCGGGTATTTAACCTCTCCTTTTTATGCTCTCACTTTTGCCATATACTGCAGGTGTTTTCAACCTTGCGAGCTTTGTTTTTCTTTTCTTTTCATTCTTTTCATTTCTTCTTTTCATCTTTTCTTTTTTCTTTTTCTCTTTTTTGAATTTTTTGTATCTTTTCCTTTTTTCTTTTCTTGTTCTTTTTTGCATTTTTCTTTTTGCATTTTTCTTGCTCTAACTTTTGCCTGGGTCGCCCTTCTGGGTTTTCGGCCCAGCGAGCCTCTCAAAGGGTAAAAGTGTAACAGGTCCATGCCAAATGGTTTTGAGATCCTGCAGTCATCCGAATCCAAAAAAAATCGCTGTATTGATTCGCAGAAGGGTCCATCTTCGGCTCTTCGAGCATATCGGACATTTTTGCCCCTAGTTCGAGGGGTGCTTCTGATCTAGCTCTGCAAGCTTCTTTTGACGACTTCTGATCTTCTTGATCTGACTTTGGTGCCTCTTGTTCGAGGGCTGCTTCAACCGCCACACAGGCCTCACATTGTGGTTGACCGTTGAACCTTCTGAATTCAAGTTCAAGGTTTAGAAGCAAAGGGGTTGAATCTCGAGGCTGAGAGCGATCCTAAGCTGCACAATCTCAAGAGCGATTCCACACAGGTCTTCG
The DNA here is from genome assembly GCA_025200525.1 of Camellia lanceoleosa. NCBI lineage: Eukaryota > Viridiplantae > Streptophyta > Magnoliopsida > Ericales > Theaceae > Camellia > Camellia lanceoleosa. The sequence goes on from CM045769.1 coordinate 170,493,307, forward strand.
CAGGACCGCACAAAACATTTTGTTTTTGAAAATTTTTAAGAAAGCGACGAATCGCTCGCACTGAAGATAGTGTGAAACCATGCCGATCAAGCCGTGGTCCTTCTCAAGACTCACGCTAACAAGCATGATTTCATTCATTAAAGGCTTAGCACGCCTCTCTTTCTCTCAATTTGATCAAAGTTTTGCAAATCCCGAGGAATTCCTCCTCTTTGTTTTCACCGCAGTTGTTCAAAAGTTTTGAAAAACTCAGTCATTACAATGACTTCAAGGAACAAAGAGCGGTGGAATGCACGCCATTTCATTCAAACCCCACAAGAACTAACACACGCGAAGCAAATGCGAGAGTGTGGAAATCACTTCGTTTCATTCAAAATCTGTACAACTGGCTCCTCGCGTAAACATACTCAAAACAAAACGAAAAGACAAACAAAAAACAAAATGGTGACGCTCGAGGTAACACCCCCGGAATCACCCGACTCCTATACAACGGGACTGACTCGATACAACAAGACAGACCCAAAACAAAAAGACTGACTTAAAACAAAAAGACAGACTCAAAACAAAACAACAAGGCTGACCCAATACCCAAGTCAAAATGCAAAATTAACAGCACTTGTACATTGCTCAAAACGGTGCATGCCATTCACCACAGCTGGAGTAATCCGAGCGCCATCCGCAGGTGGTTCCTCCCCCGAATCACATCACATTATCCCTTAAGTTCACCGATCCTGTGCCGATAGACTTTGCAGAGCTTGGCGGGAGGACAACCCCGTTGTCAAATAGATCCTGTACTTTATGGCGAAGACGGAAGCAGTCGTCGGTAGTATGGCCAGTTTGCTGATGGTACGCGCAGTACTGGGTAGCATCATGTGTAGCCGGAAGAGGGTTCAGGAGAGGCCGAGGCTCAAGGGGTTTGAGATGGCCTTGCCCTACAAGGATTTGGAAAGCTGTGGACAAAGGCATGTGGAGGGCATGGAAGACCCTCCGACCTCGGGGTTGGTATTTCTGGGTTTGTGGATTTTTACCAGCGCATCGGCAAAAGGATTGGCAGTGCCTGGCCCAGTTTCTTGATCTCTTCCGAGTGGAGGGTTAGAGCTAACAGATTGCTCTCGTATAACGCCCTTTCCCCGCTTTTCCTTTGATTCAATCGCCTAACTTGAGCGGCAAAAGTGTCATCCACAGTTTTTGCAACAACTGCGAGGACTTGCTCTTTGTCCAATCCCTCGGCTTTCAAAGCCTCAATAGCAAACATAAGATGTTCATGGGATCCATGCCTGCCCCTATCTTGTTCTTTCCACTCGCCTCCACTTTGCCAAGGGATTGGCCTTCCTCGGATGCAGCTTGCCCCAAGACTGAGGAGCCTTTTGACATGAAATTCCCAGTATGTGGTGTGGTCGATGATGGCGCCAATGTCCCGGAGGCTAGATCGGTCACAGTTCTTTGAAGATCTTTTATCATCCTCATCAGCTCGGAAGTAGTGGGTTCACGGGTTTGAGATGATTGGGATTTAGGTGCATCCATCATACACAAGTCCGTGCTTTCTGGAATGAACACCGCAGGCTTGGGTAGATGGGCCGGGGTGATGTATATGCTGGGGTCATAGGTGGACGGCAGTATATGGATGAGGTTGAGATGTAGGGGTGACAGGTTTGTGGTGGCCTGAGGTCCCTTTGGTGGAGCTATAATCTCTTCGTCAATAAGATCCTGAATCTTATGACGGAGGCGGATGCAACGGTTAAATATCATGATCGTCTTTGTTGATGGTAGTCTGATGTTTATTTGGGTCATATCTGGATGGAAGGGGGCCAGAGAGGGGTGGGGGTTCTAGGAGTTCTAGGTGCCCTTTTTCCCGTAACATTTGCAAAGCTTGAGAAAGACTCATGTCTGAGAGGATGGAAATTTGGGCTTGGTGCGTGTTGAAATGGTTGGTCTTTGGCTAATGAGGGAAGTGGTGATAGGGTCTACTTGAGCATTCCACAACCGTGCTACCATCGCTGGTAGCATTGGGCTATGAACAACATCCTTCTTTGACGGCTCATTATCTTCCACAAAGATCCCTTGTCGGATGGCCTCCTTGATTTGAACCCGATGTCACGGAGGTCCTTAAATTTGAATATCATATTCTGCAATGTTTCTTGCCTAACCATGTCTTGTTGCAAATAATCCATGATTCTTTGAAATGGATCAACAAATCCTCCAATTTGCGAGTGCGCCATGATAGAGGTAAATGCTAGTGCTCCAATCGAGGTAATGATCGTGGTAGGCGGATCGAGATGAACCGGTGAGCCCTAATCGCCTTTTGCCTTGCCTCAGCGGAAGAAAACTGGTTTCCCTTGAATCAAATTTCTGACCTCACAAAGTCTATCAGCACTAGTTCGGTGTACCCGGGGGATATTGAAGCCTTCTGAAGCTATGGTTCCAAAACTACCTAGCAAAAGAGAAAACGGACAGCATCTCAGCCTGATTTTACCTGAACAGATACGAGCATAGTTGAATGAGTGTGCCCTCTCAATTTGTCCAAAATTCGCCTCCGTCGATATCCTCGGGTGGCGAATCCAACATCAATCGGTGCCCGCAGTTCGATGCCCAAACTCATAGACTGATATATGCATTCCCTGTAGAGACGCATTCTAACAAGCACATAGCAGATAAATGAGAGCTCAAAACACCTCTATGTTGGGGTAGGGTTTCCCTGTCCTATTTTGTCAGGAACTAGGGTTTCACTACGCCTTGTGACTTCAAACAACCTATGAACGTGTAAGCAACCTGTCCTAGTTTGGAATGGACACTGTGGAACCGAAGATGCACTAGGTCGAATGGTCGAAAAGCGTGCCCCGGTAAAACCGGGGTTTGTGTTCCCATAGTGGCAGAGCCCGTACCCGGACAGCCTTATGGACATGTCTTGACAAGACAAGCCTCAAGAAACCGCCAGAATAGCAGATGGCAAACCACGGTGTCCTAAGCACTAAATGCAAATGCAATGCAAAGAAACACACAAGTGTAGTCAAAACCAGATATCATGAGTTCGAGTCAAGTTCTCTAAATCCCAAAGAAGTCGCCAAATCAGTAACAACGCCATGGGGACCTCGCTACGATTCGGACTCGATTTTGTTGCGGTTCTCAATCTTGAACCAAAGAGTCCAAATCCAAATCGCTTTGAAGGAAAAGCAGTTTTTGAAAGAAGTGCCAAACATGGATCGCTTTGTCGATAACGAGTCGCCACCTAAATATTTTAAAATGGGAAATTTAGGAAACCCTGACTCGCTGCCGCAAGGCCACGTGTCCTTCATCACCAAAGTTGCCTCGGGAACTTGGGTACGATTAGGGAAGGTCACCTCGTGAGCACCCCCCCTCGCCCGGTCGAAGACCACCCTCTACTAACCATGATATCTGTTTTGAAAACTTTGTGCGTTCTTATTCCGGTTTTAGCCTAGATTACTATGTGATGCTCATGACAAACAAGTATAGATGGGCGTGAATTGGAACAAAACATTTCATGTTTGTTTGTTTGAAAATGATGTGATGGTGCGCCTGAGCAGGCTAAAATCGGATTTGCCACCCTCGGGTGGGCTTAGAAAAGCGATGATGTTGCCACTATCTAGTGGGCTTAAAACAAACAGTCAATGCATTGTCCCAAGTCAGATGACTCAACCTCCACCCACAGGCATTCAAGGCAGTTATATCATATAAGCACATAGCCTCATGGCAAGCATGCTATTCATGGCAACACTCACACGCATGCAAGGATGCTAAAGCATAAAACTTACCGAGTACTCCAAGCCAAAACAGAAGCTGATTAGAAATCATGCATGATCCTAAGTATACAGAATTGCCTAATGCAACACATGCAAAAATGCAACTATAGCAGGCTCGGCTATTCTAAACATGGCATATGAAATGCTACAACTAACAAGTATTCAACTTTGGAATTGAAATACAATGCAGTTTGTATGATGTGCCGAGCCCGGTGCATGCAAAACAGATGAATGAATGCAAACATGCTATCATACTGTATGCTAAATGAAATATGCCCTATATCTAACCATCGTAAGCGGGTAAATAAAAGGGAGAAAGAAATGGGGGTTGGAAGACATACATCGCACTCACACACCCTTATTACAATTATGCCCTCGCGCAGAGGGTCCGAATAAATAATAATACAGACCCGAATAAAAGAATATTACAGATTTCTAATTAATTAACAAATTAATTACAAAAGAAGTAAAACTGGCATGCAAGCCAGGGACTTCCTCGCTTCTGATAGATGATGTATGTTAGGCTGCTTCGGGCGAAAATCTACTGGGATGCCCTGATTAGCCTCTGTTTGCAGTATTTCTCGAAATGCGCGCCGGACTCCGAAAAGTTGTTGATCCTCGGTTTTGCCTTGAAGATCCAAGTGTTGCTACTTTCTCGAATTTGTTGTTTAACCCTGAGAACACTTCCTTCCTTTGGAATGGTAGTGTTGATGGTGGAGCTAAGGGTTGATGAAGAGGAGCTAGGAACTTGGAAGTTTTTCAAGGTTTTGGCTATGGAAATGAAGCTTTGAGAGAGAGATGTCTTGAGGCAATTTTTCTAACCTTGAGGAAGGAGCCGCCCGGCCCTTTAATAGGCAAAATGGGGTGTAAAGGGAGGAAATGGAGGCAAGATTTCCTCCCAAAATATCCCCGGATGTGGAGATATTTTGGCAAAATATCCGGACAAATTGAATGGGGAAAGCAAGAAGCTGTCGACCGGTGGTTTTTGTTGCAAGTGGCCGGCCACACCCCTCATGGCCGGCCACCACCTCCCATGGCCGGCCACCACCCCTAAAAATGAAAAGTTGAATTAGTGGCCGACCACCATTTTTTGTGTCCTCCCATGTGTGTAGAATAAGGCCCCAAGGTTGGAATTTGGCAACTCAAGCAGAGACACAACATTGCATTTGAAGGAGAGGCTCAAAATGAAATTCACAATTCTTGGCCGACCACCACTTTTTGTGTCCTCCATGTGTAGAACAAGGTTCCAAGGTCAGAAATTGGCAACATTGAAGCAGGATTCACAACATTGCATTTGAAGAAGAGGCTCAAAAATGAAAATAGGAATTGCTGGCCGACCATACATTTTTAGGGTCCTCCCATGTCCCTTGATCACAAATATGTAGCTTTGGTTGGAAGAAAATACCCCCAGGGTGTTCAACATTGGCCCGGAAGTGAGCAAAACAGGCGCCGGAGGAGCGAAACTGGTTATCTGGGATAATTGCTGGCCTCCCACCCCACCAGTGATCTTCCTGGTATTGAAACAGAGGTACCTGCCAAATTTGAACAAAAACTAAGGAGAAATGAACGTTCGGGGCCAAAACCGAGCAATTCGGGATCCCGAAAATGGGCTGCGGGTGCCGGAAATGGTGTATGGCAGCGAAGTGGGTATCTGCGACCCCAGTGTCCCTCGGAATGACAAAACAGAGGTTCCTGCCAAAATCGGAAAACCGATGCAAAATGAATGCTCGGGGCCCAAACTGCAATTGGTCCCGAAACCGACTCTGAGCAAAGAAAGTGGCATCTGACACGGTGGGCATCGAAGGCCCAGTGTTCCTCGGAACTATAAAAGCAGAGGTGCAAGCCAAAACCGGAGAACTTCGGAGATGGTTGGGCGGTCGAGCCGAGGCACACGGCCGACGATCCGAAAACCGGAACCGGCTCCGAATGGGCAAAATGGCCTCTGACCACAAAGTAGCTCATGGCCACCGGAGATAGTCTGAGGACTATTCCCTTCCCTCGAAAGAAAAACAGAGAAAACCGAAGTCTGTTCGCAAACCGAGACAAGGCACGAAGAGAATTTAGTCCGGAGGCGGCGCACGCCGCCGCGACTCTGAGACAAGATGCAACATCACCGAGCGCTCAATCGGTGACGTCTGAGTCTTAAGGTCGGTCAAAAATGGGGTGTCTACAGTTTTTGGCGTAGAAATGTGGATATTCCTTATTTGTGTGCGGAGGACCTTTTTTTTTTTTTTTTTAATCTGTTATTATGTTGTCCTTTGTTTTTTTGTGAATTACTATTGTTTGTACAGATAACTATTGGCGCGATACAAATTACTTTTGGCATAGAACATATTACATTTGTCCTGGTATAGATTACCGTTTGGATATTTGTTTTTTTGTATACGAAAGACATGGTTTTTGTATAATCCTCTGTTTTGTATAGAATTATTATTTTAAGTTGGATTATGCGTGGTTTGTATGGAATTTCTATTATATTTCGAATTTGACGTTAAAAGTTAATTTTTCTTAGATTGTTATTATTTTGTTTATATACAGGGTACATGTTGCATAGAATAAATACAAGGTGAAATTAATATATAAAAAAAATCTAGAGAAAGTTTTTGGCAACTAAACATTTAAAGAAGTGAAGTTGTTAATGACTAACCAATTGGTAGCCAAAAGAAAATTAAGGTTTTTTTGTGACTAAATATTTAGTGGCCAAAAGAAAGAAAAGATTTTTCGCAACTAAATAATTAGTAACCAAAAAAATAAATAAATAACCATTTTTCAACAAATGAGGAGTTATTACTCACCGGTATACTCTACAAGTGCAGTAAGTGCAATGGAACTTGCCTTCAGTCCTTCCTTGTTACATATATACTTGAGCCTACAATAACCATTTTTCAACAAATGAGGCTGCATAATTGCAATAAAAAGATGTGACAGTTCAAATACAGTAGGGGACAATCATAAAAAATACACCTAAGCAGTGATCAATAGACATGTTCAGACTACACCCACCATGCCTTTCTATGCCTTTTCCCAACCCGACCCCCTCTCCAACTATGAAGTACACGCACAACACTCCTTGGCTGCACCCAAACCATGCTAAACGCAGATGGAGCTAGTAACTATAATTGCATTACAATCCATTTTTTTAAAAATATATACAAATATATATATATATATATATAACAGGAGTATGTTCGGGCTCAAAATTTGATATCAAGATTTATTTTAGTAATTTTGTGTGTGTGTGTGTGTGTGTGTGTTGGGAGGTGATTTGAAGGGGCAATTTTTCTAATCTTAATAACTCACACACCACAACCACATGTTGCTAAAGAAGTCTAAACCCATTCAATACCTCCAAAGGGCCGCACCCAAAAGTCAAAGCATCTCTCAACAGTAAGTAATGTATATGAAAATTTAGATAGCGTGACCTTTCACCTGCACATACAATTAAAACTACAAGCAGCCTAAGTTCCAAGTTAAACCTCTCAATATACTAGAAACAAGCTAACTATCCCAATTAGTTACAATAACCCACATTGTCATGCAACGGGTAACAAACAAGAAAACTCACTTAAAAAAATTAGTCATGATGATATTATTTGAATTCATCGATCCTATTTATATATTCAAGATCACTTTTTCAAACTTCCAATATGGAATGTGATTGTTACGCTTCCTCTAATTAGAAAGCCTAGAGGGCCATAGGCCCTAGAATCTTGGGCTGAGACTGAAGCTTACAGATGCTCTCTAGGACAAGATTATGAGCAAAATCTCTCGATCAAAATTTTGACCAATTCAAATTCAGCTGACTTATTTGAATTCAAATTTTTTCCAAAATATTGGTTTTACTTTAACATTGATGCTTTCTTTATCATTTCTTTTTCTTGTTCTACAAAATAAACAAAAAACTAAACAGTAATGTGTTCATACCAAATAAACAAACAAATAAATAACTAGTAGATGGAATATAACAACCAAATAAATACAAACAAATAAATATTAATGAAGCGAACATTGAAACTTCTGTTCTTCACTTTCAAAACAAGATCATAATATGCCCCAATATGGCTGGGAATACATACCCTTCTTCAAAGGAGTTGAAAAAGGATCTATGCGCGGGTCGAAATGACCTCAAAAATGAAAAAGAATTTTCTTGTTTGCTCACCATAGTAGACAAATATCTCAAAATAACTCTCATGCTAATGTTTGACACTTTCATTACGCCCATAGTTCTGCAGCAAGTGTAAAAGCCTGGCATACATTTTGAAGGAAGACAACTAACTAAACGTTTCATTACACTTAAAATCCTAAAATAGAGTCTAACCCTATGAAATCAATTGTGATTGCATAGGAAGTAGTCCCCTGTCCTCATCTGATATGCTGATAAATCAATGACATTCTGGTGACAAGGATCATTGTTGTGGTGTTGGCTACCATTGCTTTTCAGGCTCACATAAGAACACAAATTCCAAGTTCCTTTACCCAAAAAGCTTCTCCTGCATCCACTGAGACATCCACTTCACCATCATCTTTCATTAACTGATTCAAAATCTTTTCTATGAATGCTGGCATATACATCCACTGCAGTCCTTTGCTCTTCCTAACTACATCGGCACCACTCATACACTTCAAAAGGCCAGATGTTCACGTCTTCAGTTCACATGACCTGCACATAGAAAACACATACATTCAGATTAGCAATGAAGGAACAGCAAAAGACATTGAGGATTCCCTACTCTTCTGCTAACCAGCTGGGAATCTCACCTTGGGAAGAAATATGCTTAAATATCACATTGATACAGTTTTTCTGCAATGGAATTGACAACTTTAACTACTAACTGAACACAGATAGCATAATGAGAGAGGGAGCACTTATTGGAGCTTTCTTTTTGTACATGTTACTTCACTGAACAGTTCCGATGCAATTATTGCCGTGGATTCCAACTCAGCCAAAGTGAAATTTTGATAATTTCAGTGCATGTCTACAATTAAGTGGAAAAATAACCTCAACCACTTGGTTCTCTGCCAGACTTGTTCCAAGCTACTATTTTGTATGGATCCCAAAATAATGATAATAATAATAAAATCAACGAAGCAGATTAAAAAATTGAATCATACCTTGGTTCTCTTCCAGAGTTGTTCCAAGCTACTATTTTGCATCTCAAGGGCAAACAGGCTATCCAAAGTAAAATCATTTGGTATAGATTTTAAAGGGAATCCATGCCAACACAACCATCTTAACTTCTTAGGAAAATTTTGATATCCGCCACTGAGTCTTACATTATTAAGCTGAAGTAGTCTTAAATTGTGCATCTGTGAACATGCATCAGTTTTCAAATCATCTTCATCTGATTTTGAAAATCATTCTGTGAAGGCAGGAATAACATGGAGAAAAAAGAATAAGCCTCGGCGACGTCGCTTCAATGAATTGCCTTTGTTAAACATTGTATGTTCTTCAATGAAAATCTTCATTAATTTACAATTTTTTTAGCATTTGGAGTGGCAAAATGTTAGTCGTAAATTTCTATAAGATCTTAGGGGTTTGTGATGGCCGTAAGACAGGCTAAATCCAACCAAGTATCTCAATGTAAAAGAGAACATGTTTTTAATATAGAGGGAGAGAGAGAGAGAGAGAGAGAGAGAGAGAGATTGACAGAGACAGAGAAACCGAGATAGATAGGGATCGACAGAGAGAGATAAGCACAGAGAGAGAGACTGAGATCGACGGAGATCGACAGAGAGAGATTGGCAGAGAGATTGATCGACAGAGAGAGACCAAGATCAACGGAGATCAACAGATCGACAAAGAGAGACAGAGATTGATAGAGAAGAGACAAAAAAGAGAAAGTGAGAAAAAAAACCTGCAGAAGCGGCGGTGGTGATTTGCAGCGGTGGCGTGTGACGGTAGTGAGCAACGGTGGCCAGCGATGGTTGGGTAGTGAGCGGGGGTGAGGTTTGTTGGTAACTGTTCTCTGTGTGTGTGTGTAAAAGAGAACAGAGAAAGTGTTGGTATGAAACAAAGAAGATGGGCGACAGAGAAGAGGAGCGCCGGTGGTGATAATATTTTCAACCTTTAGCGACTGAACTATTATTTGTCGATAAGTATTAATCAATAATAACGAATATCTTGTAGCTAAAAGTATAATTTGGCTATTAATTTTTTTTGTCGTCGCAAAAATTGAACATACAACGACTAAATTTTTAGTCACCAAAAATTTATATTTGCCGACAAAATTATTTGGTCAGCAAAGAGTAACCGAAAAATAAGCTTGTTATTTGGCAACTTAACTTCCTTTTGTTGGCAAATAATTGTATACGACGACTAAAATAAGAATTAGTAGCCTAAAATTTAGACTTACGCTAACTAAATTTTTTTTAGTCGCCTATTTACATCATATATAGCGACAAAATTCATTTTTTAGTCGCCAATAAATAATATATATTGACAAAATTAATATAGTAGCAAAACATTGAACAAACGCCGACTAATAAATTTTTTAGTCCTCAAAAATATAACTTTTGGAGACTAAATTTCTTTTGGTCACCAAAAGTGTAATTTGTGAAATTACTTACACTTTTTGTGAAAAAACTTATAACTTTTGTGAAGAGTTACACCTTTTGTGAAATAAATTTTTTCATAAAATTTACACCTTTTATAAAAACAAAACGTACACCTTTTGTGAAATTACTTACACCTTTTGTGAAAAAACTTATACATTTTCTGAAACGTTACACTATTTGTGAAAAATTTTCTTTCATACAATTTATACCTTTTGTTAAAAGTTACACCTTTTGTGAAAACTTACATATTTTCGTGAAAATACTTACACCTTTTGTGAAATAATTTCTTTCATAAAATTTATATTTTTCGTTGGAACTTACACCTTTTGTGAAAACAAAATTTACACATTTTGTGAAAAAACTTACACGTTTTCTGAAATGTTAAACCATTTGTGAAAAAATTTATTTCATAAAATTTACACATTTTGTTAAAACTTATACCTTTTGTGAAAACTTATACCTTTTTTTGAACATACTTACACCTTTTCTCAAAATTACTTCTTTTGTGAAATAATTTTTTTTTATAAAATTTACACCATTCGTTGGAACTTACACATTTTGTGAAAACAAGACTTACATGTTTTGTGAAGTCACTTACACCTTTTATGAAAAAGCATACACATTTTCTGAAAAGTAAAACCTTTTGTGAAATAATTTCTTTCATAAAATTTACACATTTTGTTAAAATTTACACATTTTCTAAAAATTTATACCTTTTTGTAGAAATACTTACACATTTTCTGAAAAGTTACTTCTTTTGTGAAATAATTTTTTTCATAAAATTTACATATTTTATTAGAACTTACACCTTTTGTAAAAACGAGACTTACATCTTTTGTAAAATAACTTACACTATTTCTGAAAAGTTACACCTTTTGTAAAATAATTTCTTTTATAAAATTTACACCTTTTGCTAAAACTTACACTTTTTCTGAAAATTTACATCTTTTCGTGGAAATACTTACACCTTTTCTGAAATGTTACTCCTTTTGTGAAATAATTTTTTTCATAAAATTTACACATTTTATTGGAACTTACACCTTTTGTGAAAACGAAACTTACACCTTTTATAAAGCTACTTACATCTTTTGTGAAATAACTTACATTATTTCTGAAAAGTTACACTTTTTGTGAAATAAGTTCTTTCATAAAATTTACACCTTTTGCTAAATTTACACATTTTCTGAAAATTTACACATTTTCGTGGAAATACTTACACCATTTCTGAAAAGTTACTCCTTTTGTGAAATAATATTTTCATAAAATTTACACCTTTTATTGGAACTTACACCTTTTGTGAAAACGAAACTTACACCTTTTGTGAAGTTACTTACATCTTTTGTGAAAGGGCGAATTACACTAATAGTCCCTATAGTTTGGGACTTGTGTCACTTTGGTCCCTGACTTTTCAATTGTAACACATTGGACCTTGAATTTTGAATATTGTTTCAAATAAGGACAATTGAATATATGATTAGATTTTTCAAGGATAAAATCATCAATTTGATAAAAATATAAACTAATTTGACAAAAACAAATGTCAATCAAATATTTTTGAATTTTTAAAAATTATTTATACCCACTAAAAATAAAATTATGTAAAATTAATGAATCTTTTAAACATTTATTTATTTTTTTACCAAATTAATTTTTCTTATTTGTTTGGATGATGATCATGTAAAATTAATTTTAAAAAATTAATCATGTCATTTTTATTAATATTGATCAATTTTACATAATTTTATCATTGGTGGATAAAAATAATTTTTAAAAAATTAAAAATATTTTTTTGACATTTATTTTTGTCAAATTAGTTTATATTTTATTAAATTGACGATTTTGCCCTTGAAATTAAACAATGGTATCTTTAATTGTCCTTATTTGGAACAAGATTCAAAATTTAGGATTAAATGTGTTACAATTGAAAAGTCATGGATCAAAGTGACACGAGTCCCAAACTATAGGGACTATTTGTGTAATTTGCCATTTGTGAAATAACTTACACTAATTTTGAAAAGTTACACCTTTTGTGAAATAATTTCTTTCATAAAATTTACATCTTTTGCTAAAACTTACAGCTTTTTTAAAAATTTACACATTTTTGTAGAAGTACTTACACATTTTCTGAAAAGTTATTCCATTTCTGAAATAATTTTTTTCATAAAATTTACACCTTTTGTTGAACTTTTCAGAAAATGTGTAACTTTTAAGAAATAGTGTAAGTTTTTTCACAAAAGATGTAAGCGACTTCACAAAAGGTGTAAGTTTTGTTTTTACAAAAAAGTGTAAGTTCCAATAAAATATGTAAATTTTATGAAAAGAAATTATTTCACAAAAGGAGTAACATTTCAAAAAAAAATGTAAGTATTTTCACGAAAAGATGTAAGTTTTCAGAAAAGATGTAAGTTTTAGCAAAATGCGTAAATTTTATTAAAGAAATTATTTCACAAAAGGTGTAACTTTTCAAAAATAGTATACGTTATTTCACAAAGGATGTAAGTGACTTCACAAAAGGTGTAAGTTCTACTAAAATGTATAAATTTTATGAAAAAAATTATTTCACCAAAGGAGTAACGTTTCAAAAAAAGTGTAAGTATTTTCACGAAAGGGTGTAAGTTTTCAGAAAATGTGTAAATTTTAGCAAAATGTGTAAATTTAATAAAAGAAATTATTTCACAAAAGTTATAACTTTCAGAAATAATGTAAGTTATTTCACAAAAGATGTAAGTGATTTCACAAAAGGTGTAAATTTCAGTTTCACAAAAGGTGTAAGTTCCAATAAAATATGTAAATTTTATGAAAAAAATTATTTCACAAAAGGAGTAACATTTCAAAAAAGGTGTAAGTATTTTCACGAAAAGGTGCAAGTTTTCAAAAAAGGTGTAAGTTTTAGCAAAAGGTATAAATTTTATGAAATAAATTATTTCACAAAAGGTGTAACTTTTCAGAAATAGTATAAGTTTTTTCACAAAAGATGCAAGTAACTTTACAAAAGGTGTAAATTTTGTTTTCACAAAAGGTCTAAGTTCCAAGAAAATGTGTAAATTTTATGAAAAAAATTATTTCACAAAAGGAGTAACTTTTTAAAAAAAGTGTAGTATTTTCATGAAAAGGTGTAAGTTTTTAGAAAAGGTCACTACAAAAAATTTTGCTTTTTTGCGATGGCAAAATGCCGTCGCAAATGCCCAAAACGCCGTCTCAAAAGCTTTTTTGCGACGACAACTGGCTTTTAGTGACGGCAAGAGGAGGGTCACAATAAAGGGGGTTGCTAAAGGGCTTTAGCGACAGTATAACGCCATCGCCTATTTTTTGGGACGGCAAAATACTGTCGGGATTAATGCGTGAAAATATGAATTTTTTGAGCTGTCGCTAAAAGAGTTATTTGCGACGGCACAATCCCGTCGCTAAATGTTTATTTGAGACCGCAAATGTCACGCCCCAGACCCGCCCCTAAAAGTTTGGGCATGATCTATTCAAAAACAGACTTGAAACTTGACATACATAACATATGGGGCCTTGACGGAAACACTAAATATAATAACAAACTCCATTGAGCTACCTCTAGTATGCCAGGATCACATGCATTACATACATTAAAATAACCACTTACAAACCAAAATTATACCGTAAGCATCAGTCATATAGATATACATATACAGCCCCCGCCCTAAGATTGGGCATATATAAGATAATTGAAGTCATGTCAATTTAAATTAATGAGTAATTAAAATACAAGCTAACGTCTAAGCAAAGTTGCTCAAAATGGGTGATCTCGCCTAGTGCCTGGACTCATATAGGTTGACAAAAGGAAATGGACGTCCCGAGTTAGAATTGGCCTCCTGATTGGTTACCTACAGGAACAGACATACAGAGGGTGAGCCAAGCTCAGTGAATAGTAATACCTAAACAAAACAATGCTTAACTTGAGTCATAGTAAAAGAAAACATATAAATTCGTAGCTTGTCAATACTTATTGAACCCTAAATCGTGTCCAAAGTGCTTTGGAAAAATATGAGAATAGAATCATAAACTTAGTACAACTTTCCAAATTATTCTGAAAATGGATCCCCACTCGAGTGCCATTTTGGCCACTCGAGCAGACTGTACAATTTAACAAAAATGCTGGAAGGCTGATTTTCACGCTCGAGCGGGATTTCCCTCACTCGAGTGGAAGAGGAAATCCTGAAATTTCCAAAACTTCATTTACGATTCATATTTGGTATCCCAAGATTCAAAACATATATCTATCAAGCTTCAAAACATATACTTGAAAACACATACTTATTAAACTTCATAACATGTACTTAAGCATACAAATGTAAAGTCCATATAGTTAGTCTGAGTCTGTATTACCTCGTAATGATCTTAGGCTCTATCTTGAAACATATTAGCTCGAACATCTTGAAACATATTAGCTCAAACATCTTGTTTTGGCTTAAAGCCCTTGAATGGTGTGGCATAAACTCTGAATCATAGTGGCACAAAGCCCTTAAACAAAAGTATCTTTCACAGGACGGCCTTAGGCCCAATCTTAAACAGAGTGGCTTGAAGCCCTTAATAGAATGGCATAAAGCCCATATAATGGCATAAAGTCCATGTAATGGCATTAAGCCCTTGTCTTACATGCATGAACTTAAGAGGTGACTCGTACGGATTCTAGAGGTGGCTCGCATTGCAGCACTTAGTTCCGTACAGCACTTTGTTTCATACTAACAGATCATACAAAATGGCCATAGGCCCCATGAAAGTTGGCATCAAGCCCTTATATAATTGGCATTACGCCCTTGAAAGTTGGCATAAGCCCTTGAAAGTTGGCAATAAGCCCTTGTATGATTGGCATGAAGCCCTTGTAAGTTGGCATTAAGCCCTTGAAAGTTGGCATTAAGGATGCCCTTGTAAATTGGCATTAAGAATGCCCTTGTATAATTGGCATTAAGCCCTTGAAAGTTGGCATTAAGGATGCCCCTGTAAATTTATATGAATTCAAGCGGTGACTCACACGGATTCTAGAGGTGGCTCACATCGTAGCACTTAGTTCCGTGTAGCACTTTGTTTCATATTTATCAACATGAAGGTGTCTCATTCGTTTCATTACCTTTTTACATGGTGTTTCATTCGTTTCATTCATTCTTTACATAATTGACTCCATTCATATAGAAATATAGGAATCATGCGTTAATGCTGTGTGGCCATAGGCCCAAAGTCTTACATAATGAAAGGATTTCATCTTTCCCATTTCTTTATTTTCATACATTAATACATGAACATTATTACATATCGTACATGAACAAAACGCTAATGACAATCATTAACTACATATGAAGCATTCCATCGTTCCGTTACATAATTAACTTCTTTCACATAGTGACATAAGAATCATGCGTTAATAGACTGCTAATGACAATCATTAGCTATATGTAAAGCATATTACTACTCACAGTGGTGTTGAGATGATGTGCTACCTCCTCCCGGAGTGTGTCCTGCACACATTTATAACTTGCACGTTAGTTCCTTCCTTTTCCTTGTATATTAGTTCCTGATTCGCTATACTTCCAATGAATTTATAACCATCTTAAGATCATAAGAAAAATAATCCAAAAATAGTTGAGGATCGAGCATGCAAAACAGAACATATAATTTTTTTCCTTCCTTTCCGCTCGGGCGCCCGAACCCCCGCTCGAGCGGCCATGCCCCTGTTTTGGCAGTTTCAAAGTTCACCCAGAAATTCTGCAACCCTCTTCATTATTCATGCAAGGCAAGATGAATTTAAGGCATCATTTGAACCCAACTTCCCTATAACACAATTTAAAACTTGAACATCATAAAATACACATGAGTAGAAGCTTATTCAAGTTATAAACCTTCTAAATTCTATCTTTAATTCAAGTTCTTCATGTTTATTAAAACATCATGCATTACATAAATATATGTTCATGGATTTAACATGAGAAACAAGGATTGAGGTATAAATTGCATATCAAAGCAACCAATTGATGAATATCCCCTTAAATCGAACATAAAATATGAACACTTCTCCATAACCCTAAATCATCAAACATAAATCATAACCAAAACCCTTCTTTACAATTAAAAGGAGAATTCTCATATACACTAAACTTAACATACCTTAAGCTTTAAAAATTGCAAGGATCTCCTAATTTACTCTCAATCCCCTTCCTTGTTGAACCTTGCCTTTGTTTTTCCCTCCTTTCCTCTTCTTTCGTTTTTCTCTCCAGGAAATATTTCAAGTTCTTGTTTTTGCTTAAGCTTAAGAAGACTTGGACTTGATATATATATAAAGGCATATAAGACAAAATTTAATCATTTAATCATCCGAAATTGAAATTTCGTAAACATGCTTAATATTACTTAAAAATTAATCTGATCACAAATATATAATCAATTTCAGATAATTAAGCCTGTAAGGCTTCCAATTTTTGAGTCAAAGGTTTAAGGTGTAACAGATACGTTTCTTGAGGAACAGATAAACATCCTAAAACATGAATTTCATTTACTTAATCTTAATTTCTCATGGAATTTCGCAGTAAACATTTAAAAACATAAAACAAGGACTGAAAATAAATCAGAAAACATGTATGAGAGTCGGGTTATTACAGCAAACATGCCGTCTCTAAAAATATTATTTGCGATGGTAAAGAATACCGTCGCTAAAGGGCTTTTGTTTCAACTAATTAATGCGAATACCTTTTGCGACGGCTATACTACCGTCGCAAAAAACCTGGTTCTAATTTTTTTTTGAGACGGTGTGGTGCTGTGTAAAAAAAATAAAAACTGCAATAAAATTATTAAAAATATGAAAATTACCTGTATTAAATGAAAAATAACTATAAAAAAAATCGATAATTACATAATAATATAAAAATTCCAATATATAAATAAAAATTCATCCATAATTAAAATATTCTTCCATTCATAATAACACCTCAGCAAAATTATCCCACCACATAATGTTGCATAATACATACATAATTTTGTTCACAAATCTAAATATCGTAAATAAAAAAAAAAAATTCGACATGATTCTTCTGTGGGTTACAAAAACAAAAGTTAGTCGCAATCTTCACACGCCTGCATTCTACAAGAAGCAAATTGCTACTCTGAAAATATCTGAAAATAAAAATAAAAATAATTAATGACAATATAATTATGTGTTAATATTTTAATTACAAAAAAATATAAAAAATTAACTACTATATAATTACAAAGATAGTTAAGTAAATAATTTTGGCTAGACAGAAATCCAGCCCTAACTCTCAAATCGGGCACCCGATTCAAGCCTCGTCTTCTCCCACAAGTCTCTCATGCTTAGGCGGTCGTGTGTGCCAAGTTTCGTACCAATCCGACCCCTTTTGGTAATTTTGGAGCGTCAACACCTCGAATTTAAGTTTCTTAAGGAACTAGTTTGTCTAGACCGAAATACGGCTCTAACTCCCAAACCGGGAACCCAGTTGGAGTCCCGTCTTCTCTCACAAGTCTCTCGTGCCTAGGCGGTCGTGTGTGCCAAGTTTCATGCCAATCCGACCCCGTTTGGTGATTTTGGGGCGTCAACACATTGGATTCAAGTTTCTTAAAGAACTAGTTTGCCTAGACCGAAATACGGCTCTAACTCCCAAATCGGGAACTCGATTCGAGCCCCGTCTTCTCCCACAAGTCTCTCGTGCCTAGGCGGTCGTGTGTGCCAAGTTTCGTGCCAATCCGACCCCGTTTGGTGATTTTGGGGCGTCAACACCTCAAATTCAAGTTTCTTAAGGAATTAGTTTGCCTAGACCGAAATACGGCTCTAACTCCCAAACCGGGAACCCGATTGGAGTCTTGTTTTCTCCCATAAGTCTTTCATTCCTAGGTGGTCGTCTGTGCCAAGTTTCATGCCAATCCGACCCCGTTTGGTGATTTTGGGGCGTCAACACCTCGAATTCAAATTTCTTAAGGAACTAGTTTGCCTAGACCGAAATACGGCTCTAACTCCTAAACTGGGAACCCGATTCGAGCCTCGTCTTCTCCTACAAGTCTCTCGTGCCTAGGCGGCCATGTGTGCCGAGTTTTGTGCCAATCCGACCCCTTTTGGTGATTTTGGGATGCCAACACCTTAAATTTAAGTTTCTTAATGAACTAGTTTGCCTAGACCGAAATACGGCTCTAACTCCCAAACCGGTAACCCGATTGGAGTCCCGTTTTCTCCCATAAGTCTTTCGTGCCTAGGCGGTCGTGTGTGCCAAGTTTCGTGCCAATCCGACCCCGTTTGGTGATTTTGGGACGTCAACACCTCGAATTCAAGTTTCTTAAGGAACTAGTTTGCCTAGACCGAAATATAGCTCTAACTCCCAAACCGGGAACCCGATTCGAGCACCGTCTTCTCCCACAAGTCTCTCGTGCCTAGGCGGTCGTGTGTACCAAGTTTCGTGCCAATCCGACCCCGTTTGGTGATTTTGGGGCGTCAACACCTTGAATTCAAGTTTCTTAAGGAACTAGTTTGCCTAAAGTGAAATCCATTTGAGTCCCGTTTTCTCCCATAAGTCTCTTAGCTTAAAATTCAAAGAATGTAAAGATACATTTTAGTTTAGAATGTAAAGATACATTTTATACCTGATCTTCTGGTGGTGGTGTGTTTGTTTGGTATTAATTCAAACAAAAAAAATGTTTGAATTAATACCCTTTCTTGCTAATGCCCAAACAAACTTCTCCAACTTTCTCTTTTTCTGTGCCCACTTGGGTCCATATATTGCTAAATGTGTCCGGCCAAACCGTCGGTCAGAAATCTGTACATAATAATAAAGAACAAATTATGCACTTAAATCTCAATTGTAATCTGGCTCAACTTAAAGAACAGAATAATACACCATATTAGAAACTACAATTGTTTTTGCTTACATAAAACAATGTGTTCCAGTCTGCCGGGAACAACAAATAAACAAAATTGATATTTAAAGAAGGCTACTAATCCATACACAAAGAATCAATTCAATCTATGCAAATTACAATTGCTCTTCATTTTCTGATGCCTAGTCTGAATCTTTAGATTTAAACATTTATTTAAAGATGTAAAAGAAGTAATAAGTCAGAAGAGCAACCATTTATCTTCATTTATAAATTAAATGCCAACAGAAAAACAAATGGTCATAGAAAGTACCTTTATGAGGCATCCACATGAATCCAGCATGTCTGTTCTTAAAGGATACTCTACTACCTAGAACACAAAATTTGGAAGTTTCGAAAGAAACTTGGGTGAAAAATATACACATAAAAATGAATTTAGCAGCGACGGGAAAAACACCAACTTACTATAAAGGTATCCTCTCCAACTACAGATGATTTTGAAACTTGATCCATCAGAACCCCATAATCCACTGCAGTATATGGAGGTGTCACACTAATATAATCAAATGGCCCATCTTTTCCAACACAAAAACAATTCATAAGTTGCAACGTCTCTATAAGAATATAGACTTCAGTCTTCAGATCACAGAAAGACAAGAACAAATCAATAGAAAAATGGTGTACAGGGCTTGGTGTAAAGAAGCCATAATCACGAGTGATAAATGTCATGGTGGGTAAATTGTGATCATTATCTTTTGCCCTTTCGTCAAAGACAACACAATCATTCTTAATAAAAAAGAAAAATGAAAGAAAAACTATCAGAAGACAACCATCCATGGATCTCATATACAAACACACAAAACATGCATAAAAGAGCATACACAAAGACAAGCAAACACATGAGAATAAGAAATGATATACTAAAAACAAATTCAATCTATAATACTGGCAGGCAATAGTACTTCTATTGGTTATAGTAGATAAAAATATATTCCTCTCAATAGTCAGAACATAGGAGTTAAGGTAATAATTGAACTGACAACCTAGAACAGTACTTTTGGCAACTACACAACAATTAGAAATGATTGCTTGCAGATGGCCAGAAATCACATAGAGAGAGAGAGAGAGAGAGAGAGAGGAGAGAAGAAGAAATCACATACCTACAAACCGCTCAGCCTGTTCTAAGAACCTTTCGACACGGGCTGTATGTATGACAGAAACATCAAGAAAACTAGTCCATTCTAAATTTGGTCGTAGAACATCTGAAACAACCCAAGGATCCATCTTGACAAAATGCACCTAACAGTATACACAGCTTGTATTTCAGTGCAAACCAATAAGAGAAACATGAAATCAAAACAGCAAAAGAAACTAAAACCAAACAACTCATCAAAAAATCTCATTGCCAAAACTCAAGTCAAACGCATCTTTTTAACTATATCATGAAGCTACTCCATCCTATATGAGTTCAACATTAATTTACCAGCTAGCCAATCAGCCAAACATCGTTACCAACGCTATAAACAGTTATCTATTTTATTTATATAAATCATACACCTAAGTTGATGTGAAAGCTATCATGCTTTTTACTTTTCTAATAATGCCTTTCCAATCTTGTAACTGTCAACTCCTTCCTACCTAGTAATAGTAATTATCACATCCTAACTTTTAGAATGCTTTTTCTCCTTCATCAAACAGTCCAAAATTGTTAATTATTTTTCTCAAACATCAAACTATCCAAAAATTTAATTAAAAAATTACTGCTAGTTTACTAAATTAATCATAGTACCTCAGAACATCCCCAGCTGAGAGCCTCAATACCAACAGATCCTGTGCTGCTATACAAGTCTAACCAACGACCAGGCCTTAAAGATGTAGGACAACCACCGGCCGCCTTAATAAAACAACATTATAAGTATATCAAAACAACATCTACATAAGGTTAATTGTAGACAAAGAAATTGAAGTATCATCTTGTTTCTAGCACTAGAGGACAACATTTGAAGAATAAGATATCTTTTACCTGCAAAATGTCAAAGGCTGTACCTTTTACAACTTCCATCATTGGACGTACATCCATGCCCTTTGGTGAGAGCAATTTCTTTCTTTTAGCTGTTCCTCCAAGCACCTAAAATCACCAATAAGGTTGATATTACTTCTTTTATGACGATGCATAAATTGAACTATTCATATTAAGAAAAAACAATAGTGAAAAATTTATCACTATAGCGTATCCTTGAAAATGGCAAGCCTCAATTCTGTAAGTTAACCTTTGCATTCACATCTAAACAAACCAAGACAGACACTTAGATGGACATTGAACTACAGTTTTTCTAGTTAGATCACATTCTCTCTCTCTCTCTCTCTCTCTCTCAAGTAGTTTGATCACACTTTGTATCTGTTTGAGTTTGAGCACACTTGCGAGTGATTCAAATGCACTACTTGAATAGAAAATTGGTTTCCAATTGCGCATAATTTTCCAAAACCATTGAGAATAAGGGCAGTTAATATTCATTTAATCAACAAGCTACCAATTCCATCCATGAAAAGTTCCATATTAATTAATGAACCAAATTGTGGTGAAATAGTAAAATAATCCCAAAATTCTTATATCAAATTGGAACATCACAATGTATATGTATTTACCCAAACTCATTGAATACAAAGATAAATTCAAGCCATTCCACACCTGAAGCAATTTATGAGTCTCTTTTGGCGGCTTAGATTCCTCCGGTGGGACCTGCTTTCCCCTTTCTGTCTTTCGCGGTTCCTTTCTCCTTGTCTATACATTCAAAATCTAAACTTTATTTACATTATTATCATACATATTATATACGTATATATTGATATTATAGATAGATAGAGATAGAGAGAGAGAGAGACCTTAGGAGAAGGTTTTGATAGGAAGTCGTCGGGATTAAGACCGTATTGTTCGAGAAACTCTCTCTTCTGATCACTCGAGAGTCCATTATTTGATTATGAAATTGTCGCATTAAGAAAAAAAGAGTAAGTAAAAAAAGAATTGAAAGATTTGGGTTTGTAGAATGGAGACTTACTGGAAGAGTAGACGACAATCGATTGTGGTTGTTGTCGTAGATTGGTGGTTTTGGTTGGAACGTCAACAATAAAGGAAAGATTGGGAGAAGACAAACAACTTAGGTTGGCAGTGGTTATGTTGTTAAGGTGGAAAGAAGTGAGAAATGAAGGTTGAGGAGACAATGAAACCGCCATTGACAGAGCTCCAACTTTGCTCCCCAATCAGTGTGTGTGTGTGTGTACTCGATTAAACAAACACCTCGAATAATGTTAGAACCCATATTGTTACCCTTTCTTGCTTGTGATTTGTTTGGTATTAATTCAAACAAAAAAATAGTAGGAAAGAACAACTCAAACCTCCCTCATGGTTTTAGGTTCATCAAGGTGTCACCAAATGTCTTTCCCTCAATGGGGGGCATCGCTTCAGCTTGACCTGGTTGGTCAGAATGGGACAGCATCCTGACAAAGTCAAGGCAATAAAATCCTTATCATATAACTTTGAAACGAGTCCTAACCTAACTGTGACACGAGATTTATATCAACACAAGTTGTACTACATTTTCATGTTATCTCAGACCCTTTTCTAATAAAAGGAGGGCTTCTCTCCCCGATTGGATCATCAATGCATCACATCACCCATTGTGCCTACACTTCCATGCTCTCTGATCCATGCTTACCTTACTTTTCAGCCACAGTAATCTCTAACATTTTCAACTCTTTATTTGCAATATCCATCTCTCAAGTTCGATTTCTAACTCTCTACATACATGATATAATAAACAAACAATAATCTAAGAACATCTGCAAAATCCAAATACCCTATTCAAATAAGGATAGCCCTTGCTAAATGCAACTATGCAAGAACTGAGGCCTCGTTTGGGGACTCTCACTTTTAGCCAAAAAATCAAAAAGTTACTAAAAAAGCAAAAAAGCCAACAACTTATACCAGAAAGTCAAAGATTCTCTTTTCTCTATACTTTTTGCACATCTTTTCGTAAAAAGCCAAAAAGTCATCTCATACTATTTTTTTTAGCTCATATTTTAGCCAAATAGTCAAAAAGTTACTAAATTAGCCTGTTCCCAAACGAGGCTTGAAAAACTTGTTCTTCACTTTTTGAATTGAATCTTCTATATCAAACTTCTTTCATATGTTTTTTTTCTTGTTTTTGGTAGCTGATTTTATGCTTCCCAATCATACAAAATAAAAACATCAGATTACTAAATTATAGGATAGCCGAATTACTTTTCTTATTTCTTTCATTTTAATTATTTATTTATTATTTATAGGGGTTAGTTGTTTTCAATATGACAAGCAACTTACCATATAACAAAGCCCTAACCAGAGTACAAAATGCAACACCTTGATAGAATACCCTCCAATAATCAGTCCTCTCCAGTTCAGAAGGGACTTTCGCACTAAGCACCTAAAGACATTAAAATCAGATATTACTTATATAGAATAAAAAATGGAGTAATAAGATATTATAGTTTTGAATCATAGCAATGAGAGAAACGCACTTGATCTCTATACAAGATGAGTGACCAAAATAAATTACTGTGGGCTTCCGAGAGAGAGAGAGAGAGAGAGCATACGCATTGACTAAGCTCAGAGAAAGAGATCGTAACACGCCGTCACCGTACCACCGCTAGTCGTCGTCGCTCGTCGAGAGATATCGTCGGTGAACACTCGCCGTCGTCGCTGTGATCGTCGGTGAACTCGAACACCGCTAGCCGCCACCGTCGTCGCTCGTCGAGAGACGGAGAGAGATCGTCGTCGAACTCGTCTCTGGGGATTTAGGGATTTTAGGGATTTAGGGATTTGGGGGGTTTTGAGGGAGAATGGTGTTAGGGATTTTGCGGGTTTTAGGGAATTTGATCGAGCGCCATTTTGGCTGAAGGAGGGAGATGAAATTTCAGACTATTTGCGACGGCATGGAAAAATCGTCACAAATGATCAAATCCATTTATAAAACGACACCATTTTATTAAGGGTTTTTTTTTCCCAACAGAGCATTCCCGTCACGAATGTCCACTATTTGTGTCGGTAAATTTCACCCGTCTCAAAAAAATATTTTTTGCGACGGTACACAGTGCCGTCGCTAATACTTCTGTATTTAAGTAACTTTTTTGTTTTGTGCTTATTAGCAACGGGGAAACTGCCGTCGCAGAAAACATTATTTGAGACGGCTTCATATGCCGTCGCAAAAGACCACCTTTTGCAATGGTATACACGCCGTCGCAAAAAGTTTCGTGTTATTTGCCCACTTTTCTTGTAGTGGGTGTTTTTTTTTTTTTACAAAATGTGTAAATTTTATTAAAGAAATTATTTCACAAAAGGCGTAACTTTCAAAAATAGTGTAAGTTTTTTTACAAAAGATGTAAGTGACTTCACAAAAGGTATAAGTTTCGTCTTCACAAAAAGTGTAAAATCCAAGAAAATGTGTAAATTTTATGGAAAAAATTATTTCACAAAAGGAGTAATTTTTCAGAAAATGTGTAAGTATTTCACGAAAATGTGTAAGTTTTCAGAAAATGTATAAGTTTTAACAAAATGTATAAATTTTATGAAAGAAAATTTTTCACATATGGTGCAATTTTTCAGAAAAGGTGTAACTTGTTTCACAAAAGATGTAAGTATTATGTATAAGTTGTCAAAAGCTACACCTTTGGTAAGTAATTTCACAAAAGGAGTAAGTGTTCACAAAAGGTGTAAGTAATTTCACAAAAAGCGTAAGTTCTCAGAAAAGGTGTAAGTAATTTTACAAAAAAGTGTAAGTTCTCAGAAAATGTATAAGTAATTTCACAAAAAAATATAAGTTTTTAAAATAAGTATAAGTTTTCACAAAAGGCGTAAGTTTTCGTAAAAAGCGTAAGTTTTTCCAAAGGGTGTAAGTTTTCAAAAATCACTTACGTTTTTTTCTGAAATTACTTATGCCTTTTGTGAAAATTTATGCTTTTTGTAAAAATTTACACCCTCTTGTGAAATTATTTACACATTTTTGTGATAATTTTCACCTTTAGTCATATAATATATCATTTTATTAATTTATTTGGAAAGTGACCTTCTAATCTAAGCAGGTTACCAATGTATAAATTTTTAAATATTTTAGCATAATCCAATATATAGGCCCTGTTTGGGAAGCCTCAAATGAGGCTATTATAGCCTATTTTTAGAAAATAGCCTAAAAGCACCACTGTTTGCAACTTTTTCAAAAAAAAAAAAAAAAAAAAAAAAAGGTACTGCGCTGGACAGTGTAGGCGCCGAAAAAGTCAACAATGCCAGCAAAATTACGATTTTACCCTATCACATCATTTTAAAAAATTATAATTCAGGGACTAATTTGTTATTTTACATTCAAACATCATTTTAACACACTTTTCAATACAACAACTCAATTAAAAAATCATCTCATCTTCCTAAACACAAAAATAAAATAACCTACTAAAATAACCAAAAAATCAAATAACCTACTAAAATAACCACTTTTCCAACGAGGCCATAAAAGATATAAATGTAAAATAAAAAAGATATAAGTGCTTTACATACAATATGCGAGGCACGCCTCAAAAAGGACCTAAATTTTATCATCTGACAATAAAAAAAACGATAATGCTACGTAGCTTAAGTTTTGTGGCTCAAAAGTGGCTCAAATGACTAAAACGACGTCGTTTTGAATACAGAACAACATAAAAATAGTTAAAACGACGTCGTTTTGAGTACAGAACAATATAAAAATGACTAAAACGACGTCGTTTTGACCATTTAAATCACAAAATTTAAGTTACGGAACATTTTCCTAAAAAAAATATCTAGGGACAATATCCTCAAAAAGTACGGAAAAAAAGCTTGTTCAATCACAATGAAACAAGACACCAAGTGATAAGACCCAAAGCTATGTAATAATTACTCGTCTGCTTGGTTGTGTTTTTGAATAAAAAACAAAACAACGAAAAGTCGTAATAAAAAAAAAATAATTTAATTTTTGTGAAAAAATGTATTATGAAAACTCAAAAATAACTTCTTTTTTTTTGTTATTATTATTTCTCAAAAACTAGTTCGTTTTCAAAAATAATTTTCAGGAAGAGTTAGCCAACTAAACTTTTGTATTTTCTGAAAGTTAAACCAAAAACAAAAACATTAATGGAACCTTTTGTATTTTCTGAAAGTTAAACCAAAAACAAAAACATTAATGGAACCTTTTGAATGCATGCATGATACATCTCTCTCTTTGGTCTTTGCCACGCTATTTGGACGGGTATATTTTATGACCTAAGCAATATTGGAGGTGGCTTTTCACAAGAAAAATAATTGAGAGTTCTAAAAAATAGTTTTAGAAGAGTTCTAAATGAATGAGACTATGTGCCATTTTGGGAAGTTGGCAAAAAGTCAACGTTTTTGGTGTGTTGCTAAAAACTCAAGTTGCCAAAAACGTCACAAATTCCCATTTGGGAAGACCAAAAACGCCACCCATAAATTTACCAAATTACCCTCTAGAAAATTTTGATTAATTAATTTAAAAATCAAAAAGTGAGGATATTTTAGTCATTTTGGAGTGATGTGACACTTTAAAAAAATATTAAACCAAAAAGTAAAAAAGCCAGCTTTTTATCAACTTCTCAAATCACTTTCAAAAAAGCCAAAAAGCTTGGTAAAAAGCTAAAAGCCAACTTTTTACCAACTTTCCAAAACACCTCTATATGTACTTATGTATTTGTTTGTTTGTTTATTTATTTTTTTTTAATTTTTTTTTGTCACATATACAAAGATCTTTTTAAAATTCAAATATTAAAATTCTCTATCATTAACGCTTTTTACAGTCCATTTTGAAAGTCTATACAGTGGCACTGTTTGGGAAGCCGGAAATGAGGTTATTATAATCTGTTTTGAGAAAAAAGCCCAAAAACAACACTGTTGGAAGCTTTTTCAAAAAAAAAAAAAAAAAAAAAGAAGTAAGCGATTAAGCACAACCTACAATCGACTACAAAACTTGTTCCATCAATAAATAAATTACGATTTTATCCCTTGATATCAATTTAAAAAAACATATTTTTAGAGACAAATTTGTTATTTTAAATTTAAACATTATTTCAACACACTTTCCAATACAACAACTCAACTAAAAATTCGTCTAATCTTTTCAAACACAAAATTAAAATAACCTACTAAAATAACTAAAAAATTAAATAACTTGTTAAAATAGTCACTTTCCAAACAAAGCCAGTATATTATAGCCTACAAAACAGAGTGATAAGAATGCGGTCAATTTACGTAGCAAAGACACAATATGGAGGGAAGAGTCCGAGTAGTCTCTCAATTGCCAACCCCAAAGACCCAAACATATATTCATGAGCTGTAATCCTCTAACTCATCAGACAACACGACCCCCCTCCCATATTGTACTCCAAAATTAGTTTTCATTTTTTTTAAAAAAAAAATATTTAAAATTAAAAATTTATTAATAAATATAAAAAATGTCATATTTGATGAGTTGCAAGAAGTGATAGCCCACTGGTGGCGATGGCCATCAGGAAAAAAAAATAAAAACATATTTTGAAAATAAGTAAAGATATATACATATATTTTTTATTTCAAAAATTTTGGAATCAATTGAAAATAAATACAATATACATATGTTTTTGATTTCCAAAAGAGGAATGTTATACATAATTTCATTTTTTATTTTATTTTCTCACTCTTAGACATAGTAATAGAGCTTACATTCATAAATACATATTAGACTCACTCACTTATGTATTGAAGTGAAAAAATGAAATAAAAAATATTATTATATATTAACTATTAGTTAGTTAGTACACTTAGCATTGTTATCTTTTTTCTTTGCACATGGCACGACATATATAAGGCAATGGTAGTCTTGGAAAAAAAGGACGTCTATAACGTTCTAAGATAAAATCGTCCCTCACAAAGCCAATTAACCAATAATTCTCATCGGAAAAAAAAAAAAAAAAGTTTAATGCTGAGTTTGGTTGGGGATTGTAGGGAGGGATTTAGAAAGGAAAAGGGAAAAAGTGTGTGAAATTAGATGAAATGTAGGCATATTTTATTCACATTTCACCTAACTTTTTTCTTTCCAAATTTCTCCTCAAATTCTCCAACCAAACACAGAGTAAATATCCACACACAAAAAAAAAAAAAAAGAAGGGCAAGAAATGAATTTTTGATTAATTTATCAATGCATAAAGAAAATGAGAGAGAGATCAATGATATTTTTATTTTTATTTTTTTTTTGTGGGGGGGGGGGGGGGGGGGGGGGGGGGAGATAGCTTAAGTACCTCCACACACACACACACACACACACAAAAGGAATTTCCAATCTATTCATTTATCCATAAAGAAAATGGGAGGGAAAGCAATTAATGAGAGATGGAGGAAGATGGAGGAAGAAATTCAAAAAATTCAACAATTTCTCTTACATTGTGTTTGGTTAAGTGATTTGAGAAATGATTTGGAAAGGGACAAGAAAAATATAAGTAAAATGTGAATAAAATATACTTATATTTTATATAATTTCATACACCTTTTCATTTTTCTTTCAAAATTCTCTAACAAAACACAGCTTTAGTCTTCTTCGTATGTAAGGTTCGGCCTCAGGTCGGACTGAAAGAATGGTGCCCAAGTCTGCCTGTGAGCTAAACTCGATGGACTATTTTCTGACTTGCTCGGTGGGATTGACGGATGGGTCTGCGAACCACCTCTTTGAGCCAACGAACTGGGCTAAACTTCAATACCCAGCCCCAACCCACTCATTATTCAGGTTGGGCCAGTTTGGTGGAATACAGGCTTGGCCTAGGTAAAAACAAAACGGGCCTTGGCTGAGATGCAGGCCTAGCCTAATAATGACAATTACCCACAAGGCATATCTTTTAATTAGTGTTAGTGGTAGATTAATATTCTAAATTGCTGTTATTTCAAGAAATTGAGAAGAAAAACATATAGGCTGCTTAGATACTATTTCAACATGAGGATGAGATTCATTCAATTTTTACTGCTTATGAAAGCATCTCATAACTGAATTCCATGAATTTTCTTATTACCTATGCCAATGGAAAGAATTTTTGGTCAAGATTAGTTAAACTGTCACTCCCACCTCCCATGTAAGAAAGTCAAAAAAATTCAAATTTGCATGAGAACTGCCTTTGCCACCTATTAATACAAATATAGCCAACATGATATGAGAGAAAACTCCTTAGATTACTCTACACATTGAATATAGTTATAAAAATGGATACAAACAATTATATGTCTATAAAGTCCTATATGGACTTCATATGTATATAGGTGCATGCGTCTGGTTCTATGATTTCTCAAACATGAACAAAGCTGTGGGCCAGTTTGGGCCTATGCATAGCCACAAGTTCTTTCAAAATGAGTTGGCAACCAGACCAAACCAAAGCGGGGCGAATGGACCCAAACGGGGCGGCTAGCAGCCATCTTCTCTCCAAAGTTTCGGAAACTTGTTTTATTATAATAATAATAGATAAAAATATTTTTGTAATTTTAGAGGTTCACCTCAGATTTTTTTATGAAAATATAATACAATATATTAATGATATTATAAGCCTCAGGGTACAATTTTTTAGTTACATGTACATTTGCAGCTAAGATAATGCATGCATGGACAGCCAACCATAATTCTATAAATAAATAAATAAAAAATTAAAAAAATTTAAAAACGGAAGTGTAATTTGGTGAGGGGAGTTGGTGGGGAATTGACTTGCCAGTTTTGTGGTGGACCAGTGTGATGTTTCGTTTTTGTACGTAATGATGTTTCTAGAAACTCACCTACTCACAACCCACTAAATCTTTCCAAAACATGAATGATGGAAAGGATAATTATTTAATAATTTAATAATATAGATATGTGATATTTTATAATATTATAATTAATAAATAAGATAGATATATGAGATATTGGTTTATTTTGAAAAGTGTGTTAAAAGTCATTTCTTAATTTTTAACTCACTTCTTCTCTCACATAAAAAAGTCAAAAAGTTTAAAAAAAAAAAAAATCAAAAATCAACTTTTAACTATCTTTTCAAAATATTTCATTGTGTTGGGTGATTAAAAGATATAAAAAAACATAATAAATAATGATTAATTAGAGAATACAGACATGTGATATTCTAAAAATATTCTATAATTTTCCTGATGTGAAAGGGGGGGGTTTTTTGCAAAGCTTTGCTGGTTTTGTTTTGTTTTTGTTTTGTTGTGACTAATTTTATTGTTTTTGCATGATGTGAAACTAAATTCCAGTCTTTCACTCTTATCTTCCTTCTAATATTCCTCTTGATCAATCACTGAGCACCACTCATCTAGGCCAAGCCTAAGCAAGAGTTGGTTGATACTTATTTTCAGATAACGTCATTATTTCTTTTCTTAAAAAATATGTTCACCATCATTTATTTAAGTTTTATTTAATAATAACTGAACATTCATAAATCCAATGTGGTAGGAAACAAAATCGGTTATGCACAAAAAAAAAAAAAAAAAAATTGTTTTCTTTTGGAGATGATTATTACGGATGAATTAGAAATCTAGTTTACCAAGAAATGAGATTAATGACCTGCAAAAATAGTTTGAAATTTGACACTAGTGTGGTGTTGGCTTATTACTTTCACGGTACGTTTTTTTTTTTTTTTTTTTTTTTGATAATTGTAATGGACGAATAAGAAATCTAGCATGGTAAGAAACAAGATTGACTTCTTATGAAAACTGTAAAATTTGATACTAGTATGTTCTCGGCTTGTTACAGTTAGGTTTTATTTTTTTTCATTTAAAATTGATGGTTATAACAAGATATAAATTTTTTGGGGTATAATTGTTACCGATGAATAACAAATGAGATTGATGACTTGTAAAAATAGTGAAACTTGACACCTGTTGTCGGTTGTTACAGGTAGGGGGGTGAAATTTTGTTTTCAATATTGATGGGCCAGAACTAGAAAATGGGAGATTCTTCCATGATGTAAAACAGGCATGCTTGATTAAAATAACCCGTGGGTTGACTTCATTGTTAACGAAATGAAAGCGAGTTCTGTTCATGATTTGAAAATAGGATAATTTTTTTGCTTTTATGTCACCTTTATTTCATGTGTATGCACAATAGCTCCAATGTTCCATAGAAGAACAGTTACTTTTTGTGTGAGTGATTTTTCGACCACACTGCTAATTCAATATTCAGCTGAGAAGTACTGGCAGAATAGATGACACCTGGCTGACCTGCAACAGAAAGAGAAGATTCCGGCTGTAGTTCGTCCACTCGAGGGCACTCCGACGATCAAGTTAGTATATCTCTCAAGGATAATCAACTATTAAACTCATTGTTCTGAATGTAAATTACATACCTTAGACTCATCGGGGGTGTCTTTCTTTTATAGTTAACTCAATCCTTATCCCAACAGAAGTTTGACTTCAATGGACTTTAGCTCAATACTTATCCACGACGCTTCAATAGATAGAGACAAACTCCCTAAGAGCTTTATCTTTATCCAGGCTGAGTCCCCTCATTATCTAGGACTCTTGTGCCTTATCCGCTTATCTCAGATTCCGATATTTTTCGGAGATAACCTCGGCCTTGCCAAGATCACCTCGGCGTCATGACCAAGATACGTGGCACCTCGGCTGACACGTCGGTGCCACCTTGGCCACGTGTTGGTACACAGAAAATATATCCTCACAATTGTCCCCTAGGTTCTATTACCTCGGCATTCTGAGGTGATGAAACCTATATTAAAACTTCCTGCCAATACATCGGTTTAAAGTCTTTCAGTCGAGATAATCATATAAGCCAACATGTCTCTTTAAAGATTAAAAATCCCAAGATCTCCTTCACACGTATGAGCTGTCATGCAAAATAACTCAACCGTTTCAGCCATACGTCTTCCCTTTACCGGATCGTACACTGTACGCGCTTGTAAGTCGTCTCGCGCCTGTATGCGCCATCTGACGTATTCGTTGTTCCAGGCGCATTAATTGCCCTTTTGCCGTCATTTCAAGTTTTTGACAAAACTCGTTTCTTTCCCCCGTCTTTTCACTTTTCACTTTCGTGTCTGAAGCTCTTTTCTCTTTCTAACTTTTCCCTTCAAGATCCTCCATTGTTCAAGCTTCTAAAGCTCTGCAACTTGTTCTGTCCATCTCCTCCGACGAGGTTCTTGCTAATCCTTTCTGCAGCTGCCGTTCGTCTGACTTCGACGAACTCAACACCGGCTTCTTTTCTTCGATGAGTTACTGTTTCCTCCCGATTTAACATCTTGTTTCAGTTTTTGAAGATATCTTGAATTCTTGTCATCTTTGCGAACTTGCTTGTGACTTTGATTAGTTTAATTTCTTCATGTATCTGAGTATGATTGCCTCGTGATTCTGTTTTTGCCTAATCTCTTCTTGAGTATTCACAACCTGCACACACATTTGTCCACTTTTGCCATTGTTCTTGGCTTTGTATCATTTCACACACTCTGTCACAATGTTCTTGGTAGTTCATTCTTGTTCTTGATTCTGAAACACGTTCTTATTTTCTGTTTTCTGTGTCTTTTTCAAATTCCTGCTTTTAATCTTTGTTCGCACAAAATTTTTAGGGAAAACTGAAACAAATTCCTTCTAGATCCGTATAAATCCTTACCATAGTACATTTTGAGGTTTTTAGTCGAGGTCCTTTAAACCCTTAAGAAATACTTCTTCTTGAAATCCGACACCTCCATTTAAGCCAGTGTTATGGGTATGTGAAAGCATAAGGTAGACACCCCGACAAAATTAGAATACTTTAGGCGAGAGTTTTCCATCCCTGCCGACGTCCATCTGAGGTTGGTGTAGACACCCCATTTTTGATCATTCTCAAGACTTGGACGTCACCGTTTGAACACTCGGTGATCATCCATGTTTGTGTTCGTCTTGAGTTCCTGGAGGTCTCGGTTATGCGCCTTGCCTCAGGATCTCTCGACTCGACTGTTTTGTCTAGTTTTGCACCAAACACTTGTGCTTTGCCTTGGAGGGGCAGGGAATGGCTTGTGGGCCATCCCCACACTCCACCAGCCATGGTTTGAGGCCACCGGCTGTGTTTTGTTGCCACCGGCCAAATGTTTGGCTAGCCGGCACTATAGATGGCCGGCCGACTATCTTTTTTTGGTCAATTGCATTTTTGGCTGGCCGACTACTGTGCATCTGCTTTTGCAAATATTTTCATGCAGCTGGCATATACTTGGCTCCCCTCCATACACGTGTATGGAGGGATCTCCCCCTTAGCTAGCTTGTCTTGTAAACTTACAAGATTGAGCTCTATAAAAGGAGGCTTCCTCTTCCACTTTTAGGGTTACAAAAATTTCAAAGGAGGGCTCTGGTTTTTAGGGTTAGCATAATTGTATCTATCCTATATCTATCTCTCTCTCGTTTTGCCCTTAAGGTGTTTTAGTCTTAGATTTGCACACAAACACCTAGACTTACACCTTCTCTTGGAGCTGAGGTCCTTGAGGCTTGTTTTTGGAGTTTTGGAGCTGGTTTGAGCCAAAGAACCAGCTGGTCTTTCATTTTTGAAGAGGGTCTACAAGGGTAAGACTTTTGTCCCTTTTTACCCCATTTTTGCATTGTATTTTTTCCTACCTTACAACTATTTTTGAGCTTAACATATAACATAGAAAAGTTCTATTTTTTAGTGCTCTAAATAGTTTGTTAAGGGTGTTTTAAGTTTTGGGGTTGTTTGACTCCTCTTAAACCTTGTTAGGCCCTTGTTTTGTGCCATTTTGGTTGAGCTCCGGGACCATTGTGTTTGGGCCTCCTCACCACTGAAATCTTAAGGGATTTCAGAGGTGAGGATGGTGCCTTGAGGTTCCAAGAAGGAGAGGGCCACCCCCTCTCCTTATTGTCCTTGAAAAAGGCCATTTTTGCCTTTTGAGGGAGCACCATGTTTAAGTGTATGTTGACCATGCCTTAGCTGTTTTTTGTGCTTATTATGTCATGACTTAGCACTGTTTTGAGTTGGTTTTGGTACACCATGCTTGCTTAGCATACATGTCTTGTAATGCCATGATTTGCCTTAATACATGCATAGCATTTAGACTACCATGATTATGTATTTTGGCCAAGCTTTGTGAAACTTATATGCATGTTTTGATGTGTTTGAGGTCTATTTTTGGTCATTTGGGTCATTCATGTTTTGCTTTGCATAGCTACCATGTAATTCCCCTTTGTATGCCTTGATGCATTGACCATGAGCATGCCATCCTTGCATCTTTCTAATGGCTTAGAACCATTTTTCATGACATTTCAGTCCTTGTTTCATGTTCACATACTTGCATTTTGTCACTCCTTTGATGCTTTAAGAGGTTGTGTTGTATGCTCCATGTTTAAGTATTTGTGCATGCCTCCATGTGTAGATCATTTAGATGCCATCTAAGTGGTTTTTGGGGCCTGCCTTAACATGATTTAGGATTGTTTTGATCCATTTTGGTCATTTGCTTCATGTGCCATATGATCATGCTCTAGGTCTTTGGGCTTGGTTGCATACTTGCATTAGTAGGCTGATTTGGCATCATTTTCTACATGTTTTTTAGAGCTTACATTGCACGCTAATTGTCCATGTTTGGCCTCTTTTTAAGTGTGCTTAGAAGTTGTTCCTTTATGCTTAAGTGTTGGCCCATCAACATGTACATGTGTGTGTGTGTGTGTGTTGGCCCTCATTTCCATATCATTGGCCATTGTTTTGGGCTTAGTATAGAGTTGTCCAATTAGTGTAAGTCCCTCCTTTGCATATTATTGCATGCTCTCCTTGTATGTTGTTGCATATTTGTGTGTTGTTGCATGATTGAAGTTGCATGATTGAATGAAGTCACATGCTCGCTTGTATATTTGAACACCCACATTGTGTCTTGCATACTTGTAGGTTACATTGCCTCATGCCTTACATGCTTCTTTACCTAGGTTATGTGCCTAACATGCATTGCTTGCTTGCATTGTCCATGTTGCATACTAGTCAACATGTTTAGGATTGCATTGCATTAGCATGCATGCTTTGCCTCTTGAATTGCTTGTGATAGAAGTTGAGCTCCTTTGTTTGATTATGTGCACCGCATTCCAATATCAAAATGCACACTTGATTCTTTGGGTCATCATGCATGAAAATGCGCGATTGGTGGTCCGAGAATCGAGGCCCATACTCCTTTGAGTCATGAACATGATAAGGAGTGTGGTGGTGCTCACATTTGCTTGAAATGCATTGCCATGCCAAGTTTTGCCCTCTATTGCTGTCAAACCAGTTTCTGCAGGAAGATTTGGCTGGCCGGCCATCTACAGTGCCGACCGGCCATCCATTGTTGGCCGATGGATCAATTTGTGGCCGGTGATCATTTTTCCCAGCCGGTGGTGTTTCCCCTCAGCCGGTGGTGTCCCACAAAACTCAAAGAAGCAACCCTGAGACTTTGGCAGTCTTCAGAGGAGCAGAGTAGGGAAAACAGAGACAGCTTGCGCATGACAGCGGGCTTCCGAGCGAAACCGACGCGTGTGCATTGGACCCTTTTCCGAGGCCTTTTACTGCTTTCTTAGCTTAGTTAATTTGCTTAACTAGTTAAGTGGTCTATAATATTTAATTAGCTTGTAGGTTAATTGATTTGTATTATTCTTTCGGTCCCTCCGAGCGAGGGTAAATTTGTAATAAGTGTGGGTGCGTGTGTGCATGTCTTCCAACCCCCACTTCTTTCTCCATTTTACTTACCTGCTTTCGATGGTTAGTATTAGGACATGTTTAATTTAGCATACCTTATGCTATGCATGCATGCATCCATACATTTGTCTTGCATGCACCGGGCTCGGCGTATCATGCTAACTGCATAAGTATTTCAAATCTAACTTGATTACATGCTATCTGTGTACTTCACATGCCATCTTTAGGATAGCCGAGCCTATTCTAGGGACATTCTGTATGCGTTGCATTAGCCATCTTAACATATACTTGGATCATGCATGATTACTAACATGTTCTTTGTTTTGACTCGAAGTACATTGTAAGTATTTTATGCTTTAGCATCTCACACGAGTGTGAATGTTAACATAATAGTATGCTTACCATGTGACTAGATGCTTATGTGATATAAACTGCCTGAATGCCTATGGGTGAAGGTTGGATTGTTTGAGTTGGGACAACTCATTGAAATCTGTGTTTTAGCCTACTTGCGAGTAGCGAATTCCAAAGCGTTTTCCAAACAAACGGATATGTAATGTTTTGTTCCAAGTTAGGCGATCTAGTCTATACTTTTGTGTTGTGCGCATCACATAGTAATTCTAGGCTAATAACCGGAATAAGAATGCATAACGTTTTCAAAAGAGGATATCATGGTTAGTAGAGGCCGATCTTCGGATCGGGCGAGAGGGGGTGCTCATAGCTGACCTTCCCCAATCGTACCCAAGTTCCTGAGCCGAGGCAACTTTGATGATGACGGACACGTGGCCTTTGACACCGAGTCAGGGTTTCCTAAATTCCCCCATAAAAAAATATTTAGGTGGCAACTCTGTATCTGGCAAAGTAGTTCATGTTTGACACTTCTTTTCTAAAAATCTGTTTTCCAAAACGATTTGCCGGATTTGAACTCTTTGGTTCAAATTAAGAACCGTGACATTCGAGTCCGAACTGTAGCACGGAGGCCCTCACGCGAGGCGCGTCTACAGTTGGCCGGAGAGAATGACTCCATCATGCCTACAACTGATTCTATGCCATTCCTTGTGGTAGCCTTCATTGAGTGCGGACTTCGGCTCCCACTCAACATCATTTTTTGTGAAATACTTCACTATTATAAGTTGAACCCGATGCAACTTGCCATCAACTCCTACCGAGTCATTAATGGCATCATAGCCTTAGCCAAACAAGAAAACGTTAGGGTTATTTTAGCCGATATCCAGTATTGCTATACCATGTGTGGCCTCAAAAAAGACACGGGCTATGTTTACTACCTTAAGCCGAGGTTCACAGAGTATAAAATCGTAGCCGACCTCCCAGACTCGAACAAGGGAGCTGGAGACGATTACTTCATTACCTCGGGGAACTGGGAGTTTGCTCCAGACGAGGACCTCCATCTTTACCCTCTTCCTCGTTCAGTTTTTGTAGAGGGCAATGGTAAAAGCCCTGTGTTCATACTAACTTGTTTTTAAAGTCTTCAATACTTTGTTCGTTTCTAATGTCTGTTTTTTCTTGCAGCTCTTCCTCAGCCACCAAAGGGCTTCCGTCAGTCTTTCTTTCCCAGCAAAGACTTGAGGAAACTCTTGGATCTACCAGTCCACAAACTGAAGGCCCATCTTCTACTTAATTTCATTCCTACGTACAAATCAGCTCTTCCCGACATCCCCAAGAAAAAGAAGAGTCTATCTCCTCCTTCCGCCACAACTCCTCAGGCTGCCTCCACATCTCGGCAAGATCAAGGATCAACTTCTGATCCAGCTGAGTAGCCGTCAACCTTGGCTCCTTATCTGATCCCAATATCCCAGCACCAACGCCGGCGACGAATTATTTTTTCTGCCGAGATGGGTCGCCAAAAAGTAGTTGCCAAAGATCTCTTGGCCAACATCCCATCTTTTGTTGAGGCTCAACCAGCGCAATCACATCCCCCTTCGAAGCCGAAAAGAATAAAGAAGGCTCAGCCAAAGGCAAAGATGACTCAAGTTGACACTGAGGATACTTTGCCAATTTCGAAATTGGCTTCAAGTGAGAAAACCACCTCCATCCCCGAGAAGAGGTTTGCTAAAACACAACCATCCGAATCCTACAGATCAAAAAGGCCGAGGTCATCCTTTGCAACCACCTCGGGGTCCCAAAAACACGATGCCCCCTGGGCCTCCAAAATCACTCTGGAAAATAAGCCAGTTATGGCCAGCGATAGCACCAATGACATTAATGTTGGCGTTGCCCTTAGTACCGTTCTGCTTCTTCCTGGTGATCTCGATAGAAACGCCGAGTTGAGTGAATATGAGAACTATGCTCTGATGCTTCAACGCTCTGTTCAAGTAAGTGTCTTTATTTGGTTGTGATTCATTCTTTCTTTCTTTCTTTCTTTCTATACTTTAGAAGGTTTTGTAATAATTTCTGCTCTGTTTTATTTTTTCTCAGGCCATTCAGCATGTCCATTCCTTCTCAATACAATCTTTCGAGAATCGGGAGAAGCTGGCCGAGAAGAAGAGGAAGGTCTCCAATCTTCAAAAAACTAATAAAAATTTGCAATCAAAGATGCAGATTTTAGAGGATCAAGCTGAGGATGCTATCAAGGCTCAACATGACGCCGAAGAAAAAGTAGGTGCTGCTGAGGCCATTAACAAAATTCTTGAGGCCCAGAGGAAAGAGTCTGAGGAAAAGATGGCCCAAGCCCAAAAAGAACTCTAGGATGCCTTGGCCACCAAAGATGCTGAACTGAATGAGGCCGACTAGAAAGGATACAACGAGGGGGTCGCCGATGTCACGGCAGACTATGAAAAGCAAGTGAAGCAGGCATACAACAAGGGTTTCACCCTTGGTTGGATGTCTCTTCTAAAAAAGCTTGATGTCCCTGAGGACTCGCCCCTCAGGAACACCGACGTCATTCCTCTTCCATTCCCTCCAACTCCAAGTCAATCCAACGACGAATCTGAGTCTGAGGAGACCTTGGTAAGGAAACAAAAAGATGTTGCTGGGCCCAAGTCCCCTCCTCAAACTGAACAAGTCCTGGACTTGACTCAAGATGAGGAAGGTGATGAGGTCCCTAAGGATGCCACTTCTGAGAAGCCGTCATCGGACGTGCCTCTTGTCGATAAGAGCCTCGAAGTAACCATTGAAGAAATCGACGTTGAACTTGCAGCCGAGAAGGCTACCAAGATATCTTCCCAGCAGTCGTCTGAACTTCACACCAAACCATCTGCTGTTGCTGAGGAGTCTTGAATTTTGTGTTTCTCATTTTTTCTTCGTTTTGTGCCTTGCATTGTGTTTTTTTCTTTTTTTTTTGAAACAGTGTAAGTTTTGGCCGACGTCCCTTCTTTTGAATGTTAATACAACTTTCCTTCTCTGAATGCTTGTATCTTTGTCTTCTCTTTACTGTTTTTGCATGATTCTATACTTAGAATATTTTGCATATCTTTAATATACACTTTAATCCTTGTGCAACCTTCTTGGGGTGACACACCTCGGTTATACAAACTGATGATTTACATCGGCAAGTACAGAAGTACCTTTCTTGGCATAACCTTGGTTTTTCCTTGTAAATTTTTTCATAAAATTTTCAACTAGTGTTTAACCTTAGTCTTTAACTTGTAAAGTTTTCTCAAGTTTCAACAAGTGTTTAAACATGATCTCGGTTTAACTTCAACTTGTAAACTTTTCTCAAGTTTCAACAAGCGTTAAACATCATCTCGGTTTAACTTCAACTGATAAACTTTTCTCAAGTTTCAACAAGTGTTAAAACATCATCTCGGTTTAACTTCAACTTGTAAACTTTTCTCAAGTTTCAACAAGCGTTAAACATCATCTCGGTTTAACTTCAACTTATAAACTTTTCTCAAGTTTCAACAAGCGTTAAACATCATCTCGGTTTAACTTTAACTTGTAAACTTTTCTCAAGTTTCAACAAGCGTTAAACATCATCTCGGTTTCACTTCAACTTGTAAACTTTTCTCAAGTTTCAACAAGCGGTAAACATCATCTCGGTTTAACTTCAACTTGTAAACTTTTCTTAAGTTTCAACAAGTGTTAAACCCATTTTTCTTCTCTCTACCCCCTGATGTGAACCTAAGTTCCATTTGGGTTCTCATTAGACCTGTATTCCAGAAACAATATTATGTATCTTTATCAGTCACAAGTGTATAAACATATAAACAAGCAAAAACTTTATTTATGTACTTTGGCAAATGAAAAAAGAACAAAAAATTCTAATGATAGAAAAATTTCAAATTGTAAGTGTTCCAAGGCCTTGGTAGCTCTTTGCCCTCATTTTCGGTTAAGCCCGAGTCGAGAAGAAAGAAGCATTCTTCATCCCCCTCTTGGACGGGGATTTTTTTCAGTGCTTCTTCGCTCTTCTCGGCTGGCTCCTTACCGACGTCTTCTAGGACTTCCACGTTCTCATTTTTTGATCTCTTCCTTTTCTGGTTCTCGTATGCTGCAGGTGGATTTCATTGCTGACATAGAGCAATTCTTTGTCCGCAACTGATCTCCTCTAACCTCCTCTATCCTATGTTCTGTTGGGAACCGCAATAGTTGATGTAGTGTTGAGGGAACAACCCCTATTGCATGCAACCATGGCCTTCCCAAGATGATGTTGTAAGAGGAGGGTGTGTTGATTACGGTGAACTCTGTTGTTATCTTCTTTGTGCCAGCCTGCACATCTATGCTTACTGCGCCCAGTGGCCATTGGGCCGTTAGATTATTCCATATCGTTTGGGTGAAGGCCCAGCTCCTTGTAACATCTGACATACATGATGTCACAAGAGCTGCCTTGGTCAATCAAGATGTGCTTCACTTGGCATTCCCCAACCTGGAGGGATACTACC
Source organism: Camellia lanceoleosa (assembly GCA_025200525.1). Taxonomy (NCBI): domain Eukaryota; kingdom Viridiplantae; phylum Streptophyta; class Magnoliopsida; order Ericales; family Theaceae; genus Camellia; species Camellia lanceoleosa. Next base: position 170,533,993 of record CM045769.1, read on the forward strand.
AAGGCATCGTTATGTGGATGTTGCACCATCTCAAGGTCGGCTTCTGTAAAGGACACTATTGGTCCCTGGCACTCCTCTGCCTGATGTCTCTTCTCCTCGACTTGGTAGACATGCTGCAGGTGCTTTACCCTCTGAGTCTCTCCCCTTATTTCGTTATCTTTGACCTTCGAGTAAATTACATTAATTACCCGAGGTTCTCCTGCTTAAGGTTGCTGTGCTGGGGGAGGCGGAGCCACTGGTGCCTAAGGCAATCTTGCCTGCTCTTCTCTTGTCCTGGCTTTATCGACAAGGTCTCTCAGATGGCCTTGTCTCACCAGGTCTTCTAAGTGTGCTTTCAAGGCTCTGAAGCCCTGAGTCATATGCATATCTTCATTGTAGTAGGCACAATGCCTGCCAAGGTTTCTGCCCATAAATTCTCCTGGTGCCCTCGCTGGTGTTCTGAAATAGGGTTGATTCCAAATTTGATCCAGGACTTTGTGAATTGAGATTTGGAACACAGTTGTCACTGCCTGTGTAGCCCTCAGTTCTGTCTCTTGCTTGCTCGATCCATTGTTACCTCGGCCTCGCTTCGGCAAGCCGTTTCCTTTCTCTTGTTTTATCTCCTTAGTCCCCGACGTGTCTTCCTCGGCTCTAGCATACTTCTTAATTCTCGCCATGAGCTCTTCCATGCTTTTTGGCAATGCCTTTGCCAAAGGCTTTCATAGTGGACAGTTGTCTTTTAGGCCGTTTTTGAAAGATACGACCGCCACCTCTTGATTACACTCTGGTATTCAGTTGAACACCTTATAATATCTTTTTGCGTAGGCCTTAAGGCCTTCATCCTTACTGATCTTCAGAGCCATCAGTGCGTCCACCCTCAATGGCTGCAGCTTGTTTGTCACAAACCTGGCCACAAACATCTCGGCCAGGCCTTCCCAAATCTTCACGCTTCCCTTTAGTAGTTTGTAGAACCAATCTGATGCAATCTCCCCGAAGGATGAGGGGAACACTTTGCAGAGCAACGGCTCGTTCCTAGTGTACAATGCCATCGCGCTCAGGTATAATCTGACTTGAAAGTTGGCGTCCGATTTCCCATCGTATATCTGGAACCTCGGCATACTGAATATCTTCGGGACCTCAACCTTGTCTAGCTCTACCGAGAATGGTGTTCTTGGTTTAATAATTGAGGTCACCTCGGCATGATCTTGCTTCCTCTTGAGGTAATCTCTTAAGTCCTCTTTGGTCCCCCTAAGAGCTCGGCTATCTTCCGATTTCAGTCTCTTAGGTGCACTGCTTTCAGCTTCGTTGTGAGCCCTTTTTGATCTTTCTCCGTTGGTCGCGTCGAAGCACAACTCCTGCCTCTGAACATGCCGATGTTCTCTGGGGTCTGCCTTTTTGGTGCGTTGTGTCCTTTGGGACTCTTCCCTTCCTGGTTCTCCACGCCCGACCTCCCTTGAAGGTCAGTGAGAATGTCTTTTATTTCTGGGGTGCTAGGGGGGCTATTGGGATAGTTTTTGTCCTCCTTTCTGGGCATTGGCCGCTGGAATCGGCGTGTCATGCAACGGGAATGGTAGCTGCATGACATTATTTTGCATTATGAAGTTGACGACCGATTGTAGGTCCGCCAACTTGTTTGCCATATCTTTAACCTCTTTGTCCCTCCGTAGGCATCTATCCTTCTATACCTGGATGTCATCCTCTTTGTATTACCCACTTCGATCTGGCTTCTTTGGTGCGTCGTCATCCTGGCCGACGTCTTTGTTGCTGTGATTCTGGTCAGGAGTTTCTGTATTGCGGTTGTCTCCTTCGACGTCAAGGTCGAAAGGTCTGCCACTCCCAGCAGGAGTGTCGTTCCCAATCTTTTCCTTCTGTCTGTTGCTAGCCATCTATTTTCTTTTCTTTTTTTTCCACAGACGGCGCCAAATTGTGTGAGTAATTTTCCGACCACACTGCCAACTCAGGATTCGGGCTTGACAAGATCTTGGCGTAATAGATGACACTGGTGACAAGCAATGAAAGTGAAGATTTCAGCGGTGGTTCATCCACCTGGGGGCACTCCGACGATCAAGTCAGTATATCTCTCAAGGATAATCAACTATTAAACTCACTATTTTGAATGTAAATTGCGTACCTTAGACCCATCGATGGTGCCTTTTTTTTTTATAGTTAACTCAATTCTTGTCCCAATAGAAGCTTGGCTTCAATGGACTTCAGCTCAATACTTATCCAGGACTCTTCAATAGATAGAGACAAACTCCCTATGAGCTTTATCTTTATTCAAGCTGAGTCCTCTCATTATATAGGACTCTTATACCTTATCCGCTTATCTCGCATTTCAATATCTTCGGCGATAACCTCGGCCTTGCTGAGATCACCTCGGCGTCATGACCAAGACACGCGGCACCTCGGTTGACACGTCAGCGCCACTTTAGCCATGTGTTGGTACACAGAAAATATATTCCCACACTTTTATTTGTTTGTTTTTTTAATTTTTTAAAAAAATATTTTTTAGAGGGGATCTACAATTTAAATCCGTGGGAGGTGGATAAATAATTACAAAACAGTGAAAATCTTTGTGGGTTGTAATTTTTTCTATATTTTTTTACGTAAGAAACATTGACACCCATTTATAATTACTTTTAATCAAATACCCTTATCTATAGTTGCCTTTTTTCTTTTTTTCTTTCTTTCTTTCTTTCTTTGGGCTGCAAATTTTGACTCCTTACACTTTCATGAACTTCTAAATGCTCACTCAAGTTAATTAGAACTTGACATTTAGGCATTTGATTCAAGTATATTTAGGCTTGGTTTGGGTTATACTATATAATTCATCTTTTTATCTTTTTATCTTTTTTCCATCACATCACCTCTCTACTTTTCTACACATCTTTTCGTAAAAAAATAAAAAGTACATTTTTTTAGGACACCCCAAACCAACCCTTAGTAATTAGACAAAAATATTCAAGAGTTGAAATATCAAATTTATTTTGGATGTGACTAGCACCCTAACAAATTCATACTATAAATTAAAAATTGAATGTTTTTTAAAAAATATTCTTCCCAATACATAACATTTTTGCAGATGATTATATTTGGATTACCTAATATTTTGGGATTGTCATCTACTGGTTATGGACATCATTGGCTCATTACCCATCTTGTATTAAATCTTTCAATTCCGATTGGTAGCTCGAATTCCCCTCCCCCTAATCCCCCTAATTTTCATTTTCAGTAAACTGTTTTTTTTTTTTTTTAACTTACCTTGCATTTTTTTTTTTGCCAAAAAAGGCAATTCGGGGGTTTCGGGGGAGCACCCCCTCGAGCTCCCAGGAATTACCCTAAATCTTTTTGTCTAGGTATCACCATTTCGGGTGTAAAAAAAAAAAAAAAAACCCATGAAATTTGACCATTTAGAAAAGTGAAGTACTACACAATGTACAATGCAATGTAAATAGGTAGTACAACAAACCCAATTCTCCATTCAAAACAGACTTTTATTCAAACCATTGTCAAAGATGGCATAGGGTTGGTGTGGTTTTAAGAGTTTAGCTTATGGGAGAAGTTATTTGCTTTCATTGGAAAAGATTTGATTATTATATTCAACTAAGAAATCTCATCAGAGAACAATATCTCATCTAACAGTTTCGAAAATGATCAAATCCATGCCCTTTGTCTTTTTTTGCTTTGAAAATTTTCTAACTACTATTTGTTTCATTCAGCTATATGTGCATGTATTTCCATTCTCTTGCAATTGACATATGTGTTACACACACAATCCTAATTTAATAGTGATATTTAATAGTGATAGTTAGGCCCGTTTGGAAACTTACTTTTTTAGTTAAAAAGTCAAAAAGTTATTAAATTAGTCAAAAAGTCAACACCACATACCAAAAAGTCAAAGATTCTCTTTTCTCTCTACTTTTTGCACATCTTTTCGTAATTAGTCAAAAAGTCATCCCAAACATACAAGTTTTTTTTACCTACCTTTTTAGCCAAATAATTAAAAAATTACTAAATTAGCATGTTCCCAAACGAGGCCTTAGTACTTCAAGTAGTAGTAGTAATAAAAATAATATTATGAAAGAGAAACTATAGGCTGTCCTTCAATTCTTAGGGCCGTTTTGAAATTGTTTATTTTAGTTAATTTTTTAATTTTGGATTGTTTTGAAAAGTTAGTTAAAAATTAATTTTTTGATTTTTTAAAAAAATGTGTAAAAAAATAAAGAAGTAATATAATTCAAAATAAATTAAAAATCAAAAAATATCTTTTTATCCACATATCAAAATAAGTAAAAAATAAAAAGAATTATATGACAATTTATAATAATTTTTTAATTACAAATTCAAGTCCCCAAACGGAGCCTCGATGACGAATAATTCAATAACCAGATCATGAAGTTAGCAATTTGAGTGAAAGCTTTATTAGTGGTGGAGCAAATGTCAAAAAAGTCATATATCTGCACAATCATCATATTTATTCAAGTCAAGGTTCTTTTCAGTCTGATATCAGATTGGAGCATATTGTTAGAACATTAGAGTTTATTATAAGTCTTATTTTAATAATTCAAATTATTTAATTTGTAAAAAAAAATTCATCTTATAAAAAATCACGTTGATTGGATATCGATAGTCACTTGATTAAATCATATTTCTGTCAATGGTAAATATGATTTTCAAAATAAAATATTGACAAAAATTTGATCTGATCAAGTAGTTATCGATATCCGCTCAACATGATGTTTTGTAGGTATAAAATACTTGACAAATTCTACATATTAAATGGTTCAAATTATCAGAATAAAACTTGAAATGAGTCCCTAAATTCAAATAACACGATCCAATCCACTATATGAACCGACCCCTATTTATAAAGCATATTTATTGAGGATGAACCACGAAAAAAGCAACTCAAACAAGACAATTTTTGTTGCCGGCTCAACGAGAGAGCACATAGTTTTCAAGTCACCTTAAAAAAAAAAAACATATTTTTTATTTTTATTTTCTAGAGCTACCGACCTTATTAATATCTTTCCTAATGAGTGTAAAGAAGAAAAATGATAAACATGAAAATTATTTTTTAAAAAATAAATTAATATAGAATAATACAACAATAACTATAACAATTTTGTAATTTTAAGTCAAAATGATATAGATTTTTAATTTTCAACTCATGAATCTGAATGATTTGCATTATTCCTTATGAGGATGATAACTTCAGTGTTGTTTCAACACTAATACTGTATTTGATTGGAGAATTTGAGGAGAGATTTAAAAAAAAAAATAAAAAAAGGTAGGTGAAATATGAATAAAACATATTTATATTTTATCTAATTTCACACACTTTTTCCTTTGTTTTTTTTTTTTCTAAATCCCTCTCCAAATCTTCCAACCAAACACAACATAAAGGTTGTGTGTTTAGTAGCTAGTTGATAAGCATGTAAAAATCTTTGTAGAATTTCTTATGAACATAAATTCTAATTAAATTAACTAATTAAGAACCGATCTATTTATAAACTTTTCAATCTGAAGACAAATTAGAAAAGTCTTGACAACAAATTTTCTTTTGAGATGGCAAAGTGGTTTGTGAAGTTTCTAGAACTACCGACCTTATTAATCGCTTTCCTAATGCGGGTAAAGAAGGAAAATGATAAACATGAAAATGTTTATACTCAAAATTAATACAGAATAACATGATAAAAACAAATTTGTAATTATTAGTCAAAATGATAGATTTTTAATTTCAAACTCATGAATGTGAATGATTCGCATAATTTTTAATAAGAATAATAACTTCGCCACTGTTGTTTCAACAATAAAGGTCGAGTGTTGGGTAACCAGTTGACTAGCATACAAAAATCTTTGTAGGATTTCTTATGAACATTAATCCTAACTAAATTAACTAATTAAAACCTAATCTATTTGTAAGCTCTTCAATCTGAAGACAACTCAGTATAGTGTTTGACAACAAATTTTCTTTTGAGATGTTGAAGTGGTTGCATAAGTAACTTGTGAAGTTGATGAAATGGAAGGTTAGTCATGCAATGCCTACTCCAAAAATTATTCAGTCACATTGCTACAAATAAATTCTCAATATTCATTTGTGTGAGCATTATGCAAAACTTTAAATAAATAAATAATAATAATTTATTTATAATAGTATCAAGTCGGTGTTACAAATAACTGTTTTTCTACAAACAATATACTTGGTTGCTTTTGGAGCTATAAGCAAAGCACATATAGGCTTCATGTTAATCAATTAATCTCTTTTTTTCAACCCGTAAGTACATTTTTGTGGTAGATGTGCCCTACACCAAGATGAGAGACTAATTTCTTGAATTGATAGTTAAGCATTGCATCAGTGCAAGACATTAGCAAAAAGGGAAAGACAGACTTAAAAAAAAAAGAAAAAGAAAAAACAAGAATTCAGAATTTCTATTCAGAAATTTGTTCAGATAATGATCCTGTATGTGGTCCAAATTCAGCTCTTATTTGATAGAATCCACATGTAAAATCAATATCAGCTATAAATTAATTTTTGTGGACAATTCTAAAGACTTATTATCCATTAAGTCCTATTGATGATAAATTTATCAATCTTTCATATTTTTATAAATAAATTTATAGTGATAAATTTGACGTGTACAAGCCCATAAAGGCCATGAATCACTATAAACAACCCAAGCCCATCACTTGGAGCCCAATGCATAACTCAGCTGGTGAGGTCCAGAACAGCTGGAATCCAACATGGTATAAAAAGCCAATGATATTCAAACACATGGCAGGTGAAGGACGAGCCACATCAGCAGACAAAGATCTGCAAAGTTATTGCCACTGCACATCACTATTAATGCAGCCCATCACAGCATTTATTACGACAACACCTTCCCGTCGGAACAGGACCTCCTTACCCTGAACAAGGTAAGCTACAGCCTAGATTTTCGGCGAAGAGGGCAGATCGGAAGGGACGGCGAAATGATTACCAAAGGATATAAGCAAACGTGGAAGGCAAGAAGAAGGTTAAGCTTTCTATCTCTAAACTCTTCTAACACCCTACTTCTCCTTCTAACTTACTCGTCGGAGGGTTCACTAGAGGACTACCCCGTTCCGTGTTAGACTTGTTTGCAGGTGATCTAGTGGGCTTGATCAACTGGACGTGGGTATTGAGGAGCTTGGACCTGTCCAACCCATTCACTGGGACAAACTGTATCATCAGTTGGCGCCGTCTGTGGGAAAGTCTTTGCTCCGCGCGCCAGTTGTGCTCATTGTCGTCGGAGACCCTATCCCAACAACCTTTTCCTCCTATCCATCAAAGTGTATGGTCACGACTAGATCCATGGCTTCTCATAATAATGCTGCCAACCATTAGGCCGACCCCCCCAATCCAAACAACCCACCGCAGTATTTTATCGAGCTTACCAACAGCATTAACCGTATGGCCGAGCAAAACCAGGCCCTGATAAATGTTTTACTCCAAAGAAACCTTCCGATGCCTCCTTCACCACCTCCAGATATTCCACCCAACCAAGAAAGAGCCTCGAGCCATACTGTTCCGCAACCCTATCCACCCAATTTGGAAGGTTTGCAACCTCCTCCTCTGCATATAAATCTACCACCTCCACCTCCACGCCCGTCGGTCGTGGTACCAGCCCCTGAAGGGGAAGCCAACAGCGTCCAGCCCCCATTGACTGACCATGGTGACAACATTCCCCTTTGGGACGCTGAACTCTGAGCAATGAATCTCCAACTCCAAGGGGTCATACAGAACTTTCAGCATAAACCCTTTACCATGGCAAACTCACAATTTGTTACCTCCATCCGGGACAAACCTCTGCCTGCCAAGTTTAAGATGCCCACCATTAACTCTTTTGACGGTACGACGGACCCAATCGACCATCTGGAGACCTACGGAAGCCTCATGATCCTCCATGCCTTCCCTGACGAGATCATGTGTCGGGCTTTCCCTGTGACATTGAAGGGGTCAGCTCGACTGTGGTTTAGTCAGTTACCAGCAGACTTTATCTCCACTTTCCAGCACCTCAGCGACTCCTTCCTTAGCCATTTCATTGGTGCCCAGCGCCAACACCACTCGGCAACCCAACTCCTCAACATCCGTCAGACCGAGGAGGAGTCGCTGCGCAGTTTCGTTACCCGCTTCAACACCAAAGCCCTGCAAGTAGCGGAAAACGATGACAAGGTCATCCTCACGGCTTTCATGGTCGGGCTACGATCATCCGATTTCCTCTTCTCCCTCTCCAAAAACCCCCCAACCTCCATGGCAGCCCCCCTCTCCAAAGCCCAGAAGTACATGAATGCTGAAGATTCATTAGCCACTCGGCAGGATCCAATAGCTGAAAACCCGACCCCCAGGGAGAAGAGAAAAAACTCAGAACCTAGAAACATCCAGTATAATAGCCAAACACCCCACTATACAGACCGACCTCCCGCGCTGATCGGTCGGCACCAGACCGCACTGGTCGGTTCGGCGATACACCCCTTAATTCTCCCATGGAACAAGTCCTCAACCAGATCCAACGGGACTACCTCCTCAAATGGTCTTTACCCTCACGGACCCCTTCCAATCGGAAAGACCAGTCCAAATATTGTCGTTTCCACGAAGACCATGGTCATAACACTGATGATTGCATCAACCTCAAGGATCAGGTCGAGGCCCTAATACGTCAAGGACGTGTCAGTTGCTTCACGGACACCCGCCCACAACAGAGGCAAAGAACCAAGCCCCTCAGAAACAACCGCCTACGCACCCCACCCCGGCAGCCAGCTCAACCTAACCAAGGCCATGATCGCCCTCCACAACAGCCTCGGCAGCCAGGTAATCTCCCTCCAGCAGTTGGCGAAATCCGAGTCATTTCAGGTGGTCTTGCTTGTGGGGGGCCATCCCGCTCGGCTTAGAGGGCAGAACTCAGAAAGATAAGGCAAGGCTCAGACAAAGCAGTTGCCATGGTAGCTCGACCCTCCAAATAGCCCAAGCAGTGGACAGAGCCCATCACCTTCACGGACGCCGACTGTACAGGCATACGTTATCCTCATGATGACCCACTCATCATTTCTACCCTCCTCTCCAACTATAAGGTCAGACAGTTTCTCATCGACAACGGCAGTTCTTCAGACATCATATTCCTCAACTGTTTCCGCCAGCTCAAGATTGGGGAGGAACGTCTGTCCCCCCTCCAAACCCCTTTGGTCGGTTTCACTGGCGACCGGGTGACCTCCATCGGCTCCATCGATCTCCCCATTACCATCGGCGAATACCCATGGCAGACTACGAAGTTGCTAACTTTCCTTGTGGTCGACTGTCCCTCTGCCTACAACATCATCCTTGGTCGCACCGCCCTCAACGTTTTCCAGGCTATCATTTCAACCTACCACCTCGCCATAAAGTTCCTCTTGACTGGGCGTCGGACGAAGGGGAGCAGATCGTAGCTGTGGAATGTTATGTCGCCTCACTCAAGGAAGTCAAGCTGAAGGAGGCCATGATCATTGAAGGACTTGACGTATGAGATGAGGACGAGCTGGTCAGAAGGGAACTAGTGGAGGAGCTCGTTGAGATTCCCATCGATCCCACCAACCTAATGAAAACGGCCAAGATCAGTAGCCAACTATCCCCCCAAGCTAAGGCCGACCTTACTGCCCTTCTGACCGAGCAGAATGATGTATTTGCCTGGACTCACTCAGACATGCCAGGCATTGACCCCTCTTTCATAACTCACTGCCTCAACATTGAACCCCATTTCAGACCTTATTGCTAGAAGCAGCGCATTTTTCATCCGGAGCGCAATATTCTTATAGCCACAGAGGTTGACAAACTCCTTGAGGCCCAATTCATCAAAAACGTGGACTACCCTAAATGGTTGTCAAACGTGGTCCTAGTCCGCAAGAACAATGGCAAATGGCGACTATGTGTCAATTACTCTGACCTAAACCGAGCTTGCCCCAAAGACAGTTATCCTCTTCCCCGCATAGATCTGCTGGTCAACGCCACGGCCGGTCATCAAATGCTCAGCTTTATGGATGTTTTCTCTGGTTACAATCAAATCCTGATACACCCGTCCGATCGAGAACATACATCCTTTATTATTGACCGAGGTACCTACCACTACCGTGTGATGCCATTCGGATTGAAGAACGCTGGGGTCACCTACCAACGGTTGGTCAATGCCGTTTTCCATCACCAGATAGGTCGGAATATGGAAGTATATGTCGACGACATGCTGGTCAAGAGCAAACTCTCCACTGATCATCTGACCGACCTGCGAGAAACCTTCGCCACCCTACGCAAGTACCAAAATGAAGCTCAACCCAGATAAGTGCGCCTTCGGCGTAGGATCTGGGAAGTTTTTAGGTTTTATGGTCAGTCAACGGGGCATTGAAGTTAACCCTGAAAAGATCAAGGCCTTGATCGAGATGCAGTCACCTAGAACGGTTAAGGAGGTCCAAAGACTCACTGGCCAAGTTGCAGCCCTCAACCGCTTCATTTCCCGCGCAACGAATAAGCGCCTACCATTCTTCAAAATTCTTCGACAAACTTTTGAATGGACGGCTAAATCCGAAGAGGCCTTTCAACAGTTGAAGCAGTGCATGGCCAATCCCCCCCTCCTTTCACAGGCAATCACGGGTGAGCCTCTCTTCCTCTATCTAGCCGCATTAAGTACCACTGTCAGTGCAGCTCTTATCAGGGTAGACGGCTCCATCCAACGACCGGTCTACTACATCAGTCGGGCCCTCAGGGGAGCGGAACAGAACTACCCATTGTTAGAAAAATTATCCTTGGCCTTGGTCATCGCCTCCAGACAACTCCGTTATTACTTCCAAGCCCACTCCATAGTGGTCCTCACCGATTAACCCTTGAAGAAGGTCATGCAGCAACCAGAACTTTTCGGCAGACTCATGCAATGGTCAGTGGAATTCAGCCAGTTTGACATCTCTTACCAGCCTCGAACAGCAATTAAGGGCAAACTATCACCGATTTCATCCTAGAATTCACTAATCCTACCCCAACCACTGCCTCTCCACCCCCACCAGCTCCCATCGAGCCAGAAGACCCTCATTCTTGGACCCTCAACGTCGACGGCTCTTCCCGCAGGAAAGATAGTAGGGCTGGCCTCATCCTCATCGCCCCTGAGGGTGGTTATTTCAAATGCGCTCTCCGTTTCCTATTTGAGGCCAGTAACAATGAGGCCGAATAAGAGGCATTGATTGCAGGTCTTCGCCTAGTCAGGGATATTGGTGTCAGTCACATTCGAGTGTTCAGCGACTCCCAGCTTATCGTCGGACAGATCACGGGAGAATTCGATGCCAAGGAGGACACAATGCGGGCTTACAGGGATATTGCCCTTCCCCTTGTTCGCCTCTTCAATACTTTCCACATCAAGCACATTCCTCGGGCGGAAAACTCTAAGGCAGATGAGATGGCTCAATTGGCTTTCGCAGACCAGTCCGACCTCAGCCGTGGTGTCTGCCTAGAATACCTACCCCACCCCGCCATTTGCCTCGACCAGCACAAAATATAATTCCTCTAAAATGAGCCCATCCCTTGGGCGTCAGATATCTTTCTATTTCTGACAACAGGGGAACTGCCAGACGACCAACAGTAAGTCACCAAAGTCAGGGCCCGGTCATCCAATTACATCCTCGTCAGCGGCATTTTATACAAACGTGGTTTTTCACGCCCCTATCTGCGGTGCCTCAATCCGACTCAAGCCACTTATGTGATGCAAGAAATTCATGAGGGTATCTGCGGCAATCACTCAGGCGGCAGGTCCTTAGCCCACAAGATACTTCGCATTGGATATTTCTGGCCTACTCTCAACCAAGATGCGGTTGACTTCGTGCTCAAATGTGATAAGTGTCAGCGTTTTGCCAATATCCCCCTTGCTCCTCCTACTGAATTGATTACACTTTGCAGCCCCTACTTGTTCTCCAAATGGGGGATCGACCTAGTTGGCCCTTTACCCACCAGCCGAGGCCAGACCAAATTTGTCATTGTCGCCATTGATTATTTTACTAAGTAGGTAGAGGCAGAACCCTTTGCCACCATTACCGAGCGGAACACAACCAAGTTCATCTGGCAGTCGATCGTTTGCAGGTTTGGCATCCTCCAAGCCATCGTTTCCGACAACGGCAAATAATTCGACAACGCCAAGTACAGGAAGTTCTATGCAGACCTCTAAATTCAACCATGTTTTTCTTCCCCCGGTCATCTCCAAGCCAATGGCTAAGTTGAGGTCACCAACCGTTCTCTTCTGAAGATCATCAAAACCAAGCTAGAAGCTACTAAGGGGCTTTGGGCTGAGGAACTACCAAATGTACTCTGGGCTTACCGAACTACTGACTTAACTCCCAGGGAAACCCTTTCCGCTTAACATACTGGTTGAGGCGTTATTCGAGAAGTCGATCTACCTACACCTAGAGTTTTACATCCGAATCCAGCACTAACGGAAGAGCTCCGTCAGGCAGACCTGGACCTAATTGAAGAACTCAGAGAAAGCACTGCTGTCAGACTGGCCTCATACCAACAGAAAATGAGAACACACTACAACCACAAAGTCTGACCAAGGGAGTTCGCTGTAGGGGACCTTGTCTTGAGAGAAGCAACCCTTGCCACTAAAAATCTGACTGAGGGTAAACTGGCAGCCAAATGGGAGGGACCTTACGTTGTGAAAGCCTGACTACGTCCGGGCACTTACCGACTTCAGGACATGGAAGGTCGAGACCTCCCCCACCCCTGGAATGCTGAACACTTGAAGTGCTACTTTCAATAAGTTCCTATTGTTGTATTGCTCAGTTGTTGTATTTTCTTTTTGATACATAATGTAAACTTGGATCAACTGGACTACACTGTCCATGACAACAATTCTATATCTTAGCTATCTGCGTGTTGTCTCAATAACATTCTCATTTGTAGCACTTATTAAAAGCCTCGGCGGGCCAGGCACTAAAAGCCTCGGCCCGAGCATTAAAAGCCTCGGGCCAGTGAGCACCGAAGCCTCGGCCGGTCAGGCCATCAAAAGCCTCAGCCAGACTGAGCATTAAAAGCCTCAGCCAGACTGAGCACCAGAAGCCTCAGCCAGTCCGACCGTCAAAAGCCTCAGCCAGACTGAGCATTAAAAGCCTTAGCCAGACTGAGCACTAGAAGCCTCGGCTAGTCCGACCGTCAAAAGCCTCAGCCAGACTGAGCACTAGAAGCCTCGGCCAGACAGAGCACTAAGAGCCTCTGCCAGACCGGGCATGAAGCACTCGGCCAGACCAAGCCTCAGTCAACCTAAGCATAACAAGTCTTAGCTAGACGGAGTGCCACAGTTTCAGGGTCAGACTCAGTTACCTACAATGTCAGTAAATCATAGCTTTGCCCTAAATGAGCACGCATGCAGGGCTCAGTCAAGGCCACCCATGCAAATTTCATGCTTGTGGAATTAGTAGACACACTTAGTCACAATTTCAGCTCCAAATCTTTACACCACTCTTTGCTCAGTCGAATTCCAAAGACATTCTTACATGTCTTCTTTACAAGTCAGGTTATTTTTTTCTCATTCAAACTCTTACGAGTCAACTTTTCTCCTCACTACATAAACCACTAACCTACTTGAGCAGTGTGGCAAACGCAAGCTTGTAATTTTATTACATTTAAACTTTACTCTGCATTGATTTTTTATTACAAGTTCAATCTCACTCTGCATTGAGGAGTTCCTAACTTTACTCTGTACTCAGTTTTTATTACAACTTCAATCCCACTCTGTCTTGAGGAATTCCTAAATTCAGTTTTTATCACAAGTTTATCACAAGTTTTTATCACAAGTTTTCATCCATTTTAGACGTACAAGCAAAAACAGTCAAATGCAAAACACAACTGAAGTTTTATTTATTCACAACTTTGTACATGCGTTCATTATAGCAATTCAAAAAAAAAAAAGAGAAAGAAAACAAACAAAACAAAACAAAAACAATTTTTGTGCAAAGTCTTCTTCTTCAGTTACTCCTCTTCGCTGGACACAAGGTCTTCTTCTTCAATACCCTCATCCAGGGGGGTCTGGGCCACATCGTCATCATCAATTTTCACACTACTCAGGTCCAAGTCTGGGAACAGCTCCTCAGCTTTACGCTTGAACATTTTCCAACCACTGTCCCAGAACTCAGCCATTTCGTGTTTATAAAAGTCTGACAGCTGGAAGCTCTCAATCACTTTAGACTCAGTTCTGCCTCCAATGGACGTCCTCGATGGGCTCGCCCCCCCAGACTCTTGCCTCGCCAAGCTGTTGGCGACCGTGGCATCAACTGCCATCTGAAATTCAGCAGACCCTTTGAACTGCTTCACTGCTGCAACACATAGATCGGGGTAAGTCGCCCTTTCAGAGGCTGCCTTCGTCCTCTCTTCGTCCAACTCCTTCTGCAGGGTCGCCCTTTCAGAGGTTGCTTTAGCCCTCTCTTCCTCCATCTCTTTCTTCAGGGTCCCCCTTTCAACAGTCGCCCTGGCTCTCTCTGCCTCCAACTCCTTCTAAAGGCTCTCTTTCTCCTCCACCGTCTTAGCACGCTCGCCCTCTAACTCCTTCTGCTGATCGCCAATCTTCACGTCTGCCTCATCCTTCTGCCTGACCAGCTCTTCATTACTGCTCATTGCCTCTTCATGTCGTTCGACCGCGACTGCGCAGGCTTTTTGGGCCTCATCCAACCTCTTCTACTTGCCAGCCAGTTGGAACTCAAGCAACACAACCTGGAGGCATGTGTTCTCTAGCTCCGCCTTGACCGCTTGCAGATTAGCGTGGGCACTCTCCCAACTTGCACTCTTCTTCTTCAACTTTGCAAGCTGAGTTTTGGCTTCATCTGCTTTGAGTTTCGCAGCCCCCGTCTTTCTCAGCAGAGCCCCTGCTAGGATGGTTACCTCAATTTGAGCAGAGTATAACTCCCTCAGTAGCTCAGCCTCATTGAATCTGCCTGCTGAGCGCAAGGCCGCCTCCTCCACGATCGCCACCAGACAATCGGTACTTGCCCTGGCTGGGCCTTCTTCTCCCTCCAACCGTCTAGCCATCTTGGCGTGGTAGATCGCATCGTCGACCGATCCCTCCTGGGGCGCAGACAGGACTGGGTCGTTTCTCTAACTTTGGCTCAAGGCCAGTTGCCCCACCTCCTGCCTACACTTCGGGGGCAACCCTCGCGACCCCTGAGGCGACCTCCACCACAGCTAGGGCGATCTCCACAACCTCCATTGTTGGGACAACTCCCATCACTTCTTAGGCAGCAACCCTTTCTGAGGTCTTCTCCATTGCTCCCTTCTCTGCCTCCTTCACCATACCGGTCTCCTCTACCCTCATTTCCCTCCTCCTCTTTTGGGCAGGCTCTTCTTCATTCCGCCTCACTTTCTTCTTCTTCTTCACCATGCCCAACACCTCCATCTCCTTCAAAGGGTCTATTGGGGGCGGTCGTGGCACAAATTCACCTAAGTCTTTCTCTCCCAAGGGTTTGCGGCGAGGTCGAATCCTCTCCCTTGCAACCGATTTTGGCGGTCGGTCTGCCTGAGACTCTTTGAATTTTTGGGCTTTTGCAAGAATGGTCTGATCCTCCGCCTTTTGAGTCTTCCTCATTGCCTCCAACTTCGCTCGGTCAAGGTCCTCCCAGTTCGGTTGTAGACCCAACCCTGCCTCAAACAAAGCAGACGGCTGAACGAGCTTGTCCCATCTGGCCCCCTCCTTCTCCCTCCATTCCTTTACCCTCTTCACTCTCTCCTCTATTGCTGCTCTCAGCTTTGGCTCCATCGACTTGGTGGGCACCTTCCAAATGGTGTGCACCCCAACCCCTCCACTGGCAGACACGTAGAACCACCGTGGTCTCCACCCCTTGATTGACGACGACAGCCCCCCCACCAGCCCTTTCCCTGCTGCTGCCTGCAGAGTGACCCAAGTCTCTTGCTGCCCTGAGGCCTTGTAACATGCGAAGAATTCGTCCACTGTCATGGCTGCCCCTTTGTTCGCCTTCGGCCAGGAACTTGCACAGGACAGTAGGATCTTCCACGCATTAGGCATTAGTTGGCCCGGCACCACCTCCAAACGATTTAGGATATCTACTACCACTTGCGGCAGGGGCAGCCTCAGTCCTCCTTTCAATGCCTCCTCATAAAGGGCAAACTGTTTTGGCCTGGCGTCGGATGGCCTTTCTGTTGACATCGACAATGATAACTCTATTTCGGCAGGCACTTGGTATTTTTCTCGAATAGCCTCCAAATCCGCTGTAGTAACCGTTGATTTATCTGCCTTAGTATGCCAGTGATCATGTTCTGCCTGGCTGATTGGCTTTGGAGCTGCTATCATGGTGGAACCATGAGATCGTACGACCGATTCCCCCACACTCTCCATCTTATATTGCTACGCTAACTCCACCGCATCATCATCACCAAATGGATCCACCCTAACATTCGCAGTTTCTTCTTGGGCCATTTCTATGGTATGTCTGCGAATCGTTTCGGATGCAGGTGCAAGGAAATTGAAAAAGTGTTGTAGAGGTGTATCGTGAGCAACAAAGGAATTCACACTTGGAATATTTTGATTTTTCGTAAACAAGTAGGTGGATCGAATAATGCCAAAAGCCCACGGTTTGCCCGTATTCCAAGGATCCTAATTAATTTTCGCCAGTTTGAAAACTTTTCGAATCATCCGCCAAAACTGTCTTTTCAACACCCATAATGACCTAACGTTTCATTTCTGATCCAACGCCTAATCTTCTCCCCCCACGGGATGTTGCCACGTGTACGACCACGATCCACTGTCTCCTCCCCTTACTCTGTCTTTTCCACTTCAAATCACCATGTGACACGCCGCCTCTTGAGCCCCACGCCCCTCCACCTCACCCTTCGCAGTCGGCACTCCTCATGGTCGGCCCTTCCGCCCGGCCAACCTTCGCGGTCAGCCCTCTTCACGATCGCCCCTCCCGCTTGGCCAACCCTCATGGTCGCCCCTCCTCGTGGTCAACCTTCCCACTTAGCCAATGTACGGGGGCGAAATATTCTTTGCTCTCCGTACGCCTTGAACGTCAAGCTTCTGGTAGCGGCGTCTATCTCTGCAACACAAAAACGGTGAGCTGCCCGGCGGTGGTGTGCCGGAAAGACCCTCCGACGATCAAGTCAGATTTCGGGAAGAAGAAAATGAGGAGAGAGTGTTTGAGTGAGTGAGTTCGCATACCTCCAACATTCGTCTCTTTCCCTATTTCTAGGCTGGCCATGCAGCCTCAAGGTCGTGCGCACACTACCTCTGCTGTCCTTCCCTGGACAGGTGGCAGTGCGCGCCTCTCACCACCTTACGCGTGTAAAGGTTTTGTCCTTTCGCCAGCACACACTGAACTGCCTAACGGTATTGAGGCGTTCGTAGAGCAGTTGTCCTCTCCTTCACACCATTGGCCCAGGTGGCACCCTTGACCGAGGTACCACGACCGGCCTATCGGAAGACATCCATTGCGCGTACTCAACCGGGCTACATTGCACCGAACTGTCCCTTGGGATCATGTGGTCTGACCACCTCGACCGAGCTACTCCTGACCGATTCATGTCAATCAATCAGTCGCGAGGCATGCCGGCCTCCAACCGTTCAATCATTCACCTCGGTCACACGGACACTGCCTTCCTCTTGTGGCCGGTTAGACGCATACCGGCGCTAACCGCGTCTCAAGTCTAGCCCGGGCACCCTCTAGCTCGACACCACCATCTGCAGCCTTGAGCTGTCACCCTCGTCGTGCGCGCGCGGACGGCAGCGCCGATTCTTTACTGTCGGTCGATTTCCTCGACCGTGCGAGTCAGTTTGCTGGCCGCGCCGTCATGAGGGTTAGCTCGGCGCCGTACACTCCGTCAAGTCTGCCGTCATCGTTGCTCGGCCGTACAGTCCAATGCAAATCTCCCCTCACAATTGCCCCTTAAACCCATCCGAGCTATCGTGATCGGGTTTACCAATGTGTCCGAGCTATGATTGAATCGCACCCCCGCCAGGCCGAGCTTGAACAAGGCTATGTCTGCCGCCGAGCCATGGTTGAATTGGGGACACTTCCGCCGCCGAGCAATCTCGATTGGCCGGCCATCACCTCCGCTGTCCGATCAAAGGTCGTACAGCCGTACTGACAGCCGCGTTTTCAGTGCCACGTGTCGTCGCTTTATTGGGTCGTGCATCCAGCTGCCCTGCACGCGCAGGATTTCAAACGGCTGCGCCGTTTGGGGTTTCCCCCCATCAATAAACCCTATTCGAAGGGTTTAAACCCTTCACATTTCATTCCCCTCTTTAACTCCAAACCCTAGCCTCCAACACTCTTGCCCCTTTTCTATCATTGCTATTCTCGAGCTCTAGTCTTCGTTCCCGACGCTGCAGTCGAGTTCTTCAAGGCCCACCTTCGTCTTCTGGTAAGCTTTTCTTCCTCCCTCTTGCATTTTCAATTTTCTGTTTCCATTTTCCAGTCTTCCATGCTTGTTCTGCGTTTTTGCTCCACTATTCTCTCTTATTCTTTTTGTTTGAAGTCATTGGGGTCGTTTTTCCTTGCTCAAGTCTTGCACACCCTAGGAAAATGGAAATGGAGAGAAGAGGGGGCCCTTGTGCCCCTGTTTTTCCTTAGGTAGAATGAATGGGCCAAGAACTTAGGAAGAACTGGATGAACACGATGAATACTGGGCCGAACCGAGCAAAACGCTCATTTAGATCCGCAATTAGAGGTCAGAAGCGAAACCAGTGTGGCTTCTCAGAGAGGCTGCGATTTGAATATCCCACTAGATTGGTGAGTAGAGTGGACCGAGCTAGAACATGAAACCTTTGCATGAAATCTTAACCAAGAAGAAGGATTAACTAGATCAACCATTAAATCCCAACCGAGCTAGAACCGAACTAGGAGCCCTAGTAGCAGATGTAGGTGAACCGAGCTGGGACTTGTAAAACAACAAAGTTCTTCACTAAGCTATTTCCAATAGGAGCCGAGCAATATTCGCCGTGTTAACCCTTGGACTTATTTTTCAATATGCAGAACAAGTAGGACCGACCAATCCAGTCAGCACTGTTTCTGGTGGGGCTCAAAATCCGAGCAAACACACCAACATTTTTGACCGAGATAAACCTTAGACCAAATAAGACCGAGATAATGGGAAAGTACCGGTTTAAGGTCAGTTCGCCCGGTGCAATGGCGGAATTCCGTAGAGATTATAATATCCCGGACGACGTAGTTCTAGAGCTCGCCAAGAAGGGGGACACACCGTGGGGAGACTTAGACCGGTGCCCCTTCACGGTTGTTTCCATAGTAGAGGGCGGCGTCCGCTTCCCGACCCTTTCTCTGCTCAATTTTTGAGGCAGACAAGGCTTTGCCCGAGCCAAGTTTCCACCAACACATACAAGATAATAAATGGCGTCGCCGAGCTGAACCGAAGGCTCGGTCTCAATCTCGGCCTCGCAGAAATTTTTCACCAATACAGCCTTAGTAAAAATAAAGGTGGGTTTTGCTGGTACCTCAAAGTCAAGAAGGGCCGAGCAAAACTCGTCGAAGGCAACCCAGACAAAAAAGCCAACGACGACGACTTCCTCTGGGTGTCCGGTAATTATGAGGACACCGAGGCACCCATACCGGGGTGGTACATTAGGAAAGACTTTGACTTTGGTCATGTTGTAAGTAGCCTTGACGATCACAAGCAATCTTCTTTCTCGATTTCAATATGATTTTGTTTAGTCGGACTAACACTTGGTCTCTTCTTGTAGATAAACATTTGGCGGACTATCACCAAGCCAACCCCGGCAATCCGAAGCTCGCTCGTCTCCCGAGGAAGAGAGAGAAGTTTCAAACCGCTTTCGGCTTCGAGCAAACATATCACTACTGTGCACCGCGCAAAAGTCGCGGATCGACTTTCAAGGCCCATCTCGAGCCAATCCAACTCTTCCACCGATCGATTGGTTCCACTCACCGCCGAAAGCAAGAGATGGCGAAAATCCGAGCGATCAAGTCTATGATCACCGGAGATCCCGAGTCTCTAGAAACAAATGGAACTTCCTCCACCCCCGCCAACAAACCGAGGAAGCGGTTCGCTGCACAGCGGCGAGCAAGGGGCTGGCCGGCCAAAGAAAAGGGCAAGGAAAGAGAAAACCGGTTAGAGTCTGACCCATGAAGACTCCACCGCGCTACCATCGGACGAGCTGGGCGGCCAGGCTGAGCAACACAAGACCGGCAAATCCAAGGGCAGGCCCACACCCCCTGATGCAGGCGCCCAGATATCAAGGCCGAGCATTTTTCGCTGGAGACTCGGTCCAGGAGGACAAGGATCACTCACTTGGTTTCAACTTGACCAAGGGGTTGGCCTTGCCCGAGGACATGAAAAGACATGACGAGCTATCTGACCTCAAGGTCCTTCGCTCGGCAGCAGAGTCAATAGTGCTGGTAAGTAGAACACTCTTAGCTTCAAGTTTTTGTTCAGTTTTTTTGCACGGTTTCCGAACGCTAACAATTTTTCATTTGTTCGCAGGCCGCGCAGAAGAATTATCTAGCCCACGATCGCATGATCAAACTGCGGCAAAACCTGGGCGATGCCATCACGGAGAACAAGACCCAGAAAGCCGAGATAGAGAGACTCAGGGCCGAGCAAGACGCGATCGCGTCGAAGCGGATGCATTGCGTACCGAAGTCGACTGAGCTGATGCGGACAAGAAAGAGGCTGCGAAGAAGGCCAAAGCTCGGTATCTCGCCGAGCTCAGAAAGTTGCGTGATGCTAACAAGGCGACCATGGACACGGCGGTGGACGAGGCAGAAGACCGTGGATATAAGCAGGGGGAGAAAACTTACGAACGTCAAGTCCGAGCTACCAAGGACATCTTTTTCCAGTGCGGCTGGAAAGCCGCCGTGGAGAAAGTTAGCCTTGGTCAGGATTCTGACATGTTCATCAACCCGCCCCCTACGTATATCCCGGTCTATTTGCAAGCATATGCCAACGCCGCACAGAACCGATTAATTGCCGAGGCGAGGAAGGAGGCAGAGGAAGAAGCCGTCGCCGCGGAACAAACCGAGCAACCTCCACCCGAAGCATCTCCAAATGCTGAAGATGAAGTGATTGATCAGGAGGTTCTCGTGGTGGAGGGCACTGACAATGAGGCCGAGGACATCCTGCCCGAGCAAACATCACCGAGCGCCGAGTTGACGGTGGAAGAAGCCGAGCAGAACCTTGACTAAAGATTTCCTTTCTCTTTTTCTGTGTTATTTTCTTACTTTTGTTTTTGCTCCCTTTTTGCAATGTAACCGGGCAATGCCCCCCCCGCTTGTATTGAATTTCTTTCTATCAATGAAATGTGAACTTTTTGTTCGTATATCTGTTATTTCTCTTCGGCTTGCATGTGTGTGAATTTCTTGCTTCAAACTTTACGAAACCGGCAGGTCGGCTGAACCGCACAAACAGTCGCCTTCAAGTAACCTTGCAGTTCCTTGCATTTCCAAAATGATATTTTGTACTTGGCCGAGCAAAGTCCGCTCGGCCTTGATCGGTTTGCAGGCACCAGCATTTTAATTCGGCCGAGCAAAAACCCGCTCGCCTTTCAAGTTGTTTAATGCGCCAATATTTCCTTCTGGCCGAGCAGAAGTCAGCTCGGCCTCATAACCATTGGACAAGGCACCAATGTTGCCAACTCCACCGAGCAAAACCAGCTCGTTTTCCATATTGGAAAAGACACCAATATGCTGAATGGGCCGAGCAAAATCAGCTCGGCTCCTACATTGGGCAAATCACCAATGTTTCAGTTAGGTTGGTCACGCCGCCAACATTCCCACTGGGCGAGCAAAACCAGCTCAGCCCTAATGCGCATTGTTCCATACGCAACTATTTGTGCGGTCTGCTCCCATTCTGAGGAAAACAGTCCGGTCACATGTAGGCCGGTTCTTGCCCCTGGCATCCATAATTTGCCTTTTGTGTCTTGTGATATCAGTGGATAAACGTCATACAAAACAAGAAGAGACTGTTTTTTCATTATAAAAACATTGCCATCTCTTACATCAAATGCCAAAGGGCTAGGGGTCTGAAAACATAAGCAAATTACATTTCAAAAGTAAAAGACCTTAAGGTTTGCTGCATTCCACGGTCTGGGGACAGCCTTGCCATCTAAGTCTTTCAGATGGTATGCCCCCTTGCCAGCAAGACCAACCACCTTGTATGGTCCTTCCCAATTTGCACCGAGTTTGCCTTTGCCAGGGATCACTGTGTTGCCAAGCACCTTTCTGAGGACCCAATCCCCAATCTTGAATAGCCTTGGGTGCACTGCCTTGTTGTATTTTTTGGACAGCTCCTACTGATAGGCCACTATGTGGATCAATGTGCGCTCTCGTCTTTCTTCAGCAAGGTCTAGCTCTAGTGCCACGGTCTCATTGTTCAAGTCTGGCTAGAAACTTTCTGAGCGGATGGTTGGCATGCCAATCTCTAATGGGATGACGGCCTCCATACCATAAGCCAAAGCGAACGGTGTTTCTCCGGTCGACCGTCTTGGCGTAGTGCGGTATGCCCATAGCATATTAGGAAGCTCTTCAACCCACTTTCCCTTTGCCTTCTCCAGCCGCTTCTTCAGCCCATCCAGGATGGTCTTGTTTGAGGCCTCTGCTTGACCATTCGACTGAGGATAGGCTGGCGTTGAATTGTAGAACTCAATCTTCAACTCTTCGCAAAATCCGCGAAAGAGTTTCCCATCGAATTGAGTGCCATTATCTGAGATGAGCGCCCTGGGTATGCCGAAGCGAGTGATCACATTTTGCCATACAAATTTCTTAACGTCCTTCTCCTTAATAGTTGCCAGTGGCTCGGCCTCCACCCACTTGGTGAAATAATCAGTGGCGGCGATGAAAAACTTGCGATTGCCCGGTGCGACTGGGAGTGGTCCAACAATATCCAGTCCCCAAAGTGCAAATGGCCAAGGACTTGTGAGGGAGAGAAACTCCCTTGCTGGCTGGTGGATCTGGTAAGCAAATTTCTGACATTTTTCACATCGGCGAACGTATTTTTGCGCATCCGCCTGCATGCATGGCTACCAATAACCCTGCGAGATTGCTCGGTAGGCTAGGGATCTACCCCCAGTATGGCTGCTGCAGATGCCTTCGTGGATCTCATAGAGGAAGACTTCCATCTTAGAGGGATGGACACACTTCAAATATGGCCCCGTAAAAGATTTCTTGTATAAGGCTCCGGAAGGTGAGAGCCAAAACCGCTCTGACTTTGCCCGGATCTTGTGGGCCGTCTTCTTTTCTTCTGGTAAAATTCGATCTTTCAAAAAGGCGACGATGGGGTCCATCCAGGAAGGTCCCAAGTTGGTACAGAGTACCTCGGTTCCTTCTGGTTCCTCAATGCTTGGCCGGGGTAAAAATTCAATCATCAAGGGATTGGGAAAGGTTGTCTGAGTGGAAGTGAGACCGGCCAATTCATCGGCTGTACTGTTTCCTTCGCGGTTGATCTGTTCAACTCTGATGGCATCGAACTTCTTGACTTCCGCCGCACCAAAGGTCGATACTTGGCCATTCTTTCATCTTTGGCCTCATACTTCCCTGAGACTTGATTGACCACCAGCTTTGAGTCACTGAACACCATAAGGGCTGTGACCTTCATTCTCAGCGCGCTTCTTAGACCGGCAAGGAGGGCTTCATATTCCGCCTCGTTGTTGGATGCTGGGAAGCCGAGCGTAATTGCTTGCTCAATAATCAGCCCCTCTGGCGAAGTTAGCACAATTCCCAGCCCAGCCCCATGCCTATTGGACGTCCCATTGACGAATAACTTCCACATCTCGCCTAGAAACAGCTTCCAGCAATCAGACGGATTCTGGGAGCTTCTCAATTCCAAGTCTTTGGTAGGCTCAATCTGGCCCTCTCTGACGTCTTTGGGTTAAATTTGGCCTACTTCAGTCAAGCTTTGCTCTTTTTCCGCTCGTGAGGCATCACATATCTCTGTCGCCAAAACCTTGGGTTGTGCTAAATCCGTATCAACCAAATCGACCGGACAGACTGGATGTGTTCCAAGGGCAAATTCCGCCACAAAATCTGCAAGGGCTTGGGCCTTGATTGCGGTGCGCGGTCGGAACTTAATGTCATATTGACCCAATTCCATGGCCCATTTCAGAATCCTCCCAGTGAAGTTCGCTTTTTCGAAGAGCACCTTGAGCGGGAACTCGGTTAACACCACTATTGTATGGGCATGAAAGTAGTGTGCCAGCTTTCGGGACGCCATCATGAGGGCCAACGCCAATTTTTTCAAGGGAAGATATCTCGTTTCGGCCGGGAGCAGAGTCTTGCTCACATAGAAAATGGGCAAGTGTTGAATCCCCTCAGCGTGGACTAGAACAGCGCTCACCGCATGTTGAGAGACCGCCAAGTAGAGGCATAACTCCTCGCCAGGCTAAGGTGTAACCAAAATAGGTGCAGAAGAGAGATACGCTTTCAAATCCGTCAGAGCACGGTCGCACTCCTCATCCCAAAAGAACTTGGATTTCAAAGTTTTGAAGAAGGGCCTGCAACAATCCGAAGACCGGCTGATAAATCTGTTCAGCGCGGCTGCCATCCCGGCGAGATGTTGCACGTCCTTCGTCGAGTTAGGGCGTTCCAATTCTCGTATTGCCTTGATTTGCGACGGGTCGGCCTCAATTCCCCGGTTTGTGACCAAAAAACCTAGGAATTTCCCAGTGCCAACTCCAAAGGCGCACTTAGAGGCGTTCAGGCGAAGCTTGTGACGCTTGAGTATGGCAAACATTTCTGCTAGGTCGGCGAGGTGCTGAGACTTCTCCTTACTCTTCACCACCATATCATCGATATAGGCTTCCATAGTTCGGCCCAAGAGAGGAGCGAACATCTTTGTTACCATCCGCTGAAAGGTTGCCCCGGCGTTCTTCAGTCCGAACGGCATGACCTTGTAGCAGTATAAGCCTCTGGGGGTGGTGAAGGACGTGATCTCCCTGTCTGGTTTGTACATGGCTATCTGATGATAACCGCGATATGCATCCAAGAAGCTAAACCTCTGATGGCCAGCGGTTAAGTCCACCAGCTGGTCAATTCGTGGGAGAGGAAAGCTATCCTTTGGGCATGCGCGGTTGACAGTCTTATAATCCACGCAGACTCGCCACTTGCCGTTCTTCTTAGGAACTACCACCGTGTTAGATATCCACCGCGGGTATTGCACCTCTATGGCCCCGCTTCAACAAATTCTTCACTTCTTCCGCCACCACTTCAAGATGGTGCAGAATGAGTAAGGCGTCCTCTCAGATGATCGTCACGCATTGGGGAAGACATTCAACTGGTGGCAGATGAAGCTTGGGTCGACGCCAGGCATATCGTAAGGCATCCATGCGAAAGCCTCCAAGTTGGAAACCAAGAAGTTGACATAATCCGATCGTTCGGCGCTGGACAACGACGATCCCAGGAGGAAGAACTTAGCCGGGTCATTTTCGTCAATGCGCACTTCCACCAAATCTTCGACTGACTTTTCCTCGGCCCTTCTGCCCACGTCTTTAAGGACTTCCTTTCCGTCGGGCCCCTCGATCATCTGAACAAACCCTTTGGCCGCCCGGCTGCCATTTACCGCAACGATGCACTGTTTGGCCATCACCTGGTCTCCCTAGACTTCCTCTATTTGCCCGTTGGGCGCCGGAAAGTGCATGATTTGATGGAAAGTTGAAGCAACCGCTTGCATGTCGTGCAGCCAACCTCTGCCCAGAATCAAATTGTAAGTCGATGGAACTTTGAGCACCCAGAATTCTACTTGCTTCACAACCGACCCCGCCTTGACCGGCAAGATAATCTTTCCAATCGGCCATTCTGGTTGCGAGTTGAAGCCGACCAAAGGAGATGTTGCAGGAGCCAAATCCTTGTTCTCCAACTTCATTTGTTTGAACGCGTCATAATACATTATTTCAACCGAACTCCCCTGGTTGATCAATATTCTCTTGATATCGAAATCTTTGACGCGAAGGGTCACCACCAAAGCGCGTCATTGTGATCGCGCACCCTTTCCAGGTCTTTGGTAGAGAACGAAAGGACGTCTTTCTCCTCGGTTTTTCCTCTCTTTACCGCGGGCTGGACCGAGAGCACTTCCCTCATGTGCTCGGCCTTCTTGATCATCCCTCTCAGCTCGCAGACCCTTGCTGGTTCAATGATGCCGTGGATGACGTTGATCACACCTTGTGAGGGCGCCTCTAGGGCGGCCATTCCGTTTGGCTCGGTCTGTCCAGTCGGCGCGGCCTTGACTCCCTCATCAATATATTGGTCAAGATGCCCGGTCACCACCAACTCTTCCAAATGCTGTTTGAGCGGAAATCAATCCTTTGTCCGGTGCCCCCGTTCTTCATGAAAGGTGCAACGATACTTTGGATTGAAGCCTCAGCGCTCCCGGCTTGGCGCCAATCGGACAAAAGGCTCTCACGATCTCGCTCAAAATGCGGTAGATGGGAATTTTGAAGACCGTGGTAATCCCTGTCCGCAGCTTCATTTTTCTCTTGGCATCCTCTGGCTGCGTCAAGGTGTATCAGCCGGTCATTTCAAGCCTCTGTTTTTGTCATTTTGGCCGGTCCCTCGACGCTGATCTTTTGGTCGGTCACTAGGGCGGTTTTCCTCCTGCCCGACCGAGTGAACTTTCCCTGCTACCCTTCTGTCCACCCCGACCGGATTATCCTTCTCGGTCATAGAGGCGGCATCTTCTTCCACACGAATGTGTTCGTTGATCCGCTGCATCAAAGATTCCATGGTGGTCGGCTGATGCATCGTGAGTGAATCTCGCAGCCTATGTCCGACTGGGAGACCCCTCTTGTATTGAGTGATCGCCAAATTGGTAGGGCAGTCGAGAATTTCGTTGTAAGTTTCCCAGTACTTCGCATTGTATGCCTTCAGTGAACTCCCAGACTCCATCTTGACGCCCAGAAGATGGTCTACCTCCTTCGGCGTTCGAGTGTTAGTCTTGAATCTGGTGACGAAAGCTTCCGCTAGTTGTTGCCACCCCTCGATACTCCCCTCCGGGAGCCTTTCGAACCACTTCAAGCCCAGCTCTCCCAAGCTTGCTGGGAATATGAGACATATCAAGGTATCGTTCCGACGGTGGCCAGCCATTACTTGTCGGTAATGGCTCACATGCATGTACGGATCCGTCTTGCCGTCGTACAAAGTAAATTTTGGCTGGTGGAATCCGGCAGGGAGTGGGGTGCCCTCAATCTCCGGGGACAACGGTGTGGATGTAAGCCTTGCCAGCTCTTTGTCCACCAGTGCTGGGGCTATGTTTCTGGGTGCCGGCATCACCACTTCTTCACTGCAACGTACTAGGGCACTCAATCTCTGGAGCGCCGGCACCCTCTGAGCCTCCCGACGGCGCGCTCTCTCCTCCAGCACGTCCTTGAGATCTCTAGAACGGGAGGAGGCAGAGTATCGCGACGTCAACGACGGGCGTGAGGGACGATAGGTGCTGTCACGAGTGATGGATCTGCCCTCTCGCTGGTCGGAATCTCCAACCCCATAGTTTCTGGTGATGGAGATTGAATGAGTACTCCTCTGGCGGCGACTATTAGAACGAGGGGAGGGGGTGCGCTCACTGAGGTTACCCTCTCCAACAACACCCTTCCCCCTTACTTGGCGCTTCAGAAGCTCCATCTCCGCCCCCATCCTACGAATGAGGTCTTCTTGATCTTTGAGTTTGTGCTCCAGACACTCCTCACGGGACTCTCTCCTGCGCCGGCGGCCCTCTGGACTCTGTGAACGATCCGAACTCCTTCTACGCTTGTCGCGCGTTCCTCGCGAAGAGGTTTCTAGGCCCGCCATGGCTGGAACATTAGGGAGGCCTTCTCTCCTTCGTACATACTCTGGAGTGACACCATCGACGACGGACAGCGGAACTTCGTCGTTGTTGGCCATGGAAATGGTCGAAGAAGCTTACAGAACAAGGGTTGAGTATCAAAGATTTCCCACAGACGGCGCCAATTGTACGGAGGCGAAATATTCTTTGCTCTCCGTACGCCTTGAACGTCAAGCTTCTGGTAGCGGCGTCTATCTCTGCAACACAAAAACGGTGAGCTGCCCGGCGGTGGTGTGTCGGAAAGACCCTCCGACGATCAAGTCAGATTTCGGGAAGAAGACAATGAGGAGAGAGTGTTTGAGTGAGTGAGTTCGCATACCTCCAACATTCGTCTTTTCCCCTATTTCTAGGCTGGCCATGCAGCCTCAAGGTCGTGTGCGCACTACCTCTGCTGTCCTTCCCTAGACAGGTGGCAGTGCGCGCCTCTCATTACCTTAAGCGTGTAAAGGTTTTGTCCTTTCGCCAACACACACTGAACTGCCTAACGGTATTGAGGTGTTCGTGGAGCAGTTGTCCTCTCCTTCACACCATTGGCCCAGGTGGCACCCTTGACCGAGGTACCACGACCGGCCTATCGGAAGACATCCATTACGTGTACTCAACCGGGCTACATTGCACCGAACTGTCCCTTGGGATCATGTGGTCTGACCACCTCGGCCGAGCTACTCCTGACCGATTCATGTCGATCAATCGGTCGCGAGGCATGCTGGCCTCCAACTGTTCAATCATTCACCTCGGTCACACGGACACTGCCTTTCTCTTGTGGCCGATTAGACGCATACCGGCGCTAACCGCGTCTCAAGTCTAGCCCGGGCACCCTCTAGCTCGGCACCACCATCTGCAGCCTTGAGCTCCGTTCACCTCGCAGCAGCAAGAACGCTGCCGCCGTCTGGCCGATTTCTCGACCGCGAAGTCGGGCTTTGTTGTCACGCCGTCAGGGGTTAGTTTCGGCACAGACACTCATTAAGTCTGCCGTCATCGTTGCTCGGCTGTACAGTCGAATGGAAATCTCCCCTCACAGCCAACATTCGCGGTCGACCCTCATCGCGGTCAGCCTTTCCACTCGGTCACCTTGCACGGTCGGACCATCTCCCGGTCGGTTCACCTGCTCAGTTACCCCCGCCGGTCGACCTCCATACAGCCACTCCCTAACACCCTCACCTTCTTCATTACTATTATTTTCGCTGGACTAAAGCTGCACTTGGGAATGGGGGACTACTGACGTGTACAAGCCCACAAAGGCCATGAATCACTATAAACAACCCAAGCCCATCACTTGGAGCCCAATGCATAACCCAGCTAGTGAGGTTCAAAACAGCTGGAATCCAACATTGCATAAAAAACCAATGACATTCAGACACATGGTAGGTGAAGGACGAGCCACATCAGCAGACAAAGATCTGCAAAATTATTGCTACTGTACATCTCACCATTAATGTAGCCTATCACAGCATTTATTATGACAACACCTCCCCGTCGGAACAAGACCTCTTTACCCTGAAAAAGGTAAGCTACAGCATAGACTTTCGGCGAAGAGGGCAGGTCAGAAGGGACGGCGAAATGATTACCAAAGGATATAAGCAAACGTGGAAGGTAAGAAAAAGGTTAAGCTTTCTATCTCTAAACTCTCCTAACACCCTACTTCTCCTTCTAACTTACTCGTCGGAGGGTTCACTGGAGGACTACCTCGTTCCCCGTTGGACTTGTTTGCAGGTGATCCGGTGGGCTTGATCAACTGGACGTGGGTATTGAGGAGCTTGGACCTGTCCGACCCATTCACTGGGACAAACTGTATCATCAAAATTTGTCAGTTAGGACCTATAACCTATAAGTAAATAAGTTTAATTAATAGGACTGATTAGTAAGTATCCCTAAAAAAATTCAAAGAGCTTAACCTAGACGTGAGGGAAGAGAGATTTTTGTTGGGGGGGTGACAATTTTTTTTTCATATTATAGTTGTTCTTATAAAATAAATTAAAATCTATTTTATTTTTCTTAATGCACATTTTACCATTTCCATTACGAATGCAACACTCACTAAAATAACTTTTCTTAACACAAAATTGAATTAAACACCCCCCCCCCCCCCCCCCCTTTTTTTTTGCAAAGTGACATACACGAACACATAATTTTTATATTTCCATTAAAAATGTTGTTACAAATAGAGGTTCACATATTTTTAGTGTAGTCCCAAAAAAGAAAAACAAAAAAAAAAACCAAAACAATACAAAAGTCTACTTCTAAAGTGGCCATTTGGCATTAGTTTTTTTAGTTGACTTTTTTGAGTTATGACTTTTTTAATTTAGGACTTAAAAATTCGTTTGGTTTGACTTTTTTAGTTTTTTTAATTTTTGTGAAAGAAAAAGTGAAATGATTATGATTTGAATGTGACATTTCGTTTTACTAACTTATTTAATTTATTTTATCTTTTGTGTTTTTTTAGTCTAACTAAATTAGTCAAACGAAGGCAAAAGAACCATAGAGGAGTAATGAGAAAGAAGATTATATTCTCCAATTTATTTTTATTTATTTTTTTTGTTAGTGGTGAAGGATATCACTAAAATTTTTCATATTCTTATTTTAATTTTTGAAATACATAAAATTTTTTGAGGTATAATCTTTACCGTTGTTGTGAATGTTTTAGAATATCCAAAGAGAAATAATTCCTAAAAAGAGAAAAAAAAAAAAAGTTGCATGCTTTATCATATTCTATGGATAGAATGGATAATGCATAAGACCCCCAGTGGGGTGCTGGGGGCTGTTTTGATTGGTTTTTTTTTTTTTTCATTGGCAAGCCCCCACGTCGAGATGGGGTGGGGGGGGGGTGCTAGTCGTTTCGTACAGAGGGTCCGAAGCAGCGTTCGAATAGAATATGATGAAACAAGCATAAATTGAAGGCAACCAAGTTCTAGGGGTTAACACGTGTTAAGGTTCACTAATAGGTTATGTTGGGGGTGTTTGTTTGGACTTTTTTGAGTTAATTTATACTTTTTAGTTTTAGAAAAGTTATTTTAGACTGTTTGGTTAAACTTATTTCAAACAATTTTTGATTCTAACAATTTATTTTAACTCAAAAAAGCTGATTCTGAGAAGTTGCTCACTCCTTGCTTATGATTATCAGTTTTCTGCTGTGAACATATTAATTTACGGTTATACCCTTAGATTTTTTTATTTTTTATTTTTTTAAAAATAAAAAAAGACTCAAATGGACTATAGATTATTATTATTATTTTTTAAGAGAAATGTAGACAAGTAATAAATAACAAAAAATAAAAGTTAATTGAAAAATTTATTTCACAACTTATTTAACAAAGACTACTCAGCAATTTAAATCTATAATCGAACAACTATACCAAACAAATTAACAGCTTTTAATTAAAGTCATAATCTATAATCTGTTTTAACAGCTATACCAAACGAGGCTATTATCAGAAGGATTGGGCTCACCTCTCGTTATCCATTTGAGGGCCAAGTAAGGAGTTCGTAAAATTCATAATTTGATTTAATTTAATTTAATTTGGTAAGTTTAGATTGGTTTTTTAAGTTCGTCATTTGATTCGGGGATTGAAAAATTAAAAAATTGTAATTTACGGATCAGTTTCAGATTGAACTCCACGATTCTGGATTAGAATCGATCCGGACCGTATACAAATAGCCTATATTTATATTTTACACTTCCTCACATAGTATCTTCTCTTATTCCATATAAACCTAAATCTAAACCCACATAGTATTTTCTTTTATTGTTTTTGTTTGTTAGTTTTTAGTTTTAATTTGTAAAAGTCTGAATATTTATGGTGGAATCAGTTTTCTTATAATTATTTAATTTCTAAAACAGTATGTCACTATTGTGGAAAGATACGTCGCTATTGTGGAACTAATATAATGTTATGTTTTTGTTTTTATGAAATTAAAATGTTTTATATATATATATATATTTTGTTATTTAATTATGTGAATTTGTAGTCCTAAACAGATCCAATTCGTGTTTAAATGGGTTGGTTCGGATTGGTTCCACAATTTAAACGGATTTGATTGGTTTTAATTTTTTAGGAATCTTAGATAACGGATTGGTTCTAATTTTATCCAATTCGAACCAATCTGCACTATACCCCTAATCCATTTGGATGTAGATTCGTGAGATTTTATTAATTTTGATGATTTAAATTATTTATTTTATTTATATTATTTATTTATATGAAAAATTAAATTGATTTAATATTTTTAACTTATTCAATTTATATTATTTGTTTCTTAAAATAAATGACAAGTGTATTTTTAAAATTTATTTATTTATTTATTTTGTGATATATATGATAAATTAAATATATTACAATTATAAAATCGATTTAATTTTTTTTATAGACTATATATACAATTTTTTTTATGTAATAAACAATTCAAATTATTAAAATCAAACGCATGATAGGTCATTGATCCGTACAATAGATGAGTGACTGAAGTAGAGCCCAATCCTATTGATGATAATATAATAATTGCTTCAGTTCATACGTCCTTTTGAACCCATCAAATAATAATTCGAACACATCAAATAATTGGATGTCGTCGAAAAATTTTACAGAAAAATGTACAAAATACTCATTCATTCAATTATAAATGTGTGTGAGACTATTTAGGGATAATGCAGTAAATTTTTATTTTTTATTATTGTATTTGTTTATCTTTACAATAGGTAGAATGGACACCACTTCTTTTAAAATTTCAAAAATGTAGGTCCCATTCCACGCTGCCCTCCTAAAACAGAAAGGGAAATAAAGTTAAATCCAAATATGTGAGGCAATTTTGAGAGAATGCAATTGATTTTTTACAATACGTAGAAAGGACACCCCCTTCATTCACAAAACCAAATTTTAAATTTTTTTTAGAATATAGGTATCATTTGATATTATTTATAAGTGAAGAATTTTATAATTTTGAGAGAATGCAATTGATTCTTTCACAATAGGTGGAAAGGACACCCCCCTTCATTCACAAAACCAACTTTATTTATTTATTTATTTATTTATTTTTATAGGTCTCTTTTTTTATTTTTTGAAATCTTTTAAAATTTAATTCAAATAATACGTAGTTTTTTTTTTTTTTTTTTGTGGTCATCAGTAAGTAATTAGTCGTATAGAAAAAAAAAATATTTTTATCTCTTTATTATTCAAATGTATATTTTACTTGTCTGTCCTTATAACATTGGTAAGCAAAGCTCAACAATGTTCACAAAAATTATTTAAAAAAAAAAAAAATATATACATTTATCATTCACAATTATTTTAGGGTGTGATTCACATTTTATAAATTTTAAATTTAGACTATATAACTCATTTAAATTTCATAAATTAGCGTGACTACAGTTATCAAATCAATTTATTTCTTTAAAAAAAATCTAGACTTTATTATTTAAAACAACGATACTATATCCACACAATTTTCTCCTCTAAATGGGTTTCTGACCGTCAGAATCAGTTTCTTACTAGTCAAAAACCCATTCAAAAGGATTCGGAAGGAAAACTTATGTGGTTGAATCATTTTTACATTTAAAAGCTGAATGACTTGAATTATCAAAAAATAGTATTGATACATCTACACAATTTTCTTTTTCACAATCCTCACAAATGAGGTGGCGAAGACATGTAGGGAGTATGGGTCAAGTTGTGTACTAATTGAAGTGCGAGTCAACTTATAAAATTTTGTTTGGCGCCTCATTTGTAGGGATTGTAAAAATGAAAATTGTGTGGATAAAATATTATTCACTTTATTTGGTTTTAGTTTTCAGAATTTACTTTTTAAAAAATTTTATTTTTTTATTTTTCGTTTTTTTTTGTTTTCACTAATTTTTTTAATATTTTAAGTAATTTTTTTTTAATTTTTAAACACACCTAATATAAATACATTTAAAAAGTATAATATTTATAAAAAATTTTAAAAATTCACTAAATACCAAAAATATAAAAATTCAATATATTTTTTGTATTTTCGTGTATTTATTAACTTTTTAAAATATTTTTTTACAAATATTTTACTATTTAGACACATCTAAGTAAGGTATATTTAAAAAAATATAAAAAATTATTTAAAATTTTAAAAATATTCACTAAAAATAAAAAATATAAAAAATAAAAAATTTAATTTTCAAAAATTTAAATTCAAAACACTAAAACCAAACACACTATTGTTATAAAAAAAATAGTAACACTAAGGATCATGAAAAAAATATCATGAATATGATCATGAAAGATTCTCTACTTTTAAATTACACATACAATAAAACACTACACATAAATCAAAAGATAAAAAATCTTCATAATATATTTCATAATATTTTTTACATAATTTCTAACAATACTCTAAAAAAAATAAGCGTGAGTCCCCCGAGTCCATACATAAAGGTCCGGTCCACGCAATCTACCGTGTGTAAACGGTTTCATTTTCTTCCCAACATACATAAAAATTCCACAATTTCCATTTTTCTCTCTCTCATTTTCCCCCTTTCTTTTCATTGTCGTTACTTCCAATTTCCGCACATATATATATATATATATATATCCTTTCGGATTCATTTCACAACACAGCTCACACCACCAGTCCCTCTCCTCGCCAGTGACACCACTACACACGCTTAACCGGAATCATCCACCGATACATACCTACATACACATATACACGAAAAACATCACTCTTTTTTTTAGGTGGCCTGTTTAGCCATCTCTCTCTCTCTGTACGAATTCATTTTCATGTATATATTATTTGGTCATAACTACAGAGCATCACAAAAGTAACAAATTTCTGGTCTTCTTTGGTCCCCTCTCTCTCTCTCTCTCTCTCTTAGTGACTCCGAACTTGTCTCTTTCTACCTTTTCTCCCTCCGGATTCTTTTTCTCTTCCTATGATCAACGAACGAACCGCGTATATGTCTTTTCTCAGAGATTCCAGACGCATACCAGAGACCACTCATTCATACTCTCATTAGACATTAGCGGAGATTGGAGAACAAACATCGCTTAGTTTAGTTACTTATACTGATCATACACATATATAATTTTTTTTTTTTTTAATAATAAATAGATGAAAGGCTTTATAAGGCACGAACGACGGTGGGCGTCGGACACCGTTCCCGGTAACACATTGAGCGCGGGATCGACGCCAGGAACTAACTCCGGATCATCGCCGGCAGCGGAGGAGTTCGTTGAAGTAACGCTCGATCTCCAAGCCGATGACACGATCGTGCTTCGTAGTGTCGAGCCAGCGACGGTTCTCAATATCGACCGCGACATCACCGTCGTCGGAGGAACGGACACTCCGGTATCGCCGTCGTTCTCGGTGTCGGCCTCTGCCTCCGCCTCTGCCTCGAGGTCGCCGACGATGCGGCGGAGTGTGTCGATTAATCGTCTATTTCAGTTCTCGCAGGAGTTGAAAGCCGAGGCGGTGGCAAAAGCGAAGCAATTCTCTCAGGATTTGAAGGCAGAGTTGAGGCGGTTCTCGCGGAGTCACGGTCACGCCTCTCGAGTCCTCTCTTCTTCACCTTCTTCGGCGCTTCACAGCATCGTCGTCGGACACAGTGGTGGTTTGGAATCTGCTTTGGCCGCTCGAGCTCTCCGTCAACAACGAGCTCGACTCGATCGGACTCGTTCAGGTGCTCAAAAAGCTCTTCAAGGACTCAAATTCATCAGCAGTAGAAAAACTAACGGCGTCGATGGCTGGAACGAAGTTGAAAACAGCTTCTACAAGCTTGCCAAGGACGGCTATCTCTATCGTTCCGATTTTGCGCAATGCATAGGTCTCACAATTCACATGAATTTCTTAGTCTTGTATTGGCAAGGGGGAAGTCACGTTTTGGCTGTTAACCATTTTTATCACATCATTTTTTTATATTTCTTAAAAAAAATCAAAAGAAATTTAAAAAACAACTTTTTAATTTTTACCAGTAAATTTCAATGCAGGTGTGTTTAAAAATTTTAATTATCTGATCGATTATATGTTGTTATGTTCGATTTAGGAATGACAGATTCGAAGGAATTTGCACTGGAATTGTTCGATGCATTGAGCAGGCGACGAAGGTTGGAGGTTGATAAGATCAGCAGAGACGAGCTTTACGAGTACTGGTCTCAAATCACTGATCAAAGCTTCGATTCTCGCCTCCAGATCTTCTTCGATATGTATGCATCCATTCATAATAATATATGTTGAAAAAACAAAAATTTGGAAAAATTATTAAAAAAAAATTCTGAGAATTTAAGCCTTTTTAACAAAATAAATGTT
The DNA here is from genome assembly GCA_025200525.1 of Camellia lanceoleosa. NCBI lineage: Eukaryota > Viridiplantae > Streptophyta > Magnoliopsida > Ericales > Theaceae > Camellia > Camellia lanceoleosa. The sequence continues at coordinate 170,570,039 of CM045769.1, forward strand.
TTAATTTTATCAATTTAAATTCTAAATTTTTGATTTGTTTTCAATTCAAATAATGAAAAATGATATATAAGCCTAGTTATAGGTCCATTTTCTAAATCCAAATTAATATAATTGGTTGATGATTGAGAGAGACTGTTGTTATCTTAGATATTCTAATTAATTTCTATATCATTAGGCTTGGAAAGTGAGTAAAGTAATGTTAGGAATTCCAAATATTTTATCAATATTTTACCAAATGTTTTGTAGGATCAACATGAAACTCACACGGCGTGAGTCTCACATCCATGTGAGATATTTAATAAAAATATTAATAAAACATTTGAGGTGCCTAACATTTTCCTAATAATGCCCTTTAATCATTAGTCTATTTTTATTAAATAAAATTGATAAAAAAATAATAATATTTTAATCATTATGATGTAAGTGTATGAAAAATGTTTAAAATATAATTTTTTTTTTATTAATGACTAAAATATCTTTTTTCCATTAGTTTTACTTAAGAAAAATAAATAAATAATTTATTTGAAAATAAATTAAAATATTAAGATTTAAATTGACAAAATTAAAAAATTTCAATTTATTTACAGGGCTGAATTATTTTTTTTTTTAATTTTCTAAATTTTTTTTGAAGATAAACCTTACTTCATTAAGCAAGGTAATTAATAATTTTTAATTCAGCAATGGTAGGTATCATGAAAAACTTTTCATGAAAATAATCATTAAAGCTTTGTGATCTTTGAATTACATTTAGAATAAAATATCACACACTAATTAAAGTAATTCAAGAATTATAATCTTTCATGATCATTTATATAAATTTTCTTTCATGATGCCTAACTTTTTTATTTTTAATTAGGCGTTGGAGATTAGCAAAAGCTGTACAGAAAATGGCGGATTTTACATTATAGTACACACCTAACAAACACAATATAATGATTGAAGCAAGAACAAATTTGACTTTTTCAAGCGTTAATTATTGTATTATTTGATGTTTAATGCAGGGTGGACAAGAATGAGGATGGCAGGATCAATGAAGAGGAAGTTAAAGAGGTACTCCATTGTAGTAATTTATTTCAAATTATTTTTCTGTTTAAATCCGAATAAAATTAGGGGTTGTTTGGCATTGGCTCATATAGTCTATTTTTTTAGCCTAAAACTTTTTTAGCTTGACTTTTTTAGCTTTCTTTGGTTTTTGTTTTGAGAATTTTTTTAATTGTGTGAGAGAAAAAAATAGATAAAAAGTAATATTTTGTCTTATTGACTTATATATCTTATTTTGTCTTTTTGTACTTTTTTAATCTTAAAATGTTAGCCAAACGAGCACTTAGATTAACCAGTTTCATTAATTTGATAAACTAATAAACATTAATGTACTCCGTCGAACTGTCCAAAAGTCATTAGCGTTAATGTTAAAAATATATAAATATATGAAAATATAAAAAAAATATAAGATACTAGAGCAATATATATGTTTTTAAAAAGTAAGAGGCTATTACTTATATTTACTAGAAGTACACAAAATATATTCAGGTTATACAACAAGGTAGATAGAGGCTAATTTTATATATTTTTACAAATATATGAAATTAACCATTGCCTAATAGGCGGTGGTGGTTAATATTTTCTTTGAAAAATGCTACACCAGTAGAATTTCTATAGAAGGAACTTTTTTTAAAATGATATGATACTTTCATATTTCATGTATAAGAAAGTGCATATAGTGGTTATGGGATATGGGTAAAATAGTTTTATTTGACTAAAATAAGCGGTGGTAGGCGTGATTGGGTGGCCCTCAATCAGAAAAATTCCAAAACCAACAACTCCAATATATAAAAAATTGCGTTCCAAATCCCAGTTTTCATAGTATCTGACGTTTCCTATGTTCTTAATTTTATTTTATTTTTTTTAAATGTGGGTATTTAATAGCTTCTTATCTACTACCCAAATAGAAAAATGGATGTTCCAACGAACTACTGAAATTCATGAATTTGACTTATCTCATCTCGAATTCTCCTTTTCACTGGAGTTGGTTTGGTAGGAGATTTCTAGTCAATTGCCAGTGCTTTATTTATTTTTATAGTTTTTATTTTATATATTGTAATTTTAACTTTTTTAATTCTCATTTTCCTTTGTAGATCATAATGCTGAGTGCTTCTGCAAATAAGTTATCAAGGTTAAAAGAGCAAGCAGAGGAATATGCAGCTCTAATTATGGAAGAGTTAGACCCTGAAAGGCTTGGCTACATTGAGGTGTGGCTATCTTTCTATCACTTTTTTCTTTTTTCTACAATTTTTTTAAATTTTATAATTTATTGAAAAAATACATCTTAATATTTATGGATGTGTAAATGAGTTTATGTTTTTGAGAACAAGTTTTTTAGTTTAAATGTCAAAAAATTATTACAAATTGTCTTATCATTTCTAATTTCAATGCATTCACATTAGTTCATTGAAATTCTGCATCAAATCAGGTTTTTTTCCAAAGTCAATTGCCATATGACAAAGCTCTCGTTTCACATGTGAAATTTTAGGATTAAAAAGTTAAAATAATTATAAAAAATAAATAGATTAAAAGATTAATAAGATAAAATATCATATTTAAATTATACTTATTTTATTATTTTTCTCTAAAAAATAAAAAGATAAAAAATTCATCGCAAACGAAACTTTTTAGCATCAGATTAAAATAGTTAAAAAATCAAAAAGTTAATTCACAAATGTCTATATTTCTCATAAGCCGTCGTTTGGGATGTTGATTGACTTTTTGACTATTTTAACCTGGGGTCAAAAATCCTTGTTTGGGATGAGTTTTTTAGTTTTTTGATTTTTGTGAGAAAAAAATAAAAATATTATAATTTGAATGTGACATTTTATCTTATTGAGTTAAAAAATTTATTTTATCATTTTGTGATTAAAATAATCCTAGCACAATCCAAATCTTTATGCCAAACGAACCCTAAATGGGTTTGCCATATTGTTCAACTATCACATACGTGAAGAGGAAGAAGAAGTTGCACTCCATCAACAATTTATTATATATTATAATTATAATGTCTGTGAATTGAAATTCCCATCCCAGCTTATTTCTGGGCTGAGTGACACGAGAGTATTATTAGTGGTTGAACCACTTTTCCCAAAAAAAAAAAAATTTGTTCTTAGTTTCTTCCTGGTTTACTTTCCTTCCACTTTCTAGTAATTTATTACTTTCATATTTGTTAAGAGAGACATTGACAGAAAATTAAAAGGGAAAAAGAAAAAGAAAAGATGCAAATTACTGATATTTCTACACATATTTATAAATTCATGGAAATTTTTTTAATTTTAATTATTAAAATTGATAAACTTTTCACTCTTTTATAATTTTTTTTTTAATAAAACTTGCACTAAAGTGCAATTTTTCTAAACAGAAAAACAAGGCATGAATTTAACTGGGTAGATCCAATAAATTTAGAGTAATGATACATGTATTAAAATTCTTATTAAAAATCTTAATAAAAGCATGTGTGCAACATCATAATAATGTGTAAGTATCATTCTTTTTTTTTTTTTTTTTATAATTTCTTTTATAGCTAATTATATTTGACCTATTATATTTTTAGTAAAATTTTAATTGTTAGTATTATAGAATTATTCATATGTTAGTGTTATAGAATTATTCATAAATTTATTGAACTTGCTTATAAGCACTTAGTACTCAATTATATATGAAAATTAATGTTTCGTCACCCGATGAATTACACCTCTGGATTCACGTAACAAACACTAGGCTTGACTATTGTATTTTGCATATGTTCTTATATATTTATATGACAAATGTTAAAGAGTGTCTCTTGAGCATTGTTTAACATTGAGATCAAGTTAAAAAGTATCTTGACAATAAGTAAAAGTATTATGAAATGTATTGATCTCAATAAAAAAATACATTGAATTCAGTAAAAACTATCTCCTGTTTTTCAATTCTTTTAGATTTTTTTTTTTTGTTTGTATATATCCTAGAAAATTTGTTAGCAAGGCTATATATATGTGATATTTATTGTGTGAATTTATATAAAGGATTACAAAAAAAATAGTAAAATCTAGATTGTGATATATGAATATGACATGCCTCATTATATATTCGCCTACCTAATTGTTGTTACCTGCTAACCAAGAAAACTAGGACAATGACACACAAAAAACGGGTGGATGGTTCTTAGCCTCTTGCATTTAAGCAGAAATTTGGGTTAACTTTTATTTTAATCAGGAAATTAAAGCTACAATGCAAATCACCATTAAGTTGTAAAATTATTGTTAGGATAATATATTTATTTATTCAGGAAATGAAAGATATTCCTGACCTATAGTGACCCCATCATTTCATCATTTGAACAAATATAACTAGTCATATCCGGAATAAAAACTAAGAACTCCTCAGATAGTAAATCAGAAAAGTCACTAGAAAATATCTGTGGTGTTGATTTAAGCTCGAGTATTAATGATGTAGCAAAATTATAGATCCATCACTTTAAGGAGAAAAAAAGGAGCCCAAATCGATCCTTCTTTTTGTTTTGTTTTGTTTTGTTTTTTTCTTTTTCTCTCCTAATGAAAAAAAAGCAGCGCAAAGAAGTCAAGAGCTTCTCTTTGCAAGTTTCTACTTGTGCCCGTCCTTGCAGGGCATTTGAGCCTATTTTTCGACTCAATTTTGATAATTTAAACCGTTCATATTTTATGATTTATTCAGTATATCATACCTGTAAAAAATTAAGTTGATCGGATATCAAAAAGTATGTGTTTGAAAAATTGAACTAAAAACTATTTTTTTTAAAGAATTTAATAAACAGTTTCCGAACATATGCTTTCTGCTATCCGATCAATTTGATTTTTTACAAGTATGATATACTGAATAAATCATAAAATATGAACTGTTCGGATTATCAAAATTGGGCCTAAAAGTAAGCCTGAAGGCCTTGTAGAGCGTATAAGTAGAAACTTGCAAGGAGAGGATCATATACATATTTAGGCCAAGTTTGACAAGTCTGGAATAAGTCAAAAAGTTAAAAGTTCTTTCAAAAAGTTAAAAAAGTCAACACTATTCACCAAAAGTCAACAATTCTGAACTTTTACAATTCAATTCTAATTTTCTCTTACAAACTAATTTTTACAATTTTTATTACACATTTTTCATAAAAATCAAAAAGTTAACTCAAATATCTATATTTTCTTCTTCAATTTTTAATTTAAAAGATAAAAAATATATTTATTTAGAACATTCCAAACAAACCCTTAATGGCCAATCATCCTGAACCGTAAGAAAGAAGGATTCGAAACTGGATCATGAGGCAAAACTCTCCAAAACTTGACTTTGACTTATAATAAAAGATATTCCAAATGAGTGACTTTTCTTTAGATAATAGCCCTTAGAGCATCTCCAACCACATCCTCTTCTCAAGAGGATGGAAATAATATTTTTTATTCAAAAAGTAAATATAGAGGAGGTCACTATTCATTCAAACTCCAACCACAAACCTTCATTTCCTTCATTCAAACTCCAATCAAAAAGTAATTTTTGCTTATTAATAAATATTTAATTTTATAATTTTTGTTAAATATATTTAATATTATACTCATTTTAAAGGTATGATTTATACTTTTTTATTGATGTCAATTTTATAAAAATTAAATAAACACATTAAAAGTTATTTCAAATATAATAAGAAATATAAAGTGAATAGTGTTTTGGAGGTCTCCTTTATTTTTTCATCCTCCCTTCATATTTGAAGGATCAATCCATTTTCCTTCATTTGGGAGGAAGAAATGAAGGATGGGTTGGAGCTCAAAATTAGAAAAGATCCTTCATATTTAGAGTTTTGAAGGATGGGTTGGAGATGCTCTTATACTTCGGCTACTAACAAAGAAGCTACGGTTTGATAGACCAAGACTAGGGGCTTTTTTTAGCTGCGTGTAGAAAACAGTGAGTAGAAAAAACTCTATTAAGGCCTCGTTTGGGAACAGGCTAATTTAGTAACTTTTTGGCTAATTGGCTAAAAAGGTAAGAAAAAACACATATGTTTGCCAATTTTTTGCTAATTACGTGCAAAAAGTAGAAAAAAAAGGAATCTTTGGTATGACTTTTTGGGCTTTTTGGTTGGCTTTTTGGTAACTTTTTGGCTAATTGACTATTTTAGCCTCTTGCCAAACGAGGCCTAAGAACCAATTAGGCCTAACTTGATTGATTATCATAATTTTTTTAAGGATTTAGAGGTTGTTTGAAGTGTCTTAAATAAGTGTATTTTTTATTTTTTTAGACTAAAAAGTTGAGATTAAAAATATGAATGTTTGGGTTAACTTTTTGACTTTTTATGAAAAAATGTGTAATAAAAATTTATAAAAATTGGTTTGTAGGGAAAAATTAGAATTGGGAGTTGTACAACCGTAATTGTTGACTTTTGATGAATAGTGATAACTTTTTAACTTTTTGAGTAATTTTTTGACTTTTTAGCTTTTTTGAAACTTCCCAAACTTGGCCTTAGGGGTTGTTTGGGATGACCTAAATAAGTGCACTGTTTGTCTTTTTACGAAAAGATGTTCAGAAAAGTAGAGAGATGATGTGATGAAAAAAAGATAAAAAGATAAAAAGTGTGTACTTATTTAGGATAGTCAAACTTGGCCTTAGTCTCGTTTGGCAAGTGATAGTTTTAGTAAAAAAAATCATTAAAAAAGACCAAAAAACTAACAGCTTATACCAAAAAATTAAAGATTGTTTTTTCTCTTTACTTTTTGCATATCTTTTCGTAAAAAATCAAAAAATCATCCCAAACATACTAATTTTTTTATATTATATTTTAGTCAAAAATTCAAAAAATCACTAAAAAAACATGTTCACAAACGAGACCTTAATCTCAAGAGGAAAGTCATGAGTTCAATTCTTAATAAGGTGACGCACTTGGTGTTTAGCAAAAGTGAGGAGGCTAATTTTTATATGTACTAATCTAACAATTAACGATTGACTTTCATCGATAAAAAAAAAAAAAAACAAAAAAACTCTATTACTAAGGCTCTTATAATATCAATTAAAACTGTCACTAACACATAATTTTGATAAACAACTCCGTAAGAAAATCTTCGAAGAATAGTACTATCTTTTAAACTTAAGTATGAAATGGGATATATTCAATCTAAATTTAGTCCATTGAAAACTTTTTGGACAACTTTTTTCCATAGCATTGCTGGCTGAGTCATATTATTCCACACTGCCTTGTGGTCCTCACCTGCACCATTGGGTTCCCATTTAGACTTCTGTGTGGAGTCTCAAGCCCATCAAGGAATTTTTGGGTGTCGGGAGGGTAAATGCCACGTGGTACCATTCTTTATTGTGGTTGGATTTGACAGTAGAATCTATTATATTTATATGTTGAGTGTTTGGGAGATAGTAAGAGACATATGCATTTATGATTGGCGGAAGGTACCACCCGATAGTGCCACTGGGTATTCTCCCAGCATTCAAAAATTTCTCAACCAGCAGTGCAGTTAGAATCACACAGTTCTTCTTTTTGGTGATTGAATGCATTATCCAACTTCTGATCATTCTGTTACAATGGTCCATCCATGGTCATGGTAATGTTGCAGCTATGGCAGCTGGAGACACTTTTGCTACAAAAAGACACATATCTAAATTACAGTCAAGCACTCAGCTACACAAGCCAAGCCTTGAGCCAGAACCTGCATGGACTCAGAAAGAGAAGCCCATTAAGAACAATGAGCACAAAGTTTGTCTACATCTTGCAAGAGAATTGGAGGAGAATTTGGGTTCTCTGTTTGTGGATCATGATAATGATTGGTCTGTTCACATGGAAGTTCTTTCAGTACAAACAGAAGGCAGCATTCGAGGTTATGGGTTACTGCCTCCTCACCGCTAAAGGCGCAGCCGAGACCCTGAAATTCAACATGGCTCTTATCTTATTGCCTGTGTGCAGGAACACCATTACTTGGCTGAGGAACACCAAGTTGGGCTATTTTGTACCCTTTGATGACAACATCAACTTTCACAAGGTAGATCCCTCAAGCTCCTCCTTGTTTCTTTCTTGGGAAATTGCTTTTAAGTGATGCAGTGAAATATAATTTTATTTTGAAGGAGATTTTCTACGGTACAAAATCTAGGTTGGAGGGGGCTATTTGGTGCAGTGAGATCCATCATAGGTTCCGTTTTGATGATTTGAACTGTTCATTTTGTTGAACACTTTGTGTATTTCGTTCATAAAAAAAATTAGATCAATCCGATAAATATAACTTGTTCAATTTACCGTATTTTTTACTAAAAAAATAAACGATAATTGTATTGTGAAAAAATAAAACATACATTTTTTTATGACAAAAATAATAAATTAAACAAGTTGTAATTATCAGATCAACTTAATTTTTTTATAAATAAAATACATAAAATGTTCGACAAAATGAACGATTTGAATCATTAAAACAGAATTCGTGGTGAGTTTCAGAGGCCCAAATAGTCCCCTCAACCCAGATTTTAGACTAAAAGTAATCCCTCCTTTATTTTTATGGTGATATAAATTTTGTGTATGCATAGTACAAGTTCATCCTACATCAAGATTGTATCACAAATTTTTTTATTTATAATACAATATTATTTTTTTTAGCGCCCCACTAATTTGCAATTTTCGCTTCTTTCTTCATCATGGCTTCTTTCTTCATCATGGCTTGCTTCACACTTTTATCTCTGGTTCCCACTTAGATGACTTTCTCTAATTGAAAAGTCAACTATCAGTTGATCTCAATCGATCAAATAAAAAAAGCGCGTCCTTGTACAGGTTACATGTGAACGCAGTAAAGATTGATTACTTATTTCCTGGTAAAGCAGAAACTATAGACTTTTGTCATTAAGACGGATTTTAGATTCTTTTACCTGAAATTAGCACCGGTACTTTTACATAATTATTATAAATTGATAAAAATTTAAAATTTTAATTATTAATATATACAAATTTTGTCAATAATTTTTAACTATTTTTAATATATACAGTCATTTATAAAAAAATTTAAAAATTTAATCATCATAATATTATTTTTTTTATTACATCATTTTATGATTTTTCTTTGTGTAACTAAGAACATAGTAAAAGAGAAGAAGAAAAAGACCTAAGGAATCAGAAACTTCAGGAAAAGTTGAAACAATCTTAAGTTCCAAAAAAAAAAAAAAAAAGAAGCCAACATGCCCAGAAAGAGATCATGAATCTTTTTAGTTTGAGAGAATCACAACATTGATAGGTTGATAACCAAACAAGAAGTGGTTTTTCCACAATGGAATTAAAATTACAACATTGATAGGTTGATAAAAATGACTGATTGAATTGCAGCAGTAAATATCCTGTGTTAAATCTTGTTATCTCACTTCTAGTTTCATGCTTGTCAAAATGCTCCTAATTTTGTAATTTCCATCTAGTTAATTTCTTAATTTTTTTAAATTTTTAAATTTTTTTTTTCTGATCTTCACATTCCCCTTTTGGTAATCTACCACCTGTGTAGACAATCGCAGCAGGCATAGTAGTCGGTGTCATACTCCATGCTGGGAACCACTTGGCGTGTGATTTCCCGAGGCTTATCAATGAGTCTGAAAAAAATTATGAGACGTATTTGAACGATGATTTCGGCAAACACAAACCCAATTACATCGCCCTGATTGAAGGTGTTGAGGGTGTGACTGGAATTCTAATGGTGATCTTCATGACCATTGCTTTCACACTCGCCACACGGTGGTTCAGGCGCAGCCTTATTAAGCTGCCCAAGCCCTTTGACAGGCTGACAGGCTTCAATGCATTCTGGTATTCGCACCACCTTTTTGTCATTGTCTACATCTTGCTCATCATCCATGGCATGTATCTTTATCTCGTGCACAAATGGTACCTTAAGACGGTATAATTTTGAAATCCTTTTTTTTCCCCTTCATTTTTTTTTTTTTTAAAGTACCTCGAGTTGTAGGAATGTTGACAATTTTTCTGCTTGCAGACATGGATGTTCCTTGCTGTTCCTATTCTTCTGTATGCAGGGGAAAGGACCCTGAGATTCTTCCGATCTGGCTTCTATCCTGTCCGGCTTCTAAAGGTTTGCATAAAATACCTACCACTAATTCCATATAATTCAAATGCTTGATGTGCATGAGACCATTGCGTGCCTTGCGTATGGTTTTCCCATGTTAAGTTATTGTCCTCTTATTGTTTGTTGACTTAGGAGCTATATTTCTTCATTGTTAAACTCTCAGGTTGCTATATATCCCGGAAACGTTTTAACATTGCAAATGTCCAAGCCTCCCCAGTTTCGGTACAAGAGTGGACAGTATATGTTCGTCCAGTGCCCTGCTGTTTCTCCGTTTGAGTGGTAAATCACTACTTATTACTTATACCCTCATCAAGTCACACAAATTTTAAATTTAGGAGAAACGTTCGTCATCTCCTTATTTGAAGTGTGTAAAGGTGCTAATGAACTCATGTTACATTGGATGTCAAACCATTTATTTTCTTTATGCTAATAATACTTCTTTTGGTTAGTAATGATTATACAATTAATAGAAAACAAAGATATGAGAAATATGCCATGTAGTATTCAATTTGGTCCTGACAATAGTCAGGAGCAATTCTTCTGCTAGACTAATGTTCATTTCAATAGTCTTTAGGGCAGATTAGTAAGGCTATTTGGATCTTAAATTTGGGGAGAGATTGTTTTTTGGGGGGGGGGGGGGGGGGGGTGGGGGGGTGGGTTGGGAACAAGAAATAAGAAGAGACTTGCTCGTATTGTTTCTTTCTTCTCTTGTTTAATGCCAATGTCCAATAATTTTTTTACTCCAGGCATCCATTTTCCATAACCTCAGCCCCTAGTGATGGCTATCTTAGCATTCACATCCGCCAACTAGGTGACTGGACACAAGAGCTTAAAAGGGTATTCTCAGAGGCATGTGAGCCCCCGGTTGGTGGGAAGAGTGGGCTACTCAGAGCTGATGAAACAACAAAAAATAGGTATATTTAATTTCTGAGTTCATTTGGTTTCTCATATTTTTTTCCCCTTTTGCTTACTGTTTCAGATGTTCAAATAAATTGGTATCTGAATTTTTGCCCTGGATAACAGTTTGCCAAAGCTCTTGATAGACGGGCCTTATGGAGCGCCAGCACAAGATTATCAAAAATATGATGTCCTGCTACTTGTTGGTCTTGGGATTGGAGCAACACCTTTTATCAGTATATTAAAAGACTTGCTCATCAACATTGTCAAAATGGAGGAGCAGGCTGTAAGTAACTTAAACCTCACCACTTCCATTAAAGAACTTCAATTACCTATTTGTATTCACAACTTGCCAACATGGTCAGTTTGACTGCTATAAATTTTCTAGACATATTACCTGACACTCTCGATACTGCTACAATGCAATTGATACTACTATTTAAAGCCTTGCATATGATATTACATATTGAATCTTCAACCATGATTTCTTACTTTACAGGAATCAGTCTCAGACTTCAGCAGAGTCTCAGATCAGAGTATTGGGGCTACTGATGATTCTTCCTCTGTCAGTAAGGGAATCCAAAACGAAAGAAAACTTTAAAGACAACAAATGCTTACTTCTACTGGGTAACTAGGGAGCAAGGCTCATTTGATTGGTTCAAAGGTGTCATGAACGAAGTTGCTGAACTCGATCAAAGGGTAACAATAACATGAAATGTGTTGAGCACCTCCCATTTGCAATTCAATGTTTTATAAGTTTATTTATTGTTATAGTTTTAAATTTTTGATTTCAGGGTGTCATTGAGATGCATAATTACTTGACCAGTGTTTATGAAGAAGGAGATGCTAGATCAGCCCTCATCACCATGGTCCAAGCACTAAACCATGCTAAGAATGGGGTTGATATTGTATCCGGCACTAGGGTAAGATTGATCTCTTTCTGTCCTCTCTATTGTCCTCTTATACAACACCTCCTAAAGTCATTCACATATTGGATGTTTACATCATATGATTTGGTTGGTATGCTACCCTCTAGATGGCTAGGTATCCTCTGTCTCAACAAATTTCTGTTTTCCTATTCTAATATACTCGTAGTAGTTAAATCATATAAAAAATTTTAGTCATGAAAATCTTGGAACATGACTAAATGACTGAGTCAATTGAGACAAACGAACCACAAAATATAGAATGCAAATGATTTGTTTGTGCATGATATTTGTTTTTGAAAATGGATACAAGAGAAGTGCATTAAATATATGATTTGATGTCATAAAATTTAAAATACAAAAATTTTAAGGCATAATCATGTAATTATAAATACATTAAATATGTAATTTGAAATTTTGAATATAGAAAATTCTCGTATTCTAATTTAAAGAATAAATACATTTGGGACCATAGTTTAGGTTAGTGGAATGTCTTGTCAATGACTAATGATGATCTCAAGCTTGCTTGTTTTGTATGTTCAGGTGAGAACCCATTTTGCAAGGCCGAATTGGAAAAAAGTTCTCTCAAAAATATGTACCAAACACGCCAATGCAAGAATAGGTGAGTCAACATTTATGAGAGTCGCAAAAGCATTTTTAATGCAACTTTTGTCTCTTTTCTAATGTATCATTATTATGGTTTTGGTACTATGGTGTAGGAGTTTTCTACTGTGGGGCACCAGTCTTGGCTAAAGAACTCAACAACCTCTGTCATGAGTACAATCAAAAGAGTTCCACCAAGTTCGAATTTCACAAGGAGCATTTCTAAAAAAAAACTATGGTCAGTGCTTATTGACCTATTATTTAGTACTCTCCCATTCCCACCAAGTCACACCCATCTCTAAATAAGAGGAAAAAAGAGGTTGCAGTAAAGCTTTGTACATTCATAATAGAAATAATAAGTCTATTGCACAGAATTAAATTACATATCAAGAATATATATGTCAGTATGGTAAAATTCGAACTGATATATACATTCTTGATATTTTTGAGTAATTTAATTCTTATTCTTAAAAGGGGAGTAGATGAAGTATGTATGTATACAACATATATTTTTTTTCACCATACTATTGGATGGTGAGATTGGGGGTTATAGTAGTCATACACATGGCAACCATCCAAAGGTGGTAGAACAAGTGGTAAGCTGACTCAACCTGGAAGAGGATCAGAGTGGGATACAGCTAAAAAAAGAGGTTTGACTTTGGACACGGTTGCAATGGGGTTGGACAAAGACAGTTTTGATGTATCCCACGTGGGTGGTCTTGTGGGGCTATGGAGGTGTAGGTGGAGGTGGAGGTGGCCCACGGCGGAGTAGGACAGGTTTTGTTTGGTTGTTTGTTGGACTTTCTTCTTCAAATTTTCATGAAGTTGGACCAGAGAATCCTTCTAGAAAAGGGGGTCATGTCGACGTGGAGTCATCTTCATTTTCTTTTATGTTTATATCAAATATCATTTTAGACTATGTGTAAAATGAAGTTTTTGTGTTTGATTTACGAATTTGAAAAATGATTTGGAAAGATAAAAGATAAAAATATGTAAAAAAACAAATGAAATGTACTTATAATTCATTCATATTTTACTTATTTTTTTCTTTTTTTTTTTTCCAATTATTTTTAAATTTATAAATCAAACACAATTGTAATGTTATCCTTTTAAATTAGAGTATTTTTTATTTTTTTAAGTGTAAAGATAGATTGCCATTAATTTCTTGTGGAATGCCCTTCAAGATGGAATGGATACATAATGTTCAATATTTTATCTTATGACGAGGATGAATGATATTAAAAGAGAAAAAATAAATATTATGTGTAGAATGGTGTGATAAATTATGATTTTTTTTTCTTTAAAAGTATAATGCTCATGATTATAATTTGTAAATATGCTACTGTCATTACATAATTCTAGTAGTAAATTGTGTAAGAAATTATGATATTTTAGGATTTTCTAATAATGGTAAGTGGTTGGGAACTTGGCTGTGATGATCTACGCTTAGAATTCTAAATTTCTAATATCATGCAAGCCTCAAACAAGAGTAGGGCTGCCCTATTATAGTTAATGCCCCCATGGACATGCCCAATTCTAATTATTTTTCATGTATTATGATTTCAATGAGCTATATTTGATATGGAAAATTTTAATTTCAGTGGAATTTAAAAAATGTATATTTATACATTAAAATAATAAATTGCACAACATTAAAAGTCAATTTTATAAACTTGTTCATGTATTTAAAATTATTTTTTAAACTTTTCCCTGATTTGTTATTTCTCCTATTTAGTAAATCCGTATAAAGTTACATGGTCTTAAAATGAATACTCCATTAAATTTTTTAATTGTTTTGGGTTCAATTTCTGATCATATTATACTTCTCAGTCATGATTGATACTCGTGATTTGAGATCGACTAATTTTTCAGTTTATATTTATTTTAATTGCAACTGTAAGACTAGAAATGATATGGGTAACCAAAAAAACCTAAACAACACCTGCTCCAAAATAAGCGGAATTATTATTTTTTGAATGTCTAATCACCATTACTATGTTTTGAATTGTCATTACTTTTTAATAAGCTAAAAAGTTTCACAATATTTTGCCTATAATTTTCCTTAACCCGGATGACAATGGTGGATGGGACATATATTTTCCAATCAAGAAAGAGCAATGCAAGGCACATAAAATTTATAAACAAAAAATATCAAAAACATTTATTACATAAACCAGATTCATTTTAGATGTAAATATTTTTAAGTATATTTTTATACAACAATTCTGTGCATATTTTTCTGCTAGAAAAATGGACCATGGAAAGTGATCGGGGGTACTCTTAATTAGTCTGCAAAATTTGATGCTCATTTATTCTTACTAAATTACGAATAAACATTTCATTTCCATATATTAGGTGGACTAGATTCTTCTAATCTTTTGATTAAGCAAACTCATCTACACATAATATTGCTGATAGGGGCTTCATAAAAAATAATTGAAACAAATGCAGTCGGTGACAAATGCACTAATCAAAAAATAAATGGATGATTTATTTTTAAAAATACACTTATCGTCTATTTTTATAGAGACAAACACAATAAAATAAAAATGTTATCATTATCGGATCAACTTAATTTTTTTTTATAAATAATGTATGTAGTATTGAATTGGTGCCCATGGTGAGCCCTTCATGTTTGAACAATACCATCAAATTCAAATTTGAATTTGAGAGAATTTCAACTTGTTTTGAATTTTATTTTGAGGATGAATATGCATTCGTGTGCTTTCTATAAAGCTAATCCAAAGAAACCATCATAAAATGATTTTGATAAAATGATTTGTTAAAATAATAATAAAAATTCATTACAAATAAAATTATAATTCACCATTATAAATTATAATTTTATAAAAAGGTTAAAGAAAGAATTAACATACCCAAATGTAAATAGAAAGTGGACTATATGGACTGGCCCATGCTAAAACCCAAGTTGTTACTTTTATCCAAACTATGGCCCAACCTGGGATGTTATAGAGGAAAAATTCATGAGGAGAGAAAGGCTTCTCTCAAATATCTATTCTAGTCAAGGAAAATCGAAAGCTCTTTTTTATGTAACTGTTAACTAATAATGAGAGATTGAATGCAGTTAGAGAAGATTAAGGCCAAGTTTGGGTACTCCCAAATAATCCAAAAAGTCAAAAAGTTACTCAAAAAGTTAAAAAGTTAACACTATTCACCAAAAGTCAACAATTACGGCTGCACAACTCCCAATTCAAATTTTCCTCTAAAAACCAATTTTTACAATTTTTTATTACACATTTTTCTATAAAAAGTCAAAAAGTTAACCCAAACATCCATATTTTCAACCTCAATTTTTTTGTCTAAAAAGACAAAAAGTACACTTATTTAGTCTTCCCAAACAAGGCCTTAAGAAAACAAAAATTCAAAAATTGAAATCAGAAAGTGGACTATGTAGTGGCCCATATGTTAAAACCCAAGTTGTTACTTTTGTCCAAACTATGGGCCCAAATGTTACGGCAATGACCACTTGTCACTTGATGTTATTGAGAAAAAATGCATTGATAAGAGAAAGCTTCTCTCCAAAATCCCTATTTAGTTGAGACTCATTTTATATATGAATAATGCTATATGTATCAATTGATATATCAATTAGTATACTAAAAGATGATGTGAATAATGAGTGGGGTTATAATTTTAAAGTGATAATGTCATAATATATACTGATACACTAATTTGTATATCAATTAATATGTGTAATACCATCGTTTATATACTAGAAGTTGAGCTCACATGTAATATTTGTGCAGAAACATGCAGTTGTAATTATTTTATTTTTTTTAAAAAAATGAACGTGAATAAAAAAAGTCAAAAATTGAAATAAAAAATTTGCCTAAAGATAATTTAGACATTAAAAAAATGTGTGATATAATTGTTTACACCATATAAATTGCATGCTTTATATTATATATATATATATAGATATAAACCAAAAATAGAAAGTGGAATATAGAATGCCCCATATCTAATCCTAACTTGTTACTTTTACCCAAACTATCGGCAATGACCACTTCCCAAAGTAGGATGTTATGGGCTTTACGGTGTTATTTTAAGGGACATTTATATACAAGTCTCATATTGTGAACTTATAATCCATTCAGTCCTAAATAAGATTATCTGCTCCTTCAAGTCCCATTAATTTTTAATAGATCAATTTACCCTTCTAAGACATACTCCATCACTGCTAGATGTCTTATTGCATGCTTGGTGTGAAAGTAAGTTGTTGTGTTTATTTTCTCTCTCTTACTTTTACAGCCACTCCCCAACAATAACAACCAAACATCCTATTCTCTCTCATTTGTTCTCTCTCTTTTTTTGGTTTCAGACTCTTTCTCTCACATTAAAAAAAATAGAGCCCAAGCTTTTTGACTTTGATTCTCTCCTTATCTATCATGCCGTCAATACATGCCTCGACTCCCATACCATCTTCGTTCTCCTCCACCATGCCAAATCAAAGCTCGTCTTCTCGATTTCCATATTCGATCACTAGTCCTCGAAGCTCTCTCTTTGTACCCACCAAATATATAACATCCTAAGTTCATCCTCATCATGGATGATGTGGTTTCAGACCCAATCCCTCATCATTTGCTATTGGTGACTACTAGAGCTTGGTAAAAAATGATGATTCTAGGTTCAACTGGGTTTGTTCTTTAATTGAGTGGGACTCGATCACATTAAACTACACCTCCAAGATCACTTCTTCCCCGAAAGAGGTAGTTCATTCTCACCGTGCGATTTTCAATAGGTGTGCAAAAACTAATAAATTTTCATAAAAAATGGTTATGTAAAACTGAGAAATTTCTCAATTTTTTCTAGTTTTAAAATTGAGAATATTATCAGTCTAAAACTAAAAAATGATAATATTCTCAGTTTTAACACTACAAAAAATTGAAAAATTTCTCAATTTTACTGGATATTTTTGCAATCTGAAATCATTCTCAATTTTAAAATTGAGAATATTTTTGCAATCTGGATATTCTCAATTTTTTCTAGTTTTAAAATTGAGAATATTATCAGTCTAAAACTAAAAAATGATAATATTCTCAGTTTTAACACTACAAAAAATTGAAAAATTTCTCAATTTTACTGGATATTTTTGCAATCTGAAATCATTCTCAATTTTAAATTGAGAACATTCTCAGTTTTTACCTATAAACCAGATCTCCTGGCCCATCTCTTTAGTCGATTTAATATGCTCTGTTCCGAATCTTGAAATTGAGCAATCAAACATTTTAAGGGCTGGAGTTACACACACACACACACACACACACACACACAAAGTGCTGCAAAATGAAGTGATCGAGGAAGAGAATAGATCGAAACGAAAGTGTAAAAGGTTGAGGCATCACAAACCTCAAATTTAAAAATCTTCGGATAATCCAAACGATCATCATCGTCAAGTGTTTGAAAAGATCCATGAAGATGCAGACTCTGCTCCTCCTCCTACTCGTAAAATTTCTTAGGGACGTTCCAAGTCCTCTTCTTTCTCTGAAGTTGTCTTCTTTCTCTGAAGTTGCATCTGTAATCCGTTAGATTCAAAAGGGCATGAACGTCAATTGCATTCCAAAATGGGACTTATGTGTCCAAAAACTATTGCAAAGGACTTGAGTTACCACACCTACTATCATTAAGACTTTCAAGTAATTAATCCTTATTTTAATAAGGGGAAATTGTATTTAAGTGGAGTAGTTGAAAAAATTTACATTTTTATGATATTGTAATTCTTTTGTGTGTATGGTGTAAGTATACTTTTGTGCTTGGTGCAATTATTCCAGTGTCAAAGTTGCATTAAAAAAAATCATTTATAGTGTAATTGCTCCATGTATTTGTAATTTTCTCTTTTAATAATTGGTTTTATTCATTCTTTAAATGCCCCACAGTGATAGAATTTGGATTGTAAGTTTTTGTTTATATATTTTCAAACTATTCGTGTGCAATAAATAATTTTTTTCTTTTATTTTTTTATCCAAAAAAACAAAAATAAAAAAAATGTTTTTTAAGTTTTTTAAATAAAAAATACAAAACTGGCAATATTGCTAAATCACTTCCACCTAAAATATTAA
This sequence comes from Camellia lanceoleosa, assembly GCA_025200525.1. Classification (NCBI taxonomy): domain Eukaryota; kingdom Viridiplantae; phylum Streptophyta; class Magnoliopsida; order Ericales; family Theaceae; genus Camellia; species Camellia lanceoleosa. The sequence goes on from CM045769.1 coordinate 170,588,633, forward strand.
AAAGTAAATCCACAAAATAAAAAAAGAAAGAAAGAAAAAGAGCCTAATTATGTACACAATACATAACTTGGCTAGCAATACTACAATCCTACAATAAATAATTAATGGTCATAATTCAACTAGAATGTGACCCCACAGCCCATTAATTTGAAATTTAAAGGTGCATATGGTCCTATCTCAAAAAAGAAAATGGTAAAATGTGTATCATAGAATTTAACACCTATCGATGCCCCCCCCGCCCCCCTCTTTTTTTTTTTTTTTTTGGCAATTAAAATAGTAGAGTTACGTGGGAGTATCATAACTCCTTCATGCCCAAATTCCATCATAATCGGTTGACGGCCAAGTTGAGTAATGGTAGGAATTATAAAAATAATTATGAAAGATTTTTTATTTGTGAATTATACATACAATAAAATACTACACACTAATTCATGGATAAAAAATCTTCATAACACATTTCATGATTTTTTTTCATGATTTTTAAGGGTGTGTTTGATTGGGAGATTAGGGGAAGATTATTTATTGTTCAGATTGCTTATTTGAAGGAGTGAATAGTCTATCGTTTGTTTTTTTTTTAGTCCACCGGACATGGAGTCCGGCCGGACTTCTTATCCCCTATATGGGGGATTATACTATCCTGGGGGGTGAGAGGGTGTGGGACAATTTTGGAGGAACTATTTATTGTTGGGATTAGATAATGAAATAACCATTTTGACCCTCTACTATTTAATTATGTATTATATTTAGTAAAATTCAATAAAATTTAAATGTCTCAATTTAAAAATAAAATAATTTTATTTAACTTTTTATTGATGTTTTATTTATTTATTTTTTAAATAATTTTTTTAAAATATTTTATTGATGTTTTATTTTAAAATTTTGTTTATATTTTATTTTATTTTATTTCATTATTTAAATGTTAATAGATGTTTTATTTAATTTCATTGTTTAATTATTATTATTTTTAAAAATAAATTTATTTAAAATTTTAATTAAAAAATAACATATATTTTTATTGATATTTTATTTATTTTATTTAAAAAAAATAAATTTATTTAATTGTGTAAAAAATAAAATAAAATAAAATAAATTTTTATTTAATCTAGCTAAAAATAATTAAAATAGTAAAGATATGTTTAATATTGTTATTACTTAGTAAACAATTGAAAAATGATAAAATAGTCTTTTGTTCATTTATCTTATTCAGTCCGTCCAATCAAACGTTGGATTCACTAAAAATAGTTCTTTCCAGAAATCTAATCTCATGAAAAAATAAACATAGGATACATATCCAATCTAATCAAATAGTTCGGGAGATTCACAGTCCCAGGACTTAAATCCGATAGATTCTAATCTCTCCTTATTCAGTCCGTCCAATCAAACACACCCTAATATTATTCGGTTAGATTTAACTCAACCTAAAAGAAAGAACTCTAGCCAAGATAACAGTGGGTCCACAGTTAATACAATAAGTCCATATGCACATAAGTCGAATATAAAATGAGACATAAATGTCTTATAAGGAGTGAGACCCGCATGATATAGGACCCACATGACATGGGACCCACGCCAAAAAATTATATAATAATTTCGAAATATCACATGGCCATACTTATTCAGCAAATGCAATTATCATTATGCCTTTTATGTTCATCTAATATAAATAATCAATACTCCACATTCTTCACCAATTATACTGTCATACAATATCATGTTATCATAATCGAAACTATCGAATGATTACAAGCTCCATCACTTATGAGATATCATTGGGTGTGTGTAACAAGCATGAGGACCTCGCCTCTGATTCGGACTCCCTTTTGTTTGTTGCGGTTAAATGTCTGAACCAAAGAGTCAAACTCTGGCAAATCGTTTTGAGAAAAAAACAGATTTTGAAAAGAAGTGCCAAACATGGACTGCTTTGCCAAATACAGAGTCGCCACCTAAATATTTTTTATGGGAAAATTTAGGAAACCACGACGATCTTAGAAAAAGCCACGTGTTAAATCATCACCAAAGTTGTCTTGGCTCGGGAGCTTGGGTGCGATCGGGAAGGTCACTATGAGCACCCCCTCTCGCCTCAAGACCGCCTCTACTGACCATGATATCCGATTTTGAAAACGTTATGTGTTCTTATTCCGGTTATTAGCCTAGAATTACTATGTTATGCGCACAGCAAACAAGTATAGACTAGATTGCCTAATTTGGAAACAAGCATTGCATATCCGTTTGTTTTGAAAAGCGCTTCGGAATTTGTTACTCGCAAGTAGGCTAAAACACGGATTTCAACGAGTTTTTCCAACTCAAACAATCCAACCTTCACCCACAGGCATTCAAACAGTTTATCTCATATAAGCACTTAGCCACATGGTAAGCATTTGTCATGGCAACATTCACACGCATGCGATATGCTAAAGCATAAATACTTACATCACTCGTGCCAAAACAATAAACTAGTTAGCAAACATGCATGTCCTAGTTCATGTTAAAGTGACTAATGCAACACATGCGAATGTGATTAGGATAGGCTCACTAATCTCGATGACATGTGAAATGCTACAACTAACACGTATTCAATTTGGAAATTGAAATACGATGCGATTAGAATGATGCATGAGCAGGTGCATGTAAGAAAAATGAATTGATGCACGCATGCATTGCATGAGGTATGCTAATTTAAATGTGCCCTAATACTAACCATCAAAGCAGGTAAGTAAAAGGGAAGAAAGAAGTGGGGGTTGGAAGACATGCACACCACTCACCCACACTTATTACAAATTTGCCCTCGCCCGGAGGGACCAAATAAATAATACAAATTAATTAACTACGCAAGCTAATTAAATATTACAAATTGCCTAATCAACTAACAAACTAATTAAACTAGGAAGCGATAACCGCCTCGGGAGAGCGAGATCGGCGCATGCTCGGGTCCTGCTCGGAAGTGCACGGCCATGCATAGTCTGCCTCTGTTTTCCCTGCTCTGCCTCTCTGAAGACTGCCAAAGTCTCAAGGATGCCTCTCTGGATACTGGGAATCACCACCGGTTGAGTAGAATTACCACCGGCAGTGAATTGTGGTCACCGGCACAAAATGAATCCATCGGTTGGTGATTTACTGCCGGTCGGCAAAGAATGCCTGCAGAACCTGCAACTCACAGCAGCAGAGGACAGAACTTGCATGGCAATACAATTCAAGCAATGTATGCACCAATCATGTCCCCTATCATGTTTGTGACTCAAAGGGGCATGTGTCTCGATTCTCGGACCACCAATTACGCATTTCCATGCATGATGGCCCAAAGAATCAAGTGTGCAACTTTCATGTCAAATGAAATGCAAACCAAACAAACAAACCAAGGCCCAATTCCTATCACCAAGTCAAGGAACAAGGCATGCATGCAAGATGCAATGCAACCTAGGCATGCAAGCTAAGGATGCAACATGGCATGGCAAGACACTTATGCAAGCATACAAGCAAACATGAGGCAATGCAAACTGATGAAAAGGTGGACTTAGACATGATTTAGGCAACTCTAAATAAGCCTAAAACAGTGGCCAAAAACCAAGGAATTGGGATCAAACATACATACACACATGCAAGTAAGTTGGACCAACACTTAGGCATTAAATAAGCAACTCTAAGGCACACTTGAAAGGGGATATCATGGACAATTAGCATGCAACATAAGCTCTGAAAATCATGTTAAAACATGGTGCCAAACCAAGCAACAAGGCAAGCTAAACATGCAACAATGGTCCAAGCATTCAAGGCTCACCAAAGAGGCAATGGACTACACTTAGTATAACCACACATGGCAAGACTTAGGCAACCAAAAACAGAGTTTTAACACATGAAACTAAGCCCAAAAGACCAACTAGATGGCATCTAGATAGTTTGAATTTAAAGGCATGCATAAATGCTAAAACATGGAGCATGCAAGGCAAGCTTTCAAAGCTTCAAAGAGGCATCCAAGGCAAACATATGAGCATGTCAAAGGGACTGAAATAACATGTAGGGTGGTTCCAAACCACCAAAATGATGCAAGCAACACATACTACACATTCACATACTTGAAGTATACAAGCTCAAATACAAATGAGCTATACTAAGCATGCCAAGATCGACCCAAACAACTATGGACAGACCTAAAATATGGCAAAATGAGCACAAAATCTTCACAAGGCTAAGCCTAAAACATGCTAGAGCAAAGGCTAACAACCTAAGGTATATTAAGGCAATAACAAGGCATTACATGGTAGGTATGCTAAGTATGCATGGTGTACCAAAACCAACACACAACAAGGTTATATCATGGCATAATAAGCATGGAAAACATCCTAGACATGATCAATACACACTCTAACATGATGCTCCCTCAAGAGGCCAAAAAGGGTCCCTTTCAAGGACAACAAGGAGAGGGGGTGGCCCTCCCCTTTTGAAGACTTCAAGGCATCATCTCCACCACTGAAATCCCTCAAGATTTCAGTGGTGAAGAGGCCCAAATACCAAAGTCTCAAAACTTGCACAAAAATAGCACAAAAAGGAGCCTTACAAGGCTTAGGAGGGGTCAAACAAACCCAAACCACAAAACACTCTTAATAGACAATCAAGAGGGCTAAAAAATAGAACTTTTTTGTATTATACACTAAGCACAAAAACAGCTCTAAGATAGGTAGAAAAGCAATGCAAAAATGGGGAATAAAAGGGAAGTTTCACCCTTGTAGACCACCTTCACAAATGATGCTCCAATGACCCTCCTTGGCTTGAATCCAGCTCCAAAACACCAAAACCAGCCCTTAGAACCTCAGTAGCTAAAGGAAAGTGAAGCACTAGGTGTTTGTGTGCAATAGTATGGACTAAAACACCTAGAACACAAAGAGAGAAAAAGAGAGATAGGAGACATGTATGAACCCTAACCCTAAAACCAGAGCTTCTCTCTGTGTTTTTCTCTCCAAAATTCTCTAACCCCCATGCCAAGAGAAGAGACCCTTCTCTTATAGGCAACAAACTTGTAAAGCTTATACAACAAGCTTACAAGGAGAGCATCCCTCCATACACGTGTATGGAGGGGAACCAAATGCCACACAGCGGTCCTAAAATATCTGCAAAAAGGATGAGCGATGTCGGTGGCCAAAAATGTCATTTTGACAAAAATGACTGTCGACCGGCAACAAAGAGTGCCGACCGGCCACATACATTGCCGGTGACAACAAAAACCAGCCGGTGGCCTCTAGCCACTGCCGGTGGTGTATGGGGATGCCTCACAAGGCATTCCCTGCCCCTCCAAGGCAAAACACAAGTGTTTGGTGCAAAACCAGACACAAAACGGTCGAGTACGGAGATCTGAGGCGGGCGCGTGCCGAGACCTTCGGGAACTCAAGCGAACACAAACATGGATAATCACCGAGTGTTCAAGCGGTGGCGTCAAGTCTTGAGGACGGTCAAAAATGGGGTGTCTCTGATTGCCCCTCTTTGGCCGAACTTCGAAAGTCATAACAATGACGGGAGTGAATGTCAAAGCCCAGAGACGACCCATTTTTGACAAGGCCGAAGACTTAGACAAACATGCAAGGCAAACAAGGTATGCGCCCGAAGGCAGGGGCAAAATGCAACTGAAAATGCAAGAAGCCGAGCATAACTTATGATCATGCAAAGAAAGCTGTAACGAAGCACACATGCACCAATTTTAAGCTAGCATACACCAGACTACTACAATGCAGAAAGGATGTAAGAGAATTATGTAATTCTTTGTACGTCTCACGCAGAGGATACAATACCTGTGCGGCTCGTCCGGTTGCACCGGTCTCAAATGAACCGTACATACAATATCGTGCCTGAAAATAAAACAAACTTAACATGTACAATGTCGTTAGCAACATGCATGACAATGCAAATGAAAGTGTAGACACCCCATTTTTGACCGTCCTCAAGACTTGGACATCACCGCTTGAACACCCGGTGATTATCTATGTTTGTGTTCGTTTTGAGTCCCCGGAGGTCCCGACTGCACGCTGTGCCTCAGGATCTCTTAACCGGTTTGTTCTGTGCTTGGTTTTCCACCAAGGCTTGTGTGTGTTTGCATTTGAGGGTAGGGGAAGGCTTGTTAGCCATCCCTAGAACCCACCGGCTGCCTCACACCTCCACCGGCTCTCCCTAGTAGCCATCGGCACTATTTTATTAAAATCCTTGGCCTTTGTATGATCTTAAGGCACATTTTGTGCCGGTGTTTTTGGCGATCGGTGACCCTTCCGAACCCCTCCGAGGATGGTGCATGCCGGTGGATTACACCACCACCACTCCCGTCTGAGGATTGAACCCTTGCACCCTTGACCTCCTTGAAGCTTCTAGAAGCTTCTTGGAAGCTTGGCGGTATCTTAGCTTCCTTGGAAGCGGGAACCTGCACCCTTTGGCCTTACTTAGTCATTAAGTTTTGGCTTAGTTTTTGGCTATATATACTTGCATTCATCTCCATTGTTTAGGGTTAGAAACTTTAGGTCAAAAACCGAGCTTAGGCATATATTCTCGATATACATCCATATATATCTATATCTCCTTCTCCTCCTTGTGTGTGTGTGTGTTTTGGGACCAAATAGTGTGATTTACCTTACTTTTGCACTAAAACACACACCTTTACACCTTAGCTCGAGATTGAGAGGCTTGGAAGGTTGTTTGAGGTGGTTTTGGACTGGTTTTGAGCATTAAAGGAGGGCTGCAACCTTTGTTCTTCAAGTGTTCTTCAAGGGTAAGCTTGTTGCTTTAGATTCCCCATTCTTGCAACCTCTTTCTACCCTCTTTACTTTGTGTTTTTGAGTTTGTGTTTAAGATAAAAAAGCCTTGTTTTTACTTGCTCTTGAACCTTCATTAAGGTCATTTCATGGTTTGAGTTAAGCCTCATCACTTTAAGCCTTGTTTGGCCATCTTTGGTGCCTTTTTCTTAGGCCTTTTTGTTTTGGTGTTCTTTGATTTTCTCACCACTGAAAATCAGTGGGTTTTCAGTGGTGAGGATGATATTTTCGAGCCTCATTTAAGGGAGAGACACCCCTCTCCCCTTGGTCCTTTATTTGCCTTTGTTTTTGGGCTCATAGCATAGCATGTGTGCATGTTTGCATTTGGCTTCATTTCAGGACTTTTTGGGCTGTTTTAGGTCATGTTTGATCTCTGTTTTTGGTTGGAATTATAGCCTCTAACATGCTTCTCACACTTCCTTTGAAATGCTCTTTTATGCCTAAAAGCATGCCATATGTTTAAGCCTTATTTCGTGCATATCTTAGCTTGATTTCATGAAGATATGAGTATCATCTTGTCATGCATAAGGGCTGTGAGCCACTGTTTTGGCCATGTTTGACATGCTTAGCATGGTTGCCTTGCTTATTGGCTTGTAGGCCTTGCTTCTATGGAGTTCTAGCATGCTTAACCTATCTTTATCTCATGATTTGGCATCATCTTAGACCCTATTTCAGTCCATCAGTCATGTTTGCATGTTAGCATATGTGGCTTAGTTCATGCTTTAAGGGTGTGCTCTTGTATGCTTTAAAGTAGGCCTTTGCATGCTTACATGTTTAGTGCATTTTTGGGGGTGCCATGAAGGGGGTTTGGGTGCTATTTTGTATGCTAAAAAACCTGTTTTGGTTGCCTCACATGTGCCATGATTGGTCTTGTTAAGTGGTGGTTCAATGTCTCACTTTGTGCTTTAGCCTTGAGCCTTATGGCTTGCATGCTTGTGTAGCATTTTGTCCATGTTTTGAGGCATGTTTTGCCACTGATTTAGGGGGTTTTGAGGGCTGCCTCATTGAGCTTAGCCCACCTTTGCATGCTCATATCATGGTTGTTGCATGTTTGATTGATGAAACCTAGTATACATGCTAGTTCCATGTTTAATTGGTCCATGTTGCATGACATTTGTACCTTGCATACTTTAGCTCTTTGCATGCCTAACATGATAGGTTGCCTTGCATTTGAGGCATGTTGCATGAGTTGCATTCCATGGTTTGGTTTGGGGTTGTCAAACCAAGCATGAAGATAGAGAGGAGTTCACACTTGAGTGGTGAAACTCGTCTCCATCCTCAAGTCCCTAAGGCCCTTGATCTCCATATGATAGGGACTTAGTCTTCATTTGTTTGTGTTGCATGCATTTTCATATCAAAAGAGCAATCTTGATTCCTTAGGCTATCATGCATCAAATGCATAATTGATGGCCCTAGAACCAAGGGTCTTACCTCCTTGAGTCCCCAAGCATGATAGGAGGCAATGACCATGCTTACATGTCCCCCAAAACCCATGCCTTGCATTGCTGTCTTGCTGCTGCTGTCAATCTGTCTGCTGCAGGGACTTTCTGCCGGCAGTTTAATGTGCCGATCGGCACTTTATTTGTGCAGTAATCACCTGGCGGCCGATGGTCAAAAGGAGCGCCGATGAGCTCTTCCTCGGTGGGTACTTGCCAGCCATCCGGAGGCATCCTGAAACTTTGGGAATTTTTGGAGAGGCAGGGCAGTAGAAACAGAAGCAGCAATGCCATGGCACGGGCTTTCCGGGCGAGTCGCGACGAGCATGCATCATTCGCGCATTCCGAGGCAGGGCTGAGGCTCCATTTATTTTATTTGTTTAATTTAATTTTAGTAATTAGAATTTGTAATATTTATTCATTTATTCTTTGGACTGTATTATTATTTTGGTCCCTCCGAGCGAGGGCAAAATTGTAATAAGGGTGTGTGAGTGTGTGTATGTCTTCCAACCCCACGTCTTTCTTCCCTTTTATTTACCTGCTTATGATGGTAGATTAGGGCACGTTTAATTTTAGCATACCTTATGCTATGCATGCGTGCATTCATGCATTTGTTTACATGCATCGGGCTCGGTACATCATACAAACTGCATCGTACTTTCAATTCCAAATTGAATACGTGTTATTTGTAGCATTCCATATTCCATGTTTAGGATAGCCGAGCCTGCCTAGATTACATCTTTGCATGTGTTGCATTAGACATTTCAGTATGCTTAGGTCCATGCATGGATTTCTAATAAGCTTCTGTTTTGGCTTGGAGTACTAGGTGAGCTTTTATGCTTTAGCATATCGCATGTGTGTGAATGTTGCCATGATAGCATGCTTACCATGAGGATAAGTGCTTATGTGATATAACTGCATGAATGCTGTGGATGGAGGTTGAATTACCTAAATTGGGACAACACATTAAAAGCTGTGAGTTTTAAAGCCCACTAGATAGTGGCAAATCCGTCTTTTCTAAAAGCCCGCTTGAGAGGGGCAAAACCTGCATTTTAGCCTCCTTATGAGTAGCAAATCATCTTTCAAAACAAACACGTAATGTTTTGTTCCAACTTAAGCGATTTGGTCTATACTTGTTTGTCGCGCATAACATAGTAAATCTAGGCTAATAACCGAATAAGAACACGTAATGTTTTCAAAATCGGATATCACGGTTAGTAGAGGCGGTCTTGGACCGGCGCGAGAGGTGCTCATAAATGACCTTCCCGATCGTACCCAAGCTCGAGCCAAGTCAACTTTGGTTATAGCCGGACCGTGGCCTTGACCCGAGTCAGGGTTTCCTAAATTTCCCATTTTAAAAATATTTAGGTGGCGACTCTGTATCTGGCAAAGCAGTCCATGTTTGGCACTTCTTTTCAAAAATCAGTTTTTCTCAAAACGATTTGCCAGAGTTGGACTCTTTGGTTCAGATTTAGAACCGTGACACAAATCGAGTCCGAACTGTAGAGTGAAGCCCACGGGCGCGTCTACAGAAAGCAAGACAACGCAGGTCGCAAGGAATGTAAGACAATGCAAATGAGGCACGCATGCTAATGCAAATGACGACACGCATGCCAACGAAAATGTGACACGCATGCCAATGGAAATGAGGCACACATGCCGATGAGGAAGATGGGGCATACCTGCCAATGAAAATGAGACACGCATGCCGATGAAGATGGGGCACACATGCCAATGGAAATGAGACACGCATGCTGATGAAAGTGAGGCACACGTCTTGGATGAAAATGAACTGCGTGCCAATGGGAATGAGGCACACGTGCTAATGGAAATGAGGCACACATGCCAATGGGAATGAGGCACACGTGCCAATGAAAATGAGGCACACGTGCCAATGCAAATGAGGCACACGTGCCAATGGGAATGAGGCACACGTGCCAATGCAAATGAGAATGAGGCACACGTGCCAATGAAAATGAGGCACACGTGCCAATGCAAATGAAGCACACGTGCCAATGAGAATGAGGCACACGTGCCAATGCAAATGAGGCACACGTGCTAATGAGAATGAGGCACACGTGCCAATGCAAATAAGGCACACATGCCAATGAGAATGAGGCACACGTGCCAATGCAAATAAGGCACACATGCCAATGAGAATGAGGCACACGTGCCAATGCAAATGAGGCACACGTGCCAATGAGAATGAGGCACACGTGCCAATACAAATGAGGCACACGTGCCAATGAGAATGAGGCACACGTGTCAATGCAAATGAGGCACACGTGCCAATGAGAATGAGGCACACGTGCCAATGAGAATGAGGCACACGTGCCAATGCGAATGAGGCACACGTGCCAATGAGAATGAGGCACACGTGCCAATGAGAATAAGGCACACGTGCCAATGCAAATGAGGCACATGTGCCAATGCAAATGAGGCACACGTGCCAATGAGAATGAGGCACACGTGCCAATGAGAATGAGGAATGATGCAAGTGTGACACGCATGCCTCATAAGATGCAAAATAATACAAATGAGACACGCATGCCTCATAAGATGCAAAATGATACCAATGAGACACGCATGCCTCATAGGAATGGAAAATGATACGAGTGTGACACGCATGCCACACGGAATGTAAAATGTAAATGAGACACGCATGCCTCAGGGAAATGCAAAATGATGCAAGTGTGACACGCATGCCACACGGAATGTAAAATGATGCAAACGGACTTAAATGCGTAACAACGCACGTGTTTCGGAATGCATGACAATGCATGGTAAGGGAATGCACGACAACGCGAACGATGCACGAGGCGACGTATGTATTGAAATACATGACAATGCTTGTAATAAAAATGCAATGACAATGCATGAGAGATGTGCATGACAATGCAAGGGGTGCGTGTTACAACGCATGTAGTATGTGCATAACAATGCAACTATGAGGCGCATGATAGCGCGATGTAATGCACCGAAATAGTGCGATGAATGCGTGCAACGCACACGGGGCAACTTTTGAATCTTGTAAAAGGCAAAAAGGATACCAAAGGATACAACATTGTATGAGTTGGAGTGCTACGCACAGAAGACGCGGTTCGAGGTCAAAACGGAGGCCGGTTGAGCGTCGGAGATACACTTTCTTGCACTTTCTTGAGCTATGAAGACCAAAAACTACTCATATGGCCTAAACAAGGTTGTGGGAACACCACCGGCGGGAGAAAGCCCGGCTATCCCGGTGCAAAATAATTTCATCGGCACAATATTACCGGTAGGCACAAAATGTTGCCGATTGGCAAAAAGTTCCTGAGTCGGGGCAGATTCGACATTTCACCATGGGTGTTTTAAAATAGGGTTTCTAAACCCTATTTCTCACTTCCTCCTTCGCCGAAATTCCACACCCTCTCTTTCTAGAGTGTTTTCCTCTCCTCTTTTCATCATTTCTTTGCGTTCTCGCGCCCTTTTCATCTTTCGATTCGTGTATACCTCCGCGTTTCGAATACTTTGGACCGAACAAATCTTTGTTTCGGTGCCTCTTTTGCCATTTCCACCTTTTTGGGGTTTGTTCCCCTCGATTTCCTCTTGATTTCCGTGTCTTTTCACATCCCGCCTTTTCCGGCCATTTTCCACCCTCCCGGGGTTGACTTTTCGGTTGACTTTCCATATTCCAGCCCGATTTTCATTTTCCGACCATTTTATCATCATTCTTGACATGGCGGACGACATTCCACACGGTGGGACTCCCCCGGATCACGAGATGGATCCCGGGGTCGAGCTCCTACCTTTGAGCGAGCGCCCGTTCGACCCGGCGACCTACCGGCCGGCGATTCATATTACGCTGACGGATTGCGCCCGGTTCGGGAGTTTCGACATGGCGTTGGATCCCGAGCCGCTTCGTGAGCTGCCTCTCACCTATCCTTGGCCAGGGTAACATTTTTCTCTGCTTTATTTTTACGCAATGTAGAACTTTTTAACATCAACCGCCATAGTGATTGCATTCTTTAATTGCTTTAGCTCGGATACTCACGATACTGCGTGTCGTAGTTGATCACAAACACACTAGCAACTGATATCTGTTTAAGAACGACACATGCAAACACACTGCACTAGCCTTAATCACCCAAACACACGGCACACACCGTATTTCACTGCAAACTCACCAACACCCAGCATCTGTTTGAATCTGAAAAACTTGCACGCATAGCAGATTTGCATCGAACCACAGAAACATGCTGACGCATCATACGTTGTAGTTCACTAGAAGTACACTGGCACTCGGCATCTGTTTGAATTTGAAAAACTCGCACGCATGCCAAATTTGCACTGATTCATGCGAACACGCTGACGCATCATACGTTGTAGTTCACTGTAAGCACACTGGCACCCGGTATCTATTTGAATTTGAAAAACTCGCACGCATGCCAAATTTGCACTGATTTTGTCTGTTTCTTCAAAACTGTACATTTTACATTGCTTCGCGACTATTTGTTTGAAAACAGGGAGACTCCCATACCATCTGCGGGTATGGGAACACTGTCGCTCGTGAGTGGTACGCCGAGCTTCCCGACGCAATTTGCCACATCGTGGACCAAGCCGGCTTTGGCGCATTCTACAGGGGACTCTCCAGGCTCACTATATGCAGACCTCTCCTTGCCGCTCTGGTGGAGAGGTGGTGGGACACCACCGATTCATTCCATTTCTCTGCGGCAGGGGACATGACGATGACCCCTTATGATTTCTCGATGCTCACAGGCATCCGGGTAGGGGTGATCCGATCCCCTTCGACATTGATATGGACGAGTGGACTGCGGCTCAGGTCTACTTGCTCGGCGCGGCACCGCCTCCTGTGCGTCCCGGCTTCGTCCGATACTCCTGGTTTGAGGTGCAATTCAGGGTCCAGCCCCTCTTTGTCGTCTGACCCGATGACTCAGAGGCCGTGGAGATACGCCGCGGCTTTCTCATGTTCTGTTTGGGGCGACCATTTTCGCCGGCAAGGCGAACACGGCCTCTCTCTGCCTACTCAGCGCACTGGTGGACGTCAGGGACATCTTACATTATGACTGGGGTGGTGCCGCTCTGGCCACTCTCTATGGATACATGAGCTTAGCTTCCCGCGGCAGCGGACAGTTGCTCGGGGGTTACTGGCGTGTTTGGGAGGTACATTTCTTTTTCTGCCTTTTATTTCTGTTCTATATTTTCTGTACTCTGCACACTGCACACACTGTAGTCTGCTTTACACTTACTGTACACTGTACACACGGCACACATACTACGCTTTACCTTGTTCAGACATCGCACACTACACACTCTGCACAATACACTGCACAACACATGGCTCTGCTATTTCTGCTTTTACTCTATATTCTGCTTTATCTGATAAATGCACTGGTATTTACCTTGCAGTTGTGGGTTTATGCCTACTTTCCTAGGCTCGCTCCCGTACCGGAGACGGAGACTCCTCTGGTCATCCCTTTTTCGCGTCGCTTTGACGGGAGATGCACCTGGAGGCCGCGAGAGACATTTAGCTTCTTCCGCCGCTTCTTCGACACCATCACCCCCGCAGAGGTACGTTTTACTTGCAGTTTATTTAAGCTTTGCCTTTCCACTACATATTTCAATAACAGTAGATAACAAACTGTATTGCATTTTCAGATCACCTGGCAGCCTTGGGCTCCTTTGCCAGCCATGATGCGGGATCGGTTTGCCGGTATCGATGAGACCTCGCATTTCCGGATTCTGTTGGAGGGTCCGGTCTGTCGGGCTTGGTACCTGGGCGAGCGTTTCTTGCGTCAGACCCTAGGTTTACCGGAGCAGATAGTCCCGGTGCACTCTCCTGAGCACATGAGGGATACCGAGAGATTCATCGTCGAGCAGATGGCAGACTACACCATTGGCTGGGAGGTAGACGACTTCAGAGGCGAGGGCGATTACTTGGAGTACGTCCGGATCTTCATCATGCGACCTCTGAGCAGCGGCCGCCAAGCGAAGACCAAGCAGCGCCAGCTGGAGTGGGAGCGAAATTTGGAGGGAGCGCCGAGAAACTCGAGTCCGAGTGGCGGAGTTCGTGGCGGGGATCGGTTAACTGCTCTGCTTCTTTGACTTTCCGAGGCGGTGAGGCGACCTATCGAATCCCTTCGCCGGTGATCCGCGAGTTTGTCGGTGTCCCCGACTTGTCTCCGGTATGTATTCTTGCATTTTATCTGATCATTTCATTTGATTTATTTGATATTCCCGAATATTGATGCATCGATACTTTTGCGAGCTTCTTCGAGTACACCCGGTCATTGAAGATGAATGCCTCCATGATGGGGATGCTACAATGAACCTTCGACCTCCTAGCCCTTTCTGACATTCGGTATGTTCTTTTCGACCCACGACCTCAAACCATACACAAACTTCTTCACATAATCGATGCGACACAACAACACGGATACCCGGCCCTCACGGCTTTGATACCTGCTGTACTCGCGCCTTTGTATCACGCGATTCACGCTCACGGCATATACACCTTGTACTCATACTGTAGTCTCTATCTTGATTCGATTGTTCACGATATACAGTTACTGTACTTATACATTGCATTCTATACTGATTCGCTGCTCACGGCACTCACAGACTGTACTCATACATTGCATTCCATACTGATTCGCTGTTCACAGTATTCTGATGCATTCGCCTTTCATGCTTTTTCAGCCTCCCTTCCAGATTTCTCCGGTGGGTGGCGCTCCGGCTGGACCTCCCATTTCTACCCGGGATGGCAGAGTATATCCCCGCACCAGAGGGGGGCGCACTCACGTCGGGAGCAGCTCATGGGCTCCAGTTCCAGATGACGAGTCTGAGGCAGAGGTAGAGGCGGAGGCGGGGTCGTCGTCGTCGGAGACTAGGAACAGCTCGGGCTCAGGCTCAGATGGTGATGCTCTTGGTGATGCTCTTGGTGGTGATGCTCCTGGACCTTCGTCCAGGAAGAGGACTAGGACAGACTGATAGCCCCGGAGCCATTTTGACATTCGATACAGATTTTTGCTGTTTTATCTTTTTTTGCACTTTCCCCTTTTTGTTAGTAGTTAGGTACTTTGTACTGCCGTAGGCAAATTTTGTTTCCAAAACTTATGTACTTGAAAAGATTATGAAATGAAACAAACTTTTTGTCTGAAAGAGTGTTATATCTGCACATTTCATACCCTGCACTGTATTGCATCATATTACACCTCAAATGTAAATGATATTGATCTGTTGTCTGAAAATTAAACACTTGCACTGTGATAATCGGATAACCAACCAACCAACTAACAGTAAACAACTCATACAAACCACTACTCAAACTGAATAATACAACCCATACTCTACTAGGGATTGATCTGCATACAGCCCATAACATAGCACTCGGTTTATTCTGCACACAGCAAACCCTGAACAAACAGCCCCAATCTGACAAGACGGACCACAAAAGTTGACACGGTTGCAGTTGAAACACACTCGGATGTCCCAAATTTTCCCTTTTCTTCTCTTGCTTCGCACGAATGTAGAGAATGGCACAGCATTCTGAGCACAAACGATTTTTTGAAATAAAGAAGGGTTTTCAACCGGGGTATCGAGCCTACCACAGAACACAGCGGAGGGACTCGAACAAAGAAACAAAAGGCACACGACCTGAACACAACGAGACACACTCGGAAAAGACTCAAAGCCAAAATCGAGACCGACAAATCAAAAGACACGACACACGGACATGTTTACAAAAAGACCTCAAATCTCGAGGAGCCAATTCCTCCGGGTATTATTTCCCACCATTTCTGATTTGTGATACTCACATCACTCGGCCCTCAGGCTCGGTTTTTCTCTCAAAACCCTTTTCTTACTTTTCTCTCAACTTACTCCTCTCTATTCTTTTATTCTCTCATTTTTCATCCCTCCCCAGAGCGGTTGATGGGTAAACGAGAGGTTGTGGGCTCATGCCCAATCTGACTAACTTGCGACCACTTCTTCTGGTAGATAGGGTGCCTTTCTGGCGAGTATGTTGATGGGTGAAAGACAGAAGACCTGACTCAATTGTGCCCCTAGTTCGTCACTTTGACCATTCTTTGTTTTCTAAAACAGTTTTGATCAAAATGAGAGTTGGATTAACATACTTGTTCGATTTTTTGATTCAAAATCATGCAAATCAGGCTGTAAGCACTGAAAATTCTCCTTTTTGGGTCCAAGAAGATGGTCCGGTTTTGGAAAATGAAATAGTTTTCGAGAAAATAGTCAACTTCAGTAAAAATTTTCAAAAACTATTTTTTTTACAAACAATCGATGCTCGATGAGCACGGAACTTACTCTCGAGATGCGCAACCTCGGATTGGAGACAAATTGCCCTTTGCTTAAAGGGGGATAAGGCAACGGAAAGTTGCCCCTGGTCTGGACGGCAACTCAGGGCAACTTATGGCATTGGATGGCAACGGAAAGTTGCCCCTTGTTTGGATGATGCTGAGGCACGTTGTAAGCCAGTCCTCGTTGATGACGATCGGACCCTCGGACGCGGAAGAGACGAAGACGGTTTGAATCAATATATGGACACAGTCACCTGGAAGGTGTTGGTGGTTGGTGGTTGGATTTCAAGAGGAAGTTAATCACGTAGTTCCAGGTTGCTGCAATCAAGACATTAGATTCGGAGGAGGCACAAGTGATCAAAATCATGACATGGACTGAGACGCTATGGAAGCGTTGGGGGCTGGACTTCAGGATGAAGTTGCCTACGTATCCCAAACATGGGAATCAAGCCTTACGTAGTTCCGGTTAAGGTACACTCGGGTATTTTAACCTTCACTGTTTAGGCTCTAACTTTTGCCAAGGTGCCCAATGCAGGTTTTCAACCTTGCGAGCTATGTTTTTCTTTTTCTTTTTCTTTTCTTTTCTTTTCTTTTGCATTTTCATTTTTTTATTTCTTTTGCTATTTTATTTTTTTTGTTCTTTTTCCTCTCTTGCTTCTTTTTTTTTTTTTTGGTCTCTTTTTTATTTCTTTTTTCTTTGCTCTAACTTTTGCCTGGGTCGCCCTTCCGGGTTTTCGGCCCAGCGAGCCTCTCAAAGGATAAAAGTGTAGCAAGCCCATGCCAAATGGTTTTGAGATTGAAGCCTCTCTGTGTCCAGGAGAATGACTGTTGTGTTGATTTGCAGAAAAGTCCATCACGGTTGCTTCACGAGCCTTGCCTGGTGGGATCTGATCTCCTTGATCTGACTCTGATGTCTCTTACTCGAGGGCTGCCTCAAAATGGGCCACACAGGCGTTTCATGGCACTGTTGAACGTTTTGAACGGATTCTAGTTTGCAACAAATAAATTGAATCTTGAGGCTGAGAGCAATCCTGGGCTGCACAATCTCAAGAGCGATTCCATACAGGTCTTCGCAAGACTGCGCGAAACATTTCGTTTTTGAAAGTTTTTAAGAAAGCGACAAATCGCTCGTGCAGAAGATAGTGTGGAACCAGTCTGGATCAAACCAGGATCCTTCTCGGTACTCACGCCGACAAGCATGATTTCATTCATTAAAAGCTTAGCATGCCTCTCTTTCCCTCAAAATGATCAAAATTTTACAAAACTCGAGGAATTACTTCCTCTTCGTTTTCATCACCGCAGTGTTCGAAAAGGGGTTTTATGAAAAGCTTAGGTCATTACAACGATGTTTAAGGCACAAGAGAATAGGTGGTATGTACTGTCGTTCCATTCACATCCTTTGGCACGGTTGACTCAAATAGCAACAAGTACGGAACGTGATAGCCACAGCTGTTTCATTCAGATTTGTTGGTATAACTGGCTCTTCGGCAGAAACAGACTCAAAAAAAAGTGAAAACAACTAATTACAAGACAAAACGGTATTTGAGGCAACAACCCCGAAATCACCTGGTATACTATACAAGAGGGACTGACTCATTACAACAAGACAGACCCTGTAAGCAAAAAAAGCCCGACTCAATCTGAGATAGACAGGCTCAAAACAAAACAAAAGACTGACTCGACACCCAAGTCAGAATTTACAAAACTAGCATTGGCAGATGCTCAAAAATGCGTGCCAAACGCCACATCCAAAAATGCACCAGGCACTGCCCGCAGGCGGTTCACCTTCTGATTACATACTCGCAGTATCTGTGTCCTCAAAATCCAACAACTGGGTGGTAACGGACTTTGTTGAGGTAGGTGAGAGGATAACCTCATTGTCAATCAAATCAGACCTCATGACGGCGAAGCAATTATCGATGGCATGGCGGTTTCTGGTGGTACGCCTGATCTGAGCGGCATCATGTGTGGCGAGATTCTTGGTGAGTCGAGGCTCCAAGGGTTTAAGATGCCCCTTTTTGGCCAAAATCAAAAGTGCCCTAGACAAAGGCATGTAGAGAGGATGGAAGACCTGTGCCTGGGCGAGTACTTTGAGCTCGAGCACTCTTGCCGGATGCACTAGCGAATCGGGTAGAGTGCGGCCTTCATTTTCGATCTTTCCAGTGCAGGTTGGGAACGGAAGAACTGTTTTGGCATGACGGCCTATCCGATTTTACGATTGACGAAGCGCCTCGGTGAGGGGAAAGCGTCCTCCACAGCTTTTGTCATGACTGCAGATATCTGTTGCTTGTTCATCCCCCCGCCTTTCATAGCCTCGACTGCCCACAACAGCTGTTCGATAGGGTCGGCATCTGTTTTCATTTTATCTTTACCTCTGGTCTCGGCCTGATTGAGGGTTTGGGTTGATATTGACACGTCATTGTTATAACTGGAGGCCATCTCCAGTTGACTAAGTTCAATAACAATTCGGCCCAACAGCGGGGGCTCATGGGGTACAAAGCTCCCGGCGTATGGTGCAGCTGACGGTGAAGCTGACATCCCATAGGCGAGATCCGCCACAGACCTCTGGAGATCACCTATCATCCCCATTAGTTCAAATGTAGTAGGCTCATGAGCCTGATATAGCTGAGGGGCCCAAACTGGGTGTGCAACCGGCGATCTGGGTGGATGTGGCATATCAACATGGTCTCATTGTAGGGTGATTCCTTGATCCAACGCGGCCGTCATGACCACGATCTCTTCTGAATTCTGTGTCATGCTAAGTCTTGCCTCAGCGAGGAGAAGGCACTAGCTGATCAATTCTCTGAATCTCTGAATTGAAACGAATAGCCCCAAACAGATCAAACACAGGTGTAGCCGATCAACTGCACTCTACTCGATCCTTTGTTCCCCAGAATCCTTTGTTTGAAAGCCCGATGATACCGCAGACATAAGCGATTCTTGACAACATTGATCTTGGTGCCCTCGGGCGGATACCCAATCTTGCAAACCGACATGCGCATTCCTGTGAGATACACTCTAAAAGGCACATAGCGGTAAAGAGAGCCAAAACACCCTATCTTTGGGGTAGGGTTTCCTGTCCTATTTTGTCGGGAGCTAGGGTTTCACTACGCTGCAATGACTTCAAACAACCTATATCGGGTAAGCAACTTTGTCCTAGTTTGGAATGGTCACTATGGATTCCGATATGCACTAGGTTGAATGGTAAAAGGGTGCCCCAAGAAACCGGGGTTTGTGTTCCCCTATCTTGGCGAGAGCAACCGTCGACCTTATGGTCATGCCTTGACAAGACAAGCCTCCAGCAAACCGCTCAGGAATAGCAGATGGCTAACACGGTGTCCTAGGCGCACCAAGGCACATGCAATGCAAAGAGACACATAAATGGAATCAAAACAGGATATCACGAGTTCGAGTCAAGCTCTCTAAAATCCCCAGCGGAGTCGCCAGAAACTGTAACAAGCCCGCGAGGGACCTCGGCTACAGTTCGGACTCCCCTTTTTGTTTGTTGCGGTTCGTAATCTGAACCAAAGAGTCCAACTCTGGCAAATCGTTTTGAGAAAAAAACAGATTTTGAAAAGAAGTGTCAAATATGGACTGCTTTGCCAAATACAGAGTCACCACCTAAATATTTTTTATGGGAAAATTTAGGAAACCCTGACTCGGTGCCGAAGGCCACGTGTCCGTCATCACCAAAGTTGTCTTGGCTCGGGAGCTTGGGTACGATCGGGGAAGGTCAGCTATGAGCACCCCCTCTCGCCCGGTCCGAAGACCGGCCTCTACTGACCATGATATCCGATTTTGAAAACGTTATGTGTTCTTATTCCGGTTATTAGCCTAGAATTACTATGTTATGCGCACAGCAAACAAGTATAGACTAGATTGCCTAATTTGGAAACAAGCATTGCATATCCGTTTGTTTTGAAAAGCGCTTCGGAATTTGCTACTCGCAAGTAGGCTAAAACACGGATTTCAACGAGTTTTTCCAACTCAAACAATCCAACCTTCACCCACAGGCATTCAAATAGTTTATCTCATATAAGCACTTAGCCACATGGTAAGCATACTGTCATGGCAACATTCACACGCATGCGATATGCTAAAGCATAAATACTTACATCGTACTCCGTGCCAAAACAATAAACTAGTTAGCAAACATGCATGTCCTAGTTCATGTTAAAGTGACTAATGCAACACATGTAGAATGTGATTAGGATAGGCTCAGCTAATCTACGATGACATGTGAAATGCTACAACTAACACGTATTCAATTTGGAAATTGAAATACAGATGCAGTTAGAATGATGCGCCGAGCCCGGTGCATGTAAGAAAAATGAATGGATGCACGCATGCATTGCATGAGGTATGCTAATTTAAATGTGCCCTAATACTAACCATCAAAGCAGGTAAGTAAAAGGGAAGAAAGAAGTGGGGGTTGGAAGACATGCACACCACTCACCCACACTTATTACAGATTTGCCCTCGCCCGGAGGGACCAAATAAATAATACAAATTAATTAACTACGCAAGCTAATTAAATATTACAAATTGCCTAATCAACTAACAAACTAATTAAACTAGGAAAAGCAGTAAACCGCCTCGGGAGGAGAGCCAGATGCAGCGCATGCTCGGGTCCTGCTCGGAAGTGCACGGCCATGCATAGTCTGCCTCTGTTTTCCCTGCTCTGCCTCTCTGAAGACTGCCAAAGTCTCAAGGATGCCTCTCTGGATACTGGGAATCACCACCGGCTGAGTAGAATTACCACCGGCAGTGAATTGTGGTCACCGGCACAAAATGAATCCATCGGTTGGTGATTTACTGCCGGTCGGCAATGTATACTGCCGGTCGGCAAAGAATGCCTGCAGAACCTGCAACTCATAGCAGCAGAGGACAGAACTTGCATGGCAATACAATTCAAGCAATGTATGCACCAATCATGTCCCCTATCATGTTTGTGACTCAAAGGGGCATGTGTCTCGATTCTCGGACCACCAATTACGCATTTCCATGCATGATGGCCCAAAGAATCAAGTGTGCAACTTTCATGTCAAATGAAATGCAAACCAAACAAACAAACCAAGGCCCAATTCCTATCACCAAGTCAAGGAACAAGGCATGCATGCAAGATGCAATGCAACCTAGGCATGCAAGCTAAGGATGCAACATGGCATGGCAAGACACTTATGCAAGCATACAAGCAAACATGAGGCAATGCAAACTGATGAAAAGGTGGACTTAGACATGATTTAGGCAACTCTAAATAAGCCTAAAACAGTGGCCAAAAACCAAGGAATTGGGATCAAACATACATACACACATGCAAGTAAGTTGGACCAACACTTAGGCATTAAATAAGCAACTCTAAGGCACACATGAAAGGGGATATCATGGACAATTAGCATGCAACATAAGCTCTGAAAATCATGTTAAAATATGGTGCCAAACGAAGCAACAAGGCAAGCTAAACATGCAACAATGGTCGAAGCATTCAAGGCTCACCAAAGAGGCAATGGACTACACTTAGTACAACCACACACGGCAAGACTTAGGCAACCAAAAAGCAGTTTTAACACATGAAACTAAGCCCAAAAGACCAACTAGATGGCATCTAGATAGTTTGAATTTAAAGGCATGCATAAATGCTAAAACATGGAGCATGCAAGGCAAGCTTTCAAAGCTTCAAAGAGGCATCCAAGGCAAACATATGAGCATGTCAAAGGGACTGAAATAACATGTAGGGTGGTTCCAAACCACCAAAATGATGCAAGCAACACATACTACACATTCACATACTTGAAGCATACAAGCTCAAATACAAAGGAGCTATACTAAGCATGCCAAGATCGACCCAAACAACTATGGACAGACCTAAAATATGGCAAAATGAGCACAAAATCTTCACAAGGCTAAGCCTAAAACATGCTAGAGCAAAGGCTAACAACCTAAGGTATATTAAGGCAATAACAAGGCATTACATGGTAGGTATGCTAAGTATGCATGGTGTACCAAAACCAACACACAACAAGGTTATATCATGGCATAATAAGCATGGAAAACAGCCTAGACATGATCAATACACACTCTAACATGATGCTCCCTCAAGAGGCCAAAAAGGGTCCCTTTCAAGGACAACAAGGAGAGGGGATGGCCCTCCCCTTTTGAAGACTTCAAGGCATCATCTCCACCACTGAAATCCCTCAAGATTTCAGTGGTGAAGAGGCCCAAATACCAAAGTCTCGAAACTTGCACAAAAATAGCACAAAAAGGAGCCTTACAAGGCTTAGGAGGGGTCAAACAAACCCAAACCACAAAACACTCTTAATAGACAATCAAGAGGGCTAAAAAATAGAACTTTTTTGTATTATACACTAAGCACAAAAACAGCTCTAAGATAGGTAGAAAAGCAATGCAAAAATGGGGAATAAAAGGGAAGTTTCTCACCCTTGTAGACCACCTTCACAAATGATGCTCCAACAGCCCTCCTTGGCTTGAATCCAGCTCCAAAACACCAAAACTAGCCCCTTAGAACCTCAGTAGCCAAAGGAAGGTGAAGCACTAGGTGTTTGTGTGCAATAGTATGGACTAAAACACCTAGAACACAAAGAGAGAAAAAGAGAGATAGGAGATATGTATGAACCCTAACCCTAAAACCAGAGCTTCTCTGTGTTTTTCTCTCCAAAATTCTCTAACCCCCATGCCAAGAGAAGAGACCCTTCTCTTATAGGCAACAAACTTGTAAAGCTTATACAACAAGCTTACAAGGAGAGCATCCCTCCATACACGTGTATGGAGGGGAACCAAATGCCACACAGCTGTCCTAAAATATCTGCAAAAGCAGATGAACAGTAGTCGGCTGGCCAAAAATGTCATTTTGACAAAAATGACTGCCGACCGGCAACAAAGAGTGCCGACCGGCCACATACATTGCCGGTGACAACAAAAACCAGCCGGTGACCTCTAACCACTGCCGGTGGTGTATGGGGATGCCTCACAGGGCATTCCCTGCCCCTCCAAGGCAAAGCACAAGTGTTTGGTGCAAAACCAGACACAAAACGGTCGAGTTCGGAGATCCTGAGGCAGGGCGCGTAGCCGAGACCTCCGGGAACTCCAAACGAACACAAACATGGGTAATCTCCGAGTGTTCAAACGGTGACGTCCAAGTCTTGAGGACGGTCAAAAATGGGGTGTCTACAGTGTGGGATTCCTAAAAATGTGAAACCTACACCTATATGAGACATCTGATCATTCATTTAATTAAAAATTTTGTATCAACACTACCCTATCTCATTTTTTGTTTAGTTTTTTAGCATTACTTCTACCAATAAATACCACAAAATTTCCATTACTTAACAAGTCTCTCTCTCTCTCTCTCTCTCTCTCTCTCTCTCTCAACTTTGGAACAACATTAATGGCAGAGAACCAGGCTCGTCCTCTGGCACTCTCTCGAATCTATGGTCGCTCCGATGAACAACTCTCCCCCATGAGACCTCTCCCCCACAAAACCACCGGCAAATGCTTCGTCTACACCCTCATCTTCATCGTCTTCCTCAGTACAGTCACCTTAATCTCCTCCCTAACCATCTTTCAGATCAAACTGCCCAAAGTCAAGCTCAGTTCAGCAACCATACACCACCTCACCTATCTCACTGCCCGATCATCGGCTTCGTTTAATGCCACCATAATAGCCGAGCTCACTGTAAAAAACAACAACTTTGGTCAATTCGAATTCAAACGCTGCAACGTCGATGTTTTGTACCTGTTGGGTATACCTCCTTATTGGAGTGTGGGACCCAATTGGTTTTGGAAAAAGATTTTAATTTGGTTTAGTATTAATTATAATATATTTTTATATATTATATTTAATTTGTGGAGACCTAATCTAATTTGGAAACAGCTAAGGTTTTGATAAAAAAACCCTAGATTCACAATATAATTTTTGGTGTATTGTTTTTCCCCAAGAGTACTGTGCGGCTACTTTATTAGTTTCGGTGGGTATTGTTTTTGGTGGAAGCTACAGTTTTGATTTGGTGCTTGCAGCAGCTTATTGATTTCGGGCTAATCAATTCAGTGGAATTTGGTTTGTGAAGCATCAATTTTGGTGGGTTGATTTGGGATATTATTTTGGATCTTCTTCAACTCTGATTCTGAAGATTTTGGTTCATCAATTTGGTGAGGTCTTTCCTCTTGTTTATTTGTGATTATTTAGAATTCACCTAAGGGTGGTTTGTGAGACCATTCGTGTCTCGTTTGTAATCGTTTGGAACTTATTTGGTTGATAGTGGAATCGGATTTCGATCCCGTGGACGTACCTCACATTGAGGGAACCACGTAAAATTCTTGTGTTGCCTTTGATTTAATTTTTCGCTTTAGTTTTTATTCCCATTGATTGATTTACTTGTGGGGAATTACATATTTTCCCGAACAATTGGTATCAAAGCTTACGGTTTATTTGAGTTTATTTATTTGTGTAAATCAATGGAGGGGAATGTGGGTCGTATGTCTAGCTTCAATGGAAGCAATTGGGTAACTTGGAAAACTAAAATGGAGGACCTATTATTTTGTAAAGACTTGTATGGGCCTATTGAGGGTGATAGTGGCAAACCTGATGATATGAAAGATGATGAGTGGAATAGGTTAAATCAAAAAGCCGTTGGTGTTATCCGTCAATGGATTGATGACAGTGTATTTCATCATGTTGCTACTGAAACTTCGGCACATGATTTATGAAAAAAATTAGAGTCTTTATGATAGAAAATCAGCCACAAATAAAGCCTTTCTGTTTCATAAGTTAGTTAATTTAAAATATAAAGAGGGCAGCCCTATTCCAGAACATCTGAATGAAATAAAGAGTATCGTTAACCAACTTGCTTCTATGAAAATTATTTTTGATGATGAGTTGCAGGCTTTGATGCTACTTAGTTCCTTATCCGAAAGTTAGGAGACTTTGGTTGTGACAGTTAGTAATTCGGCACTTGATGGAGTTGTCACAATGGGCCAAGTCACTAGTAGCTTGTTGAATGAAGAAATTAGAAGAAAATCAGCGGGTTTCTCTCATTTAGAAGCATTTGTTGTTAGAGGCCGAAGCAAAACAAGGGGGAGGAGTAAGACTCCTCATGGTCATGATCAAAGCCGTGACAAGTCAAGAGATGGTTCTTTTTCAAAGAAAGATGTTGAGTGTTATTATTGCCATGAGAAAGGGCACATGAAGCGGGAATGCCGAAAGCTCAAGAACAAGGAGAAAAGGCATGACAAAAGTGTGGATAAGAAGCAAGAAGACACAATAGCAGTTACTATCGATAATCTCATGGTCGTTTGTGAAGATGATTGTATCAATTTTGTGGGCCAAGAGAGCAGTTGGGTGATTGATTCTGGTGCTTCTTTTTATGTGACTTCTCGAGTTGATTTCTTCACTACCTACACTGCAGGAGATTATGGTTCTGTTCGAATGGGTAATGAAGGTTTGTCCAAGATTATCGGCATGGGTGATGTTTGTTTGGAAACAAATTTGGGCTACAAATTGTTGCTTAAAGATGTGAGGCATGTTCCCGACATTCGCCTCAATTTGATCTCTACTGGGAAGCTAGATAATGAAGGCTTCAACAACAAATTTGGTGATGGAATATGGAAGCTCACAAAAGGTTCTTTGGTGGTGGCTAAGTGCAAGAAGACTCATACACTTTATTCGATGCAAGGAAAAATTTGTAAATGTGTTGTCAATGCACTTGAAGATGATACTTCTACCGAATTGTGGCACAAGCGGCTTGGCCATATGAGTGAAAAGGGACTGCAAGTTTTGTTCAAGAAAGAGCTTCTACCCGGTTTGAAAGGTACACATCTTAAAACTTGTGTTTATTGTTTGGCGGGTAAACAATATAGAGTTTCTTTTCATAAAAATGTTGCTTCTAGAAAAGAAAATGTTTTGAAGTTGATTCATTCGGATGTTTGTGGTCCTTTAAAAGTTAGAACACATTGTGGTGCACTTTATTTTGTTATTGTAGACACCCCATTTTTGACCGACCTTAAGACTCAGACGTCATCGATTGAGCGTTTGGTGATGTTGCATATCGTGTTCGTTCAGAGGTTTTAGAGTCTCGGCTGCGAGCCTTGCCTCCGGACTTCCGGACTCTTTCGTGCTTTGCCTCGGTTTGCGAACCAGGCTCTCTTTTCTCTTCCCGAAGGGAGGAAGAGGTCTCGTAGATCATCTCTCAGTGGCCGTAGGCTACGTTTCGTGGTCGAAGTCCATTTTTCCCATTTCGGGGCCCGGTTCCCGGTTTTCGGGGCCGTCAGGCCGTGTGCCTCGGTTCGGGACCGCCTAACCACCTCCGTTTGCTCCGATTTTTGGCATGCATCTTATTTACTCCATTTTAAGGGACATTGAGGTCCGAGAGACCAATTTCGTGGTTGAACACCACTCTTGGTGCTTAACAATCAGTTTTCGGGGCCTCGGACTGCGCGTTTCGGCCCCCGAACCTTCATTTTACATCGGTTTTCGTTCATTTTTGGCAGGGACCTCTGTTTCATCACCAGGAAGGTTATAGAAAGGTGGGAGGCCAGTAATTGTTCCAGCAACCAGTTATATTCCTTCATCGCCCTCCGTCGCCCGTTTTCTCTTACTTCAAAGCCAATGTTGACCATCCTTGGGCCATTTTCTTCAACCCTAACCCCCATATTTGTGATGTACACATCTGGGAGGCCATCAATATTTGGTGGCCGGCCAGTAATTCCTTTTGAACCTTTTGAACCCCTTTGAAAAGTGGGTTGTTCTCTCTCTTGGTTCACTGTTTCTAATTTTTCACCACAGGGCTGTGTTGAGAATACATGGAAGGCCACCAATTTGTGGTGGCCGGCCACTAATTATACTTGGCCCTTTTGACCCTTGGCCAGCCGGCCATGGGGAGAGCCGGCCGGCCACCTGCAGTCCCAATATCTGGCTGGCCAGCATCCTTACACCTGGCACATCACAGAAATACACTTTGTTTCCCTCCAAATTCTGTATCCGAGGGGGCAACTTTTGGAGGGAAACTTGGAGTGATTTCCCTCCCTTTTTTTCCCCCTCTTTCTCCCCCTCTTTGGCCTATATAACTAGCACCCCAGGTCTGGTTTTGGGGTTGGAAAAATTTGCCTTAAGCTTGCATTACACCCCTCCCTCTTCCTCTCTTCCAAACACTCAAATTTCTCAAGTCTCACACCCCCTTTTCACACCATCACCTAGCACCACACCACCACCTCCATTCCAGAAGCTAAGAGGGTCTTCTCAGAGGCTAGGAGGCAGCTTTTCTTGGTCCAAGAGGCAGCAAGGGATTGGTCTACAAGGGTGAGCACCATTTCCCCATTTTTTGAGCTTATTTTGTACCATTTCTTAGCCCTTCTTTCTTGTACATTTGAGCTCCAGCCATAACTGAAAGTAGTGTTTTTTTGAGCTCTATTTCATGTTTCATGAAGGGCCTCTCACTGTTTGAGGCCCCCATTTTGCACTTGCTTCATTATCCCTCTTGTATGCCTATTTCTTGTGTAGCATTTTAGGCTTATGTGTAATCTGTTTTGAAGCATGTTGTAAACTGTAAATAGGCTTATTTTGAGCCCTTATTCAACATTGTAGAAGATCTTATCACTGTTTGAGTCCTCCATGTGCTACTTTCTTTGATATCCATATTTTAGCCCCATTTTTGCATGATTTATTAGCCTATTGAGCTTCTGTTTTTGGACCTTGGTCCAAACTGAAAATGGCCTTGTTTTGACCCCCTCTCCATGTTTCATTAAGGGTCTATTACTGTTTGGAGCATCATTTGTATACTTTGTGTTGTAGCCTCTCTTTTAGGCCATATCTTGCATTGCATTTTGAGCATAGTTGTACACTGTTTTTGGCTCGTAAATCAACTGTAAAAAGTCATATTTTGGGCCCCTCTTCAACATTGTTGAAGGGCCCTTACCTGTTTGGGACCAGCATGTATCAGTTGCTTCTTTATCTCCATTTTTGCTCTTATTTTGCATAGCATTTTGAGCATACTTGTATCTTTTTTTGGGGTTTGTCATAAACTGTAAAACATCATATTTTTGGCCCCTCTTCAATGTTGTAGAAGGCCCCTTCTCTGTTTGGGGCCAGCATCTGTGAGTTACTTCAATATCTTGCTTTCAGGGCCATCTTTGTATGCTAGCTTAGCCCCATTTGTGCTCACTGTTTGGCCTTGATTTAAACTCTAAACATGTTTTTTTTGGGCTTCCTTGCTTCTGTCTTTACACTTCATGTTCAAATTATGCATGCATTGCATAGCTATAGGCCATTTCATGCGCCAAATTTCATGTTTCGGGACTCGTTCCATGCATTGGGTACCATTTCACCATATTTCGGGGCTGTTTTGCATCTCATTTTGCCTCTGAAATTTGCATGCTAGTATGCCATTTTCCATGTTTTGCCATGTCTTGTTAGAGTGGCATTCCGTGCCTTAGGGTCGGTCCTCGGTTTGCGTACACGTGTGCACACATTTCGAGTGTCTCATTTTCATCTGATGGCCTCTTATGTGAGTGTGGCTGAGGTCCACTTGTGTTAGTGTAAGTCCATATTGCATTGTGTATGCCATTTCATTTCATAGCGTTGTGTATGCTAGGATTGCATGTTAGTGCATTGTGTATGCCATGTTACCTCGTGCATCGTGTATGCCATTTCATAGCATGTTGCATATTAGGTTGTATCTTAGTTTCATTTCATGCATGTCATGCATATTGCATTGTGTTCGGGATAGGGGTTAGCCCGAGCACGGGAAACGAGGGGCATTTCATACTCCGAGTGACAGAACGTGTCTCAATTCCCCAATCACCGACACTCCGGATTACCTATGATGGAGTTGGGTTTTGTTAAGTTTTCATGTGCATTCATTCCATATCGAGTTGTGCAATTCGAATCCTCGGCCATCATGCATCGAGATGCGTGATTGGTGGCACGAGGATCGAGGCATGCATACATTTGTGAAAATACATTGCTATGCCCCTTTCCTGCTCTCTGTTGCAGCAAAATTAAGAATCAGCAGGCTTCTGAGGCTTGGCGCGCTTTCCAAAAAAAACATTGCGAAACAGAGGCTAATTGGGGCATCGCAGTGGATTTTCGCGTGAAGGCAACCCGGACATGTATCATTCATCATCCGGAGCGGAATCAAGGCAGTCCCTGGCTTGCATGCCGATTTATTGTTTTCTTAGTTAATTTGTTAATTAATTTGGAATTTGTACATATTTGGACTGTACTATTCTTTTATTCGGGATTGTATATTTATTCGGACCCTCTGCGCGAGGGCATAATTGTAATAAGTGTGCGTGAGTGTGATGTATGTCTTCCAACCTCACGTCTTTCTTCTCTTTTATTTACCTGCTTATGATGGTTAGATTAGGGCATATTTCAATTAGCACACAGTATGATAGCATGTTTGCATTCATTCATCTGTTTTGCATGCACCGGGCTCGGCGCATCATACTAACTGCATTTGTATTTCAATTCTAAGTTGAATACTTGATAGCTGTTGCATCTCATAAGCCATGTTTAGAATAGCCGAGCCTGCTATAGTTGCATTTTTGCATGTGTTGCATTAGGCATTTCTGTATACTTAGGATCATGCATGGATTTTTAATCAGTTTCTGTTTTGGCTTGGAGTACTCGGTGAGTTTTATGCTTTAGCATCCTTGCATGCGTGTGAATGACTGCCATGAATAGCATGCTTACCATGAGGCTAGTTGCTTATGTGATATAACTGCCTGAATGCTTGTGGGTGAAGGTTGGGTTATTTGGATTGGAACAATACATTGACTGTGTGTTTTAAGCCCACTAGATAGTGGCAAAATCATATTTTCTAAAGCCTACCTGAGGGTGGCAAATCCACGTCTTAGCCTACTGTAGACACCCCATTTTTGACCGACCTTAAGACTCAGACGTCACTGATTGAGCGTTCGGTGATGTTGTATACTGTGCTCGTTCAGAAGTCTCAGAGTCGCGGCCGTGCGCCCTGCCTCCGGACTTCCGAACTCTCTTCTGTGCCTTGCCTCGGTTTGCGAACCAGACTCAGTTTTCTCTGTTTTCTTTCCTGAGGGAAGGGAGTGGTCCCAGAGGGCTATCTCTCGTGGTCGTGGGCTATATTTCATGGTCAGAGGCCATTTTGCTCATTCGAGCCTTCGGTTTTCGGAGCCGTCAGGCCGTGTGCCTCGGCTCGGGACCGCCCAACCATCTCCGATTTCTTCGGTTTTTGGCATGCATCTCATTTACTTCATACCGAGGGACACTGGGGTCTCATATACCCACATCGTGGTCGAACACCACTCCCGATGCCCAACAGCCCATTTTCGGGACCCCGAACTGCGTAATTTGGGCCCCGAGCATTCATTTCGCATCGGTTTTTGTTCATTTTTGGCGAGTACCTCTGTTTTATCATACCGAGGGACACTGGGGCCTCAGATGCCCACTTCCTGGTCGAACACCACTTTCGGTGCTTACGGCTCATTTTCGGGACCCCGAACTGCGTGATTTGGGCCCCGAGCATTCATTTTGCATTAGTTTTTGTTCAAATTTGGCAGGTACCTCTGTTTTAGCACCAGGAAGATCATTGGAGGGTGGGAGGCCAGCAATTGTTTCAGAAAACCAGTTTCGCTCCTCCGGCGCCCGTTTTTCTCACTTCCGGGCTAATGTTGAACACCCTAGGGGTATTTTCTTCGAGCCGAGACTGCATATTTGTGATGAGGGCACATGGGAGGACCCTAAAAAGTGGTGGTCGGCCAGTAATTGTGATTTTCATTTTTGAGCCTCTCTTTCAAATGCAATGTTGTGTCTCCTGTTTTAGAGTTGCCAAATTCCAACCATGGGGCCTTGTTCTACACACCTGGGAGGACACCAAAAAATGGTGGCCGGCCAGTAATTGTTCACTTCATTTTTGGCCATGGCCGGCCGGCCATGGGGAGTGGCTGGCCGACCAGTGGGGTGGCCGGCCGGCCATCTTAAAAAAAAACACCTGGCCGGCCTGCTTTCTGCTTTTGAGCACTTTACAGCTGTCCAGCTGTTTTTCAAAATATCTCAGCCCTCCGGGGGATATTTTGGGAGGGAAAGCTTGGGTGCATTTCCCTCCCCTTTTACACCCCTTTTGGTCCATTTAAGGGGCTGATGAGCTCCTTTGTGAGGGTTAGAAAAATTCTCCTCAAGAACACTTAGCCATTTGCCTCCATTTTCATCTCCAAAACCTTGAAAAACCTTCAAGTCTCTAGCCCACTTCTTCATCAACCCTAAGCCTCACCATCATCACTTCCATTCCAGCAGCAAAGGGGGTTTTTCCAGGGGCTAAGAAGCAGCAAATTCAAGCCAAGAAGCATCCAAAGGCTTGTCTTCGAGGGTAAGTCTCTATTTCCCTTTTTCTAACATATTTTTGCTTCATTTCTTTACCCTACTTGCTCTCTGTTTTGGGCTCTGACCCCTACTGATTTTAGGCTTATTTTGAGCCCCTCTACAACATTGTAGAAGGGCTCAACCTTGTTTGGCATCTTTATCATGCACCTCTTTCAATATCACTCTTTGTGTCAATATTTTGCATGCTTTGTTTG
Organism: Camellia lanceoleosa; assembly: GCA_025200525.1. Lineage (NCBI taxonomy): Eukaryota > Viridiplantae > Streptophyta > Magnoliopsida > Ericales > Theaceae > Camellia > Camellia lanceoleosa. The sequence continues at coordinate 170,620,733 of CM045769.1, forward strand.
GATCATGAGTGATCCATTTTCGAGCCTGATATAAACTGTGAGTGGGATTATTTTGACCCCCTCTTCAATATTGAAGAAGGGATCAACTATGTTTGGTGGTTCTATCATGCACTTGTTTTGTAATTCTTTCAATTTATCGTAAAATTGCATGGTTTCTTTAGCCTATTTGAAGTCTGATTTTGAGCATGCCATTAACTGAGATTGAGCTTATTTTAGGTCCCTCTACAACATTGTAGAAGGGATAAATTTTGTTTGGGGCCTCCATGCATGGCCTCTCTTTGTACCTCTCTTTGGCCCCATTTTGCATGCCTTTTTAAGCTTATTTGGCTTCTGATTTCAGCCTTCATCAGGCCTGAAAAGAGCCTTATTTTTTCCTTCTTGTCATGTTTTGTTGAGGGTCTTGTGCTATTTGGTGAATACTTTTGGTACTTCATGTTATACCCTCTTTGGTTCCTTATTTTTGCATGCCTTGCTAGCTCATCTTGCTTCTGTTTTTGAGCCTTCATCAGGCTTGGAAAGAGTCTTAAAATGACCCATTATTCATGTTTTGTTAAGGGTCCAAGGCTGTTTGGTGCATCCTTTTGGTACCTCATGTTATGGCCTTTGTTGGCTTCATCTTGCATGCTATATTGAGCATATCTACATACTGAATTCGGGGGTGTCATCTCTTGTAAATGTGCATTTTTTTGACCCCTCTTTAATGTTTTAGAACTGTGTTTTTCAGTTTGAGCATTGTATATACCACTTGTTTCATTATTCCCCTCTTTTCCCCCATTTTTGCATGCTATTTTTGCCATACTTGTGATCATTGTTTGGCCATGCTTTGTACTGGAAAAATGCTAGTTTGGGGACTGCCTAGCATCTGTATTTACACTTCATATCCATATTGTGCATGTTAGGCATAGCTGCAAGTCATTTCGGGTGCTTAGCATGGCATTTTGGGCATCGGGTGTAATTTTGCTATAATTCGGGGGCTGTTTTTGCATCATTTTGGCTGCTGAAATTTGCATTTTCCATATGCCATATGCCACGTCTCATTTGCATGCCATTTTTGTGCCTTAGGGCCATGTCTCGGTTTGCGTGCCCGTGTGCACGCATTTCGAGACACTTCATTTTCATCTATCGGCCTCTTACGTGAGTGTGGCTGAGGCTCACTCATGTTAGTATAAGTCCAATTTGCATCCTGTATGCCATTTTAGTCTCATTGCATTCCGTATGCTATTGCCTCGGTTTGCGTGCCCGTGTACACGTATTTTGAGGCATCTCATTTTCATCTCCCGGTTTCTTATGTGAGTGAGGCTGAGGCTCTCTCACATTAGTATAAGTCCAATCTGTATTTGGAGTGCCATTTCATACTTTTATGCCATTGCCTCGGTTTGCATGCCCGTGGGCACGCATTTCGAGGCACTTCACTTTTATCCAACGGCCTCTTGTGTGAGTGTGGCTGAGGCCTTCTCATGTTGGTGTAAGCCCATATTGTATCGCATATCTCATTTTAGCCCATCTTGCATTGCGTATGCCATTTTAGCTCCGTTTCCGTATGCCATTTCCTCGGTTTGCGTGCCCGTGGACACGCATTTCGAGGCATTACATTTTAGTCTCATTGTATATCATATTTCATGCCATTTCATGCCTTAGGATCATTGCCTCGGTTTGTGTGCCCGCGTGCATGCATTTCGAGGCATCTCATTTTCATAGCATTGTGTATGTTAGGATTGCATACTAGCTGCATTTCATGCATATCATACATATTGCATTGTGTTCGGGATAAAAGTTAACCCGAGTACGGGAAACGAGGCACGTTTCGTATTCCGAGTGACGGAACGGGTCTCAATTCCCAAGTCACCGACACTCCGGATTATCCATGATGGAGTTAGGTTTTGCTGTAGCATTCATATGCATTCATCCTATATTGAGTTGTGCAATTCGGCTCCTCGGCCATCATGCATCGATATGCGTGATTGGTGGCACGAGGATCGAGGCATGCATATATTTGTGAAATACATTGCTATGCCCATCTCCTGCTCTCTGTTGCAGCAAAATCAAGAATCAGCAAGTCTTCGGAGTCTGGCACGCATTTCGAGAAATATTGCAAACAGAGGCTAATTGGGGCATCCCAGTGGATTTCCACACCAAAGCAGCCCAGCATACATCACCTATCAGTAGCAAGGCAGTCCCTGGCTTGCATGCCAGTTTTACTTTTTTTGTAATTAATTTGTTAATCAATTAGAAATCTGTACTATTCTTTTATTCGGACATTCGGACTGTATTATTTATTCGGACCCTCTGTGCGATGGCATAATTGTAATAAGTGTGGGTGAGTGTGGTGTATGTCTTCCAACCCCCACTTCTTTCTCCCTTTTATTTACCCGCTTATGATGGTTAGACATAGGGCATGTTTCAATTAGCATACAGTATGACAGCATATTTGCATCATTCATCTGTTTTGCACACACTGGGCTTGGCACATCATACAAACTGCATTTGTATTTCAATCCCAAATTGAATACATGTTAGTTGTAGCATTTCGCATGCCATGTTTAAAATAGCCGAGCCTGCTATAGTTTGCATCTTTGCATGTGTTGCATTAGGCATTACAGTATATTTAGGATCATGCATGATTTCTAATCGGTTTTCTATTTTGGCTTGGAGTACTCGGTGAGTTTTATGCTTTAGCATCCTTGTATGCGTGTGAGTGTTGCCATGAAAAGCATGCTTACCATGAGGCTATGTGCTTATGTGATATAACTGCCTTGGATGCTTGTGGGTGGAGGTTGAGTTATCTGAATTGGGACAATTCATCAAATGTTTGTTTTAAGCCCACTAGATAGTGGCAACACCATTGTTTTCTAAGCCCACCCGAGGGTGGCAAATCCGCGTCTTAGCCTACTTGCGGGTAGCACCATCAAACCATTTTCAAACAAACAAGCATGAAATGTTTTGTTCCAATTCAAAGTGCTCATTTATACTTGTATCTTTGTCGCATCACATAGTAACCTAGGCTAATAACCTAATAAGAACTCACAATGTTTTCAAAAACAGATATCATGGTTAGTAGAGGCGGTCTTTGGCCAGCGGCGAAATGCTCACGAAGTGACCTTCCCCAATCGTACCCAAGTTCCCGAGCCGAAGCAACTTTGGTGATGACGGACACGTGGCCTTTGGCACCGAGTCAGGGTTTCCTAAATTTCCCATTTTAAAATATTTAGGTGGCGACTCTATATCTGGCGAAGCAGTCCATGTTTAGCACTTCTTTCAAAAAATCTGTTTTCAAAAACGATTTGCCAGATTTGGACTCTTCGGTTTAAGATTAAGAATCGTGACATTTGAGTCCATCGAACTGTAGTGACCCAATATCGAACCAGAACGGGGGGGGATTCGCACTCCTTTTCCCCGGGATGCGTTCGGGGACGTCTACACCTACCAGCGGGTAGCACCATCAAACCATTTTTAGACAAACAAACATGAAATGTTTTGTTCCAATTCAGGCGACCCGGTCTATACTTGTATGCTGTGCGCATCACATAGTAAATCTAGGCTAATAACCGGAATAAGAACACACAATGTTTTCAAAACTAGATATCATGGTTAGTAGAGGCCGATTTTTGATCGGGCGAGCGGGGGTGCTCACGAAGTGACCTTCCCCAATCGTACCTAAGTTCCGGAGCCGAGGCAACTTTGGTGATGACGGACACGTGGCCTTAGGCAAACGAGTCAGGGTTTCCTAAATTTTCCAAAATAAAATATTTAGGTGGCGACTCTGTATCTGGCAAAGCAGTCCATGTTTGGCACTTCTTTAAAAAAAATCTGTTTTCTCAAAATGATTTGCCGAATTTGGACTCTTTGGTTCAGATTAAGAACCGTGACAAAAATCGAGTCCGAGCTGTAGCGAGGTCCCCCGGCGGGCCTGTCTACAGTTGCTTTCATTGATGATTATTCAAGGAAAGTTTGGGCTTTTCTACTAAAAACTAAAGATCAAATTCTAGAAGTATTTAAGCATTTTCAGGCCATGGTTGAAAGAGAAATAGGACAGAAATTGAAGTGCATTCGATTAGATAATGGTGGTAAATACATTGGGCCATTTGATGAGTATTGTCGCTGCCAAGGTATTCGGCACCAAAAGACAGTTAAGAAGACTCTTCAATAAAATGGCGTTGCTGAGAGGATGAACCGCACCATTGTAGAAAGAACAAGGTGTTTGCTTTCACAAGCTAAATTGCCAAGATCCTTTTGGGGTGAGGCAATGAGTATAGCGGTTGACGTGATCAATTTGTCTCCTTGCTATCCTTTGAATGGTGATGTTCCTGAAAGAGTTTGGACTGGCAAAGTTGTGTCTTATGAGCACTTGAGAGTGTTTGGTTGCCGAGCTTTTGTTCACATTCCAAAGGATGAGAGGTCCAAGCTTGATAGTAAGTCAAGACAATGTATTTTTCTTGGCTATAGGCGTGATGAGTTCGGGTATAGATTGTGGGATCCGGTCGACAAGAAAGTCATTCGAAGCCGTGATGTTGTGTTTCTTGAAGACCAAACAATTGAAGACTTTGGCAAAGGTGATCAACCGGAGCAAAAAACTAGTGATCTCTTTGATATGGATTCATCTCCTTCATCTTCAGTTGATGATGAAAATGGGGGAGATGTGCAGCCACCTATTGAAGATGTAGAGAATGATGCTAATCCTAATGAAGTTGAGCCAGAAATTGAGGAAGAGCATCCAACTCAAGAACCGCCACCATAACTTGAGTTGAGGAAATCTACAAGGGACCGACAACCTTCAAGAAAGTATCCTCCCAATGAGTTTGTGTTGATTTCTGATCAAGGGAGCCTAAGAGCTACCAAGAAGCAATTGAGCATGTAAAGAAAGGTGATTGGAAAAAGGCCATGGAAGAGGAGATGAACTCCTTACTTGAAAATCACACCTATGACTTAGTGAAGTTACCTAAGGGGAGGAAAATTCTAAAAAATAAGTGGGTTTTCAAATTGAAGAATGATGGCAAGAATCTGAGGTACAAGGCATGTCTTGTTGTGAAAGGTTTTGGGCAAAAGAAAGGCATTGACTTTGACGAGATTTTCTCGCCGATTGTAAAGATGTCTTCTATTCGGGTTGTACTTGGCATGGCTGCAAGTATGAACCTTGAAGTTGAACAACTTGATGTGAAGACCGCATTTCTTCATGGTGATTTTGAAGAAGAAATTTATATGGAGCAACCGGAAGGTTTTGTAGAGAAAGAGAGAGAAATTTGTTTGCAAATTGAAGAAAAGTTTGTATGGTCTCAAGCAAGCCCCGCGGCAATGGTACAAAAAATTTGACTCTTTCATGATGAATAATGGTTTTTCTAAAACTATTTCGGACCATTGTGTGTTTGTGAAAATTTTTTCGGATGGCAAATTTATTATTCTTTTGCTTTATGTTGATGACATGTTAATTGTGGGTCAAGATTCTACCATGATTAACAAGTTGAAGGTAGAGTTGAGCAAATCTTTTGCTATGAAAGATTTGGGATCGGCAAAGCAAATACTTGGTATGAAAATTGTTCGTGATTGCAAAGAGAGACTGATTTGGTTGTCTCAAGAGAGCTACATTGAGAAAGTTCTTGAGAGATTCAACATGGATAAAGCAAAGCCGGTTGGTTGTCCACTTGCAGGTCACTTTAAACTTAGTTTGAATCAATGTTCTACAAGTAAGAAAGACAAAGAAAAGATGTTGAAAGTTCCTTATGCTTCAGCAGTTGGTTCTTTGATGTACGCCATGGTTTGTACAAGGCCGGATATTGCTCATGCCGTTGGTGTGGTGAGTCGTTTTCTCTCTAATCCGGGTAAAGAACATTGGGCAGCGGTAAAATGGATTCTCAGGTATCTTCGAGGGACTTCGAAAGTGTGTTTGTGTTTTGGGGATGGTAAGCCGATGCTTGATGGGTTCATGGATTTTGACATGGCCGGTGATGTTGATTCTAGGAAATCTACTTCGGGGTATTTGATGACTTTTGCAGGGGGAGCTGTGGCATGGCAATCTAAATTACAAAAATGTGTTGCTCTCTCAACTACCGAAGCTGAATTTATTGCCATTACAGAAGCTTGCAAAAAAGAGTTATGGTTGAAGAAATTTTTGCAAGAGTTGGGTTTGAAGCAAGAAAAGTATGTGCTTTATTGTGATAGTCAAAGTGCTATTCATTTGAGTAAAAATTCTACCTTTCATTCGAGATCGAAACACATTGATGTGAGATACCATTGGATTCGTGATGTATTAGACTCGAAATTGTTACAACTCGAAAAGGTTCACATAGATAATAATATCTCGGATATGTTGACAAAGACTTTGTCGAGGGACAAACATTTAAAGTATCGAACTTTGGTGGGTATGGTTGATGTCTCCACCTAAGTCGGAAGGGGGAGAATTGTTGGGTATACCTCCTTATTAGAGTGTGGGACCCAATTGGTTTTGGAAAAAGATTTTAATTTGGTTTAGTATTAATTATAATATATTTTTATATATTATATTTAATTTGTGGAGACCTAATCTAATTTGGAAACAACTAAGGTTTTGATAAAAAAAACCCTAGATTCACAATATAATTTTTGGTGTGTTGTTTTTCCCCAAGAGTACTGTGCAGCTACTTTATTAGTTTCGGTGGGTATTGTTTTTGGTGGAAGCTACAGTTTTGATTTGGTGCTTGCAGCAGCTTATTGATTTCGGGCTAATCAATTCAGTGGAATTTGGTTTGTGAAGCATCAATTTTGGTGGGTTGATTTGGGATATTATTTTGGGTCTTCTTCAACTCTGATTCTGAAGATTTTGGTTCATCAATTTGGTGAAGTCTTTCCTCTTGTTTATTTGTGATTATTTGGAATTCACCTAAGGGTGGTTTGTGAGACAATTCGTGTTTCGTTTGTAATCGTTTGGAACTTATTTGGTTGATAGTGGAATCGGATTTCGATCCTGTGGACGTACCTCACATTGAGGGAACTACGTAAAATTCTTGTGTTGCCTTTGATTTAATTTTTCGCATTGGTTTTTATTCCCATTGATTGATTTACTTGTGGGGAATTATATATTTTCCCTAACAGTACCAAGATGTGGTGATCGGAGGGGGGAAGATTGGAAGAGAGAGTGTTGGAGTTTGGGAGATGACGAGGTTGAGTGTGAAGGTGAGAGTGAGATGGGTTGGGTTGGATTTAAATTTGAAGAGTGATTTGAATAATGGGTTGGTGAAGATGAGAAGCTATGGTGGGTTTTTTTTTTTTTTTTTTTTTTATCAGTAAAAAAAATTTCATTTAACAGCATGAAATTAAAAGTACAGGAAGATGAGATGCATTGAGAGAGATTCGGAAAGTACAAAATACCCCTACTACTACTACACGCATCCATACAACTAACCCCTTAGGCTCTCGATTTTTTTTCTTAAAATAAATACATAAAAAAATTAAGAAAGACTTAACTAAAAAATAAAGACATGAATCCCCACGTAATCAATCCACCAAAACACCCAAAACAAACTAAACTCAACTAACTAGCCCAACTCCCAAGCTGCCGAACCACCCAAACTAAAGTCAAATCACCACCCACTCTGCCAAGACCACACCTCTGAAGCTGCCCACGCCTGTTGTCTACGCCCCAGACCTATGCTGCCCTCACCACCCTATGCTGCAGCCCACGCCTACTGCTCACGCCACCCCTAAGCAGCTGCCAACTCCCAACTCCAAAAGCCCACACCGCCAAAGCTGCTGCTTGACCGGCCAACCACACCTAAGCTGCTAATCCGCAGTCACCACCGGCAAACTCCCCTACTGGACCTTGACATTTCAGCTCCAACATTGCAGATCATCACCCACATTGCAGCTCCAAACAATGCAGATCAACACCCACATTAACTCCCAACATTAACTATGGTGGGTTGAGTGGTTGGGTGAGAGTGTTGAAGATAGTTCATAAGTTTACAAGCTCCCAAATGAATTGCAATATGAGTCTCAATTTCACAACCAAAGCAATCCAAGATTTGCAATGCATGTGATCTTTTATTTATTTATTGTCAAATCTTGTCAAAGAATGTTTCGTCAGATTGTTATTGTTGGAAATGGTGTAATAGGAATTTATTTCGGGGTTGAAAAACACTAACAAATATGGCATTTGGTGATTGGTATATGACATGGTCACATGTGTCAAGACTATATTGGAATTGAAGATTGAAAAAAAAATAAGAAGAATGATATTTGATGATTAATATATGACACGTAACGCATGTGCGTAATAATGCGCATCAAACAATCGAATCTAGTATATATATATAAATACCATATATACTTCCAGCAACACACACATAGAGAGAGAGAGAGAGAGAGTTGGGTACCCGAACAAAGCCGTAGAGGCGGGAGTAGCAGCAGCAACCAAATCGGCGGCAGTGGAAGCGGCGAGTGAGGCTGAGAACAAACCACGCGAGTGTAGGGTTTGGCAACTTGAGCTTGATCTTGAGTTTGGGCTTGTCCCCTGTTGATATAAGACTAAAACTATGGCTATCCCCGCCATTCTCTGAAGCTGATGACGTCTATCCCAATCAGCACTGCACTCTCTGTCGGAAATCAACACGCTGAATAATTTAAGCAAAATGTTTGAGAGCCAAAAACCTACCACACTTCGAGGTGCCTACAAACCAGCGAAGGGATTAGTCTCTGCGGTCGGCGGGAGATACCTTGGGGAGACCTTAAAATAAAAAATAAAAAAATAAAAAAAAAAACCCCTACCACACGATTCAACGGGGGTGTTTGTGGGATTATCATACAACCACCTCCAACTCCTAAAATTTGAGAGGTTGTGTCAATAATTTCTGTTTAGGGTAGATGCCCTAGCGCTGTTTGATGTAGTTGTTAAAATAGATTATAGATTATAATTTAACATATTATAGATTATGATTTTAATTAAAAGTTGTTATTCTGTTTGATGTAGCTATTGGATTATAGGTTTTAAGTTGCTGATTAGTGTTTATTAAATAAGTTGTGAAATAATTTTTTCAATTAATTTTTATTTTTTATTATTCGCTATTTGTGTACATTTCTCATAAAAAATAATAATAATATTCTATAATTCATTTAGGACTTTTTCTATTTAAAAAAAATAAAAAATAAAAAAATCTAAAAGTATAACTGTAAATTAACATATCCACAGCAGAAGTTGATAATCAGAAGTAAGGGGTGAACAGCTTCCCAGAATCAGCTTTTTTGACTTAAAATAAGTTGTTAGAATTCGAAACTGTTTAAAATAAATTTAACATAATAATCCAAAATAATTTTTCAAAAGCCAGAAGGCATAAGTTGGCTAAAAAAATCCCAAACAAACACCCCCTTTGTCTCGCTTTTCACGTTTTGGAAATTGTATTTCTATCCAATAGACAATAGTCAATAGTCTCATTTAGTAAATTCTTCTATTTATATAGAAGATAGTAACTCTTAATAATAAAAAAAAGAAATTATATTATAAAAATAAAGAAAACGAAAAAAACAGAAAAAGTAAAATAAAATTATATATATATATGAGTTCAATATTTTCATTATGTTCAAATAATTACAATAATAAAAAATTAGTGTAATTTTTCAAATGTCATGAATAATAGCTATTAAACCCAAATTTCAAGAGTGTAAGTGTGACTTACCCTTCTATTTATAACTTAATAGATAGAATTAGTTTAAGGGGTGTTTGGCATGTGCTAGCACATTGAGTCATAATTATTTTATTTGAATTACATAATCTCTTTACTATATTACTTCAAATTCAGCTTATATTTTACTTTTTTCGTAAAAAAGTTAAAAATTATACTTATTTAGATTATCTCAGATACTTCCTAAATTTGAGAGTTTGTGTCAATAATTTCTGCTTATAACTTAATAAATAGAAATAGTTTAAATAGGTTGAAAACAATTGATTTGTATTCCCTTTGATTTTTAGAATCAATTTTGATAGATAATCTTTTCGAAATAATTTTTAAAATTTTAAATTTTGTTTGGTTGTTTATTTTTTTAAATAATTTTTTCAAATTTAGAATTTTGTTGTTTATGATGATTTATTGTTGCACCCAGTATTTTAGAGTCCGCTTCATATTACCAAATCCGTTATTATTATTCATTTTCATAAATAAGGTGTGAAAGCTATATCATTAACAAGAAATAACAATAAAAGTCTCCTCTCGTGTATACATACTTATTAATTACAATATATTTACAAATGTCCTTAGACTTACATAAACATAAATAAAAATGGGTATAACCCTCATTACGGCGTTCATTCTATAAATAAAAGACCCTATAGCCGACAAGAGAAAAAGGAACTTCTCAAACTCGATACAAACTTCCAAACTGGTACCTGAAAAGTGTTAAACAACGTGGGGTGAATACATAATCCAGTAAGAATCCCAATGATTCTAATTAATATAATTATATACATATACATAATCACGATGCTCCACATGATATAAATAATGTTCTCTTTCATTATCCAAAATACATATATACATAAGCATACATTTTCCGAAAACATCATTTCTTAACCTTTCGTTACATCATTTGCAATTTAAAGTCTCTCAAATATTTTGTGTAATCGAAGTTAGGTCCAGTTATAATTAATTAATAGTCCACAATAGTATGTAAATTGAAAGAAGTCTCAAGGCAACCATTCAATAGTTCAATTATTCATGGTGAATATAAACAGAAAATAAATTCAACAGGTTATCTATTAATCCATGAATAACGTTAACAACATTTCCACATATCCCAGTCATATGTCTAGAAGAGCAGATAAGCATCTGTCACAATTCCACTATGTATACATACTTCTACGCAATTACGCAAGTAAACAACTATCATTGTCACATTCCACAATTCCGAGCTCAATTTACCGGGCGCTAATCGGAAGGAAACTTAAACCTATCTCAATGCACCATGCTTTACCAATTGTTAGCCGAAAGGTAACAGAACCTCCATATAACTCAAGAATACACACAATTTACAGGGCGCCAATTGGAAGGAAACGGAACTTATCTCAATGTGCCAGGCTTTACCAAGTGCTATCTGAAAAGAAATCGGAACCTCCAAATAGCACTTCAATACGGATACCAACATCAATTGAACATCACCGATTACTCAATATATCAAACGTACAAATGTACGAAACACATAAGATTTGGATTTAAATACACCAAGCTTCATCAACTATTATTCTTGAAGGCACAATAAACATAAGACATAACTTTCCAACCCAAGTATCATTCACTTTCCCTTTTGTTTTCAAAGAAGCTTTCATGCATTCAAGTGATCTTTAAACATTCGTTTATTTTCATACTTATTTTGAAACCTTGTTTTAATCAATTTTGTTAATTACTCCCTCATACATTTCCAATTAAATCACAACACACAATCTGAACCATCTCTTTTTATTAATCAATTATATAATTCCGGGTAATTGATACAAATACCATCACCATTAGTCAAGCTAACCAATTTCACAATATTCATTGATTTATCTATTTACATTCTCATAACACTTTAAACCTTTCTAATTCCGTATACTTTAATTAACAACTCAATTTTAATTTCTCAAAATCCCAATCATTTATTCCAATACAAGTTCTCCATTCTTACCAATTTTTCAATGGGCGAATTACATTAACAATTCCTATAGTTTGGGATTTATGTCACTTTGGTTCCTGACTTTTCAATTGTGACGCATTTGATCTTGAATTTTGAATCTTGTTCCAAATAAGGACAATTAAAGATGTCATTGCTCAATTTTAAGGGCAAAGCTGTCGATTTGATAAAATATAAACTAATTTGACAAAAATAAATAAAATTATTTCTACCCACCAAAGATAAAATTATCTAAAATTGATAAATCTTTTACACATTTATTTATTTTTTTACCAAATTAATTTTTATTATGTGTTTGGATGATGATCATGTAATGGGTGACTGTTTTTATTTGCATTAAAAATGTTTCTATTTTTTCAAAAGTCAAATATGGCAACAATTTTGATATTATTATTAAATCAATCCATTAAATCAAAAAAATTCCAAACCTAAAATCATTTCATATATTAAATATATTGATTACACATTAAAAGCCTAACAATCACCCATTACATGATTATTATCCAAACACATAATAAAAATTAATTAGGTAAAATAAATAAATAAATAGTGTGTAAAAGATATCAATTTTACATAATTTTATTTTTGGTGGACAGAAATAATTTTTAAAAATTCAAAAATATTTTTTTGACACTTATTTTTGTCAAATTAATTTATATTTTATCAAATTGACGACTTTGCCAAGGCCCAAGCTTTGGCAAACTTTGTTGCCGAGTTTGCTTTAGGAAGTCATTCTATTTGCCCGGTCAACTAGACTGAGGCAACCGAGCAAAGGGAGGAAAGTGCCACAAGAATAGCGCAACTGTAGGCACCTCATTTTGACCGTCTGTAGGGCTCGAGCGCTTTTCCCGATACACTCGATGATGAAAGTGGTGTTGTGCGTGGTTCGAGGTCTCAACGAAGGGGCTATGTTTAAGCTCCGAAACAATCCCAAACCTCCCATATTCACACTGTTTGTATCTCAAAAATCCATTTTTACACATTGTGTCACCTTGTGTTAATTCTGAAGCAGAGAGATAAGGGATTGCATTGAGGCCCGACTGTGCCTCATTGGGAGCCAGCCTTGGCTATTGATGGCTGGTCGTGCCTTAGTTGCGAGAAATACTGTTCTAGGCAATAGCCCACTAGCTGTCCATTTTTGAAGATATTTATGACCCCTCTTGCTCAAATTCTATAAAAACGAAGTTGTATCTCTGTTTTGAGGGTTGAAGAATTTCTAAAATGCTTATACACTTTCTTGAGAGCTCTTTCTTCTTGTGCAAGCAACCTTTGAGCAAGCTTACCACCTTGAACCTATATCCATCCACCATATACACCTTCACACCTTAGCTTTGAAACCTTGGTTGAGCCTTGAGCATCACAATTCAAGCTTGAAAGTGTGTTTGGACTTAGTATGATTCACAAGCAAAGAGCTTACCTTTCTTGAGAGGTATAATCTTGCTATCTCTTTTCTTGCTCTCTTTGTTATCTCTTGCTATCAAATTCTTGTATTTTTGTATTGTTTTGATCCTCTTTCAAGTATCTAAGCTTGGGTTTGGATAACTACCAAAGAGTAAAGAGAGTTAACACTCTTTCTTACACCTTCACCTATAGCTCAAACCCTTCTTTTACACCCTTTTTTTTTGCTTTCCAAATTGATTTTTAGAGTTTAAAAGAGGCTAAAAATCATGCTTTGAGGTTTCAAAAGTAGAGGGGTTAGCCGCCTTTCCTTGTTCTTGCTTACTATCCTTATTTTGTTTCTTTGTTGTTTAGCTTTTTAGGCTTTTTTCATGCACTTTGAGCCACTGTTTTTACCTATTAGAGGCTGTTTTGGAGCTGTCCTAGGTTGTTTAATTAATTCATGCTTTGATTAGTTTTCTTGTTGTCTCATATGTTCGCATACATAGCTTGTTGCATGTTGTTCTAGCTTTTCTTTAAGTAATTTCCATGTTAAGATGCTTCATTTTAAAGCAATCTATAATTCATTTCTTTCATTTGAGAGTTGTTTCAACTGGTTGATGGTTGTTCAAAACATCAGCTAGACATCTATGCTTAATGGCTTAATCTCTACGGAGATTCATCACCAACGGCATAGTCTCTCTTTCATGTTGAGAATCACTTTCTGTTTGACACACTTCTCATTTAGTGGACGTAATCATCACCTTGTACTTAATGAACTAAAGAATAGAAAGGTCTAAAAATTGGTAAAATGAACTAACCCGCATAGAGAAAATGAGTCATATTGCTTGGATTCGGCCGGACGTTATGTCGAGTCTATTGTGTCAAGGGTTGTTTTACATCAATTCATGATGTTTCGATGAGCCTTGAAGCTTTCCTACCTCCCTCTTTGAGTTTACTCCATGATAGGAAGGAGGGGTGGTTATTGATTCATTACATTCATTAATTTTTGTCCAAAATCATGCCCTAACTCATCAAGGAATCAATTTGCTCATTGATGGTTTTGGAATGACTTCATTCTTCTCTTGAGGCTTACCATGAGAGAGAAGAGTAGAAGGGACAAATATAGTTCAGAATAACTCTATCTGCACTGTTTTCACTTCAGAGCACAAAAACAGGATTTTACATAAAATTAAGGCACGGGTGGCCTTATTTAGGCTTGGCCGGGCTTCATTGGGGGCCGACCGGCCATCAATGTTTGGACAACAATATGTTTTGCAGAAAACAGAAGGCAATGGTTGAAGGTAAAACAGAGCAGACTTAGGCAGACAGCGTAGTTCTTTGACACTGTGCATGCAACCCTTGTGCATCCTTGCTTACATTAATGCTGTAAATTAATGCTCCGAGTATTGTTGTAATTAATTATTATTGTTACAATTAATCTTGTTGTAACTATTGTAGTAATTATCATTATTGTTTATTTGTAATTGTTATAGCTAGTTAACTTATATAGCTAGTTTATTTCTCATTATTATCCATATTGTAATAGAATATCTAACTAGTTAATTCTTTACTTAATTCATTTGGCTTTGTAATAGTTAGTTTATTCGGACTCTCGGACATTGATTCGAACCCTCTTGTGCGAGGGCCAACATGTAATAAGTTGTATGTCTTCCAACCCCACGTCTTTCTCCATTTTACTTATTTGCTTGTGATGGTTAGTATAGAAGATCATTTTTCAAATTAGCATTTTTATGCTTTGCATCCATTGTCTTGCATGCATTCAAGGTTCAACTCATTATACTAACCCAACGTTAATGTTCGAATTCATTGCTTGAATATGTGATTCATCACATGTCTTGAATGGAATCATATGCCATGTTCATAGCCGAGCCTATTAATTGCATACTTGTATGTGTCGCATTAGTCATATTGTGTTAGTTAGGAGCATGCATATTTTCTAATTATTTTGTTTTGTTTTGGCTCGGAGTATTAGGTGAGCAATTTTGAGTTTTAGCATCTTGCATTGAATGTTTGTGTTACCATGCCAAGCATATTTCCATGAGACTAATTGCTTAAATGATATATCTGCTTGAATGCCTGTAGATGGAGACTAATTGCCAAAATTGGGACAAATTGATTATTGTACAAACTCACATTTTAAAGTGACGAGTATCAAAAAATAATTTTCAAATAAGCATGAAATCAAAGTGTTCCAATCTTCGCAAATTAGTCTATACTTATGTGCATCACATAGTAAATGTTAGTATAAATAAAACCAGAACAAGAGCATATAATGTAAATAAAAAACACATCATGATTAGTAGAGGCTGATTTTTGATCGGGCAGGTGGGGTGCTCAATTCATGACCTTCCCCTCTCGTACCTAAGTTCCCGAGTCGAGGCACTTTGGTAATGAAGGATAAGTGGCCTTTGGCACGAGTCATGCGTTTCCTAAATTTCTCAAAAATATTTAGGTGGCGACTCTGTAATATGGCAAAAAAGTCCATTTTTGGGATTTGATTCAAACATCAATCTTCTAAAAGAATTGCTGGATTTGGACTCTTTTTATGTTTTCACTATTTCACATTGCACTTGTGAAATCAGATTCAAAACCACGGGAGTCCGAACTGTAGGGCTAGTCGTATCTGAAAGGAGCATAAAAAGCAAGCTATAATTTTTGGCGACTCTGCTGGGGACTTAGAGAACTTGACTTGAAACTCATGATGTGATATTTTATCTACATTTATATGTTCTTTGCATTGCATTTGCATGGTTACTTTAAGTCACTGTGTTTTCCATCTACTATTCCTAGATGGTTTGCCGGAGGCTTACCCAAAAGGCTTACCAAAAGGCTGACCGGTCATCGGCTCTGCCATTTTGGAAACACAACCCTTGGATCTGGATTACCGTTGTACCGCTTGATCCTCCTTTCACTTCTTGGTGTTAGGTGTGAGAGGTATATTAGGTAATGTTGCTAAGGTATCCTTTCGACCATTTGACCTAGTTGCATATAGTGAAGCTATAGTGACTATTCCAACCTAAGGACAGGATGCCATTCGTTTGCAGGATGTTGTGAAACTCATTGTTTGAAATAGTATAGCCTAGATCATGTCAAAAATCTAGGACAGGGTAACTCTACCCCCACATAGGGGTGTTTTGGTTCTTTTACTTGGTATATGCTTTTACAGTGAGACTGTATAGGATGGTTCATATCAGTATGAGTTTGAGAACAGAGTTTAGTGGGGATTACAGTTCAGCTATGTGTTATGACTGTTGTGAATTGAAGTCGAAGTGCTGCTCGATTTTGATTATGTTTTTCTTTCTTTTTGCTAGGTAGTTTACCATCATAGCTTCAGAAAGACATGATATTCCCCAAGTTGTATGGACTTGCTTTGGCAGGCTTTGCAAAGTTCAAGACCTTGTTGGTGGCTAGCCTGTGTTGATCTCACTTCTGTTAGTTACTCGACGAAAAAGGAACAGACAGTCAGCAGCACCAGTACAAAGCACTTTACAAACACCTATCCGTTCTCACTCAATCAATTTACCAGCATCTAGTTCACCTAGACCAGCAATGGCACAAAATACAGCACAAAACGCGAAGGAATTCGCTGCCATGATGACGGCTTTCCAAAGAACCATGGATACTGTAAACCAAAGGATGGATGCATAAGATGAAATTATCACCGATCTACGACGCATATCTAGGGCATCCACATCAAACGTGCATCCAATCTCGTCTGCTCAGCCAAACCCACATCTACCCTCATAAGTAGAAAATCCCTAAATCCTACATCTTTAGGAAATGTTTCCCTCGGCTCTGGCTTATGGGCCTCCGGCTCAACCCCCCGAAAGAATATTTCCTTTTGATATCAATGAAATTAATCCGGCCTTGGTTAAGATTGCTAGACTGGAGAAAGCATTGAAAAAAATCCCAGGGTTTTAATTCCATTCCGGATATTGAAGACAGGTACACTGAGGTTTCGGTCAGATTACCGGAGAAATTTAAGATGTCCCACATCGATAGATTCGATGGAAGTGGGGATCCGATTGTGCATGTTTGGTTGTTTTCAGACGTGTTAAGGCCAATGGGCTTGTCTAGGGCTCATAAACTATCACTGTTTAGGAGAACCTTGTCTGATGTGGCAGCAATCTAGTACGCTAAATTGAAAGACTCAACAAAGCAGAATTGAGAGGAGCTATTTGAGGCATTTGTCAACCAGTATTCATATAACACCTAGATAGAGGTAACCATCAGTGAGCTGGAGGCTACTACCTAGAACCCCAAAGAATCATTCATTGATTTTGTCGCCCGGTGGAGAGCCAAGGCAGCCCGAATGACACATAGACCTGCTGAAAGTGAACAAGTTCGACTGGTAGTCCAGAATCTTGAACCAAATATGTTGCAGAGGATGATAGTGGCACCGTTATCCACCTTTGCTTCCTTACACAAACTGGGGGTCCAGATTGAGAGTGCATTAAAAAAGGGCATTATCTATAGAACAAGCGAACCCACAAGGAGGCCATTCTCTCGGAATACCAATGCTAGTAATAACACTATTCCAAGGCCTATGGATGTTAGTACTATTGTTTTAACGGCCAAAATGACTGATCCCTTTGCTACTGCCACAACCTCATAACCTTCACAAAACACCGGCCCACCCCGAAATCGAAGAGTTTTGACTCCACTCCATATGAGCCCAACTTGCGCCTTCAAACTATTAATAGAAAAGGGGCATCTCAAGCTTCTCGATCCTCGTCCAGTTTCGGACCCATTGCCACCCAAACATGACCTGACCCAGTATTGCATCTTCCATCAACAACATGGCCGCCCCACAGACCTATGCTACCGTTTACGTCATGAGATCTAGGATCTCATTGACAACAAAGTCATCGCCCCACCCGCTGAACCAAACGTAACAACCAACCCACTTCTTGCACATAACTAAACATTAACCACATCCATACACTACCGCCCACCTTCAACCCTAGCACATACATTACCTTATCCCATCTACTAAAACTAGAGGTGGTTATTCCAGAAGGCACATACATGTGCATGATGGATCTAACACCACAAACCCAATCCAAGCCCGTGGCAGTAGAAATGGAGAAAGAGGAGAATGCACTGAAGACAAGGTCATCTGATACCTGTGTCATAGAGAAGAGGGTCTCACTTGCAGAGGAGTACAATCCTAATTTATACATTGTGGCCGTCGATTAGCCAAAGCTAGTAGTCATCTTGCCAGACTTTCCCAGTATTAAGGCTATTGGGGAGAACCAGTTAGGGCAGAATCAGAACGATTGGCCTGAACAAGGCCTAAATGACTTGGCTGACTTAGAAAAGGATTTGGCTGATCTAGATGAGGATCTAGAGGATTTGTACTTCTTCGAAGAAGAGGATACAATCAGTGTTCAGATGGGATGGTGGGATTCGAGCCAGTCGGAAACAAGCAATGGATGGTTGAGTGAGGAAGAGTCAAATGTGGAGGAATAGATAGGAGAGACTAGAAAGGAAGGGGAAATTGGTGCTAGTGGCAAGGCTGAGACTGCACCTCTGACTAAGAAAGAACAGGCATTGGAACAATTTCAAAAGGAGAGAACAGAAGAGATCCAGACAAAGATAGCTCTGGAGCAGGGAAAAGGAAAAGAGAAAGAAGAACCCAAGATAATGGTAGATGATGTCCAAACTACCAAAAAGGTCAAATGGGAGCCAAGTGACCGGAAAAGGATGTTGAGGAAGCTTCGAAAATACCGGGATGCAGAAACCAAGATTGTGGTGGAGGAAGAATGATATGATGATACGGCGTGTGATGTTAACATGCTCCAGATAGAATATGATGCTAGCCCGGCCATGACTGCAAGAGAGTGGTCGGAAGACAACGACCTAAGTTATGTGTACACTAACGAAGGGTGGAAAGTACTGACGAGATCAATCATTTGACTCAGAGTGGTCAGTATTTCAAACCCGCGACATTAGATCAGCTAGAGACCTTTGGAAAGGAGGCTGAAAGAGCAAAAGAGAAGGATGTTGAAAAAAACCTGGTCTTGAAATGGCTCAAGAAGATTCAGGCTAGCATATCAATCTGGAGGCTGATAATGGCATCCCAGGAGCATAGGCAAGCATTGTTGGAGGTAATGAACTGAATCAAACTGCTTATTGATACCACTGCTGACCAATTGGTATCGTTGGTTACATCCGGGGACGTTATGCCGGTGACATCCTTTACAGATAAGGAGTTACCACCTGAGGGTGCCAACCACAACCAACCCTTATATGTAACCCTGGAAAGTCAAAAAAAGTGGATTCCGGTGGTGTTAGTAGATACCGGATCGGCGATCAATGTATGTCCAGTGAAGACTGCCTATGCCATCGATTTGAGGCCGGTTGACTTTACACCTATGACTCAGGCCGTCCGGGCTTATGACAATACAAGCTGGGATGTTATGGAAACGTTCAAGAGCCATATCTTAATCAGCCCGTCTGAACATGAGGTGGAATTCCATGTCATGGATGTTCTGGCCACTTTTAATCTACTACTGGGAAGGCCCTGGCTACATCAGATGAGGGTTGTATCATCAACAGTCCATCAATTTGAGCAAGGCGTCATCTACAATTCTAGATTGGATAGTGAGTTCAAATCTGATTCCACTTAGTCTGCGAAGTTGGAGTCAGATTCGAGTTCCTTTGAGTCTGGTACTTCTGGGAGTGGTAACCTGGATACCAAAGTCTTGTCCAAGTCATCTTTTAGCTTTTCTTTCGAGTCTACTGTAACCGAAGATCCAGACTTTTTGAATGGGAATGTTATGAACTTTGCCTACTTCTTTGTGCCTTTAGTTTGTTGTACTGATCTTAATTTTCAAAATTTTGACATAAACGAAAAGGAAGAAATTCCTCGGGTTTTGAAAATTTTGGTTGATCATGAGGAGGAGAGGCGTGTTAAGCCCTCTACAGATGAAATCATATCAATTAACGTGGACACTCAGAAAGATTCTCGCTTGGTCCAGATCGGGTCCACATTGTCTTTGGAGGAAGGAGAGCGTTAATCGCTTTATTAAAAAAATTCAAAGATGTTTTCGCGTGGTCCTACAAAGACATGCTTGGAATCAATCCTGAGATTGTACAGCACTGGATCCCTCTTGACCTTGAGGCCCGACCAGTTAAGCAAAAGCTGCGTAGAGTTCGCCCAGATTGGGCTTTGAAGATCAAGAAAGAAGTTACTAAACAGATCGAGGCGGGGTTCTTGCTTGTATCTGAGTATCCAACGTAGTTGGCCAAAATTGTTCCAGTCCCAAAGAAGGATGGCAGAATTAGGATCTGTGTCGACTTTAGGGATTTGAATAAGGCTAGTCCAAAGGATGATTTTCCACAGCCGCATATTGACGAGTTGGTAGACTTCACCATGGGCCATGCATTGCTTTTGTTCATAGATGGGTTTCTTGGATATAACTAGATTCTGATGGCACCTAAGGATAGAGAGAAGACCTCTTTCACTACTCCGTGGGGCATTTACTGCTATCGAGTCATGCCATTTGGGTTAAAGAATGTTGGGGCCACTTATTAAAGGGCTGCAACCACCATTTTGTACGACATGATCCACAAAGAGGTTGAGGTGTATGTGGATGATATGATTGTCAAGTCCAAAGATCGAGAGGGCCACTACACTACACTGGAGAAATTCTTTCAACGGATCAGAGAGTATAGATTGAGGTTGAACCCACAAAAATTCACCTTCGGGGTAACAACAAGAAAAATGCTGGGATTTCTGATCAGACAGAGAGGAATTGAGGTAAATCCTTCCAAAATCAAGGCCATCTTAAAAATGCCACCACCAAAGACTGAAAAGGAGGTGCGCGACTTTCTGGGTAAAGTGCAATTCATAAGTCGGTTTATTTCAAAACTAATCTTGACTTGTGAACTAGTATTTGGTCTCCTGAAGAAAGGAAAGAAATTCCAATGGAATGATCACTGTCAGTTCACTTTTGAACAGGTTAAGCAGTACCTGTAGAATCCACCTGTGTTATCACCACCAGAACCAGGAAAACCGTTGATTATGTACCTGTCAGTGACAAACTCAACCATGGGGTGTATGTTAGCTTAGGAGTCAGAGGCTAAGGTGGAGAAAGCCATTTACTACTTGAGCAAGAAAATGCTGGACTATGAGACCCGTTACACTCCCATCGAGATAGCTTACCTAGCCTTGGTATGGGCTACTCGGAAGTTGAGGCACTCCCTATTAGCTTACTTGGTAATTCTGGTTTTGAGATTAGATCTCATCAAATATCTCTTTGAGAAACCAGCATTTACGGGTAGGCTAGCCCGTCGGTTGCTTCTTCTCTCCTAATTGATCTCAAATATGTTACATGTAAGTCGGTTAAAGGAAAAGCTGTAACGGAATTCCTAGCAGATCACCCAGTAGAGGGGGATGAAGCGGTAGAGTACTTTTTTTCCAGATGAAGATATTCTGCAAATAGAGGAGCAAACATAGATGATATAGTTTGATGGAGCAGCCAATCAATATGGTTATGGGATTGGTGTGTTGTTGATAGCACTCGATGACTCCCATATACCCTTAGCCTTCAAACTCCAGTTCAAAGTATCCAACAATGAAGTAGAGTATGAAGCATGTATTGCTAGTTTAGAAGCCGCCCTGGAACTAGGGGCAAAATCGAGGATTCGAACTTGGTTGTGTCTTAGGCCAATAGAGATTGGCGGGCTAAAGAGGAGAAAATGAAGGTTTACCACCAGGCCTTGGATATGCTAATTCCACGGTTTGAGAAGCTAACGTTTACCCATCTGCTAAGGGAGAACAATCGGTTTGTTGACGCATTAGCAACTCTATCTTTTATGGTAGACATTCCATTGGGAGTCAGGATGCGTCTGATCATTATTGAACAGAAGTACACGCCGGCCTATGAAATCATTGCCACGATAGATGAGGCTTTAGACAAGAACCCTTGGTACTACGATATTTGGAATTTCCTAGAAAATGAGGCGAATCCACTAGGAGCAACTGCCAAGGACAAAAGGGGAAATGGCGTTTGGCCGTCCAATTTATCATCTGTGGGGGCAAGTTGTACAAAAGAGGCCATTTGGGAATGCATAAACTGTGTTGAGGAAGAGAAATCAAAGCGGCTTATGGAGGCCATTTATGAAGGAGAGTGCAGAGCCCACATGAACGGTGTGATGCTTGCCCAAAAAATCCTTAGACAAGGCTACTATTGGTCAACCATGGAAGAGGATTGTATTGGTTTTGTTCAGCATTGCCACAAATGCCAGATTTATGCCAATCACAGGAACATTCCGTTGTCGAAGCTCTACAACATGACTTCACCATGGTCATTCTCTATTTAGGTGATAGATGTTATTGGCGTAGTTACGCCAAAGGGGTCAAACGGACATGAATTCATCTTGGTAGCAATCGACTACTTCACCAAATAGGTGAAGACCCAATCCTACTCTGTGCTAAAGGCATCGCATGTGGCTAAGTTCATCAAGAACAACATTATTTGCCCGTACGGAGTCCCGAACGAGATCATTTCAGATAATGACTCACACTTCAAGAAAGAGGTGTTGGAGCTGCTTGAGAAATACAATGTGGCTTTTCATAAGTCATCAACATATAGACCGCAAACTAATGTAGCTGTTGACGCTGCGAACAAAAATATCAAGAGGATTCTGCAGAAGATGGTGGAGACTTACAGAGACTGGCCAGATAAACTGCCGGTTGCACTTTGGGGCTATAGAACTTCGATTCGGACATCTATAGGGGCAACCCTTTATTCTCTTGTCTATGGGAAGGAGGTTGTTCTGCCAATTGAAATTGAAGTGCCGTCACTACAGGTTATGGCCGAGTGCCAAATAACAAAGATAGATTAGCAGCAAAGTAGGTTCGAGGAGTTAATGTTGTTTGATGAGAGAAGGTTAAAGGCTTTGTATCACGTTCAGGGTTACCAACGCCAACTTGCTAGGGCTTTAAACAAAAAAGTTAAGTCTAGAAACCTCAAAGAAGAGGACATGGTGCTGAAGGACAACCGAACCCTCATCTATGACCCAAGGAGCAAGTTCTGACCCAACTGGACTGGTCCTTACATCATCAAATCAATCTGGTCAGGAGGGGCGGTTATTCTCATGAACTTAGATGGCCTAGAGTTTTCACAGTCGATTAATATTGACAAGTTGGAGAAATATTACCCTTGCTAGGCCAAAAACTCGAAAGAGCGACCTATGCAAAAGTTAGAGCATAAAGAAAATTAGAAATAAAGAAAAATAAAGTTCGCAAGGTTGAAAATCCTAAAGGGTGACTTTGGCAAAACTGAGAATGCAAAAAGGGAGAGTTAATACTCGAGTGAACCAGAACTGAACTACGTAAGGCCTGATTCCCATCTTTGGGATACGTAGGCAACTTCATCCTAATGCTCGGCCGTAACTATCTCCAACTCAACTGTCTTGTCCGTTTTCCTGATCAGGTCATCTTTGTTTGTCATTTATTAGTTCGGTTGTGATCTTCATTTTGGGAAGAAAGGTTGGTTACAATACAGAGCAGCAGTGATAGCTACCCATGCAACTCTTACCCTCTTTCAGACATTGGGCCACTTTGATCAATCAGATGCTAGCTCCGTCGAAACTAGGGGCAAGGAGGAATTATGCAAAAAGACATAAACAAAGAGTATGTTGTTGGTGACCTCGCCACAAAAGGTCACTCTTGCCTCCAATAGTGGAAAATCGATGAACTAAACCAGGGATGCCTAGCTCCCCATCATGTGCCAAAGACCGAGCCTCGTGTAATGTTAGCCCACACATCCGTCCCAAAGCTTGGGCATGGCCAAAATGGGGCTATAACATGATTTCTTCGTTGCACGAGGCTCCATCAAAGCTCGAAATTCCTCAAGTGTCGGACATACCTCTTGTGATCCGAATTAAAATACATGAGTGATCGGGTTCTAATATCGAATAGCGACCTGGAGGAATAGAAAGCAAAGAGAAGTGCGACTCAGAGGAAAAAGGGTTTTTAGGCCAAAACCGCCAAAGTTCACCTTTTTCGAGCCGTCCAAAGTGGCTATCTAGTCTTGGAGCCTATTATTGCAAAGTGTCTCCATCTTGAGAGCAAAATACCAAAGACTTCCTATTCTGCCAGAAAAACAGCATAGGAGCACCATTTATAGAGGTTGAGAAGGAGCAGTGCATGACAGCTGGGCAGCACGGACCGACCTCATACTTAGGCTCGGCCATGCCTCAGTGAAGCCCGGCTGTGACTATTTGGGACTGGTCAGGTCTAAATGGTGGCTCAGATCAGTGCAATTTCAGAAAAGTCTGGCCTTTGTCCTGGTATACCACAGTTGTGTTTTGAGTCCTGTTTTGTTTGTACCAAATGTTTTTTACTATTTTTGAGTTGTTTTCATTTTGTTTTCCTGTTATTGAGTTGTATTTTACATTTTGTCCGGTTGTGGGTTGCTATCCGACTCAAGAATGAGTGCAAGAGCAGATATTTATTGTTTTAAGTCTTATACGAAGTTACCATACAAAGGTTATGCCATTCATCACATATTGTGCAAGGAGATCAATTAAAAACTTGTCTTTTATAAACTAGCGTGTCCAACCCCCATCATTGTTTTACAAAGCAGCAAAACAAAAGAAAATCCTACAATAACAAAAGGGTCTATCTGAAGCTAGTCTTTAACTACAAAGCAAAACAAAAACAAAAACAAAAACAGAAAATCATCATCATCATCAGCAACCCATCCTTACTCTCTTCCTCCTCGACTACGGAGGAGGTGCATCGCTGTCATCGCTAGGGCTACTAGATTGCATGTCAATCGCCTCTCCCTCCTCCTTAGAAGTCGTGTACTCCTTGAAGGACTCCTTGGGAGATAAGCGTTGATTCACTCTGCCTCTCCCCTGGTTAGTTCCTCCTCTGTCCCTCACTGGGCCTCGTCTCCGTCTCGTAGCTAGAGGAGGTCCTGCAAGTGCAACTGGTGTTGGCTCAAGCTAAAGAGAGAGAGAGAGAGAGAGAGAGAGAGAGAGAGAGAGAGTACATATATCAGAAAAAATCAACGAAGTTATGAGCAAGAATGTCATGACTGTAAACTAGGGGCAAAAGCATACCTCAATCCCATGAGTAGCCAGAGCAGTCTGCCTCCTCCACACCATCAGAAGCAGGAGGTCAATCGTCCAAAGGAGGTCGTCAGCATATGCCCTGGGTATGTGATAACCCTGTTCCGTATTATGCTAATTGATCCTTATTATGAATGTGATTATGTGTTTGATATGATTTTGAGTGCCATTTATATGAATATATGTGGTTTTGAATTTCTATCTGTTCACTGTAGGAAGATCTGTTCGATTCGCTGCTCTAGAATTTAAGTTGAGGGCCTTATCGGCCATAGAAGCCAAAATTGACTACACCATTGTGATTGGCATAATTTTTAGAACCTACGGTGAAATTTAATTGCAAATTTATTTGGATGAAAATAATTAGATTCAGAACGATTAAATTAAGCTCAATTGTTTAGCCTCAATCAAATTTGATTAGGACACATATATAAGGGCCTTATTACACTTAATTCCTCCTCTCGAATTCATTTTGGCAGAGATTAGCTCTCTAGTGAGAGAGAGAACCGACTTTGTGAGAGAGAGAAGACAACTTTCTGCATTTTGGCTCAAGATTTGTGAATTTGGAAGCTACACTTAAGAATTGAAGCTCCTAGGTGAGTAACCAACCCTTAATTCATGGGTTTGAGTTTGTAACCATATGATTTCAAAAAGAATAGCTGACCAAGAACAAGAATTGTGTTATAATTGATGAATTTGAAGTTAATATGCATATGCATGTATAGGATTACCATGATTTTGCATAATCAAGCATGTATCAAGTTGAATATGGGAATATGAGTATCAAAGCATACATGCAAGCATAGTTTTGTTGATTTTCATGGTTATGAGCATCATTGGTGCTATTTGAAATGGAATTGGGGTCAAAGACTAACATGCATGTTGAATTGGTAGAGATATGAATTTTGGATGAAGTTTGAATGCACGGGTTTGATCATACAAAAGAAATGAGGATTTACTTGAGAATTAGATTGTGATTTTGAACAATTCGGTCCCATACACTTATATTCTCATGTGGTATAATGTATTTGCATGTTTTGAACCAAAATCATGAGTTTTGGACCTTTGGAGGTCAAGTTTGAGCTTCAAGAACAGTTCTGGGAAACCTAGAATTTGGCATGTCCGCTCGAGCGGGGAAAGCACTGCTCAAGTATGAAATGCGAGCTCCTAGAATTTTTGCAGACATTGATGTCTGCTCGAGCGGGGACATTCACGCTTGAGTGGGGAGCCATATGGTGTGCCTTTCAGCTTGAGCATCTGAATTCACGCTAGAGCGTGCAACCAGTACTTTTGTAGACCATAAGGGTTCGCTCGAGCAGTGGAACCCATGTTCGAGCGGGGACCCCTGTTTCAGAAATTTTGTAAAGGTGTTTTGTGTTTCATTTTCCGTTCTCTTTTATTTCTAAGCACTCTTAGGCATGCATTGAGCATCATAAATGAGTTAAAAGGATAATAAAGAAGCCTAAGAGGGATGCATGAATTAAGAACAAATTGAATTGTTTGTGACCCATTATGTTCATGAAATGTGTAGGGTTAAGCACGAGGGCAAATCCATCGGCAGATGACTGTGAGTAATATCTTAATAAAGATATTTTGAAGTACGTTATTTGTCCAATTGCTTATTTCCATACAATTTCTATAAGCTTGTTAATTTGAATTGTGGACAAATGTTTGCTATGCCATATGGTTGGGCCAAAGGCCGTTGGATACAGTTGATTGGGCCGAAGGCCATTTGATATGAATGAATGAATAGGCTGAAGGCCGTTTGATGAATGAATAGGCCAAAGGCCGTTGGAGATGAATGAATAAGCCAAAGGCCGTTGGATATGAACGAATGGACCAAAGGCCGTTGGATATGAACGAATGGGCCGAAGGCCGTTGGACATGAATGAATGGGCCGAAGGCTGTTGGAGATGAATGAATGGGCCAAAGGCCGTTGGGTATGAATGAATGGGTCAAAGCCTGTTGGACATGAATGAATGGGCCGAATGCCATTTGACATGAATGATTGGGCCAAAGGCCGTTTGATATACATGAATGAATTGGGCTCGAGGCCGTTTGCTAAGGAACGAAGTAGGCCAGAGGCCGTTTGATACGTTCGGGCTTGAATCACCTAACATACCAAAATAATGCACTAAATAGAATTCTACATGGGCCCAAGGCCGGTTGATATATATGAATCTCATTTGCGTACCTTTTTTATTTGATATTATTCACTAGGCTTTCGCTCATACTCATTCATGTGTATGTAGGTGAGGAAAGAGATGTCTAAACCTATCCCCGGTGAAGTTTGTGAGAAAGGTCAAGTTTTGGAGAGTCAGCCCTAAATGTCTTACGCATGAGACTTACTTTCGTCTCTTTTGATCTCTTGTTGTAATCTCGTTGTGTTGGCGAAATGTTGGATTACCTTTGTATATAAGTTTTGGTTAGGTTGACTAAGACTTGAATGATCCTGTGTATGTGCAGAACTTTGTGTTATTATCCCTTTGATGTGAGTTATTAACAGGTATATATATGGACTGTTATGATGTGCCATGTAAGCACAGCTCTATGGATAAAAGTTTTAAATTTGCTTCCGTTTGGCCCCTTTACTCTGATGAGATATGTCTTGTTTGGTTTGAGGCCGTAGGTAATCCCTTGATTACTAGCCGGTTATGTCCTTAACCCATAGGGGCGGGTTTGGGTCATGACAGGGTACCTGCAAAAGGAAGAGCATTTGAGAATAGTGAACAGAAATAACAAGGTACAGTGGACAAAAATAATAGAGGGCAATGAAAACATAAAGTAACACAATGGGCAGAAACAGAAAGAAGTGTGTACCTGCTCAACACCGGGAGTAAGCACCAATCTGCGATCCCTCTCTTCAATGTGCTCAAGGGGGATCTGCTCAATCACCTCATCTAGTCGCATGTATACGACC
This sequence comes from Camellia lanceoleosa, assembly GCA_025200525.1. Classification (NCBI taxonomy): domain Eukaryota; kingdom Viridiplantae; phylum Streptophyta; class Magnoliopsida; order Ericales; family Theaceae; genus Camellia; species Camellia lanceoleosa. Next base: position 170,648,766 of record CM045769.1, read on the forward strand.
TCAGTTGGAATCACAGAAACCTAGGAGCGGGAGCTGCGGCGGAAGCACCTCTAGCAGCAGTAGCAACCTCTGGAATAGCACAGGCCATGCCATGGATAAGAGGCGCCATCACCCGAGTTTGCAAGAAAGTGGTGAAGTCGTCGGGCTCATGATGTCAGTCACCATCCTCTCCCAACATCAAGAAGTCGATCTAAGGACCTTCATGAAGATCGTCCACTACTCTCATGTTGGGAGGAGGATATGGAATGTCTAGATTCGCTACCCCTCGTGTCTGGTGAATGAACCTCTTCCCCAGGTAATAAGCTCGGCCAAAGGGACCTTCAAACAGAATCTGCATGGTAGAGGTGTGTTATACATCAATGTAGGTCGCCCTCGCTGCCTGAGGGATACCCGCCCAGGGGTGCCAGTCAACCTGTGGAAGCAGATTCCAGATGTCAAGGATCTAAGTAGTATGGAAACACAGTATGGAAACAATGGTATAAGAAGCAATAGTATGAGAATAACAGTGCAGTATGGAAATAGTACAGTATGAGAATAACAACAATATGGAAATAGTAGTATGGAAATGTAAAGACTAGCCTTTTGTTGCCTGATCTACGGTGATAGTGTCAAAGAAACGAAAAAAGTAAAGGAAGTCTCGGTCTACGGGGCGGCGTCGCTCGAATCAGGAGTTCTAGTACCGGTAGTGGGGTACTGACAACTCATTCGGCCTTACCAGGACCGGAGCTAGAGCGGTGAAATATGTGTAAACCCGTAGCTGCAAGCAGAAAAAGATAGATGAAGTAAATGAGTAGATAAATAGGAAATGCAAAGGAAAGATGAGCATGAAATGTAAAATTGAATAGAATGTAAAGTTGAACAGAAAAAGTAAGTGTGAGGCATACTTTTCAAACTCTCTAGTAGCCACCCAGTGAATTCGCCTTACAGTGGGATATGGAGCTCATATAGTAGTATAAGGTGGCCAGGCCAGCACCACTCTAGTCGTACTCTGTCACCTGTGGTAGGTGCACCAGTGCTCCCAAAAGATATAACCCCACGATGTTTTCCCTATTGGCAAACAGGGTAGTACCGAGGAGATACATAAGGAAGTCGCAGGTGTACTAGGTGACCTCATCTGGAGTAGCGGGCTAAAAATGAGAGAAGTGATCAAAGAACCAACTATACCTCACCATCCTGTGACTGGTGGTGTCTGGGATCACCCCGAGAAGCTGACGCTATACGGCTTTCCACTGTGTCATATCAGGATCACATGGGATCAGGCCGCCAACCCTGACCTGCAGGCTAGTGAGCATCGAGAAGTCATACGGGGTTAGGGTCAGCTCCCTGATCGATGAGAAGTGGAATGAGTCCATAGGGTCTCACCATCTCTTTACCAGGGCCCCATATAGCCGCGACTTAGCCTTCATCTGTATGAGCCCTGAATAGAAGGGCCCAAAGCCGGCAACATAAACTAATGTGCGGACCTCTACAGGAAGCCTCTTATACCAGTGCCTGGGGCCAGATATGGATCCATAGCAGCCGATCCTCCTAGCTATCACCTGTAAATGGGGAGTGTAGGTAGCATTAATGAGTGGTCTGCTTATGAGATTCAACATATGTACAAAACGAATGAAAAGTTACTTATCGTGGAGGTATCGGTGGACAAGTGCTCCGTGGGCTCAGGGGAACAATGCGGGAACGTCCTCAGCCTCCATACTCGCACCTAAGACGGCCCCAGTACCAATGGTAGGTTCTGGGATAGGAACCTCGTCACTAGCCATAGATAGAAAATGAAGAAAAAGTGAAGAAAACGTGAAAGGATGAGTGAAAGTGAGTAAAAACCCAAAAATCCAAACCCTAGGAGAGAGCAAGTAAAGAGGTTGTGGAAAATCAAAGAGGGAAAGAAGGAAAGTGTGGGCAAATGTGAGAGGAATCAAGAGAAAAACTCAAAACTCCATCAAATCAAGTTTTGTTCAGTTCAAAATATAGAGGATTAAAGGGTTTTAAGGAAAATTTTGTGAGGATTGTTTGGTAACTCAAGGAAAGGGGAAATCTAGAGAGAGAGGGAGGTTAGAGAGAGAGGAGAGGGAGTTTCGGATGAGAGGGTGTGAGAAAATGAGGTTTGAGTTTGCTTAAAACAAACGTGGCTCGCAAAATGACTGATCTGCCCCTGTCTCGCTATCGAGGCTCGGCCGACTGTATTGAAGCCCGACCGTGCTTCATCAAGGCCCGACTAGTCCTCGGTGTGAGTTCAGTCAATTTTTGTTCTTTTTATTTCTTGTACTATGGAGTTTTAATCTGAAAAATATAACAAAAGCAAAGAAAAAAAAAATAGAGAAGAAAAAAAGGGAAGAGAAAGAAAAAAAAAAACAATGAGAAAAAAAAACAAAGAACAAAGGAAAATATCGAAATAAAGAAGTGAGTGAAGAAAATAAAATATAAAAAGGAGAAGGAAAGGAAAAGAGAGGAATTTTGTTCATTCTATTTTGTTTTATATTTATTTGATTCTTGATTTAAGTTGTTTAAACTTATTTGTTTAACTCATAGTTTTAACTCATAATGCAATTTGTTTTGTTTAAGACTTTTAATTTGTTTAAACTGTTCCATTAGTTTATAAATTGTTTTGCCTGAATCATAATCTATTCTGTTATTTCATAAACACACGATATTGTATGAATGGTTCATTTAGAGGCGTTCCAGATAAAATCATTCGTGCCACAGTAAAATAATTATCCATTTTACAATCAAATTGAAACGTGGTGTGTCGTATTCAAAAGCCCATTTTCAACACATGGGCAAATTGGCTTTCACTTTACTACGTTGCTTTGGTCGTTTTGATTTTACATCTCTTTGTGTAAAATTCGTGTTCACTTGTTTGTCACTTCGCTAATTCACGTTTATGCGTTGTATTGAGTTATCTCCTTGGACTATATTATATTTTCCGAGGCTTTCTGGGATTTGTTTGCTCTTTCATTGATCCAATTTCTCCAATCGCATGAGACATGTTAGGATTGTTCATCTCGGTTAAAAATGGTAGGTGCATCTGTTCGTTCACACCAATCTTTCCTCCTCTCGCGTGTGACGCGTTAGGAGTGCTTGGTTAAAAATGGCAGGTGTAGACACCCCATTTTTGACCGCCCTTAAGACTTGGGCGCCCCTGATTGCTTACTTGATGGTGAAAGTTGTGCAGTGCAAATGTTCGATTTCTTCGGCAAGAGGAGCTTTAAATCCTAACCTCACACCCCATTTTGGACCAAGACTTTTGAGCAAAAATATTTTAGACCTTAAAACCCTCTCTCTCAAAATATTTTGGAAAAAGGTTCTACGATGTTCCGAGGCTTGCATTTCGTTAAATGTTGCGCACTTTTCGGTAAATCGTGCAAGGACAAAGTGGAAATAAATGAAAGAGAAACGAACTTTTTGAATTTTTTTTTAAAACATCTTGTTTAGAGGTTTGGAGTTAAAGAAAATTGGAGGAGAGGGAAGAAACCTAGTTGGGGAAGAAGTTGGGCATGAACTGTTAAGAGAGAGTCGAGCAGCCCTCGCTAAATCAGGCTTATCCGTTTGTATACTTGGATTGCAACTATGAGGCCAACACCATTGGAAAGAAGACTTCTAAGGCTTCATTTTGCACTCAAGAACCTCCTAAAGCCAAGTCCAGATGAGGGAGATATGGTTGGTTGAAGTTGGGCATGAATCCGGTTAGGACCAAGACTGAGTAGTCTTCACCAAAAGAGGCACATCTCTTAGCACACTTCGAAGTTTGATGTGAGGATACTACCATTGGAAAGAAGACTTCCGAGGCTTCAATTTAGATACACGAATGACCTACAAAGGAGTCCAGAAGAAGGAGATATGCCCGTTTGAAGTTGGACTTGGAGAGCAGAATTTGCTGTCGGCCACTGGTAGTGGCCGGTCGGCCACGGGTGTGGCTGGTCAGCCACAGATGTGTACGGTCGGCCACGAATGTGACAGGTCGGCCACTAATGTCCAAAACTCAGATTTTTTGAAGATATTTCTCCTCCAGCTGTCCTAAATCAGATATTTTCGAACAAAGCTCTTGAATTTTTATATATAGAAGGCCTTCTCTATTATTTGCAAGGTTAGAAGATTTTGGGAGCCTCTCTCTCTAAAAAATCCTCTGTCTCTAGATTTCTCTCTCTCTTTCTCTTTCGTGCATAGGAGTAGAGAAACGCTTCTAGTTTGCCAAGACATCCTTAACCAAAGTTGCTTACCTTTGGGCTGAGATTCCTTGGGAGCTTCTTTGAGATTTGGAAGGTGATTTTAGCTTGATTTGGTGCCTCAGTTGTGCCTAAAGTGTGCTTGGCTTCAAGAGGTATAACTCTTCCCTTTTGTACTTGTTTTGCACACTTGCTTTATCACCCTTTTCCCATTGTTTTTGGACTATTTTTGTGACAACCCTCATCACTGATTAGTGCTAATCTATGATTAAGCATGTGAAGTGACTGATTGACTGAGGTACTGACTGATTGATTGAGTGTATTAGTTTTAATGCATGTCTATCTGTTTGATTGCTAAATTATCTGTTCTTGTATTATGTTTAAACTGCAAATTGAAGGCCTTATCGGCGGCTGAATCTGAAATTGATTAATGTTTCATGCTAATTAGAATTTATGTGATTTTATGGTATATTTAATTGAAATGTGATTTGGTATGATTGAATTAAATTAAATAAAGCTAAATTACATAAGTTAGACTTATTTACCCTTTTACCATTTAGTGGCCTATCTCTATAACACTTTGAGACTTGATTTTATGTCATTTCATCAACCCATTTCTTGAGCCTAACCGACTATAGAGAGAGAGATAGGGGATAGTTTGAGTTCAACAAGAATTGCTTGGAAAATTAGAAGAATTGAAGAGTAGATTGCAAATTGAGCTAGTGTATCTTGAATTCAAGACTTAAGGTAGGGAGTTCTTCCTTTAAATTGTGTATTCAAGTTGTTCTTGCATGGTTCATGGTAGGTAGGAACTTAAGGTCACAAATTGGTTTTAAATTGTTGAATTGAAGCTTGATTCATGCATGCATGTTTACATTGTTGAGTTTTGAGTTGATTTCATGGAAATCTTCACATGCATGTTTATATTCTAGCTATAGTCCATGAATTCATCATGTTTTTGAAAGGATTGACTCATTTGTTCTTGTATTAGAAGCTTTGAAATTGATCAAATTCATGCATGTTGCATGTACATCATGTTCTTGAAATTATTGTTGAAAATGTGGTTAATTGACTTACCTTTGGGCTTGATTTTACAAAATTGATCTTCAAAACATGTTATACTATTAGTTTACAAGAGTTTTCCAGAAAATTAGCCCAAAAGGATCGAATTTGATGCTTTGAAGTTGAGTTTTGAGCTTGTAGGTTCAATCTGGAATTTCCAGAATTTGGACCCACGCTCGAGCGTAGGACTTCACGCTTGAGCGTACACTCTGAGTTCATGCAGTCCGCTCGAGCAGGAAAAGTGACGCTCGAGCAGGAAATGTGTGTATCCAGTACTTTGCATGTGTTTACAGTCCGCTCAAGCGGGGGAATGTACGCTCAAGCGAGGACTTGTGTCTCACGCTCGAGCGGGTATCGAGCGCCCATCGAGCGTGAATTTTGTGCATCTAGTACTTTTACAGTCCGCTCGAGCGGAGGAATCCACGCTTGAGCGGAGCCCTTTTGTCTGCATGTCCGCTCAAGTGGAGAAAGCCACGCTCGAGCGGGACTCCTGTTTTCTGAAAATTTTGAAAAGTGTTTAAAAGTGCATCTTTGCATCCTCTTTCCATCCTAGGCATTCCTAGGGCATGTTTAAGACATCTTAAGGAGGATATTGATGTAGAACCACACCGAGGCAAATTAGGGATTAAGTTATTATTTTCCCAACTGTGTAGCTTAGCGTGTGTTCGTTCTGTAACTGTGTAGGGTTGGCATCCGAGGACGCTCTAGCTGCTTATAGCCCAGTGCTCTGTGAGTAACAATGTTGTAAAGATATGTTCAATTGAGATTATTTTCTGAACAAATGACCATACTTCTTTATGAAATGACACTGTTTACTGAATGAATGTTTGTCCTATTTGTGAACTGTATTCGTGGCATCCATAGCAATTTACTGTTACTGAACTGTTATGGCTACTGTCACAGAGATCTCTGTCGGTTCCCACGTTGGAACCACTACTGTTCACTGATATGATGGCCATCAATTGACTGTTCGGTCTGTTAAGACCTACTGTACTGTTTGCTATTGGATGTACCACTTATGACTGCTATGATCGAATAATTGTTATACTGATAAATGACTGTTTTCAATACTGAAAGGACATTCATTCTTAACCGCTTTACGTATATGTTATTCACTGGGCTTTAGCTCATTGCTCATATATATATATGTAGGTGTTCAGGCACCTGACCGTTGCTAGAAGCGCTAGGCTAAGCTCCCGTTTTGTCAAAGCCAACCACTGTGCCTCACTGAGAGGTTCCAAGTCCTTCAAGCTAGGGCTTTTGGGGGTGTTTTAGGTTTCTCCCCTTTTTGTATCTGTTTTTGTAATACTGTATAGACTTTACCTGTACTGTACTGTTATGGTGGGGATCTGGTCCCTAACCTGAATATCTGTATATGATGTATGTACATACTGTTTTGTTTCGAATGTGAATATGTTTTGAAAAGTCTTTTTGCATACAGACTGTCACAGCTCATTGGACATCTTTGTATTACTGTTTTGGCTTCCGACCCCATGTACTACATGTATTCTTGTTTTATTGTTACAGTGCCTTGGTAATCTCGGATTCTTGGCGATTCTGATGTTAAACCCATAGGGGCGGGTATGGGTCGTGACAATTTTGGGGCTGGTTTTGAACTACAAAAACCTATGTTTTTCAGTCCTAAAAATGGTGGTTTGAGCCTTTGTGAGTTAGGGGGTTGTCTCCCTTTTGGCTCTTTGGCTTGTTAAGCCTTTTGTGCCATTTCTTACCACTTTTAAATCAAACTTTTTGGGCCTTTTAACCACTGAAATTTAGAAGTTTTTCAGTGATGAAAACCTTCTTTTGAAGTCCAAAATTGGAGGGGTTAGCCTTCCTTCCTTGTGTCGTGCTTCAATGCCTAGTTAGCATTACATGGTAGCATGTTTTTGTGGCTTAACCTAGCTTAATTCAAGCATGTTTTAGGCTTTATTTTGGACTGATATAGCTCTGTTTTGGGCTGTTTCGGTCATATGTGTCTTGTTTTACATAGCTGTAGTGCAAATGGCTTCATTAGCTTGGCATTTTAAGCATTCAAATATGTTTTGCTTGGAATGGATGCATGTTATAATGTATTTTTACATGTAATTTCAGCACATGTAGCTATGTCATATGCTCATTTGTTTCACTCTTTCATTGTCTTTTAGAGTTGCTCTTGAGTCTTGTTTGTGAGTTAACATGTGAACATGTTTTTCTAGCCTTTTGAACCTCAATCTCAGCAAGTTTTAGCCACTATTTTGGCATGTTTTAACTCTGTTTTGAGTTGGTTTGATCATATGAGACTTGCTTTGTATGCTTGTAGTGCAATTGTGCTTGATAGCCTAGTTTGTGTTGTGTTAGCCTTTCATTCTAGCTATTCTTGGCTTGCTTCAAGCATGTTTTAGGACTTCTTTTAGGCTGTTTTTAGGACTGTTTTGAAGTGTTTGTTCCTTGTGAGCTTTGTATTGCATGCCTATAGTGTAGTGTGCTTCACTGGTTTGGTGTTTTAAGCCTTTGAGCATGTTGTGCATGTGTTGCTTGCATGTTGTAGTATCATTTGTCATGCCACTTCAGCACTAAAATATCTGAAACCTCCCTCATTTCTTCACTTTTCATTTGCTTTGAGGGTTGGCTAGCCTTAGGGTTATGTTTAAGCTTGAGATTGAGACTTGTGCTTAATGGTTTTAACCTTCTTTTGGGGGTTTCTACTAACCAACGGCATGATCTCTCTCATGTTCTAAGTCATCCCTTGAATGACCTCTCTCTCATTAGAGGACACTCATCTTGGACTTAATCAATTAAAGAATGGTTTGGTAATGCTAAAATGAGTAAACAAAATCGAACAAGTAAAACATGACCAAGACAAGCATGTTGTGTTGCATTGCATGTGTTTGGATCGGACGTTAATCCAAACACAAGAAATGAGGGACGTTTCATACTCAAAGTGATGAAACGTGTCACGTTTCTTGGTCGCCGTCACCCTTGATCATGTATGATAGGGTGGTGGTCTTTCGAGTCTTATTTGTGCATTCATTAACTTGTATAAGCTTGACTCTTTGGCCGTCATGCATTGAAATGCTTGATTGGTGGCTTGAAAGCCAAGTGCCATTCTCATTTGAGCTTGAGAAATGATAAGGAGGGTGGCAGTACACACATTCATTGAAAAATGCATTGTTTTGCCTCTGTTTGCTCTCTGTTGCAGCAAAAGGAGAAAATTCAGGGAAAGGGGTGGCCAACTGGCCACCAGTGGTGGCCGACAGCCACAAGTAATGGCCGACCAGCCAGTTGCAGTGGCTGATAGCCACCTATGGTAACCGATCGGCCACCAATGAAAAAGTTGTTCAAAATGTTCCTGTGTTAGAGCAGAAGTGTTTTGGAAGTTGGCACAATTTTTAGTGGTTCAAAAATGTGCAAACAGAGGCTACAGTGGCATAGCGGTGCATTTTTGAGTGGAGCAACCGAGCATGCATGCATCCCTCGCCCTCGAGGCCATTGCTTTAATTAGTTAGCATAGCTAATTATTCAATTCAAGTGTTGTAATTATTTAATTAGCTTAGATAGTTAATTAGTTTAATTGCTTCAATTAGCATAGCATAGATAGTTATTCAATTGTTGTAATAATTAGTTAATTAGAATAGTTAATTAGTTTGTTTTGTAATAATTAGCTTAGCTTAGCTTATTCATTCGGACCCTCCATCGTGAGGGCGTAATGTTGTAATAAGTGTGTGTGTGTGTGTGAATGTCTTCCAACCCCACATCTTTCTCCCTTTTACTTAATTGTTTTTGATGGGTAGTTTAGGAGCAACATATTTCAATTAGCATACCTTATGCTTGCATGTTTGCATCATTCATTTGTCTTGCATGCACTGAGGCTCGGCGCATCATTCAAACTGCATCGTCAATTCAATACTTATTTGAATAAGTGTTTAAATGCATACTATCAAATTGTTGCAAATAACATGTTAAGTAGCCGAGCCTATTTAGATAGCATCTTGCATGTTTTGCATTAGTCATTTAACATAGTTAGGAATCACGCATTTTTCTAACTTTGTTTTATTTCCTAGCTTGGAGTATTAGGTAAGTTTTTATGCTTTAGCATATCGCATGAATGTGTATGTTGACATGTTTCGTATGCTTGCCATGAGGCTATATGCTTACTTGCTAAACTGCATCAATGCATGTGGATGAAGGCTTTGTTACTTGAATTAGAACGATTCAACAAATGAAAGTTTTAAGCCCACTTGCGAGTGGCAAATTCAAACCATTTTCGAAAACAAACATGAGTTGAATTGTTCCAAGTTTTGTGACTTAGTCTATACTTGCTTGTGTGCGCCACATAGTAATGTTAGATTAAATAACCGGACAAGAACACATGAGGTTTATAAAATCACATATCATGATTAGTAGAGGCCAATCTTTGATCGGGCGAGCGGGGGTGCTCATTTCAGGACCTTCCCCTCTCGTACCCAAGTTCCTGAGTCGAGACAATTTTGGTAATGACGGACACGTGGCCTTTGGCACGAGTCAGGGTTTCCTAAATTTTTCAAAAATAAAATATTTAGGTGGCGACTCTGTAATCTGGCAAAGCAGTCCAATTTTGGCATTATTTGATTTAAAATCGATTTTCCAAAATGATTTGTCGGGTTGGACTCTTTGGTGTTTATTAGTTTCACATTGCACTTGGTGAGTTTAGATTTAGAACCGTGATAGGAGTCCGAACTGTAGGACCAATTCGAGCTTCCGAAAGGTGGTGTGAAAACGTTGAGTCTACAACAGGTGTGCCTGTTTGTTCACACCAATCTTTCCTTCTCTCATGTGCGATGCGTTGGGAGTGCTCGGTTAAAAATGGCAGGTGCGCCTATTTGTTCACACCAATCTTTCCTCCTTTTGCATGCGACGCGTTAGGAATGCTCGGTTAAAAATGACCGGTGTGCCTGTTCATTCACACCAATCTTTCCTTCTATCACGTGTGATGCGTTAGGAATGCTCGGTTAAAAATGACAGGTGCGCCTGTTCATTCACACCAATCTTTCCTCCTTTCGTGTGCGATATGTTAGGATTGCTTATCTCAGTTAAAAACGGCAGGTGTGCCTGTTCGTTCACACTAATCTTTTCTCTTCTTGCATGCGACGTGGTATGAATGCTTTTCTCAGTTAAAAACATCAGTTATGCTTGTTTGTTCACACTACCATTTCTCCTATCGCGTGAGACACGATAGGATCTCGGTTGAAAACCTTAGGTGCGCTTGTTGGTTACGTTGCCCTTCACCCTTCCTGCGCGAGGCGTAGTTAGGTCTACTTTTTTTCTTACATCATTTCTATGTGAGACGTAGTTTGGTTTGTGCTTTCTTTGTCCTTTCCATGTGAAACGTGTCTATTTATTCACTCATTTCTGTGTGAAACACGGCGGGATTTGTTTTGTTTTGATTTGCGCTTTCGTTCATTATCGCTTTCTTGTTTTACTTGTGGCGTTGTTTTGTCGCTTGTTATTTACATTCAAATGTTTCATTGCATTGTTTCATTGTATGATCATAAGTTATTTGTTGCATTTCATTTTCTGCTTTGTCCTCGAGTTCAATCTTTGCATTTATGTCTTGATTTCTTTCCCGAGCCTTGTGGCCTCGTCAAATGGGTCATCTCTGGGCTTTGATATTCACTCACGTCACTTTATGACTTTGAGCTTTGTCAAAGAGAGACAACTGTAGACACCCCATTTTTTGACAGCCCGCAAGGCTTGAGCGCTTTGCCCGGTACACTCAATGAAGAAAGTGGTGTTGTATGTGGTTCGAGGTCTCAACGAAGGGACTATGTTTAAGCTCCGAAACAATTCCAAACCTCCTATATTCACACTGTTTGTACCTCAAAAATCCATTTTTACACATTGTGTCACCCTATGCTGAGTTTGATGCAGAGAGATAGGAGATCACATTGAGGCCCGGTCGTGCCTCATTAGGAGCCGGTCTTGGCTATTGATGGCCAGCCATGCCTTAGTAGCGAGAAACATAGTTCTAGGCGGGAACCCGCCATCTGTCCATTTTTGAAGATATTTCTTGCTCAAATTCTATAAAAACGAAGTTGTGTCTTTGTTTTGAGGGTTGAAGAATTTCTAAAAAGCTTATACACCTTCTTGAGAGCTCCTTCTTCTTGTGCAAGCAACCTTTGAGCAAGCTTACCACCTTGAACCTATATCCATACACCATATACACCTTCACACCTTAGCCTTGGAACCTTGGTTGAGCCTTGAGCATCACAATTCAAGCTTGAGAGTGTGTTTGGACTTAGTTTGATTCACAAACAAAGAGCTTACCTTTCTTAAGAGGTATAAGCTTGTTATCTCTTCTCTTGCTCTCTTTGTGATCTTTTGCTATCAAATGGTGGCCTGCCGGCCACTGATGGCTGGTTCTTCCTGTTGCAACAGAGAACAAACAGAGCAAGGACAGGGTAGTCTCAAGGGTTGTTTGCACAACTTACCTCTCCTTACCATCAAACAGCTCAAAGGAGTGGTAAATTTTAGTTCACAAACCATCAACCGATGCAATTTCATTGCATGATGGCCTATGAACCAAAGGGTGCAAATTCAATGAATGCAACAAAACAAGACTCTCAAAACCACCTCCCTGTCATGGATTGATCAAGGGAAGTGGTTAACAATAAATCTTGAGTTGTTTGCATCACTCATGAGTATGAAATGACTCAAGACTCAAGGGTTCAATTAACGTTCGATTGAACCGAAGCCAAATTATTATCTTGCACATTTTTTAGCCTCAATTTTATTACTTCATTTTAATCACCTTTCAATTTTTTAATCAATTGAGTCAGTGAGTTTAAGTTCTCTAAATGAGAGAAGTGTCAAACCAAGAGTTGGCTTAAGGCATGAGAGAGATGTCATGTTGTTGATAATGAACCCCTAAGCATGACAACCTCAATCTCAAGCTTAAAAGAACAATAGGTTTGAAACAACTCTTAAAGCAAAGCAAAAGCCAAGAAAGGAGGGAGGTTGCAGAGGTGATTAGAGGTGATTAAAGGTGATCACAAGTATGGAAAGCCATAAATAAACACTATCAACTCAAATAAGATGGTGTCTAATGCCTAAAACACCAAATTTATGAGGACAATTACACTACAAGTATGCAAAACAAAGCTCAAATGAAGTAAACAACCAAAAACAGTCCTAAATAAGTCCTAAAACATGCTGGAATTAAGACAAAAATAGCTAGAACAATAAGCTAAAACATGGAGCATGCTAGGCTAGTAAACAAAACAAAAGGAGGGAAGGCTAACCCCTCCAATTTTGGACTTCAAAACAATATTTTAGCAACTGAAATAACTCTAAAAATTAGTCTTTAAAAGCTCAAAAAGAGATAATGTAAAGGTGGGAAACACAAGGGTAAAGGCCTTGAAAGCAAGGTGTAAAGAAGAGTGAACCACCCCTCAATTCTTATTGGCCTTAAACCACAAGTTTCAGCCCAAAAATATAGAGTTTATATAGCCCAAAAACAGTGGAAAAACAGTAAGGAAAAGAGTGATTAAAGCAAGTAAAGAAGCAAAGCTTTATACCTCTTGAAGAGGAGATCACTTTCAAACAACAAAACCACACTTGCACACCCTCAAGAGCTCAAGATGGGCTCAAAGGTACCTCAGTTCAAAGATGGAGAGGTTTGGTTAAGAGTGTATAGGTGTATAGGCAAAGGTGTAAGAAATTTGCAAGAGAGAGAGAGAGAAAATAATTTTGATCCAAATTTTTTCTAACCTCCCAAGCAAGAGGGGAGGTCCTCTATATATAGAAAACATGAACCTCCCTCAGAAACATCCATCCATACACGTGGGAGTAGATGCAAGCATATATGCAAACAGCTGGCAGAAAATATCAGCAAAACACACTTATGGCCGACAGCCAAAAGCTGTGGTCGGCAGCCAATATCAGTGGCTGGCAGGCCACAAGAGGTTACAGGCTTGAAAAACTCTGGTTTTGGTCCAAAAATAAGGCAATAGGTGTGTAGGGTTTGAAAGCTCAAAGCTGTGGCATTCCGCTGAGGACTTCAAGCACTTGACAAGCATATACACTCATCATTAGGTGTGCAAGTGGTGACGTCCAAGTCATAAGGGCGGTCAAAAATGGGGTGTCTACATATGCCATATTCATAGCCGAACCTATTAATTGCATACACATATGTGTCGCATTAGTTATTGCATTAGTTAGGAGCATGCATATTTTCTAATTATTTGGCTTTGTTTTGGCTCGAAGTACTAGGTGAGCAATTTTGAGTTTTAGCATCTTGCATCGAATGTTTGTATTGCCATGCCAAGCATATTTTCATGAGGCTAATTGCTTAAATGATATATCTGTTTGAATGCCTATGGATGGAGGCCAGTTGCCAAAATTGGGACAAATTGATTAATGTACAAACTCACCTTTTAAAGTGACGAGTATCAAAAAACAATTTTCAAATAAGCATGAAATCAAAGTGTTCCAATCTTTGCAAATTAGTCTATACTTATGTGCGTCACATAGTAAGTGTTAGTCTAAATAAAACCAGAACAAGAGCATATAATGTAAATAAAAAACACATCATGATTAGTAGAGGTAGATCTTTGATTGGGCGAGTGGGATGCTCAAGTCATGACCTTCCCCTTTCGTACCTAAGTTCCCCAGCCGAGACACTTTGGTGATGACAGATAAGTGACCTTTGGCACGAATCATGGAGTTTCCTAAATTTCCCAAAAATATTTAGGTGGCGACTCCGTAATCTGGCAAAGCTGTCCATTTTTGGCATTTGATTCAAATATCAATTTTCTGAAAGAATTGCTGAATTTGGACTCTTTTTGTGTTTTCATTATTTCTCATTGCACTTGTGAAATCAGATTCAGAACCATGGGAGTTCGAATTGCAGTGCTAGTTGTATCCAAAAGGAGCACAAAAAGCAAGCTACAACAGCTCCCACAACAAGTCGCTCAATTACGAAACGACCCATTTAGCCTCACAGTGGCTACGTTGTCCACTAGTGCCAACAACCCATCACTGGGAGGAGGGGAGGGGAAGGAGCAAGCTGAACAACTACAAGCAAGGATGCGCCTGAAAATGAAATGCCAAGGTAGTTAGGCAGTGAGGATCAAATTCTAACGACGGACAAAAACTTAGAAGAAAGCATCCTTGATCCTAAAGCGTCTTCAGATCCCTCTACTTGCTGGAAGTTGTTCGTAAGAGAGATGTGGAAGCTCTTTGTAGATGGAGCATTCAACAGGTACGGGGTTGGACCTAGGATAGTCCTCATCTCGCCAAATGGCTTGACCATTGAACAAGCTATCAACCTCAAATTTCCAGCATCCAACAATGTGGCAGAGTACGAAGCATTGTTAGCCGGTTTGAAGTCAGCCTACCGGATGAAGGCCACCGAGCTAATGGTGTATAGCAACTCTGAACTAGTAGTTAACCAAATATCCGGCGAGTATAAATCAAAGGTTGAAAAAATGGCCAAGTATCAGGAGCTGATCAGGAACGAAATCATGAAATTCAACGTAGTAAGGATAGAGCAAATCGACCGAAAAGAAAATAGAAAGGTGGATAAATTGGCCGGTTTGGCGTCGATGGCAGACACCTCTATCTTGCACCCTTTTTTAGTTGACTTCCTCTCAAGACCGAGCATCGAGGAACTTTAAACAGTTGAGGTAATCTGCGCCGAACTAGGTCCCTTCTAGATGGACCTCATCATCATGGTCTTAAAAGATAGCATTCTGCCAAAAGACAAGAAGGAGGCCAATAAGATTAGGGCGAAGTCACAACAATTTTGGCTTTCGCCATCTCTAGCACTGTACAAAAATTCCTTTACAGGACCGTACTTAACATGTGTCCATCCTAGCAAGGTCGAGGCATTTTTGTTCAAAATCCACGAGGGCATTTGTGGAAGTCACCAAGGAAGGAGATCTTTGGCCTATTAAGCTATCTTGTAGGGGTTTTGGTGGCCATATATGCAAGCAGATGCAGAGAAGTATGTCAAGAAATTCAAGAAATGTCAGAAGTTCGCATCAAGAAGCTCGGCCTCAAGAAGCACAATATCCTCTTCTTCATCTACCAATCGTTGTTGCTCGGCAGTCGAAGTGCAAGCTCGCTTGTTGGGCTGAGATGACGATGCCCTTGCAGTAGGGAGGGCGACGATGGTTTCATGCAGCTGCTTGAATGGGAGTTTCTTTGTTTGGATCTCGGCAGGAGCTTGCTCAGTGATAAGAGCTTGCATGGCTCTCTTTTTTACCATTTCTTGCTTTTTGGTACGAGAGATAAGGTTGATTTGAGGAAGGCTTGAGTCTGGTTCTGGCGAAGGTTTGAGGAGGAAGTCAATGACTTTCCTCTTCTTCTTGTCGTTATACTGGTAGATCGGCTCAAAGTTTTGACTTTTGTGAAATCACTTACTTTTTTTGTGAAAACTTATGCCTTTTTGTGAAATCATTTATTCTTTTTGTGAAAACTTACGCCTTTTGTGAAAAGTTACGTTTTTTTTGTGTTGACTTATGCCTTTTTGTGAAATCACTTATTCTATTTGAAAAAAACTTACACCTTTGTGAAATCACTTACTCTTTTTGTAAAAACTTAAGCCTCTTGTGTTTTTTCTTTTCGTGAAAACTTACGCCTTTTGTGTTTTTTTATTTTTTTGAAAAAACTTAAGCCTTTTTGTGAAATCACTTACTCTCATTGTGAAAACTTACACCTTTTTGCGAAATCACTTACTGTTTGTGAAAACTTATGACTTTTGTGTTTTTTCACTTACGCCTTTTTGTGTAATTACTTATTCTTTTTGTTAAATCACTTATTCTTTTTGTGAAAACTTACGCCTTTTTTTTTTTTTTTTTTTTAACTTCCAGTTATTGACATAACTTACGTCATTTTGTAAAATCCTATGCCTTCTTGTGAAATTACTTACTCTGTTTGTGAAAACTTCCTTTTGTGAAAACTTATGTCTTTTTGTGAAATCACTTATTCTGTATGTGTAAACTTACGCCTTTTGTGAAAACTTACGCCTTTTGTGAAATTATTTACTCTTTTTGTGAAATCACTTACCCACTTTGTAAAAACTTATGCCTTTTGTGGTTTTTTTATCAATTCTTAACAAAACTTGTGCCTTTTTGTGAAATTACTTACTCTATTTGTGAAAAGTTACACCTTTTTGTGAAATTACTTTCTCTTTTTGTGAAATCACTTACTCTCTTTGTGAAAACTTACGTCTTTTTGTGAAATCAGTTACTCTTTTTGTGAAAATTTACGCCTTTTTGTGAAATCACTTACTCTTTTTGTGAAAACTTATGCCTTTTTGTGAAATCACTTACTCTTTTTTTGCGAAATCACTTACTCTCTTTGTAAAAACTTACACCTTTTTGGGTTGACTTATGCCTATTTGTGAAAACTTATGCCTTTTTGTGTTGACTCACACCTTTTATGAAAACTTACGCCTTTTTATCTTGACTTGCGCCTTTTTGTGAAATCACTTACTCTCTTTGTGAAAACTTACATCTTTTGTGGAAACTTCCGCCATTTGTGAAAACTAATGCCTTTTTGTGTTGACTTACACCTTTTGTGAAATCACTTAAGCCTTTTGTGAAAACTTACGTCTTTTGTGACTCACGCATTTTTGTGAAATCTCTTGCTCTTTTTGTGAAAACTTACGCATTTTTTGAAATTTACGCGTTTTTGTGTTGACTTACATATTTTTGTAAAATCATTTACTCTCTTTGTGAAAACTTACGCCTTTTTGTGTTGACTTACGCATTTTTGTGAAATCATTTACTCTCTTTGTGAAAACTTACGCCTTTTACGAAAATTTATGTCTTTTTATGTTAAGTTATGCCTTTTTGTGAAATCACTTACTCACTTTGTGAATACGTACGCCTTTTGTGAAAACTTATGTCTTTTTGTATTGACTTACATGTTTTTGTGAAATCAATTACTCTCTTTGTGAAAACTTATGCCTTTTGTGAAACTTACGCCTTTTTGTGTTGACTTATGCCTTTTTGTGAAATCACATACTCTCTTTGTGAAAAGTTTTGCCTTTCATGAAAACTTACACCTTTTTGTTAAACAACTTACACTTTTTATGAACACTTATGCCTTTTTGTGAAATCACTTTTTTTTTTTTTTTTTTGTGTGAGTGAAAATTTATGGATTTTTATGAAATCACTTATTGTTTTTTTGAAAACTTAAGTCTTTTTGTGAAACCACTTACTTCTTTTGTGAAAACTTACGCCTTTTTGTGTTGGCTTATGCCTTTTTTTTGAAATCACTTACTTTCTTTGTGAAAACATCATTTTCTCGTTTTGTGAAAACTTATGCCTTATTGTGAAATCACTTAGTCTTTTTGTGAAAACGTACACTTTTTTGTGAAATTACTTACTCTTTTTGTGAAAACTTACGCATTTTGTGAAAAGTTACGACTTTTTGTATTGATTTACGTCTTTTTGTGAAATTACTTACTCTCTTTGTGAAAATTTACGTCTTGTGTGAAAACTTATGCCTTTTTGTGTTGACTTACACCTTTTGTGAAAACATACGCTTTTTTGTTTTGACTTACACCTTTTTTTGAAATCACTTACTCTCTTTGTGAAAACTTACGGCTTTTATGAAACTTATGCCTTTTTGCGTTGACTTATGGCTTACTCTCATTGTGAAAAGTTACGCCTTTCGTGAAAACTTATGCCTTTTTGTTAAACAACTTACACTTTCTGTGAACATTTATGCCTTTTTATGACATCACTTATTTTTTTTGTAAAAATTTACGTATTTTTGTGAAATCACTTATTGTTTTTGTGAAAACTTAAGCCTTTTTGTGAAAACACTTACTCCTTTTGTGAAAACTTACGCCTTTTTGTGTTGACTTATGCATTTTTTTTGAAATCATTTACTTTCTTTGTGAAAACATCATTTTCTCGTTTTGTGAAAACTTACGGCTTATTGTGAAATCACTTACTCTTTTTGTGAAAACGTACGCCTTTTTGTGAAATCACATACTCTTTTTGTGAAAATTTATGCATTTTGTGAAAAGTTACGACTTTTTGTGCTGACTTATGTCTTTTTGTGAAATTACTTACTCTTTTTGTGAAAACTTACGCCTTTTTGTGTTGACTTACTCTTTTTTGTGAAATCACTTACTCTTTGTGTAAAAACATACGCCTTTTTGTGGAATCAGTTACTCTATTTTTGAAAACTTATGCATTTCTATGAAATCACTTGCTCTCTTTGTGAAAACTTACGGCTCTTTGTAAAATCACTTATTGTTTTTGTGAAAACTTACGCCTGTAGACACCCCATTTTTGACCGACCATAAGACTCAGACGTCACTGATTAAGTGCTTGGTGATGTTGCATATTGTGCTCATTTTGAAGTTGCGGAGTCTCGGCCGCGAGCCTTGCCTCCGGACTTCCGGACTCTTTTGCGACTTGCCTCGGTTTGCGAACCGAGCTCTGTTTTCTTTGTTTTCTCTTCACGAAGGGAGGGAGAGGTCTCGTAGATCATCTCTCAGTGGCCGTAGGCTACATTTCGTGGTCGTAGGTCATTTTTTCCGTTTGGAGCCCGGTTTTCGATTTTCGGAGCCGTTAGCCGTGTGCCTCGGTTCGGGACCGTTTAACTACCTCCGATTGCTCTGATTTTTGGCATACACCTTGTTTCCTCCCTTTTGAGGGACATTGTGGCCCGAGAGACCAACTTCGTGGTCGAACGCCATCTCTGGTGCTTAATAGTCAATTTTCGGGGACCCGGGCCGCGCGTTTTGGCCCCCGAACCTTCGTTTTGCATCGGTTTGGGTTCATTTTTGGCGGAGACCTTATTTTCATGGTTAGGAAGGTTGTAGGAGGGTGGGAGGCCAGCAATTTTTCTGAAAAACCAGCCTTACTCTTCGTTGCTCTTCGTCGCCCGTTTTTCTTACTAGAAAGCTGGTTTTTCCCAGTCCCGGGCTACTTTTTCTGACTTTCCACCACACCATTGTGTTATACACACCTGGGAGGCCACCAATATGGGTAGGCCAACCAGTAATTGTTCCTGACCCTTTTGAACCCCTCTAAAAAGCTAGTTTTTCTCTCTCTTGGGTCATTTTTTTTGGTTTTTTCTCTGCACAGCTGTGTTGCACTCATCTAGGAGGCCACCTTTTTGGGTGGCCGGCCAGTAATTTTGCTTGACTCCTTTGACCCCTGGTCAGCCAGCCAGGGGAGGTGGCCGGCCGGCCACCTGGACCTTTTGAACCTGGCCGGCCAAGTTTGTCTCTCCAGGTGCATTCTAGCTGTGCCGGCTGTTTTGTACCAGATCTACTGCTCGAGGGTTTGTCCTTATTTTTGGTCTATTTTAGGTGGTTTTGACCCCTTTTGCTTGGTTTCAAGGTGGTTTGGCCCCTTTGGTCAAGCTTCTTGAGGAAGCTTAACCCTTTTAGGTTAGCTTCTTCAAGAAGCTTGACCCTTTTGGTCAAGCTTCCTTTAGAAGCGTTGAACACCCCTCTTGGCTTATCTGAGAAGCCTCACCCTTCTCCCTCTATATAATACACATTCTACCTCCATTGGAGAGGGTTAGAAGCTTTGGGCTGAGAATTATACATACAACCTCCTATATCTATACTTCAAGCCTCCAAATACCCATTTTCTTTGCCTTTTTACCCTACAACTCATAGCCTACCACCTCCCTCATCCATTCCAGCACCTTGGAGGTCACTTGAAGAGCTTGAGGAGTCACATTCTTGGTCTAGAAGTTGCTGAGGGCCAGCTCTACAAGGGTAAGCTTCTATTTCCCCCTTTTTTGCATTATTTTGCCCTATACTTTAGCCCCTTTTGCTTGCATTTTTGGGCTCCAAGCTAAACTGAAAAAGATCTTATTTTGAGATCCTCTTCAAATTTTTTTGAGAAAACTTTGTTGTTTGAAGTCATCTACTCCCCCTTTGTGCTTTATCTCTCTTTTAGGGCTTATTTTGCATGATATATTAGCCTTATTTGTGGGCATTTCTGGGCTTCGAGCCAAACTATGAAGTATATTATTTTGAGCCCCTCTTCAACTTTGTTGAAGGGATCTTTTCTGTTTGAGGCCATATCCTACCCCTTGCCCTTTATCCCTCTTTTAGGGCTAATTTTGCATCCTGTTTTAGCCTTACTTGTGAACATTTTCGAGATTTGTTATAAACTGTAAAAAGTCTTGTCTTGACTCCCTCTTGATGTTTGATTAAGGGAATTTTTCTGTTTGAGGTCATATACTTCCTTGTATGCTTGATTGCCTCTTGTTTTGAGCCTTACATCTAAGCCTTTGTTGCATGCTTTGTTTGACCTTCTAGCCACTAAAATCCAGTGGATTTTTAGTGGCTAGAATACTATTTTGAGAGCCAAAATCAGAGGGGGGTGACCCCCTCTCTCCTTGTCTTGTTTGTTGGCCTTTTTGGCCTTCCAAAGGGGCTCCATCTTGCATGCATTGAAGTCATTTTTCAGGGCCTTTTTGGTGAGTTTTAGGGCTGTCATATTTGATTTCCAGAGTTGGTTTTTCTATACTAAGTGTCTATCATGCATGTGTAGAGTAACCCCTCTTGTAGCCTTTCAAAGGAGCTCATCATTTGTGCATGTGTTGGCTGCATTTCAGAAGTTATTTGGGCACATTTTGACATGTTTTATTCACTGATTTTGACTGGTTTGATGAGTTCTCTTGTGCTTCATATACATGCCATGTAAACCATGCTTGCTAGTCATTATTGCATGCTATTTTAGTCCATCATGTTAGCACTTTTTGGCCATGCTTTAAACTGGAAATGTGCATGTTTTTGGACTGCCTTGGCTCTGTCTTTAGACTTCATGATCAAATAATGCTTTCTTTGTATACTTGTGGTTCAATGCATTGGACTAGTTTTGAGTTTCGGGGCTCTTTCATGCATTGGGTGCCATATTTCCATGATTTAGGACCATTGCGCACCATATTTCAGTGCTGGAAATTGCATGTTTGTATGCCATCTTTCATCTCTTGCCATGCTTTGGTAGAGTGGCATTTGATGCCTTAGGTTCGGTCATTGGTATTCGTGCATGTATGCACGCATTTCGGTTGTCTCATTTTCATCTAATGGCCGCTGATGTGAGTGTGACTGAGGTCCACTCATATTGGTGTAAGCCTATATTGCATTGTGCATGCCATCTTAGTCCATAGAATTGTGTATGCTAGGTTGTATGTTAGAGCATTGTGTATGCCATGTTATATCGAGCATTGTGTATGCCAGTTCATAGCATTGCGTATGTTAGGTTGTGTGTTAGTCGCATTCATGCATGTCATGCATATTGCATCGTGCTTGGGATAGGAGTTAGCCCAAGCACGGGAAACGAGGGACGTTTCGTACTTCGAGTGACGGAACGTGTCTCAATTCTCGGTCACCCACACTCCGGATTAACCATGATGGAGTCTCGGTCATGTTGTGTTTTCATGTGCATTCATTTCATATTGAGTCGTACAATTCGACTCCTCGGCCATCATGCATCGAGATGCGTGATTGGTGGCACGAGGATCGAGGACTACACTCTCTAAAGAGTAGTCATGCATACATATGTGAAAATACTTTGCCATGTCCCTTTCTTGCTCTCTATTGCAGCAAATCAGAAACTGGCAGTCTTTTGGGGCTTCGCGCAATATTTCGGGCTTAATTGTAAACAGAGGCTAATCGAGGCATCGCAATGGATTTCCGCGCAAAGGCAACTCAAGCATGCATCATTCATCATTTGGAACAGAACTGAGGCGGTCCATAGATTTGCGTGCTAGTTTACTGCTTTCCTAGTTAAATTTGTTAATTAATTAGGGTTTTGTACTTATTTGGACTGTATTATTTATTCGGGACTGCATTTATTCGGACCCTCCGAGCGATTGCACAATTGTAATAAGTGTGCGTGCGTGTGATGTATGTCTTCCAACCCCACATCTTTCTCCCTTTTATTTACCAGCTTATGATGGTTAGATTAGGGCATGTTTCACTTAGCATACAGTATGATAGCATGCTTGCATTCATTCATCTGTTTTACATGCATCGGGCTCGACGCATCATACTAACTACATTGTATTTCAATTCCAAGTTGAATACATGTTATCTGTTGCATTTCATATGCCATGTTTAGAATAGTCGTGCCTATTGTAGTTGCATTCCTGCATGTGTTGCATTAGGCATTTTAGCATAGTTAGGATCATGTATGGATTTCTAACATAGCTTCTGTTTTGGCTCAGAGTACTCGGTAAGTGTTTATGCTTTAGCATCCTTGCATGTGTGTGAGTGACTGCCATTATAGCATGCTTACTATGAGGCTATATGCTTATATGATATAACTGCCTGAATGCCTGTGGGTGAAGGTTGGGTTATTTGGATTGGAACAAATCATCGACTGTGAGTTTTAAGCCCACTAGATAGTGGCAAAACCTTCTTTTTCTAAGCCCACCCGAGGGCGGCAAAATCTGCATTTTTTAAGCCTACTTGCGAGTAGCAAACCATCTTTCAAAAAAAAAACATGAAACGTTTTGTTCTAATTCAGGCGACCCGGTCTATACTTGTATGCTGTGTGCATCACATAGTAATCCTAGGCTAATAA
Source organism: Camellia lanceoleosa (assembly GCA_025200525.1). NCBI lineage: Eukaryota > Viridiplantae > Streptophyta > Magnoliopsida > Ericales > Theaceae > Camellia > Camellia lanceoleosa. The sequence continues at coordinate 170,671,522 of CM045769.1, forward strand.
ATTGCAATAAGAACGCATATGTTTTCAAAACTAGATATCATGGTTAGTAGATGCCGATCTGTGATCAGGCGAGCGGGGGTGCTCACGAAGTGACCTTCCCCAATCGTACCTATGTTCCTGAACCGAGGCAACTTTGGTGATGATGGACACGTGGGCTTAGGCAACGAGTCGGGGTTTCCTAAATTTCTCTCAAAAATAAAATATTTAGGTGGCGACTCTGTATCTGGGAAAGCAGTCCATGTTTGGCACTTCTTTCAAAAAATTTGTTTTCAAAAACGATTTTCTGGATTTGGACTCTTTGATGATTCATCGGTCTTGCATTGCACTCTGCGAGATTAGATACAGGACCGTGACGTTGAGTCCTGAACTGTAGTGAGCCCAAGTGAACAAAACGGTATTTCCCTCCCGGGATGTTTGGGGACGTCTACAGTTTCTGGCGACTCTGCTGGGGAGTTAGAGAACTTGACTCCAATTCATGATATCTTGTTTTGATTACACTTATGTGTTTCTTTGCATTGCATTTGGATTGGTGCGCCTAGAACACCGTGTTTGCCATCTGCGATTCCTGAGCGGTTTGCCAGAGGTTGCGTGCCATAAGGCTTACCGGTTACGGGCTCTGCCAGTATGGGAACACAAACCCCAATTTTACCGAGGCACCCTTTTGACCATTCGACCTAGTGCATATTCGGAATCCATAGTGACCATTCCAAGCTAGGACAGGTTGCTTACCCGATATAGGTTGTTTGAAACCGCTGCGTGCGTAGTGAAACCCTAGTTCCTGACAAAATAGGACAGGGAAACCCTACCCCAACATAGGGGTGTTTTGGCTCTCACTTGTTTGTTATGTGCTTTAGAGTGCGTCTCTACAGGAATGCATGTATCAGTTTACGAGTTTGGGCATCAGCCCTGCGGGCATCAGTCAGTGTTTGAGAATCAGTTATCTGCGGGTATCAGATTCAGTCTTGGGGAACAGTGATTCAAGGATAGTGATTAGTGCTTGAGGACAGTGTGTATTCAGCTTATCGACCGTGTGTTGTTATGCCCAGCTGTGTGTTGTGTATTTATTTTAAGCTGCTATACTGTTCATTTATTTGGTTATTTATTTCCTCATTGTTTTAATTATCTTTTTGCTAGGGCAGTTTTAGCACAATTGCTTCAAACCAAGCAGATATTCCCCAAGCACTCTGGACAAGAGGTCGTTGGCTCAATCGATTTGAGGATCTGGTTGACGGACAACCATTGTTTCATTCTCTACCCCTGGTTGTCAGACGGAGGTCGAGAAAACGCAGTGTGTCTGAGCAGAGGTTACCAGAGCAGTGGTCTATCCTAGTAGTGAACAGTTGAGCTGAGGTCTCAGTTTCTACCATAGAGATACACATACCAATCAGTCAGCAGGATCAGCAGAACATGGCCGGAATGGAAGAAATGATGTGCCAACTCCAAGAGAGTATGAAGCAAATGCAGGAGGGCTGTCATGGCGAGTTCTCTCTAAAGCGAGCCACAATCATGACCCAACAGGCGGAGCTAATTACCCGGCTCCAACAGCAAGCCGGAGCATCAGCCTCACATCTAGTTCCTCCCTCCACCAGGGGTTCCGCTACCCGAGCAGACACCAACTACCCAGAATGTCATGCCAAATGTCCATGCCGTTCAAGAGGACACATACATCCCAACGAGGCCGGCTCCGCCCCCGCTTCCACCTTAATTATCCAAGGTACATACACCCGTCAACTACCCGGACTCTCCCTTCGAGTTCAAAGTAGACCCTACAGCACTGAAATTGAGCAAGCTCGAGAAGCTATTCAAAAAATCCCAAGGGGTAAAGGCTATCCCGGATATCGAGGACGTATATACTGATGTGGCTGTGACGTTGCCGAATAGATTCAAAATGTCGCAGATCGATCACTTCGATGGATCTGGGGATCCCATGGTCCACCTCCGGCTATTCTCAAATATACTACGGCCGATGGGCCTAACCAGACCCCAGAAGCTTTCGCTATTCGGCTGGACCCTATCGAGTGTGGCTGCTATTTGGTATGCGAAATTGGAAGATGATGTCAAGCGAAGTTGGGCTGAAATAGCCGAGGCCTTTGTCGCGCAATACTCATACAACACCCAAATTGAGATTACAACCCGTGATCTCGAAACAATAAGGCAAGAGCCCAAAGAGAGCTTCTCGGATTTTGTGACCTGGTGGAGGGCGAAGGCCTCGATGATGACTCTAAGGCCCACCGATAAGGACCAGATTAGGATGATTGTGCGCAACCTCCAGCCAAAACTGATGCAAAAAATGATTGTACTCCCCTTCCCCACCTTTTCGGATCTGCATGAGATGGGGGTACCAATTGAAGATGCAATGAAACAGGGTCTGATTGACCAAGGCAGGGAGCAACCCCGGAGAACCTTTAACCGCAACAACAATGCAGGCCCGAGTGGCGCCACAACTGCAAGAACATCAGAGGTAAGCATGGTCGCCACCATCCCCCCTCCCCCTCCAAGGCCCATGGCAGCCACACCCTTCTCCAGCGCATCCGGACGCAATACACAGACCACCAAATACCAACCCAGAGGCCAAAGAACCTTCGCCCCATTGTACATGCCCCTGTCCAAGGCTCTAGGGGTCTTAATCAGAAAAGGGCATCTAAAACCCCACAGGAGGCGTTACCAAATCCACTACCCCCACTCACAACCCGGCCAAATCTGCGCATATCACCGGCAACACACGGTTATGGCGGCGACCAATGTTTGATTAAATCCACGAGATTCAAGATCTCATTGACAAACAGGTGATTTTGCCGCCAGAAAGGCCCAATGTCACAACCAACCTACTCCCTACACACAACCAAGCTCTACCTCACAAAAGAATCAACTTTATCCAGACTAGGGTCGTGTCTTACGATCCTAGCATCTATATCACTCATTTCCATTTACCCAAGCCAGAGGTGCTCCTTCCTGACTGCACTGACTTTTTGTGCATGCTGGATATCTCCACAACCCAACCTGAGCCAATGGTAGTGGCTGTTGAAGACGGTGCATGGGAGATTGCAGAGGAGGATGAAATGGTTGAGTCAGGGTTTGACGATCAGGAATTTTCTTTGGGAAGCCTACGATCCAGTGATTACATTTTGTCGATGGGCGATTTGAGCCAAGTGTAGAATTGCGAGAGAGCGAAGCTGTGTGATCCAAGGGGATAGATTTGAGCAGGGAACGGATGATTTAACGGCCGTAGAAGAGGGTTTTGCCAACCTCCAGTTTTTCAATGACCAGGAATCAAGGGACGCAGCAGTCAATTGGTTTGATTATGAGGAATCGACAGAGGCTACCGGATGGCTGGATGATCAACCGGATGTTGTAGAGTTACAACCGGGCCCGGCAGGGGCGAGGGTATCAGTTGTGGCCGGAAGGGTCGGAAGTCAGAGTACATTGCCGGAGAGCGCCGGTACGAAGAATTTCGTTAGAATGCAGGGAAAGCTAAACAACAAACTGCGCCAACGCAGGTGGAACAAGAAAAGTTTTGGGATTCTGAGAGAACTGGGAAAGCCAAATCCCATGAAGGGATTGAAAATGCTATGGGCACAAGGACAGGAGATGCTGCGAGCATGTGGGTTGAAAGTACTGCGAGTACAATCACGCCGGAGCCAAACAGATGTCTGTTAACTGCTCATGGGATGTGGTGGGAGGACGATGATTTATGTCTTGCCCACACAGACGAGGATTGGGGGAACAATCAACCAGACGACACCTGGTATCTCAATGAGGTTGATCACATGACAAGAAGTGGGCGGTATTTCAAGCCCCCATACCTAGACCAGCCAGAGGCATCTGGGAAGGATAAGGAAGCTAAGAGACAGAAAGAGAAACAACTTGAGGAAGAGGCTGTGCTCAAACAGTTAAAAAAGATACAAGTAGACATCTCCATCTGGGGACTGCTTATGGCATCACGAGTGCACAGACAGGCTGTCCTATCTGCCATGGACAAGGCCAAACTCTCGATAGGGACCGCGCCGGAGCAACTGGTAGGATTAGTCTTTCCGGGAGGAGCTACCCCGATGCTGACTTTTTCTAACAAAGAACTGCCACCTGAGGGTGCAAGCCACAATAAGCCACTCTACATCTCTGTGGAGTGTAGAAATAAATGGATACCGGTGGTTCTTGTTGATACCGGATCCGCCATCAACGTGTGCCCAGCAAGGACAGTGTATGCGATCAGTTTGAAGACCACGGACTTTATACCGACAGCCCAGGTAATTCGGGCAGTTGACAACACGAGCCAAGAAGTCGTGGGGACAGTAAAGATCCAGACCAAAGTTGGGCCGGGACAGCATGAGATAGATTTCCATGTCTTAGAAGTTCCTGCAACTTTCAACCTGCTTTTGGGACGGCCGTGGCTGCACCAGGTAAAAGCATTGTCGTCCACCTTACATCAAATGGTGAAATACCCCCATGAGAAGGGAGTAGCCATTATGTTTGGGAATTCATCGATCCACCCACCGCCGAAGGTGTTTACACCAGTCCTGGAAATTGAACATGGCATGGAAGATGTGTTTATGTCAGGTTTTACCTTAGTTGAGGCTCGGGTTGTGCAAAACATCATGGCTGTTAATGAGGGAGTGTATGTCAGTGTTCAATCTATATACCTCATGAACAAGCTATAACACATCCCCGGGATGGGATTGGGAAGGAGCGGCCGGAAAGGCGTCGCAGCATTGGCTGAAGTGCCACATAACCCTCATACCTTTGGCTTGGGTTATCTGCCCACCAAAGAGGATTGGATAAGGCAGGGAAAGGAAATGGCTGGAAGAGCCAGAGCGAAGCAGGTTGGGAAGCCTTTTGAGCTGATGCATAGGCCCATTTAAGGTACCCTAAACGGACGTTTTGTTCGGGAGGGGGAGGACTTTCCGTTTTGTGGCTTCCCAGAGCTGTGGCTGAACGTGGAGAAGAAGCGTGTGCCAGGTTTCGAGATCTTCTTCAACCTGCAATTATCCAGGGATAATGTTGCCGAAGAGCAGACAGACCCATCAGCTGAGGTTGAGTAGTGTAAAGAAGTGGATTCCGAGGGTGCTAAAATTGAAATGGGGGTAGCATTGGCTTGTCTACTTTCAGATCCTCTGATCGACCAGAAGTGCTTGGGGGGTAACTTCTCGGTTTCCATTATTGGGAATGAAACGGCTACAGCCTACCAGCAACTATTTGGATGCATCTATCGCACCATCTCTCACTTGGCAATACGAAGAGGGATTTTTGTCCAGCAGCACCGGGTCAGGTAGTGAGCTAGAATCTGATTCCACCGAGTCTTGTGAGTCGGAATCAGGTCCCAACTCGACTAAGTCTGAGTCTGAGTCTGGTAATCCTAGGGATGATAACCCGGATGCCATAGTTTTGTCCAGGTCGTCTTTTTCTTTCTTTTTCGAGTCTATTGTAACCGAGGAATCTAACGATTTGGATGTGCTTAATGAGAATCAAGTAACTGTGGTTTCTGAGTACTTTTCTGTGCCCTTGATTTATTGCATTAGCTCAGACTTTCAAATTTTTGATGAAAACGACGAGGACAAAATTCCTCCGGTTTTGCAACGATTAATTGAACAAGAGCAGGAGAGATTTGTTGAACCCTTAATGGATGAAATCATTACTGTGAATATTGGTACTAAGGAGGACCCGCGGCTGGTCCAGATCGGGTCCACGTTGTCTTCGGAGGAACGCAAGCGTTTAGTTGCTTTATTAAAAGATTTCAAAGATGTTTTCACGTGGTCCTACGAAGACATGCCTGGGATCGATCCTGAGATTGTATAGCACCGGATCCCCCTTGACCCTGAGGCCCGACCTGTCAAACTAAAACTCAGAAGGATCCGCCCGGATTGGGCCCTCAAAATTAAGGAAGAGGTCACCAAGCAAATCGACGCAGGCTTCCTGTTGGTATCCGAATACCCGACTTGGTTAGCCAACATCGTTCTAGTGCCGAAGAAGGATAGCAGGATCCGAGTATGCGTAGATTTCAGGGATCTGAATAGAGCCAGTCCAAAGGACGACTTTCCCTTGTCGCACATCGATGAGTTGGTAGACTTCACGGCGGGGCATGCATTGCTCTCATTCATGGATGGCTTCTCAGGGTACAATCAGATAGTGATGGCACCTGAAGACCGGGAAAAGACTGCATTCACCACCCCGTGGGGGACATACTACTATAGAGTAATGTCGTTTGGGTTGAAGAATGCTGGAGCTACTTATCAACGGGTCGCGACCACAATATTGCACGACATGATCCACAAAGAGGTTGAGGTGTACGTGGACGACATGATTGTCAAGTCCAAAGAAAGAGAGGGCCACTACACCGCCTTACAAAAGTTCTTCCAAAGGATCAGAGAATTTCGGTTGCGGCTGAATCCTCAGAAGTGTACATTCGGTGTTACAGCGGGAAAAATGCTGGGGTTTCTGATTACACAGAGAGGTATCGAAGTCGACCCTTCCAAAATCAAGGCCATCCTAGAAATATCCCCACCAAGGACTGAAAAGGAGGTGCGAGGCTTTCTGGGTAAAGTGCAATTCATAAGACGATTTATCTCAAAATTAACCTTGACTTGTGAACCACTTTTCCAATGGGACGGCCGATGCCAAGCTGCTTTTGAACAGATCAAGGAATACTTACAGAACCTGCCCGTGTTGTCACCGCTAGAGCTGGGGAAACCGTTGATATTGTACCTTTCAGTGACTGAGACTACAATGGGTTGTATGCTCGCGCAAGAATCAGAGGACAAAGTGGAGACAGCCATCTACTATTTAAGCAAGAAGATGCTAGAGTATGAGACTCGTTACACACTGTTGAAGAAGGCTTGCTTAGCTTTGGTATGGGCTACCAGGAAGTTACGGCGCTACCTATTAGCTCACTCCGTAATGTTGGTTTCACGACTCGATCCCATCAAATATCTTTTCGAGAAACCAGCACTTACGGGTAGGCTAGCTCGTTGGTTGCTGTTGCTCTCCGAATTCGATTTGAAGTATGTGACACGCAAGTCAGTCAAGGGAAGAGCAGTAGGAGAATTCTTAGCCGACCATCCAGTGGAAGGGGGTGAAGCAGTCGAGTACTTATTCCCAGATGAAGCCATTTTGCATATCGACGATGAAACTTGGACGATGTACTTTGACGGAGCGTCAAATCAATACGGGTATGGGATAGGGGTGTTGCTGATAGCACCCGACAATTCTCGTATCCCTCTAGCCTTCAAACTCCGGTTCAAAGTCTCGAACAACGAAGCAGAATATGAGGCATGCATTGCCGGTCTAGAAGCAGCCCTGGAACTAGGGGGAAGACGGTTGGACGTCATCGGGGACTCGAACCTTGTTGTGTCTCAAGCAAAAGGGGACTGGAAAGTCAAAGAAGAAAAGATGATGATGTATCACCAGGCCTTGGACTTGTTAATCCCTCGGTTTGAGAAGTTACACTTTGCTCATCTACTAAGTGAGAACAATAGGTTCGCAGATTCTTTAGCAACTCTATCTTCCATGATAGACATCCCGTTCGGAGTCCGGATGCGTCCAGTCATCATTGACTAGAAATTTGTGCCAGCCTACGAGTCGATTGTTGCTATAGATGAGGCTCAGGACGAAAACCCCAGGTATTACGACATTTGGAATTTCTTAGAGACGGAAGCATACCCGCCAGGGGTAAATGCCAAGGATAAAAAGGCAATCAGAAGAATGGCCGTTCAGTTCATCATCTGTGGGGGTAAGCTGTATAAGAGAGGTCATCTGAGAATGTATAAGCTGTGTGTCGATGCTGAAGAATCGAAGCGCCTAATGGAGGCTATCCATGGAGGGGAATGCGGTGCGCATATGAACGGAGTAATGTTAGCACGGAAAATCCTCAGACAGGGTTACTACTGGTCCACTATGGAGAAGGATTGTATCAGTTTTGTTCAGCGATGCCACAAATGTCAAATTCATGCAAATCGCATGAAACTTCTGCCGTCGAAGCTGTACAATATGACTTCGCCATGGCCATTTTCAGTCTGGGGAATTGATGTGATCGGGGCTGTCACTCCAAAGGGGTCGAATGGGCATGAGTTCATTCTGGTCGCGATAGATTATTTCACGAAGTGGGTTGAGGCCCAATCTTATGCGGTGTTGAAGGCTTCGCACATTGCAAAGTTTATCAAAAACAACATCATCTGTCGCTACGGTGTCCTAAACGAGATAATTTCAGATAACGGTTCCCACTTCAAGAAGGAAGTGATTGACTTGTTGGAAAAATACAACGTGGCTTTTCATAAGTCATCCACATATCGGCCACAAACCAATGGAGCGGTTGAGGCTACCAACAAAAACATCAAACACATATTGCAAAAGATGGTGGAAACCTACTGGGATTGGCCAGATAAGCTACCGTTTGCTCTGTGGGGCTATCGAACTTCAATCAGGACTTTTACTGGGGTGACTCCGTATTCATTAGTTTATGGGATGGAGGCCGTTCTACCTATCGAGATTGAGGTTCCGTCCTTGCAATCTTGGTGAGTGTCAAATAAATTTGAATCAGTTAGCGTGAGCGGGTTTGAGGAAATCATACTCTTTGATGAGAAATGAAAGCACTGTACCATGTTCAAGGTTATCGTATGAAATTGCCCGGGCTTTTAACAAGAAAGTTAAGTCCAGGAATCTAAAAGAAGGAGATTTGGTGCTCAAGGACAACCGAGCTCCCATCCACGACCTAAGGGGCAAGTTCAGACCCAATTGGACTGGTCCCTACATCATTAAGTCTATCTGGTCAGGTGGAGCTGTGGTTCTGATGGATCTAGATGGCCTGGAGTTCTCACAATCGATCAATATGGACAAGTTGAAGAAATATTACCCTTGAGAGGCTCGCTAGGCCGAAAACCCGAAAGGGCGACCTAGGCAAAACTCAGAGCGCAAAAAATTTTGAAATTATAAAAACTGAGCTCGTAAGGTTGAAAACCCACAAAGGACGGCCTTGGCAAAAGTTAGGGCGTAAAAGGAGAGTGAAAATACCCGAGTGAACCCGCGCCTAAACTACGTAAGGCTTGATTCCCATCTGTGGGATATGTAGGCAACTTCATCCTGAAGTTCAGCCATAAACTTTTCCCCGATCAACATCGTCCATTTGATCATCTCAGCCATCTTTGTCTATTCAGCATTCAAGAGTTCGGTTAAGATCTCTGGCGCAGTGCTTTTCAGACTAGGGGCAACTTTTCGTTGCTGTGCAGTGCTGAGGTACTATTCAGACTAGGGCCAACTTTCCGTTGCCGTGCAGTGCTATTTAAACTAGGGACAACTTTCCAGTTACAGGAGTTCGGGGTTGTGCATCTCAGTGACAGATCTCAAGCATGTCCAGTTCTGATCCATATCGAAAATGGTTTTGAAAAGTTTTAATAAAAGTTGACTTTGTTCAAATTAATCTTTCTACACCTAAGACCATTTTTGGACCAAAGCAGAAAATTTTAAGTACCCACAACCTTCAATTTCATTGATTTCAAAACAGAGTTCTCTTGCTCTTGCATACAAATTGAAGTTGCTTTTTATTACATTCATAAAGAAAACTTGAAAGTACCGGTAAAGCAATAAATCTGGGGCACAGATAAGTCAGGTGTCCCTGCGCCCCCTCCCAGAGCTGGTCGAAGCCTCTAATGCCAAGCTGGGCCCAATCCGTGCCTCTTCATTGAGCCAATCCAAGCACTCGTCAAACAAAGTGCAACTGAAAGTGGGAGCGGGGGCCAGGAACTCTCTTGTCCTCCATGCTGTGGCATATTGGGCAAGCTGTGCGCCTCGAACCTGGAATGCGACAGGGTACTTTATCCCCTCTGGTGGGCAAGTCTGGTCATGACCGAGCTGGCACTGGAACTGGAACGGAAAGTAGAACACACAGTGGGTCAGACCAATCAACTGGATCCCGGTCTGCCGGGACATGTTATAGCTCATTGCCGGGAGATTGAGCCAAGGACAGCGCCAAGCAATGCGATCTGCAGACAAATTGCACATCCAGTCGAACCACCATCCCTCATCAAGGGCATCGACTAGGCGTTGTCGAAAGAAATAGCCGCGAGCTGAGTAGGCCGGGCAAGAGTCCACGACTTGCAATTTATCCATCAACCATACCTGGGAAGGGATGGAAAATGAGAGAATAAAGAATAGAGAGATGTACGACGAGAGAAAAGTAAGAAAAGGGTTTTGTGAGAAAAAAACGAGCCTGAGGGCTGAGTGATGTGAGCAATACACATGTGAGATCAGGTGGGAAACATTACCTGCAGCAGTAGTGGACTCCCCGCAAATTTGGTCGTCTCTTGGCGATAGAAAGCGTCCAAACCCATCAGTGTCTCGGCCAATGTCATGACGATGCAGCTCTTTCCTTCTTTTAAGCCTTGAGCAACTTCAATCAGACGAATGCTAGATCCACTAAAGCCTGGGGCAAGCAAAAAGTGAGATAGCATGCACAAGCAAAGGGCATGTTGCCGAAAACCCTGCCAATAATGGTTGCCGCGGTCATGACATCGAGCGATGAATCGGTAGAGGATGTCGGTTCCCGTTGCGGTCGAGACCGAGCATCATGCATGGTGAGCCCACACATTCGTCCTAAAGCTTGGGCATGACCGAAACGAAACTGAGGCAAAATTTCTTCATGGCGTTCAGATTCCATCAAAACTTGAAAATCCTCGAAAGTTGGACATACCTCTTGCCCTTCGAAGCTAAAAACATGTGTTACCGGGTTCCAAAACCTCGCCGCGGCATGAAGGAAGGGAAGGTGCAGCGGAGTACGGCTCAGCGTGAATAGTGCATTCAAGCCGAAGCCCCGGAAGTTCAACTTTTCCGAGCCATCTAGAGAAGCGATCCAAGCTGCGAGATTTTCGACGAGAAACGCCTCTATTTTGGTGCAAAACTGAGATGAAATAAATCAACCACGAGGCTAGGACTTTTAAAGAGGATAAGACACTGTTCAGGGGACATGTGTCGAAAAACTGGTGGTTGCTGTGCTAGGTGGCCGGCCGGTCACCTTTTCTGGTAGGCCGGCCACCCCTCTCCCCTCTAATGCAAAAAGATGGTCGGCCAGCCCCCAAAGGTGGTCGGCCATGCTGCAAAGTGTGTCTTTGGTCTTGTTCTACCCTCTAGAAGAAAGTTCCTGGCATTTCCATGCATCAGGAGTGTCGAAGGCCTCAATTTCCCTCTGTTTTGGATGCGTTCCGTCACCTAGATCGTCCGAAATACGCTTTGTTTATAGAGTTGTTGTTAAGTCTTGCTTATCGAGTTGTTGTTTTGCTTATCGAGTTGTTGTTTTTGTTTGTCGAGCTGCTTTGTTTATCGAGTATTGTTTATCGAGTCATCAAGTTTCGTGCATTGAGTCATTACTCTTTGTTTATTAAACATTGTTGTGTTTTGCTTGTTGAGTTGTAAACTTACTAAGGTTTTGTTGTTTCTTAGTAAGTTAGATTGTTTAGTTTGTTGCGTCGGTTCACTACCTGACTTGGTAAATACACAATGCACATTTCCATTCAATCTCATTTTGGTGCGAAATGATGCGATGCGATGCTAAGAACATAAAATACAACACTTTTTAAACAAAAGCTGTTTCATTCCATCATGCCTCCTTTGTTACAACATTTTACAACATGGGTACAAGTTTTACAGAAAATAAAACTGCCTAATAATGTACAAATGTGCTACAACTACTAGTAAAAAAGGCAAATAAAGCAGGAACATCTGTGCCCTCAAGTGCAAGAATAAGAGGCCATCTTCGTCCTCTTCGGCTGAGAAGCCCCTGCACCATCTCCGTCAGCACCATCATCAGAATCAGAGCTTCCATCTTCGGAACCATCCTCGGCATCACCTCCATCCTCAGAACTAGACTCAGAGTCCTCCTCTCTGCCTGCAGATGTCTCGGACTGAGGATGCGCGGACTCCTCCTCCTCGCTGGACTCCTCCTCTATGATGTGTGCCTTGCGCCCGCCTCATCTACGAGACAACTCCCCTCTCCTGGCTCCTCGAAAAGGCCTAGATGGCTCGACTCCTTGAGAAGGCCTGGATGGCCCAGCTCCCCGAGAAGGCCTAGGTGGCCCGGCCTATGGCTGAGCATATACCAGAGGCAATGAAAATAAAGAGAGCAGTTCGAATACATCAGCGCAAATGTGTATATCAGATACAAATACAAGAAAACTACATGAAGTGGGTGCATATAGATACAATACGTAAGTGTGGTGTGTGTTAGATGTGCTCTACACAGGCAGCCTATCAATGCAGTAAAATGATCAAGATTAGCATGTCATCAGAAGTATGATAAACGTAAGAAAACTAAAGAGTACCTAGACACCCATGATGGACAACTGTGCCTCTCTCCGCAGTACCATACTCTCAAGTGAGGCCACCAACTCGAGCATCTCATCCATATACTCGACAGGAGGCTGCAGATGCAAATGCAAGAATATCAGTAAAGGAATGAATGTCCAAGTATTTGAGTGATAAATCAAAGCTGTAAAGCATACCGGTGGTGAGTCGGGGTCTCTGACATATCGGTGATCAGGCATCGGAGGCTCTATTGGAATCAGGTAGGAAGCCCTATATCTCCATCCTGTCAACTCAGTTAGGATATCTGGCCACCCAGCATGATGATGAGTTGGAGGAATCGGGGGAACCAATCCACCCCCACCTCTAGATGTGCCAGCCTTGCTGGTAGAAGGGACATCTGCAGCCCAAGCCTGACTCGATGACGGCATACCCGCGGACCTCCTCGTGGGAGTACGGACACCCATTAATGGGGGCATCAAGTATGTGTGACGGTAGGTCGCATACTCCCCCTGCTCCAAATGTAGTAAAGCATCGGTACCCAGCATGGCGGTAATAGCCTCCTGGAGAGGGAGCCTATCAGCGGTCCGCATGTCGTCTGGGGGTGCTGAGGGGATGTCCTGAGTAAGGTAGCCCCATATCTGGCACAAGAAGCGATCCCTCAAGAACCAGGCCCTACCAACTGGCCCCTCGAATAGGATCCTATACCAGGAGGCACCCCATGCTCCAGCAAACCGAAAGCGCATGTCTCTACCTAAAGGCGCCCAGAGTTGCCACGTGATCTGCGGATGACCAATGCATAAGCCGATCAGATATCAGGAATATGCAAGACAAATCAAAGATAGAAATATGAAGAATTGAGAGTTCTGAAGTACCCCGGTCGTCCGCACCGTGTCAAAATACTGCCGTAAGTAGAGGAAAGACTCCCGAGGTCTCGACCGATACTGGCCCTCGAATACGAGTGAATAAGGGGTCATGAGGGGCACCTCCACCTCAAGCTCTGGGGCTAGTGTCGGGAAGTACGCGTAGATCCATAGCTGTGAAAAACAAAGCAGTAGCCATTAGAATATAGAATGCTGAGTGCAGAATGTAAATACAAAATGCTGAGAGCAAAGTACAAGGTATAGAGTGTAAAGTGCGCCGTGTGTGCAATGTACAAGTAATGAGAAGCATAAATGTAAATCAAGAGGGCAGAAAGTACCTCCCAGGCCCTCCAATAGCCACCGACCATGTTCCCCCGTCCGCGGGAGGTCGCGCTCATATAGCAATAGAGAGTAGCCAGGCTGGCGCCACCCCAATCATATTGGCTGACCTGTGATAGGTCCACTAGGGCACTCAACAGATAGAGCCCGACGGTGTTCCCCCTATCGGCAAACAGGGTGGTCCCGAAGAGGAACATCAAAAATCCGCGGGTGTACTGCGCTACCTCCTCAGGAGTCTCAGGCTCCATCTCCACCTCCACCCTCCTGAAATGTGAAGAAAACCAAGTATATCGAACTCTGCCCGAAGATCTGTCAACTGGTGGGCGAGCTCCCAATAAGTAGATCCAGGCGGCCTCCCACTGGCCCATATCCTCGTCATATGGGATTGCCCAGCCTCCCACTTCAAGGCCTGTCAATACAGCAAAGTCAAACGGGGTCATAGTCATGTCCCCGGTAGCAGAGAAATGGAAGGAGTTGGTGTTGTCCCATCATCTCTCTACCAAGGCACCCATCAGTGTCCTACTAGCAGGACAGCGAGATATCCCAGTGCAGAAGGGCCCAAACCCTGCCAAGTCAACCAAATCCCGGACAGCCTCTGGGAGCTCCGCATACCACTCTCTCGCCACAATAGAGCCATATCCTCGAGCAGCACGAGAAATCACCTACATTCAGAGTGAAGACAGGTATTCAGTTTCAGAATGAAATGAATAAGCTGCGTGCAAATAAAATGTATGAGCTGTGTGCAAAATCAAATCAGATACAGAATCTGGGCTGTGTGTTCAGAAAATTCAAGGTATGTGCCGTGTGTTCACAATTCAAATGTTTGGGCTGCGTGTTCAACTCTCAATCAGTGTGTGCTGTGTGTTCACCTTAACAATGAGCCGTGTGTTCACAATTCAAGTGTTTGAGCTGTGTGTTTAAATTTCAAGGTATGGGATGTGTGTTCATCATCAAAGTATGGGCTGTGCATTCATCATCAAAGTATGGGCTGTGCGTTCATCGTCAAAGTGTGGGCTGTGCGTTCATCATCAAATTGTGGGCTGTGTGTTCATCATCAAATTGTGGGCTGTGTGTTCATATCAAAGTTCAAGCTGTGTGTTCAACGTCAAGTGTTTGAGCTGTGTGTTCAAAATTCAAAATTAGTGGGCTGTGTGTTCTACTTTCAACAAGTGTGTGCTACGTGTTCACCTTCAATTTGGGCTGTGTGTTCAAAAATTCAAAGTTTGGGCTGCATGTTCAACTGACAACAAGTGTGTGCTGTGTGTTCACAATCAGTTTGAGCCGTGCATTCAACGTCAAGTGTTTGAGCTATGTGTTTAAATTTCAAAATCAGTGGGCTTTGTGTTCATCTCAAAGTTTGGGCTGCGTGTTCAACCTTCTACCAAGAGTGTGTCGTGTGTTCACCTTCAATTTGGGCTGTGTGTTCAGAAATTCAGAGTTTGGGCTGCGTGTTTTACTCTCAACAAGTGTGTGCTGCATGTTCACCTTCAATTTGGGCTGTGTGTTCAGAAATTCGAAGTTTGGGCTGCGTGTTCGACTGTTAACAAGTGTGTGTTGTGTGTTCACAATCAATTTATGGGCTGCGTGTTCAGAAATTCAAATGATTGAGCTGTGTGTTCAAAATGCAAACGGAATGTTGCGTCATAGGCTAGGTGTTCAGAACAAGCTATGTGCTAGAATGAGCAGATAAGCATAGCAAGCGCATGAAATGCACGAAAAATGCAGAATCTGTTGCAGAGAATGTAAGAATGAAATACATACCTCTCGTGCCTGATAAGAGAGGTGGGACTCCGGCTCCCGTAATAGAAGATCCATCGGTGCTCGATCATCGAAATCAGTAAAATGATAAAAAAAACTGTCTGCGGGAGGACATGTGTCGGAGGGTCGTACCTCTCAGGAATGAATGGCCGAATCCTCGAGGGTAAAGACATAATGTCTGGTTCACCCCCGGCGCCTGGAGGACCTCCACCTTGGGAAAAATGACCCGCCATCTCGAAAAATCTGCAAAAAAGAAGCAAAAAACGAGCAAAATGAGCCAAAATTGGAAAAAGTCAACAAAAGTCAACTCTCGGGAAATGAAAAAGTCAACAAAAGTCAACCCTCGAGAAAATCTTCCAAATGTTGAGACAAACTTACCTCAAGTGGTGAAAATGAGAAAAGAAGCACCGAAATCAAAATTTAATCGGTTCAAAGTGAAGAGAACTGAAAGTTTTTGCGAAACAACTTGGCGTAGGACGTTGGAAAACACATATGGAGCGCAGATCTGAGGAGGAAAATGGTATGGGAAGGAGGAGAAGGCAGTTTCGGACTTAGAGTTGTGAGGAAAAGTGCTTTGGCTAAGCACATTTAAAGAAACAAGAGCAAAAAGACCAAAATGCCCCGGATTTGGGCTAGGTGGCCGGCCGGCCACCTTTTCTGGCAGGCCGGCCATCCCCTTGCCTCACCCTTGGCCGGTGGCCTCCCCTTTGGACCAAACCTGACCGGTGGTGTTCCCAACATGGTCTCCAAGGCCTCTGCAAATTTTGGTGATGATTGGAGTCCCCGGCACCCGAGAAAGTACGAGGAAAATGCACTTTTCGTCGCGAAATCCCTCCGCGGGAACTTCAACTCCAACTTTCGATGCGTGTCTCATTGTTACTCATCAAAATCAAGGTGTATCCTTTTTGAATACGTTGTGACCTTTCTGGGAGGTAAATCGGAGGTTGTGATTGAGTCGCACTCGTCGAAACTTGCGTTTCTTTACTCATTGTTTCATAATAAACACGCGTCCGGGTTTGCGCTTATCCTGCATTGTTGTGCATGATTACTTGCATGCTTATGCATACCACTTGCATTGTTGTGCATGTTTCACGGGTATTGTCATACCCTCACGCTTAACTTGCGTTGTTACGCACGTGTCTCTCGTTTTGCGATGCACTTTCCCATCGGCACCGCGTTTGTCTGCATTCGATATCACATTGAACATATGTTGCTAACTATGTTGTGCTTGTTGAGTTTCTTCTTTTTTCAGGCACAATATTGTATGTACGGTTCATTTGAGGCTGGTGCGACCAGACGAGCCGCACAGGTATTGTATCCCCTCCGTGTGAGACGTGGTGAGAATTCAATGATTCTTTGCATTCTTCAACTGCATGAAATGTAGTATTGCTTTGCATTCTTGCTTAAAACTGTTGCGTCTATTGTGAATATTTGCTTCATTACAGCTTACTGCTTTGCATGATCATGAGTTACATTCGGCTTTGTGCATATCGTTTTGCATTTTGCCCCCCGCCTGCGGGCACATTTCTCTGTTATCTAGTATGTTTGTCTAAGTCTTCGGCCTTGTAAAAAATGGGTCGTCTCTGGGTTTTGACATTCACTCCCGTTACTTATGACTTTCGAGTTCTGTCAAAGAGGAGCAACTGTAGACACCCCATTTTTGACCGACCATAAGACTGAAACGTCACTGATTGAGCGCCCGGTGATGTTGCATATTGTGCTCGTTCTGAAGTTGCGGAGTCTCGGCCGCGAGCCTTGTCTCCGGACTTCTGGACTCTTTTGTGCCATGTCTCGGTTTGCGAATCAGGCCTTGTTTTCTTTGTTTTCTCTACCCGAAGGGAGGGATAGGTCTCGTAGATCATCTCTTAGTGGCCGTAGGCTACATTTCGTGGTCGTATGCCATTTTTCCCGTTTGGAGCCCGGTTCTCGGTTTTCAGAGCCGTCAGCCGTGTGCCTCAGTTCGGGACCACTTAACTACCTCCGATTGCTCCGGTTTTTGTCATACACCTTGTTTCCTCTATTTCGAGGGACACTGTGGCCTGAGAGACTAACTTCATGGTCGAACACCACCTCCGGTGCTTAATAGTCAGTTTTCGGGGCCCCGAGCCGCGCGTTTTGGCCATCGAACCTTCGTTTTGCATCGGTTTGGGTTCATTTTTGGCGGAGACCTTATTTTCATTGTTAGGAAGGTTGTAGGAGGGTGGGAGTCCAGTAATTTTTTTGAAAAACCAGCTTTTCTCTTCGTCGCTCTTCGTCGCCCGTTTTTCTTACTAGAAAGCTAGTTTTTCCCATTCCCGAGCCACTTTTTCTGACTTTCCACCACACCATTGTGTTGTACACACCTGGGAGGCCATCAATATGGGTAGGCCGACCAGTAATTCTTCTTGACCCTTTTGAACCCCACTAAAAAGCTGGTTTTTCTCTCTCCTAGGTCACTTTTTTTGGTTTTTTCTCTGCACAGCTGTGTTGCACTCATCTAGGAGGCCACCTTTTTGGGTGGCCGGCCAGTAATTTTGCTTCACCCTTTTGACCCCTGGTCAGCCGGCCAGGGGAGGTGGCCGGCCGGCCACCTGGACCTTTTGAACCTGGCCGGCTAAGTTTGTCTCTCCAGGTGCATTCCAGCTGTGCCAGCTGTTTTGCACCAGATCCATTGCTCAAGGGTTTGTCCTTGTTTTTGGTCCATTTTAGGTAGTTTTGACCCCCTTTGCTTGGTTTCAAGGTGGTTTGGCCCCTTTGGTCAAGCTTCTTGAGGAAGCTTGACCCTTTTAGGTTAGCTTCTTCAAGAAGCTTGACCCTTTTGGTCAAGCTTCCTTTAGAAGCCTTGAACCCCCCCTCTCTTGGCTTATCCAAAAATCCACACCCTTCTCCCTCTATATAATACACATTCTACCTCCATTGGAGAGGGTTAGAAGCTTTGGGCTGAGAATTATACATACAACCTCCTATATCTATACTTCAAGCCTCCAAACACCCATTTTTTTGGCCTTTTTACCCTACACCTCATAGCCTACCACCTCCCTCATTCCATTCCAGCACCTTGGAGGTCACTTGAAGAGCATGAGGAGTCACATTCTTGGTCCAGAAGTTGCTGAAGGTCAGCTCTACAAGGGTAAGCTTCTATTTCCCCCATTTTTTGCATTATTTTTCCCTACACTTTAGCCCCTTTTTCTTGCATTTGTGGGCTCCGAGCTAAACTGAAAAAGATCTTATTTTGAGCTCCTTTTTCAACTTTGTTTGAGAAAACTTTGTTGTTTGAAGTCATCTACTCCCCCTTTGTGCTTTATCTCTCTTTTAGGGCTTATTTTGCATGATATATTAGCCTTATTTGTGAGCATTTCTGGGCTTCGAGCCAAACTTTGAAGTATCTAATTTTGAGCCCCTCTTAAACTTTGTTGAAGGGCTCTTTGCTGTTTGAGGCCATATCCTACCCCTTGCCCTTTATCCCTCTTTTAGGGCTAATTTTGCATCCTATTTTAGCCTTACTTGTGAACATTTTCTAGATTTGTTATAAACTGGAAAAAGTCTTTTCTTGAGTCCCTCTTGATGTTTAATTAAGGACATTTTTTTGTTTGAGGTCATATACTTCCTTGTATGCTTGATTGCCTCTTGTTTTGAGCCTTACATCTAAGCCTTTGTTGCATGCTTTATTTGGCCTTCTAGCCACTGAAATCTAGTGGATTTTCAGTGGCTAGCATACTATTTTGAGAGCCAAAATCAGAAGGGGGTGACCCCCTCTCTCCTTGTCTTGTTTGTTGGCCTTTTTGGCCTTCCAAAGGGCCTCCATCTTGCATGCCTGGAAGTCATTTTTCAGGGCCTTTTTGGTGAGTTTTAGAGCTGTCATATTTGATTTCCAGAGTAGGTTTTGCTATGCTAACATGCATGTGTAGAGTAACCCCTCTTGTAGCCTTTCAAAGGAGCTCATCATTTGTGCATGTGTTGGCTGCATTTCAGAAGTTATTTGGGCACATTTTGACATATTTTATTCACTGATTTTGACTGGTTTGATGAGTTTTCTTGTGCTTCATATACATGCCATGTAAACCATGCTTGCTAGTCATTATTGCATGCTATTTTAGTCCATCATGTTAGCACTTTTTGGCCATGCTTTAAACTAGAAATGTGCATGTTTTGGGACTACCTTGGCTCTGTCTTTAGACTTCATGATTAAATAATGCTTTCTTTGTATACTTGTGGTTCAATGCATTGGACTAGTTTTGAGTTTCGGGGCTCTTTCATGCATTGGGTGCCATATTTCCATGATTCGGGACCATTGCGCATGATATTTTAGCGCTGGAAATTGCATGTTTGTATGCCATCTTTCATCCCTTGCCATGCTTTGGTAGAGTGGCATTTGATGCCTTAGGTTCGGTCCTTGGTATTCGTGCATGTGTGCACGTATTTCGGTTGTCTCATTTTCATCTAATGGCCGCTGATGTGAGTGTGACTGAGGTCCACTCATATTGGTGTAAGCCCATATTGCATTGTGCATGCCATCTTAGTCCATAGCATTGTGTATGCTAGGTTGTATGTTAGAGCATTATGTATGCCATGTTATATCGAGCATTGTGTATGCCAGTTCATAGCATTGCATATGTTAGGTTGTGTGTTAGTCGCATTCATGCATGTCATGCATATTGCATCGTGCTTGGGATAGGAGTTAGCCCAAGCACGGGAAACGAGGGACGTTTCATACTTCGAGTGACGGAACGTGTCTCAATTCTCGGTCACCGACACTCCGGATTAACCATGATGGAGTCTCGGTCATGTTGTGTTTTCATGTGCATTCATTTCATATTGAGTCCTACAATTTGACTCCTCAGCCATCATGCATCGAGATGCATGATTGGTGGCACGAGGATCGAGGACTACACTCTCTGAAGAGTAGTCATGCATACATATGTGAAAATACTTTGCCATGCCCCTTTTTTGCTCTCTGTTGCAGCAAATCAGAAACTGGCAGTCTTTTGGGGCTTCGCGCAATATTCCGGGCTTAATTGTAAACAGAGGCTAATCGGGGCATCGCAATGGATTTGCGTGCTAGTTTACTGCTTTCCTAGTTAAATTTGTTAATTAGTTAGGGTTTTGTACTTATTTGGACTGTATTATTTATTCGGGACTGTATTATTTATTCGGACCCTCCGAGCGAGGGCACAATTGTAATAAGTGTGCGTGCGTGTGATGTATGTCTTCCAACCCCATGTCTTTCTCCCTTTTATTTACGAGCTTATGATGGTTAGATTAGGGCATGTTTCACTTAGCATACAGTATGATAGCATGCTTGCATTCATTCATCTGTTTTATATGCACCGGGCTCGACGCATCATACTAACTGCATTGTATTTCAATTCCAAGTTGAATACATGTTATCTGTTGCATTTCATATGCCATGTTTAAAATAGTCGAGCCTATTGTAGTTGCATTCCTGCATGTGTTGCATTAGGCATTTCAGCATAGTTAGGATCATGCATGGATTTCTAACATAGCTTCTGTTTTGGCTCGGAGTACTCGGTAAGTGTTTATGCTTTAGCATCCTTGCATGTATGTGAGTGACTGCCATGATAGCATGCTTACCATGAGGCTATATGCTTATATGATGTAACTGCCTGAATGCCTATGGGTGAAGGTTGGGTTATTTGGATTGGAACAAATCATCGATTGTGAGTTTTAAGCCCACTAGATAGTGGCAAAACCTTCTTTTTCTAAGCCCACCCGAGGGTGGCAAAATCTGCATTTTTTAAGCCTACTTGCGAGTAGCAAACCATCTTTCAAAAAACAAACCTGAAACGTTTTGTTCCAATTCAGGCGACCCGGTCTATACTTGTATGCTGTGTGCATCACATAGTAATCCTAGGCTAATAAATCGGAATAAGAACGCATGTGTTTTCAAAACTAGATATCATGGTTAGTAGAGACCTATCTTTGATCGGGCGAGCGGGGGTGCTCACGAAGTGACCTTCCCCAATCGTACCCAAGTTCCCGAGCCGAGGTAACTTTGGTGATGACGGACACGTGGCCTTAGGCAATGAGTCGGGGTTTCTTAAATTTCCCTAAAAAATAAAATATTTAGGTGGCGACTCTGTATCTAGCAAAGCAGTCCATGTTTGACACTTCTTTCAAAAAATCTGTTTTCAAAAACGATTTGCCGGATTTGGACTCTTTGACGATTCATCGGTCTTGCATTGCACTCTGCGAGATTAGATACAGGACCGTGACATTGAGTCTTGAACTGTAGTGAGCCCAAGTGAACAAAACGTGATTTCCCTCTCGGGACGTTCGGGGACGTCTACAATGCCTTTTGTGAAAACTTACATCCTTTTGTGTTGACTTTCGCCTTTTTGTGAAATCACTTACTTTCTTTGTGAAAACATCATTTTCTTTTCTTTTTTTTTTGAAAACGTACGCCTTTCTGTGAAATCACTTATTGTTTTTGTGAAAATGTATCCCTTTTGTGAAATCACTTACTCTTTTTGTGAAATCACTTATGCATTTTGTGAAAAGTTACAACTTTTTGTGTTGACTTCTGTCTTTTTGTGAAATTACTTACTCTCTTTGTGAAAATTTATGTCTTTTTGTGAAATTACTTACGCCTTTTTGTGTTGACTTACTCCTTTTTATAAAATCACTTACTCTCTGTGTGAAAACTTACGTCTTTTTGTGGAATTAGTTACTCTGTTTGTGAAAACTTACACATTTTGTGAAAACTTATGCCTTTTTATGAAATCACTTGCTCTCTTTGTGAAACCTTACGGCTTTTTGTGAAATCACTTATTGTTTTTTTGAAAACTTACGCCTTTTGTGAAAACTTACGTTCTTTTGTATTGACTTATGCCTTTTTGTGAAATCACTTACTTTCTTTATGAAAACATCATTTTCTCTTTTTTTGTAAAAGTGTATGCCTTTCTGCAAAATCACTTACTCTTTTTGTGAAAACGTATGCCCTTTTGTGAAATCACTTACTCTTTTTCTGAAAACTTACGCACTTTGTGAAAAGTTACAACATTTTGTGCTGACTTACGTCTTTTTATGAAATTACTTACTCTCTTTGTGAAAATTTACGCATTTTGTGAAAACTTGTTGTAGACACCTCATTTTTTACTGTCCTCAAGACTTGGATGTTCTTGTAGGTACATCCGATGGGAAGTCCGAGTACTTACCAAACGCTCGAAGTCCGCAGCAGAACGCCATAGGTTTGAGTTTTCCTAAACCCTGCATCCATTTTGTCTCATCTTTGGACCATGTGTTGGTCTTTGTAGATTGATGTTGTTAATGGCCTGCCGGCCATCATTGAGGGTTTCCGACAAGGGATCTTGGCTTGCCATCCATTGATGTGCATTGTCAGCCATCAATGTGCCCCTGCCAACCATCGCTGATAGCCAACCGGCCACCAATGTATCTGTAGATATTTTATGATATTTTGTGCCAACTGTTTGCACAGACTGAACCATCTTCTAGCACGTGGATGGTTGGATCTCTTTGAGGGGATTTTGTATCTTCTATATATGAAGGCTCTCTCTTGCATGTGCAAGGGTTAGAAATTTTGGAAGACAAAAAATTTTCTCTTTCTCTCTCTAGAACTCTCTCTCTCTCTCTACATATTTTGTGCCTTATAGTCCAAATTCTCTACACTCTTGCATATAAGTTCTTCATCAAACTTGATCACCATTGAGTAGAGGTTACTTGAGGCCTTCTTTGAGCTCTAGAAGAGGGTTTTGACTTGGTTTGGCTTGATTTTGGTGCCTAGATTGCATTTTGTCTTCAAGAGGTAGAACACTTGTATTTTAAACTTATCTTGAATACTTGTTTTGCTATCTTTATGTATTGTTTTGAGGCCGGTTTTGACCTCTGAAAATCTCTATTTTTATGGTCTAAAAATGGTGGTTTGAGGTTTGTTTGGAGTTAGGGGTAGTCCACCCTCCTTGTTGCTTTATTATTAAGTTGTTGTGCCATCTTTCAAAGCTGTTAAATCAAACTTTTTTGGTTTTTTAACCACTGAATTCCAGGGGATTTTCAGTGGTAAAAACATTGTTTTGAGGTTAAAAATAGGAGGGGGTAGCTTCCCCTCCTTGTGTCTAGCTTTCATGCCTAGTTAGCTTCACATGTTAGCTTGTTTTTCTAGCTTAGCTTAGCTTAATTCAAGCATGTTTTAGGCTCTATTTTGGCATGTTTCAACTCTGTTTTGGGTTGGTTAAGGCACTTGAGGCTTGCTTTGTATGCTTGTAGTGCAATTGTGCTTGTTGGCTTAGCTTGTGCTATGTTTTGGCTTTTTATTCTAGCTATTTTTAGCTTACTTCAAACATGTTTTAGGACTCCTTTTAGGATGTTTTAGGACTATTTTGAAGTGTTTGTCCCTTTTGAGCTTTGTATTACATGCCTATAGTGTTGTGATTTTCACTAGTTTTGTGTTTTAAGCTTTTGAACAAAACTTGCATGAGTTGCTTGCATGTTTTAGTATCATTTTGTATATAATTTTAGCATTGAAATATCTGCAACCTCCCTCATTTATCACTTTTTCATTTTCTTTGAGGGTTGGTTAATCTTTGGTTTGTGTTTAAGCTTGAGATTGAGACTTGTGCTTAATGGTTTTAATCCTCTTTTGAGGGTTTCTACTAACCAAAGGCATGATCTCTCTCTTGCCTTAAACCCTCCCTTGGTTGACACCTCTTCCATTAGAGGACACTCACCTTGGACTCAATCAGCTAAAGAATGAGTTGGTAATTTAAAATGAGTAAATAAAAGTGCTAAGTAAAACTTGAGCAAGTTAAGTATTTTGTGTTGCATTGCATGTGTTCAATCGGATGTTATATTGAACACAAGGAAGATTGGTCCATTTCATACTCAAAGTGATGAAATGAGCCAATCTCCTTTGTCTCCATTTCCCTTGATCATGCATGATAGGGTTGTGGTCTTTCGAGTCTTATTTGTGCATATAATGAAATTGTACTCCTTGGTTCCTTGGCCATCATGCATTGAAAATGCTTAATTGGTGGTTTTGGATCCAAGTGTGCCACTCTTTTAAGGTTTTGAGATGATAAGGAGGGGCACAGTATAGATAAACCCCTGGAAAACCCTTCATTTTCCTCTGTTTGTGCTCTGTTGCAGTGTGGTAGCTTAGAACACCAGTGGCCAACAGTGGCTCACTGATGGCTGGCGGTGTCTTATTCTTGGCCGGGAGGGCACATTTTTGGCCGGCAGGGGGGTCGGCAGGAACCACCCATGGCCGGCAGGCCATTGGTGCAATCCTCAGCAAGTGTTTGGTAAGATGGAGTAGAAAGTTCTTGGAGTATGTTCAAACCTGCAAACAGAGCCTCTTGGGAGCAAAACAGAAGGCTTTTTGGGGGAAAAAATCGAGTGCAAGCATCCTCCACTTCCCAGAGCAGAGCTGAGGCAGTGTAGTTTAAACATGTTGCGTGATTAGCTTATGTTGTAATTCATTAACTAGTTTGATAATTAGTTAAAGTGTTGTAATAATTAGTAATTAGTTTGCTAGTTATTCGTTTGATTTGTAATAATTAGTCTAATTAGCTTAATTAGATTATTTAGCTTAGCTTAGATTAGCTTAATTAGATTAGTTAGCTTAGCTTAGATTAGCTTAGCTATTATTCATTCTAACCCTCCTCCATGAGGGCACAATGTTGTAATAAGTGTGCGTGTGTGTGTGAATGTCTTCCAACCCCGCGTCTTTCTCCTTTTTACTTAATCGCTTTCGATGGTTAGATTAGGGTATATTTCAATTAGCATACCTTATGTTCACATGTTTGCATCTATTCATTTGTCTTGCATGCACCAGGGCTCGGCGCATCATTTATACTGCATTGCAAATTCAATACTTTTTTGAATGCGTGTTTCAAAGCATGTTATCAAATTGAATCAAATCATATGCCATATTAGTAGCTGAGCCTATTAATTTCATATTGCATGTGTTGCATTAGTCATTTAACATAGTTAGGAATCATGCATTTTTCTAACTAATTTTTGTTTTGGCTTGGAGTACTCGATAAGCTTTTATGCTTTAGCATACTTACATGAGTACGATTGCCATATTGCCATGTTTCGCATGCTTTCTGTGAGGCTATGTACTTAAATGCTAAACTGTATGAATGCCTATAGATGAAGGCTTTGTTGCTTGAATTGGAACAATTCAACGAATGTAAGTTTTAAGTCCACTTGAGAGTGGCAAAATCATGTTTTAAGCCCACTTGAGGTGGCAAATCCGCATCTTTAAAGCCCACTTGCGAGTGGCAAATTCAAACCATTTTCGAAAGCAAACATGACTTGAAATGTTCTAATTCTTGCAATTTTAGTCTATACTTGCTTGTACGCATCACATAGTAATGTTAGCTAATAATTAGAACAAGAACAAATAAGATTTATAAAATCACATATCATGTTTAGTAGAAGTCGATCTTTGATCGGGCGAGCGGGGGTGCTCATTTCAGGACCTTCCTCTTTCGTACCCAAGTTCCCGAGCCAAGGCAACTTTGGTGATGATAGACACGTGGCCTTTGGCACGAGTCAGGGGTTCCTAAATTTCCCCAAAAATAAAATAGTTATGTGATGACTCTGTAATCTGGCAAAGTAGTCCAATTTTGGCATTATTTGATTTAAAATCGATTTTCCAAAATGATTTGCCGGATTGGACTTTTTGGTGATTATTAGTTTCACATTGCACTTTGTGAAATTAGATTTAGAACCGTGAAAGGAGTATGAACTGTTGGACTAATTCGAGCTCTCCGAAAGGGGGCCGCAAAAAAGTCGAGCCTACAGTTTCTGGCGACTCTGCTGGAGATTTGGAGAACTTGACTCAAACTCATGATATGTTGTTTTATTTACACTTATGTGCTTTTTTGCATTGCATTTGCATTGGTGCGCCTAAGTCACAATGTTTGCCATCTGTTATTCTTGAGCGGTTTGTTGGAGGCTTGCTTGGAAAAGCTCGCCATAAGGCTGACCGGTTACGGGCTCTGCCACGATGGGAACATAAACCTTGGATCTGGATCACCGTTGTACCATTTGATCCTCCTTTCACTTCTCGGTGTTAGGAGTGAAAGGTATATTAGGTAGTCTTGCTGAGGCACCCTTTTGACCATTTTGACCTAGTTGCATATCAGAAGCCTTAGAGATTGTTCCAAATTAGGACAGGTTGCTCACCCGAATGTAGGCTTGTTTGAGACCGCTTGCTTGAGTAGCAAAACCCTAGTTCCTGACGAAATTAGGATAGGGTAACCCTACCCCATCACAGGGGTGTTTTGGCTCTCTCTTGCTTGATACGTGCTTTTAAAGTGAAACTCTGCAGGAATGTGTGTATCAGTTGTAAGTTTGGGTATCAGTTTGGGGGTATCAGTTTTGGGGCAGAAATTAGTGTTTGAGCACAGTTGTCCAGTTTATGATTACAACTGCGTGTTGTTTCTATTTGAGCTGGGGTGCTGTGCATTTTCTGATTTTCGTTTCTTTTTGCTTTATTTTTCTTTTTGCAAGGTAGTGTTTCACAATTGCTTCAAACGAGGCAGTTACCCCTCGAGCACTCTGGACCAGAGTAAGACGGCTTTATCAATCTGGGAATCTTGTGAGAGGACAACCATTGTTTGCTTTACTACCCCCAGTTACAAGACAAAGGAGACTCAGGCATAATTCACTGGTTTGACAGTTACCTTCCTTCAGCGAAGTCCAGTTTTTCGCGTCCACTTCAGAAAGGAACTACACACCAGTTCTGACAGATCAGCATCCAGTAGTCAACATGGTGGATATGTTGCGACAACTTCAATAGACCATCGAGGCCATGCAGCTGGATGCTGGCCGCCAAGCGGAAGTCACCGCCCTCCAAGTGGAGATTGCAGCCCAGTAGGCTGAATTGATCAGTAGGCTTCAGCAACAACAGCAACCACAGCAAGCAGCAGCTTTTGCTTCACATCCACCCCCAGCCAGGGTTCTAATACCCGGGGTTACAACTAATGTCTAGGAGAATGCAGACATTCCAGCAGAACCGGTTCCACCCTAGACTTCCAAAGCACCGGTTTACCCAACAGAGGCACCTTTTGAGTTTGAGGTCGACCCTACTGCTCTAAAAGTGAGCAAGCTTGAGAAACTTTTCAAATGGGCTCAAAATGTTAACTCGATCCTAGACATAGAGGATGGCTATACAGATTCGGCGATGACATTGCCGGATAGGTTTAAAATGCCACATATAGATCCCTTCGATGGCTCGGGTGATCCCATGGTCCATCTACGGTTGTTCTCTGATATTCTACGACCTATGGGTCTTACCAGCCTACAAAAGCTGTCGCTCTTTGGTCAGACCATGTCTGGTATAGCAGCCATCTGGTATGCCAAGCTAGAGGACTCCGTGAAAAAAAATTGGAAAGAAATGGCTGAGGCCTTCGTACTGCAATGCTCCTATAACACAGATCGAGGTCACAACCCGTGATCTCGAAGCAACCCACCAAGAGCAGAAAGAGGGATTCTCCGACTTCGTAACCTAGTGGAGGGCCAAGGCCTCCATGATGACAACTCGACCAGCTGAAAAGGACCAAATCCGAATGGTGGTTCGTAACCTACAACCGAGGCTGTTACAAAAGATGATAGTCTTTCCTCTATCAACATTTGTCGACCTCCATAAAATAGGGGTGCAAATAGAGAATGCAATGAAACAGGGTCTGATTGACCATGATAAAGAGTAGCTTAAGAGGGTCTTCACACACAGTTCCAATGCAGCTACGAGTAATAATGCAGCTACAAGGTCTTCTGATGTTGGTATGGTCACCACCACACCGAAAACAGTCACCCCTTTTGCCGGCACATTTGAAACCACCTCACAACCCACAAAGCACCAACCCCGAGGCCAGAGGGTTTTCACCCCACTTTATATGTCTCTATCTACAGCTTTGAGGGTCTTACTCAAAAAAGGGCATCTGAAGCCCCTAGAGCTACACCCATTGCCTAATCATTTCCCTCCTACACACAACCCGGCCAAGTACTGCGCCTTCCGCTAGCAGTATAGTCATGATACCGACCTATGCTTTAGATTACGTCATGAGATTCAGGATCTCATTGACAACAAAGTGATAGCGCCTCCTCAGAAGCCAAACGTCACTACAAATCCTCTTCCACCACATAACCAAGCCCCTCCACCCAGGAAAATAAACCTTATCCAAACACTGGCCGTCCCTTATGATCCCAGTATATATATCACCCATGTCTACCTACCCAAGCGGACGTTGTTCATCCCGGAAAGCACCGACTTGTGCATGATGAATGCGTCCATATCCCAACCCAAATCTGTGGTGGTGACTGTGGTAGATGAAGGCAGGGTGGCCTTGTTGCAGGATGGGAATGTTTGTTCAGTGCTTGAGGGCCCCGTGGACTTATTTGAGGAGTACAACCCGTGCCATTACATTGTGCGAACCAATCAGGCCAAACCAGAGTTGGAACTGGCAACAGGGATAAAGGTGAATGTAGTCCGGGAGGATGTACCAAGTCAGGGACTGGATGACTTAGCTGACCTTGAGGAGGACATCGCTAATCTACAATTCTTTGATGAGCAGGATCTGGGAGATGTGCACATTAACTGGTTCAACCTCAACAGATCAGCGAATAATTTGGGTTGTCTTAGCGATGAGCCAGATTTGAATGAGGAATCTCAACCAAGACTGGAACAGCTGGAAGCAAGAACTGTTGCAAGGGTTGGAACGGCCGAGGAAAAGGGGAAGTTATCGGAGAGCACCGGTACTAAGAATTTTGCTCAGGAACTGAGTAGCGTCAGTACAGCTAATACAGAACAAGAGGCCGCACTGAAGTATTTTAAGCATGAAAGTGATCAGAATGATTAGAAGGCTAGAAAAGCCAAAGCCCCTGCAGGGACTGACTATGATGTGGATACAGGAATACTTACAACGGAACTGGACAATTGTCTGTCGGTTTCCGAAGGAATGTGGTGAGAAGATGTTGACTTGCATCTTGCCCACATTGATGAAGATTGGGGACGGAATCTACCAGATGATACTTGGTATTCCAAAGAAGTGGACCACATGACTCAAAGCGGGCGGTATTTTAAACTCCTGCACCTGGACCAACCGGAGGCATCTGGAAAAGATAACGAAATAGAAAAACAGAAGGAGAAACTGCTAGAAGAAGAGGTTGTACTAAAGTAGTTGAAGAAGATTCAAGCGGACATATCCATATGGGGGCTGCTCATGGCTTCAAGGGTGCACCGACAAATCGTCTTATCAGCAATGGATAAGGCTAAGCTCTCTATCAATACAACCACCGAGTAGTTAGTGGGACTGGTTTTCCTGGGAGGCGCTTCGCCAACTTTGACTTTCACAGACAAGGAATTGCCGCCTGAGGGCTCTGAACATAACAAGCCACTGTACATCTTCGTCGAATGCAAAGAGAAATAGATATCGGTTGTCTTGGTTGATACTGGGTCTGCAATTAATGTGTGTCCGTCTCGCACAGCCTATGCTACCGGTTTGAAGCCAGCGGACTTTGTACCAACGGCCCAGGTGATCCAAGCCTATGACAACATAAGTCGAGAGGTTATGGGGATAGTGCAAGTTAGAACACAGGTTGGCCCAGCGCAACAGAATATTGAGTTTCACGTCTTGGATCTTCCGACCACTTTTAACTTGCTCCTTGGACGGTCGTGGCTGCACCAAGTAAAAGCTATCTCTTCCACCTTGCATCAGATGTTGAAGTACCCCCATGGGAAGGGGGTGGCCATTGTGTTTGGAAATTCATCTATACATCCTCCGCTGGAGGTCACTACACCGGTACTGGAAATTGTACACGGTGACGAGGATGTCTTCTTGTCTGGGTTCACCTTGGCTGAGGCCTGGGTTGTGCAAAACATCCTAGTCGTTGATGAAGGTCTGTATGTCAGTGCTTAGTTTGTCTACCTCATGAACAAGCTACAACATGTACCCGGGATGGGACTAGGAAAGAGGGGCTGGAAGGACATTGTTGCATTGGCTGAGGTGCCGCATAACCCTCATACCTTTGGTCTAGGTTACACGCCTACTGAAGAGGATTGGGTAAGGAAGGGAAAGGAAATGGCAGGAAGAGCCAAGGCAAGACAAAGTGGGAAGCACTATGAGCCAGTACATAGACCGATTCAAGGAACCCTGAACGGCCACTTTGTTCAGGAGGGGGAAGATTTCCCATTTTGCGGCTTTCCTGAGCCATGGTTGAACTCTGAGAGGTGGCGTCTGCCCGGCTTTGAGATTTTTTTTGACCTACAGCTGCAAGAGGATGCAGCCACAGAAGAACAAACTGTCTTACTAGCTGCGGTTGAACAGAGTACAGAGGATGAGTCCAATGGCAACGAACTCGAGGTAGGAGCAGCGCTAGCTTGTCTCCTTTCGGATCCTCAGATCAAACCGGAGAGCTTGGGGGGTGACCTCAGCGTTTCCATGATTGGAGATCAATCGGCTTTTTGGTTATTCTAGATACATCTATCGCACCCTCCCTCGTTTGGCAGTTCGATAAGGGCTTTTTGTCCAACAGTTCTAAATCATGTGGTGAGTCGGAATCTAATTCCACAAAGTCTGTGGAGTCAGAATCAGATTCCAATTCTTTTGAGTTAGAGTCCGGTATTCCTGGGGTTGGTAACTCGGATACCATTGTTTTGTCCAAGTCGTCTTTTTCCTTTTCTTTTGAGTCGGTTGTAACTGAGGAATTGGATGAGCTGGAGGCTTTGAATGAGAATGGTACCAATGCTATTTCTGAGTACTTTTCTGTGCCACTTGTATATTGCATTGATCATGACTTTCAAAATTTTGATGAAAACGATGAGGAAGGAATTCCTCTGGTTTTGAAACATTTGATTAATCGAGAGGAGGAGAGGTTTGTAAAACCCTTTGTTGATGAAATCATTTCAATTAATGTGGGTACCTAGAAGGATCTGCGTTTGGTCCAAATTGGGTCCACGTTGTCTTTGGAGGAACGAAAGCTCTTGGTCGCTTTATTACAAGATTTCAAAGATGTTTTCACGTGGTCTTACAAAGACATGCCTGGAATCAATCCTGAGATCGTACAGCACCGGATCCCTCTTGACCTCGAGGCCCAACCCGTCAAGCAGAAGCTTCGGAGAATACGCCCAGATAGGGCTTTGAAAATCAAAGAGGAGGTCACTAAGTAGATAGATGCAGGGTTTTTGCTAGTATCTGAGTACCCTACTTGGTTGGCCAACATTGTTTCGGTACCGAAGAACGATGGCAAGATTCGGTTATGTGTGGACTTCAGAGATCTGAACAAAGCTAGTCCGAAGGATGACTTTCCTTTATCGCACATCAATGAATTGGTGGATTTTACCGCAGGCCATGCATTGCTCTCCTTTATGGATGGATTTTCCGGGTATAACCAGATCTTGATGGCACTCGATGATAGAGAGAAGATTGCCTTTATCACGCCATGGGGAACCTATTGCTATAGGGTGATGCCGTTTGGGCTTAAGAATGCTGGGGCTACTTATCAACGGGCTGCGACCACTATCTTGCATGATATGATCCACAAAGAGGTTGAGGTGTACGTGGACGACATGATTGCCAAGTCTAAAGAAAGAGAGGGCCACTATGCTGCCTTGAAGAAATTTTTCCAACGGATCAGAAAATATCGGTTGAGGCTGAACCCACAGAAATGCACTTTTGGCATCACAGCAAGGAAAATGCTGGGGTTCTTGATTACACAGAGAGGCATCGAGGTCGATCCTTCCAAAATCAAGGCCATCCTAGAAATGCCACCACCAAGGACTGAAAAGGAGGTGCGAGGTTTTCTAGGTAAAGTGCAATTCATAAGACGATTTATTGCAAAATTAACCTTGACTTGTGAACCACTATTTGTTCTC
This sequence comes from Camellia lanceoleosa, assembly GCA_025200525.1. Taxonomy (NCBI): domain Eukaryota; kingdom Viridiplantae; phylum Streptophyta; class Magnoliopsida; order Ericales; family Theaceae; genus Camellia; species Camellia lanceoleosa. The sequence goes on from CM045769.1 coordinate 170,703,595, forward strand.
CTAAAGAAAAGAAAGAATTTCCAATGGGATGACCAATGCCAAGTTGCTTTTGAGCAGATCAAGTAGTATCTTCAGAACCCACTCGTGTTGTTACCGCCAGAGCCGGGGAAGCCATTGATTTTGTATCTGTCAATAACGGACACAACTATGGACTGCATGCTTGCATAGGAATCTAAGGATAAAGGGGAGAAAGCTATCTATTACCTGAGTGTAGACACCCCATTTTTGACCGCTCTTAAGACTTAGGGGCCTCAGGTTGATTGTTCGAGGACGAAGGCTATGTTGTGTAAGGGTTCGATTTCTTCGGCAAGAAGAGCTCCAAATCCCAACCTCACACCCCCTTTTTGGACCAAAACCATTTTGACCAAAATGATTTTTAGACCTTAACACCCTCTCTTTCAAAATATTTTTGCAAAAATTCATACGATGTTCGGACGCTCGCATTTTGTTAAATGTTGCGCTTTTCGATAAACCGAGCAAGGACAAAGTGGAAATAAATAAAAAAGAGGTGAACTCTTTGAAAAAATCTTTAAAACATCTAATTTAAAGGTTTGGATTCGAAGAAAATCGGAGGAGAGAGAACAAAACTAGTTTGGGAGAAATTGGGCATAAATCCAAGTAGGATCGAAACTGAGCAATCTTCACTCAAATGAGCATAACTTTTTGCACACTTGGAATTTTGATGTGAACCTAACACCATTGGAAAGAATACTTCAGGGGCTACAATTTAGGCTCAAGAATTACCTGCAAAAGAGTCCAGATGAAGGAGATATTCCCATTTGAAGTTGGGCCCAAAAAATAGATTTTTCTAGCCAACCAGAGGTGGAAGTTACTGGCCATGAATGGGCTTTTCTGGCCATGTGCCGGCCATGAATGGCCTTTTCCGACCAGGTGCCATCCAAGAGTGTGCCTTGCCAGCCAGAAATGATTGCCTGCCGGCCATCAATGATCCCTTGCCGGCCACTAATGTCAAAAATCAGATTTTGGCAGATATTTGTCTTCCAACTGTTCCAGCTGTCCCTTTTGGCATATTTTCAACCTGAGGCCTCATTCTTCTATATATAGAGGGCCTTCTCTATGGTTTTCAAGGTTAGAAGATTTTAGGAGTGAAATATTTTGGGAGTCTCTCTCTCTCTACAATTCTCTCTCTCTTGAGCTTTTGTGCTTAGAAGCTTGCATACATCAAACTTTAACCTATCAAACCTTAACCAAAGTTGTTCATCTTTGGGCTGAAGTTGCTTGAAGCTATCTTGGAGCTCCTTTAGAAGGTGATTTTAGCTTGATTTGGTGCCTCATTTGTGCCTAAAGTGTACTTGTCTTCAAGAGGTAGAACACTTGTGTTTTAAGTTTAATTTAAATACTTGTTTTGCCATCTTTACATATTGTTTTGAGGTTGTTTTTAACCTCTGAAAACCTCTATTTTTGAGGCTTGAAAATGGTGGTTTGAGGATATTTTGAGTTTACGGGTGATTCACCCTTTTGTTTCTTAGCTTGTTAAGCTTTTGTGCTATCTTTTCATCACTTTCAAACTAACTCTTTTGGCCTTTTAACTACTGAAATTTAGAGGTTTTTCAGTGGTAAAAACTTTGATTTGAGGTCCAAAATTGGAGGGGTTAGTCTCCCCTCCTTGTGTCTAGCTTTCATGCCTAGTTAGCTCCATATGTCAGCATGTTTTTGTAGCTTAAGTTAGCTTATTTCTAGCATGTTTTTGCCTCTAATTTGGGCTACTTTAGCTTTGTTTTGAGCTGTTTGTGTTGTATAAGTAGTCTTTTGCATGGTTATAGTGTGACCCCATGTTTTAGCTTATTGTCTTAGCTAGTTTTGTTTTCATTCTAGCATGTCTTTCAACTGATTTTGGGCTATAAAAACTCTATGTTTTGGGGCTGAAGCTTGGGTCCTAAGGACATTAAAGGTTGAGGGGTTGATAGCCCTTCTTTGTACCTTATTTTGGAGGCCTTTGCCCTTGTGTTTCCCACCCTTAAATCATCTTTTTTTGAGGCTTTTACCACTGATTTTTAGAGTTATTTCAATGGAAAAAAACATGTTTTGAAGTCCAAAATTGAAGGGGTTAGCTACCCCTCCTTGTGTTTTGCTTACTAGTCTAGCATGCTTCATGTTTTAGCTTATAATTCTAGCTTGTGTTAGCTTAATTTCAGAATGTTTTAAGCTATATTTTGGACTGTTTTAGCTCTATTTTGGGTTGTTTGGATCATTGGAGCCTTGTATTGCATGGTTGTGATGTAATTCCCTTCACTAGCTTAGTGTTTCTAGGCTTTGAGCATCATTGGTGTGACTTACTTGCATGTTTTAGTGCTTTTTCTTGCCTGATTCCAGCATATCATATCTGTAACCTCCCTCATTTCTTCACTCTTTCATTTGCTTTGAGGGTGGTTTAACCTTAGGGTTGTGTTTAAGCTTGAGATTGAGGCTTGTGCTTAATGGTTTCAATCTTCTTTTGAGGGTTCACTAATCAAAGGCATGACCTCTCTCTTGCCTTAAAACCAACCCTTGGTTGACACCTCTTCCATTAGAGGACACTCACTTTTGGACTTAATCGATTAAAGAATGGTTTGGTAACTAAAATGAGTACACAAAATATGCAAGTAAAAGAGGCAATATAAGCATCTTTGTGTTGCATTGCATGTGTCCAAACTGGACGTTAGTTTGAACACAAGGCAAATGGGACATTTCATACTCAATAGTGATGAAATGTGCCATTTTCTTTGGTCTCCATTGCCCTTGATCATGCATGATAGGGTTGTGGTCCTTTGAGTCTTATTTGTGCATTTAATGAAATTGTACTCCTTGGTTCCTTGGCCATCATGCATTGAAAATGCTTGATTGGTGGTTTTGGATCCAAGTGTGTCACCCCTTTGAGGTTTTGAGATGATGAGGAGGGGCATAGTATAGATAAACCCTTGGAAAACCCTTCATTTTCCTCTGTTTGTGCTCTATTGCAGTGTGGTAGCTCAGAACACCAGTGGCCGGCAGGGGGTCGGCAGCAACCAATCATGGCCGGCAGGCCACTGGTGTGATCCTCAGCATTGAATTAGTAAGGTGGAGCAGAAAGATCTGGAGCATGTTCAAACCTGCAAACAGAGCCTCTCAACAGCAAAGTGAAAGTCTTTTCGGGGGGAAAACCGAGTGCATGCATCCTCCACTTCCCAGAGCAGAGCTGAGGCGGTGTAGTATAAACATTTTGCATGTTTAGTTAGCTTGTGTTGTAATTTAATTAACTAGTTTGCAAATTAGTTAAATGTTGTAATAATTAAGTAGTTTAGCTTAGCTATTTCTTTATTTATTTGATTTGTAATAATTAGTCTAATTAGTTTAATTAGATTAGTTAGGTTAGCTTAGATTAGCTTAGCTTAGCTTATTCATTCGGACCCTCCTCATGAGGGGCATAATGTTGTAATAAGTGTGCGTACGTGTGTGCATATCTTCCAACCCCGCATCTTTCTCCCTTTTACTTAACCGCTTTCGATGGTTAGTTTAGGGCATTTTCAATTAGCATACCTTATGTTTGCATCCATTCATTTGTCTTGCATGCACTGAGGCTCGGCACATTATTTAAACTGCATCGTAAATTCAATACTTGTTTGAATACGTGTTTCAAAGCATGCTATCAAAGTGTTGCAAATCATATGCCATAGTAGTAGCCGAGCCTATTAATTGCATTATTGCATGTGTTGCACTAGTCATTTAACATAGTTAGGATCATGCATCTTTCTAACTAGTTTTTGTTTTGGCTTAGAGTACTCGGTAAGCTTTTACGCTTTAGCATACTTGCATGAGTGTGATTGTCATAGTGCCATGTTTCGCATGCTTGCTATAAGGCTATGTGCTTACTTGCTTAACTGCATGAATGCCTGTGGATGAAGGCTTTGTTGCTTGAATTGGAACAATTTGATAAATGTAAGTTTCAAATCCACTTGAGGTGGCAAATCATGTTTTAAGCCTATCATGTTTGATGGCAAATCCGCGTTTTAGCCCATTTGAGGGTGGCAAATTCAAATCATTTTTTAAAACAAACATGAGTTGATTTGTTCCAATTCTTGAAATTTTAGTCTATACTTGCTTGTGCGCGTCACGTAGTAAGGTTAGCTAATAACCGAAATAAGAACACATAATGTTTATAAAATCACATATCATGATTAGTAGAGGCCGATCCTTTGATCAGGCGAGCAGGGATGCCATTTCAGGACCTTCCTCTCTCGTACTCAAGTTCCTGAGCCGAGGCAACTTTGGTGATGACGGACACGTGGCCTTTGGCACGAGTTAGGGTTTCCTAAATTTCCACAAAACAAAATATTTAGGTGTCGACTCTGTAATCTGGCAAAGCAGACCAGTTTTGGCATTATTTGATCTAAAATCAACTTTCCAAAATGATTTGCCGGATTGGACTCTTTGGTGATTATCAGTTTCACATTGCACTTTGTGAAATTAGATTCAGAACCGTGACAGGAGTCTGAACTATAGGATCAATTTGAGCTCTCCGAAAGGGGGCGTAGAAAAAGTCGAGTCCACACTGAGCAAGAAGATGCTGGAATATGAGACCCGTTACACCCCACTGGAGAAGGCTTGTTTGGCCTTGGTATAGGCTACCAGGAAGTTGAGGCACTACCTGTTAGCTCACTCCGTAATTCTAGTTTCGAGATTAGATCCCATCAAATATCTCTTCGAGAAACCAGCACTTACGGGTAGGCTAGCTCATTGGTTGCTTCTTCTCTCCGAATTTGATTTGAAGTATATAGCTTGCAAGTCCATCAAGGGGAGAGCGGTAGCTGAATTCTTCGCTGATCACCCCATGGAGGGAGACGAAGCAGTAGAGTATCTATTCCTAGATGAGGCTATTCTGCAAGTCGAAGAAGAGATCTAGACTATGTATTTTGATGAAGCGTCTAATCAGTACGGGTATGGGATAGGGGTGTTGTTGATAGCACCCGACAATTCCCATATACCTTTAGCCTTCAAACTCCAGTTCAAAGTATCCAACAACGAAGCAGAATACGAGGCGTGTATCACTGGATTAGAAGCCGCCCTAGAACTATGGGCAAAAAAGTTGGACGTCATCAAGGACTTGAACCTGATTGTATCTTAAGAAAAAGGAGATTGGAAAGTAAAAGAAGACAGAATGAAAATTTATCACCAAACCCTGAATGTTCTGATTCCTCAGTTAGAGAAGCTAACCTTCATATATCTGTTAAGAGAGAACAACAAGTTCAATGATGCCTTCTCAAATCTATCTTCTATGATAGACATCCCTTTTGGAGTCCAGATGCGTTCAATCATTATTAAACAGAGATATGTGCCGCCCTATGAGTTGATCGCCGCGATAGATGAAGTACAGGATCAGAACCCTTGGTATTATGATGTCTGGAACTTCCTAGAAAATGAAGCCTATCCACTAGAGGCAAATGCCAAAGATAAGATGGCAATACAGCGAATGGCTGCTTAGTTTATCATCTGTGGGGGTAAATTGTACAAACGAGGCTATCTAGGAATGCACAAGCTGTGTGTTGATGTAGAAGAGTCGAAGCGCTTAATAGAGGCCATTCACGGAGGAGAGTGCGGATCGCACATAAGCAGAGTAATGCTAGCTCGAAAGATTCTCAGGCAGGGCTATTACTAGTCAACCATGGAGGAGGATTGTATTGGCTTTGTTCAGCGATGCCACAAATGCCAAATTCATGCCAATTGCATGAATATTCTGCCGTCGATGCTGTACAACATGACTTCTCCGTGGCCTTTTTCAGTCTGGGGAATTGATGTAATTGGGGCAATTACTCCGAAGGGGTCGAATGGGCATGAATATATCATGGTGGCAATAGACTATTTTACAAAGTGGGTCGAAACCCAACCCTATGCGGTGCTGAAAGCGTCGCATGTAGCCAAGTTCATTAGGAATAACATCATTTTTCGGTATGGGGTCTCGAATGAGATTATCTCGGACAATGGTTCCCACTTTAAGAAGGAAGTGATAAACTTGTTGGAGAAGTACAATGTCATTTTTCATAAGTCATCCACATATCGGCCACAAACCAACGAAGCTGTTGAGGCCGCCAACAAGAATATCAAGCATATTTTGCAGAAGATGGTAGAAACCTATCGGGACTAGCCAGACAAGTTGCCATTTGCTCTCTCTGGGGCTACATAACATCAATTCGGACATCTACTGGGGCAACTCTGTATTCTCTAGTTTACAGAATGGAGGCTGTTCTGCCAATTGAAATTGAGGTACCGTCGCTGCGGGTTATGGCTGAGTGCCAGATAGCAAAAGCCGATTGGCAGCAAAGCAAGTTTAAGGAACTCATGCTGTTCGATGAGAGAAGGTTGAAAGCAATGTACCATATCCAAGGTTATCAACGCAGAATTGCCATAGCTTTCAACAAGAAAGTTAAGTCTCGGAATCTTAAAGAAAGGGATTTGGTGCTCAAAGACAACCGAGCTCCCATCCATGACCTTAGGGGCAAGTTCAGACCTAATTGGACTGGTCCTTACACTATCAAATCAATCTGGTCGGGTGGAGCTGTCATTCTTATGGATTTAGATGGCCTAGAATTTTTCCAACCAATCAACATGGACAAGTTGAAGAAATATTACCTCTGAGAGGCTCACTAGGCCGAAAACCTGGAAGAGCGACCTAGGCAAAAGTTAGAGCACAAAGAATTGGAAATAAGAAAAATTGAGCTCGCAAGGTTGAAAACCCACAAAGAGGCGGCCTTGGCAAAAGTTAGAGCGCAAAAGCAGAGTGTTAATACATGAGTGAACCTGAACCGAACTATGTAAGGCTTGATTCCCACCTTCAAGATACGTAGGCAACTTTATCCTGAAGTCCAGTCATAAACACTTCTAAATCAACTGTGTCCATGTGTTTAGTCAAGGCATCTTTGTCTGCTCGCTAACTAAAAGTTCGGTTGTGATCCATACCCTGAGAGAAGAGCTGATTACAGTACGGTGTAGTGCTATTCATACAAGGGGCAACTTTCCATTTGCTAGATTCGGGATTGTACTTCTCGATGACAGATTCCATGCGTGTCAAAGTTGTGATCCTTATCGAAAATGGTTTTGAAAAGTTTTAATAAAAGTTGATTTTGTTCAAATTAATCTTTTACAACTTAGACCATTTTGGACCAAAAGGAAAATTTTCAGTACCCACAACTTCAATTTCATTGATCTCAATACAAAGTTATCTAACTCTTGATGCACATCAAAGCTTCTTTTTATTACATTCAAAAGGAAAACTTGAAAGTTAGATCAAAGCAATAAACTTGGGGGCATTGATAAGTCAGGTGTTCCTACGTCCCTTTCTAGAGCTTGTGAAAGCTTCAAATGCTAAAGTAGGTCCGGTTTGCGATTCTTCTTCAAGCCAAGCTATGCATTTGCCAGAAAGGGCGCAACTGAAACTGGGAGCAGGAGCCAGGAGTTCTCTTGTCCTCCATGCAGTGAAATATCGAGCTAGTTGTGAACCTCGGATGAAGTATGAAGCCGGGTACTTTGCCCCTTCTTTCGGGCAAATTTGGTCGTGACCAAATTGATGCCTGCACCTGAATGGAAAGTAGAAGACATAGTGTCTCAAGCCAATCAACTGAATGCCAGGTTATCGAGCCATGCTGTAGCTCATGTCGGGCAGATCAAACCAGGGGCAACGCCAAACAATGTCGATAGCAGACCTGTTGCACATCCAATGGCACCACCATCTCTCGTTTGGGAAATCGACTAGCCGTTGGTGAAAGAAATAGCCTCGTGTTGAATATGCAGGACAACAGTCCACTACCTTCAACCTGTCTATGACCCATATCTAGGAAGGGATGAAAAATAAGAGAGATTAAAGAATAAAGAGGTGTATCTGGAGAGGAAAAAGTGAGAAAGGGTTTTGAGAGAAAAACAAAGCCTGAGGACCGAGTGATGTGAGAAACACATGTGAGGTGGGATGGGAAACATTACCTGCAAAAGTAGTGGACTTCCCGCAAATTTGATTGTCTCCCGCTAGTGGAAAGCGTCCAAGCCCATCAAAGTCTCGGTTAGTGTCAGACCAATGCAACTCTTAACCTCTTTCCAGCTTTGGGCCACTTCGATCAAACGAATGCTAGACCCTCCAGAACTAGGGGCAAGTAGAAAATGGGCCAATATGCATAAACAGAGGGCATGCTGCCGAAAACTCTACCAAAGACGGTCGTTACGGTTGCCGGTATCAGAAAATCAGTGAATGATCTGGGGAATGTCTAGTTCTCCGTTGTGAACCAAGGATCGAGACTCATGAGAAGTGAGCCCACACATTCTTCCTAGAGCATAGATGTGGCTAAAATGGGACTAAGGCAAGATTTCCTCGTAACGCCGAGATTCCATCAAAACTTGGAATTCTTCAATTGTCGGACATATCTCTTGTCCCCCAAAGCTATATACATGCGTAACCGGATTCCAATATCTAGCCGCGGCATGAAGAAATGGAAAACACAGCGGGATACGACTTAACGGGAATAGTGCATTTATGCCAAAACCCCGGCAATTCAGTTTTTCTGAGCCATCTAAAGTTACGATCCAATTTGAGAGTTTTTTTGCCAGAAAATGGCTCCATTTGGGACAAAATCAGAGCTGGAATGAAGAAATCACGAAGCTAGAGCTTTTGTAGAAGATAAGGTAGTGAGTGGAGGCTAGGTGTCGACATTCCGGAGGTTTTGTACATTGATGGTCGGCAGATAGAACTGGTGGCTGGCAGGCCATCCTTCATGGCCGGCAGCCTCCCTTTTGTACCCATTGTCCTCTCTTGCGGAGATTTAGTTGCACACAGTAGCAGTATTCTGTTATTCGTGTCTTTTGAGGTCTTGTTTTTAGTCCCTTTGGGCTTGAGTATGTTTATTTGAGTTGTATTTGTATTGTCTTGCTTATTGAGTTGTATTTGTATTGCGTATCAAGTCCTTGATTTGTTTATCGAGTTGTATTTACACTGATTAGCCTATTGGGTTGGTTGTGTTATCTATCGAGTTATTTTACTCTTTTTGTTATTTCAATTGTTAGTTGGTTCATTACCTGATTAAGACAATGCCAATGGAATGTGCAATTTTCGATCAAGATCAATCTCATTTTATGCTATGTGATGTTATGCAATGCTCAGAATGCAAAATATAACACTTTTTAATCAAAAGCTGTTTTCATTCCGATCATGGTTACTTTTTACAAAAGAGTACAAGTTTTCAAAGAAATAAAACTAGTCTTAACTATACAAAGTACTAACACTACTAGCAAAAAAAGAAACTAAGCAAAAGCATAGATAGATTAGCGCTGGCTATCTCAGGCTCGAGAGGCCCTCTTCGTCCTCTTCCTCAGCGGAGTGGACTTTGCAGCATTATCTCCGTCAGCACCATTGTCTGAATCAAGATCGGAGTCTGAACCTGAGCCAGCATCATCGTCCCCGCTCTCAGATGACTCTGACTGTGGACTCACTGCCTCCTCATCCTCACTCATCTCATCATCATCATCATCGAGGATAGGCTCTAAAGGGCCACTCTCAGCTCGAGCGCTCCTAGCTTGGCCCCAACCGCATGCTGGAGTCTCTCTATCTCTACCTGCTGCCGGAGGAGGTACTGATGGTCCTACTGCAGCCTTTGCGGTACTGTCAGAATGAATGGGGCCTGAAAAGACAGGTGTCATATGTTAGCCACAACATGTGTATTAGATGCAGTTATGATGTACATAATGAGAGTATACAGTGTTGAATGTAGAGTTTGAATGCAGTGATGAATGCAGTATATCAGATCTGTGCAGTATCAGACAAATTGCATTTGAAATGCTACCATATCAGCGAAAAGTTTGATGCCAGAGAGTATAAGGTGAAGAAATTACCAGAATGCCGTAGATACTAAGCAGGTTCGTGCTCCTCTGCATCATCCCCATCAGGGAAACCGCTAGCTCGAGAGCTTGCCTAGTGTACTCTATGGACGCCTGTAAATGTGTTGAGATGATCAGTAGTCTAAAGCATAACTAAAATGAATTGAATGCGCAAAATATAAAGTCTCGAATCCTGACAAGCTCGTGTCCAGCTGGTACAGGCTCAATGGGAATCTGGTAAGCCTTCCCTGTAGGCCGCTAGTACATCAGTGTGGCGGGGAACTCTGGCCAACAGGTCCTCTGCTCTGCCTGAGGAGCTCCTCTGCCCACTCGACTCGATCTGCATCTCATCCTCACGGCAGGAGCTCTCACTCCCTCACCCCCACGAATGCCAGTTAGAGGCGGCATCAGGTGTGTCTGGATGAAGGTCATATAATCTCCCTCTATACGGAAGTAATTTGCCTCTAGCCCCACCATGAACTGGATCACATGGTCGGCAGACAGTCTGTGTGTCTCTCTCATTGACGCTGGAGGTGCCATCAGTATGAATGGGGCAGGCAAGCCCAAGGCCTGGCGTGCAAAACACTCACCCAAGAACCAGGCGCGGCAAATCGGGCCCTCGAGAAGAATGTGATGGCGGGTAATGACCTGAGTTGTATCATACTGGGATCGGAGCCCCGACGATACCACATCCCACGGCTGCCATGTAATCTGAAATAAGATAATGAACAGATGATTAGTTACGGTCAATTGACTAATGTTTGGATTAAAATCATTGAAAAGTAGGATGACTTTGTTTTGGGTTACCTCATGTGCCGCAATCACATCAAAATACTAGCGGAAAAACATAAAGTTTTCTCGGGTCCTACGGCAGAGCAGGCCGTCGTATACCCGAGAAAAAGGGATTGTCGCTGGAACCTCCTCTATAGGCTCTGGAGCAAGAGCCGGGAAGTACGCGTACACCCATAGCTGGAGGGAAAGTGCAATGGTATGTGTAGACGCACCCGTGGGCTTCACTCTACAGTTCGGACTCCCTTTTGTTGTTGCGGTTCTTAATCTGAACCAAAGAGTCCAAATCTGGCAAATCGTTTTGAGAAACAGATTTTTGAAAAGAAGTGCCAAACATGGACTGCTTTGCCAGATACAGAGTCGCCACCTAAATATTTTTTATGGGGAAATTTAGGAAACCCTGACTCGGTGCCAAAGGCCACGTGTCCGTCATTACCAAAGTTGTCTTGGCTCGGGAGCTTGGGTACGATCGGGGAAGGTTAGCTATGAGCACCCCTTTCGCCCGGTCCGAAGACCGGCCTCTACTAACCGTGATATCTCGTTTTGAAAACATTATATGTTCTTATTCCGGTTGTTAGCCTAGAATTACTATGTTATGCGCACAGCAAACAAGTATAGACCAAATTGCCTAAATTGGAAAGAAACATCTTATGTTTGTTTTGAAAATGGTTTGCTACTCGCAAGTAGGCTAAAATGCAGATTTTGCCACCCTCAAGTGGGCTTTTAGAAAAAAATGGTTTTGCCACTATCGAGTGGGCTTTAAAACTCACAGTTTTAATGCATTATCCCAATTTAAGCAATTCGACCTTCATCCACAGGCATGCAAGCAGTTATACACATAAGTAGCTAGCCTCATGGTAATCATGCTATTATGGCAACATTCACACGCATGCGATATGCTAAAGCATAAAGGCTTACCTAGTACTCCAAGCCAAAACAGAAACTAGTTAGTAATCAATGCATGATCCTAGTTCATGTTAAATGGCTAATGCAACACAAGCAAGGATGTAATCTAGAGCAGGCTCGGCTAACCCTAAAATGGCATGTGAAATGCTACAAGTAACAAGTATTCAATTTGGAAATTGAAATACAATGCAGTTAGCGTGATGTACCGAGCCCGGTGCATGTAAGACAAATGTATGGATGCACGCATGCTATGATACTGTATGCTAATTTAGATATGCCCTAATCTACCATCGTAAGTAGGTAAATAAAAGGGAAGAAAGAAATGGGGATTGGAAGACATACACACACTCACGCACACTTATTACAAATACGCCCTCATTCGGAGGGACCAAAAGAATATACAGTCCAAAATAATACAGTCCAAATACAGAATAAATTATTACAAAAAATTCTAATTTAATTAATAATTGAAATGCATAATAGAAAAGGCCACAGCCCCGCCTTGGGATGCGCGAATGATGCATGCTCGAATCCGACTCGCCCGGAAAACCCGCACCATACCACTGTTGCCTCTGTTTACACTGCTTAGCTTCTCTGAAAATTGCACAAATCTCAGGACAGGTTCTTTGCACACTGTGGAACACCACCGGCTGGGAGGGATGGCCACCGGCCATGGGAAAAGGTCACCGGCCTCTGATGAAGTTATCGGCCAAAAATCCCTGGCCGGTCGGCACTCTATGTAGCCGACCGGCCAAAACTTCCTGCAGAACCTGCAATTGACAGCAGCAGAGGGCAAGCAGTGTATGGCATGGAATTTCAAGAAAATGTGTGCATGAACACACTCCCTATCATGCAATGGACTTAAGGGAGGATGGCCCTCGACCCCCGGGCCATCAATCACGCATTTCAATGCATGATGGCCCAAAAGCCAAGTTAGCAACTTTGATATCAAATGAAATGCAAGCACAAAACACATCAAAGGCCCCAACCTCTATCATGCTCGATCAAGAGGCAAGGGATGCATGCCAAATGCAACCTAAGCATGCGAGCTAAGTATGCAATATGAGTATGCAAACAAGCATGCAAGGCATGACACAATGCAACAACATAACATGCACAACGCATTGTAACATGGCATACACAATGCAAGATAGGCTTACACCAATATGAGATAGCCTCAGCCACACTCACATAGGAGGCCATTAGGTGAAATGAGGCAACCGAAATGCACACAAACATGTCTAATGCATGGATCAATCCTAAGATACAACATGCAACCCTAACAAGACATGGCGAATGATGAAACATGGCACATAAACATGCAGATTTCAGCGCTGGAACATGATGCCAAATGGTCCCAAAACATGGAAATATGTCACCCAATGCATGCTATAGGCCCCGAAACCCAAGATTAGGCGCATGAAATGGCTTACAGCTATACAAAGCATGCATAATTTGAACATGCAATGAAGGGACAGAAGCAAGGCAGCCCCGAGACAAGAATTTTTACAGTACAAAGCATGGCAAGACAGTAAGCACAAGTGGGACTAAAATGGTATGCAAAAATGGCTTCGCAAGGGAGGCAATGAAGCAAGTAGTAGATGCAAAGACCAAAAAGAAAAAGATCCTTCTACAACACTGAAGAGGTACCAAAAATATGACTACTTACAGTAGATGACAAGCCCCAAATCAATATACAAACATGCTCAAAATGCAATGCAAGATTAGGGCCACAAGAGGGCTATAACATGAAGTATACTAAACATGCATCAAACAGCCAAAGACCCTTCATGGGACATGGAGAGGGGGTCAAAACAAAACCCTTTTCAGTTCTGATCAGGGTCGAAAAACAGAAGCTCAATGTGCTAACAGGTCATGCAAAAATGGGGATCAAAGAGGGGTTCAATGGCAAGTGACACATGGAGGTCCCTAACAGTGTTGAGCCCTTCTTCAATGTTGAAGAAGGGCTCAAAATAAGCCTCTTTACAGTTTACATCGAACCTCGAAAACACTTGTAAATAAGGCTAATCAATGAAGCTAAAAAATGCAAGTTTAAGGGAAATGGATGCTTACCCTTGAAGAGCAGCAAACCAGCAGCTCTTGGTCTAAATTTCTGAGCTTCTAACCTCTGCAAATGGCCTCCCAAGTGCTGGAATGGAGGATGGAGGTGTTGTGCTAGGTGTTGTAGGGCAAATGGTGCAAGAACAAAGGTGTTTGGAGGCTTGGAGAAGATAGATATAGAGGGTGTATGCATGTATATCAGATATATATCTCTTCCCTCTGGTTTTTTTTGCTCAAAGTCTCCAACCTTTTACAATGGAGGAGGAGAGCTCTTTATATAAGCAAAGGCAAAGGCTCCAAGCTTCTCCAAGAAGCTAAATGAAAGGGGCAAAGGGTGCAAATGGCTCAAGGCTTCTTGGAGAAGCTAAAACAGCTGGCCAAGCTTCTCCAAGAAGCTTGGCCAAAGGGTTCAAGCTTCTAGAAGAAAAAGGGGGGTCAAAGGCTCAAAAGGGTGCAAAATGGCCACATATATGCATGAGAATGGGTCATGCATCCCATTGTAGCACTGGCATGCACCATGCCTGCAAGAGTCAAAAGGGTCAAATCGGCCATGAAAAGAGGTCATCGGCCAAATAAATTGCCGGTCGGCACAATAAATTGCCAACCTGCAATTTGTACTGGCCGGTCGGCTAAATAGAGTGCCGATGAGTGGCTGATGAGGTCAAAAAGTGCCGTTGGATGTCTAGATTGAAGCCCCAGAAGTTAGCTTTCCAATGGCACAAACCTTGCATTAAAATTCCTTCTGTGAAAAAAGTTATGCCCTTTTTGGTGAAGCCGCGCAGACTCGATCCAACCAGGATGATGCCCAACTTCAACCAATCATACCTCCTCCACCCGGACTTGGTTTTGAGAGATTCTTTAGTGAAAAATGAAGCCCCGGAAGTCTTCTTTCCAATGGTTATGGCCTCATAGCTTAACTCCAAGTGTATAGATAGATGAGCTTGATTTAGCGAGGACTGCTCGACTCTCTTCTACCCAGATTCATGTCGAACCTCTTCTCCAACTTGTTTTCTCCCCTCTTCTCCTCTTCTCTTCAACTTCAAACCCCGAAGTAAGGTGTTTTGAAAGATTTTTCAAAGATTTCATCTCTCTTTCATTCATCTCCACTTTGTCCTTGCTCGGTTTACCGAAAAGCGCACCATTTACCGAAATGCGAGCGTCGGAACATCGTAGAAAATTTATTTCAAAAATGTTTTGAAAGAGTGTTTTAAGGTCTAAAAACTATTCAAAAAAGCTTTGGTTCAAAATGGGGTGTGAAGTTGAGATTCGCCTCTCTCCTTGCCGAAGAAACTGGACCTTTGCCCTACACACTTTTCTCCACCAAGTAAACCATCAGTAGCGCCCAAGTCTTAAGGGCGGTCAAAAATGGGGTATCTACAGTATGTGATCAGTTCAGTATAAACAGATGCAGAAAATGCAAAGCAGAAAGCATATAGTGCATGAGTGGGTGCAGAAAATGCAAAGTAAAAGTACATGCAATGTACAATAGTAAAGCAGGAAATGCTGAGCAGAAAATGTAAAGTACAAGAGGGAACTAAGTTGTGTACCTCTAAAGCCCGCCAGTAGCCCCCAAGCAGCCTCCCACTCCCGCAGGAAGTTAAGCTCATATATCTGTACAATATGGTGAGGCCAGCCCCGCCCCAATCATAGAACTGAACTCGATGGAGCACTACCAAGGCGCTCAGCAAATACAGGCCCACGGTATTCCACCTGTTTGAAAACAAGGTGGTATCGAAAATGAACATGAGGAAGCGTCTGGCATACTGCTCTGTCTCCTCGATTGTCTCGGGCTCTGTCCCCCTAAATTGTTCCTCAAACTAGCTATACCGGACCATGCCTAACCGGAGTGTCAGTGGATGCGCCTCGAGCAGCGCAACCCATGCTGCCTCCCACTCTCCCATATCAAGGTCAAAAGGGATCAGATCACCCCCTACGCCCAAGCCATTGATCATGGCAAAGTCGCAAGGGGTTATCGTCATCTCCCCCATGGTGGAAAAATGGAAGGAGTTGGTGGTGTCCCACCACCTCTCCACCAAAGCCCCTAGAAGAGGACGGCTCGCTACAACCTGAGTTAGGCTAGAGCAGAAGAGACCAAAGCCTGTCTCATCAATAATGTCGCGAACTCTAGCTGGGAGCTTACCATACCAATCTTGAGCAACCGTTGTGCCATAGCCTCTGAAGGAGCGGGCCTCGTCCTATGGTAATACATGAACTGCAATCAAATCAAGCAGTGATGATAGTACAGTCAGATCAAGATAGTGCATGGGATGTAATCAATTCAAAACAGTGTAAGGAATGCAAACAGTTAAGGGCAGTGCTGCAGAAAAATAGTTTTCGTACCTCTACGGTGATGGCTGACAAATGAGACACTGGCTCTCTTAGTAGGAGGTCCTCTGGCGCATCCTCAACAAAGTCAGTAAAGGATCTGATATCTTCTACGGTGGGTACTATATGTGTCTGAGGATGATACCTCATTGGGTCGAAGGGTCGTATCCTCAGTAGTAATGGTTCCGGCTCGGCCTCAAAGTCTGCCTTGAAATCTGCTGGAGGAAGCTCGGGGAGAGCCCCGTCACGAGGAACATTATCTGCCATCTGAAATAGGTGCAGGATGGGTGAAAAATGAGGAAAAATGAAGAAAAATGGTGAAACTTTGAAAAAGTCAACCCTAGGAGAGAGAAAATGGAAGAAAAAGTCAAAGCCGGGAAAAGTGCATGGAACTCGAGAGAAACTCGAAGGGAATGAACCTAGAATGGTGGAAATGAGGAAAGAAATGACGAAATCAAATTCTAATCAGTTCAAAGTAAAGAGAACTAAAGGGATTTAGCGAATAAAGTTTGTATAGGGTGTTGGAAAACACGTGGAATGCGTAGATCTAGAGAGAAGGAGCACCTAGAGGGCAAGAGAGAGGAATTTCATATGTGGATTTGTGAGGAAATGTAGTGGCTTGCTTTGTTTTTAAAGACCCGAAGGTGAAAAGTCAAAATTGCCCAAATTTGCCATCGATATTGGTGGCCGGCAGGGCACACCAGTGGCTGCCGACTCCCCCTGATGGCCGGCAGGCTTCCACAATCTTACCCTGCATCCTTGTCTCTGTTTTGTGTCATTGGGTTACAAGAAGTACAAGGGATGCTCAGTTTTTAACTCAGAATGTCTTCATAAAAGCTCAGAATTGCATTTCCAATGCGCGATGGTCGTCACTCATCAACATAAGCAAAGTGTATCCTTTTTAACATGTTGCAACTCTTCCGAGAAGTAAATTGGAAGTTGTCTTTGAGCTGTCTTTATCAAATACGTTTTTCTTTGTCGTTGCATAGAATGTGCATTTCTTTGTCATTGCATGGAACATGCATTTTGTATCGTTGCATGGAACATGCATCCCCATGTTTGCATAAATGTATGCATGTTGCATTGAATATGCATCGTTGTTATTTTGCACAAAACATGCTCTCGCTCACGCCACTTAGAATATGCCTCTGTTTTGTTTTCTTGCACGTTGTGCATAAAGCATGCTTCTAACATTGTGTCATGGTTATTCGTCTTGCATGGAACATGCATTCTCATTGTATTGTACTTGTTAAGTCTCTTTCTTATGCAGGCCCAATGTTGTATATACGGTTTATTCAAAACTGGTGCAACCGTTGTTGTATGTGCGTTTCATTCAGAGGAATTCCAAGTGAGATCATTCCAGTCCCAACGTTCCTTGCTTTGGTTAGAAACATTGGGATGTGCTCCGATGTTTATACCTCCCTTGTTGGTTAGAAGCATTTGGGTACGCCCAATCCTTACACCGTTCCTTGCTTTGGTTAGAAACATTGGGACATGCTCTGATGTTTATACCACCCCCTTGGTTAGAAGCGTTTGGAACGTGTTCCGATGCTTATATCACCCTGTTTTGGTTAGAAACATTAGGACATGTGTAGACCACCTCGAGAACTCCCACTCTCCGCACCGCAAGGGCGCGAATTTGTTTTGTTCTAGGCTACTACAATTCGGACTCGTGTCATGGTTCTGAATCTAACGTCATAAAGTGCAATGTGAGATTGATAAATCACCAAAGAGTCCAAATCCGGCAAATCATTTTGGAAAACTGATTTTATAATGAAGTGTCAAACATGGACTGCTTTGCCAGATACAGAGTTGCCACCTAAATATTTTATTTTGGGGGAAATTTAGGAAACCCTGACTCATGCCTAAGGCCACGTGTCCATCATGACCAAAGTTGTCTCGGCTCGGGAACTTGGGTACGAGAGGGGAAGGTCATGCAATGAGCACCCCCGCTCGCCCGATCAAAAGATCAGCCTTTACTAACATGATATTTTGTTTTTGAAAACACATGTGTTCTTATTCCAGTTATTAACCTAGAATTACTATGTGGTGCGCACAGCAAACAATTATAGACTAGATTGCCTAAGTTGGAACAAAATATTGCATGTTTATTTGTTTGAAAACGGTTTGAAGTTTGCTACTCGCAAGTAGGCTAAGTCGCGAATTTCAATGAATTATTCCAATTCAAGCAATCCAACCTTCACCCACACGCATTCAGGCAGTTATATCAGTTAAGCAATTAGCCTCATGGCAAGCATGCTTTCATGGAAATCAATAACACAAATACAGTATGCTAAAGCGTAAACACTCACAGTGTACTCCAAGCCAAAACAGAGAACTAGTTAGAAATCATGCATGATCCTAGTTCATGTTAAGATGGCTAATGCAACACATGCAAAAATGCAACTAAAATAGGCTCGGCTATTCTAAGATGGCATATGAAATGCAACTTGGTAACATGCTGTTTAACACGTATTCAAGTAAATGTATTTGAATTACAATGCAGTTAGCATGATGCGTCGAGCCCGGTGCATGCAAAACAGATGAATGGATGCACGCATGCGAAGCATAAGGATGCTAATTGAAACATACCCTAAAACTAACCATCGTAAGCGGCTAAGTAAAAGGGAGAAAGAAATATGGGTTAGAAGACATGCATCACACACACGCACGCTTATTATAACAGTTGGCTCTCTCGACGGAGGGTCCGAATAAGAAGCTAATTAGCTAATCTAAGCTAATTAAACTAATTATTACAAAACAAGCTAATTAACTAACAAGTTAACTAACTAGCTAATCAAATACAAATAAGCAGCTAAACGCATTAACTACTTAGGTACAGAACCAAAGCATAAACTAGCCAAGGAAAGCAGTAAAAAAAGAGGTCCTCGGGATGAGGAGAGCATGCATGCTCGGTCGCCTCGTTCGGAAATCTGTCGCGATGCCCCGATTTGCCTCTGTTTGCAACTGTTCTCAGAACCTTACACCAAGCTCCAGAAAACTTCTAACTCACCTTGGGGACCTGTAGGAACATGGCCAACTAGTTGTTGATGCTTCCAACGACCTGCCGACCACTTTTCTTTGCTGCAGACCAGAAAAAGTGGTCGGCCAGCTAGTTTTTCTGGTTGGCCGACCAGAAGTTGCTGCACTTCTCTAGTTTGCTGCAACAGAGAGCAAGAAAAGGCATGGCAATGTATTTGCAAGATATGTGTGCACAACCATCCTCCCTATCATTTCATAAGCTTAAGGGAGTGTGGTTCTCGACCCTCGGGCCACCAATCACGTATCTTGATGCATGATGGCCGAGAAGCCAAATTGCACGATTCAATGTAAAATGAATGTACAAATAAACACATAAAGCCTAGAACTCTATCATGTATGATCAAGAGCGTCGGCGACCGATAATTGAGGCACATTTCATCACTTCAAGTGTGAAACGTCCCTTGTTTCTCATGTTTGGACTAACACCCAATCCAAACAAAATGCAATACAACTACATGGCATACACAATGCAATGTAACATGGCATACACAATGCAAACAACAACATGGCATACGCAATGCAATGTAACATGAGCATGCTATCAATGCTAATGGCATGCATACTCAATGCAATCAAACCTAGCATGCAAACAACAATGTAATGCATGTATACAACATGCTATCCTACCAATGCTAATGGCATGCATACACAATGCAATGCAATATAAGCATGCAAACAACATGCAAACAAGTATGCTCAATGGACTTAAATTGAACATGGACGGACCTCAGTCATGCCCAAATCAGTGGCCATAATGCTAAAATCAAGACATGAAAGCAAGAGAAATGCATGCACATGCATTGGCCTATCAACTAGGCCTAAGAGCACAACTCCCAAAAGTGCTAAAGGAGGGACAAATGTGGAAGTGTAACAACACTATAAGTCCTGAAATTAAGCAAGAAATGATGCCAAATCATTCAAACAACATAAGCATGGCATGCAAGGGTCCTTAAGGCATAAGGCTAGCAAAGAGCACTATACAAAGAGACATGCAACACATGGCACAAATGCATGAACCAAGCATGGACAGAGCTTAATTAGGTCTAAACAAAGACTAAAACATGCTAAGATGAGGGTTCAAAAGTCAAGGCATGCAAGCTAGGCCATAAGTTAGGAAACAATGCACAACCCTTTAAGGCATTCAAAGCATGAAAGAAGTGGGGACATAGCAATGCTATACACTTTGAAATATCATGTTAAAGGATGCTAAATCATGTACATAACACAAATGAAGCATGCTACGGTGCTCAAAGCTCAAAGCTAGGAATGCCAATTGCACTACAGCTATGCAATACATGAAGCATATGGCAAAGGCAACCCAAAATAGTCATAGAACATGCCAAAATGAGTCTAAAACATGCGTGAAAGGAAGCCAAAATAAGCTAGCATGGTGAGCATAAAGCATGAAATATGCAAGGCTAAAAGGGAGGATTACACTACACTTACTAAGACCAAGCATGAGATGGCTTCACCAACAAAAATCAGAGTTATATCATGGCAAAATAACCCTAAATAAACACTGAAATGGTAGCTTGCAAGCTTAGGCATGAAGGCATACGCAATGACTCATGTTTAAGGCATAAAGGACCAACCCTCCAACGCATTGAATGAGTGACAAATGTGAATGCATGACCATGAAACATGGACTGAAATCACATTTCAAATGATGCCAAATCATGAAAATAGTCTAAGTAATGCATGCTAGTGGACTCAATACACAAAGCTAACAAGCTAGATTAAACCATGGCTATACAAAGCAAGTCATGCATGACCAAAACAACACAAATCAGAGCTAGAGCATGCTAAAACATGGACAAAAGCTTCTTAGAGTTAAGCCAAAAGAATGCTAGAATGATGACCTAAAGCATGATACATATTAGGCTAGTTCATGGAATTGCATTACAAGTGCATGGAGCATGCATGGGGCTATCAAACCAAACCTTAACAAAGGTATATTATGGCAAAACAACACCAAGAACATGTTGAGATGGACTCAAAACAAGCTAGAATGACATGCTACTTCATGAAGCATACAAGACTAGTTTGTAAAATTTACACTACAAGTGTATAAAGCATGTAAAGGATGAAAAAACCAAGTCAAAACAGTGGTATGCCATGCTGAAATAAGGCCAAATACATGGTAAGATATGGCCAACATAAGCTTAACAAACATGTTCAAACATGAGGCATACAAGGCAAGTATACAAGACATAAGGAGAGGGGATGACCCTCTCCTATTTGGGACTTCAAAACACCATTTCCACCACTGGAATTCCTCTAAGTTTCAGTGGTGAGAAGGCCAAAACAAGGTGATCCCAATAGCTTAAAAAAATGGCACAAGAACAAGGCCAAACAAGGCCTAAGAGGGGGTAGACCATCCCCAATACAAAAGAGACCTTAAACAAACATGTTAAGGACTAAAAAATAGAACTTTTTGTTGTTTAAAGTCAAGCCAAAAATAGCATGCAAGTAGGGCCAAAAGCTTAAGCAAAAATAAGGGTTTAAGAGGTTAGTTTCTCACCCTTGATGAACACCTTCAAAACTACAACTCCAGCACTCTTTTTGAACCAAAACCAATCCAAAGACTCCAAAACCAACCTCAAAGAGCCTCAGCAACAAGAGTATGGTGTTTGAGTGTGTGTTTGTGTGCAATAATATGGAAAAACTACACTTTTGAACACAAAAATTAAGAGAAGATGCAAGATAGATACAAAGATGTATGTATAACTCTTAAGCACCAAAATCTGAACCTAGAGGAGGAGGGGGGAGGTTCTCCCTTATAGAGAACAAGCAACAAGCTTGTTGGACAAGCTTTTGGCCTAAAGCCATCCCTCCATACACGTGTATGGATGATGGCTTCTGTGCCTTCCAGCTGTAACAGCTAGCCTAAAAATATCTCCAAAAAGGTGATGGAAAGCTGCCGACAACTTGAAGTGGTCAGCCAGCTACTTGTGGTGGTCGACTGACCACCACAAGTGGTCTTCCAGGACAAAAAGTGGTCGACCATAGAGGGAGATGGTCTACAGTATGAAAACAAGAGTGGCGGTGTGGTGGCCGACCGGAAAAGGTGGTTCAAAGACCAAGAAAACCAGTTATCCGACCAGAAAACTGGCTGGTAGGAAGAAAAGTGGTCTCCAAGGGGAAGAACTGGTCTCCCACCCTTGTACCACCTTCCAAACAAGGAAAAAAAGGTTTGTACCAAAAACAAACCAAAAAGGATGCAATACGAGAGTCCGGGAGGCAAGGTGCGTAGTCGGAAGCCCCGAAAACTAGTCTATGAGCACCAAAAGTGGTCTACGACCACAGAAGTGGTTTCCAAGACCACAGTGTCCCTCTAGGTAGAGGCAATAAGGCATGGTTCAAAAACCAAGCCAAACGGAGAACATTAAGCGGTCCCAAGACAAGGCGCGCGACCGAAGACTCCGAAAATCGGAAACTGGTCTCCAAACAGGAAAAGTGGTCTACAACCACAAAAGGGTGGTCCACAGGCCACCCCCTCCCTCCAGGGAAGGGAAACAAGGCTTGGTCCATAAATCGAGCCAAAACACAAAGAGTTCAGAGGCCCGGAGGTAAGGCACTCAGCCAAAAACTCCGAAACCTTAAAACGAGCACAACATGCGCAATCACCGAGCGCTCAATCCATGACGTCTGAGTCTTAAGGTCGGTCAAAAATGGAGTGTCTACAACGTGCTCTGATGTTTATACCACTCTCCAGTGTTTACGCCACACCCTTGTTGGTTAGAAGCATTCAGGTACGCCCGATGCTTACATTGCTCCTTGCTTTAGTTAGAAACATTGGGACGTACTCCGATGTTTATACCACCCCCTTGGTTAGAAGCGTTTGGAACGTGTTCCAATGCCTATACCACCCTGTTTTGGTTGAAAACATTGGGACGTGCTCCGATGTTTATACCACTCTCTAGTGTCTACACCACTCCCTTTTCCCTCTCGCGTGTGATGCGTTAGGATACTTCGGTTTAGAAACATTTGGGCGAGTCCCGGTGTTTACATCATCCCTTCTCTCCTTGCGTATGCCATACTTTAGGATCTTGTTTGACACCTCGGGTGCGCCCGAAGGTTGTGTTGTTCTTTGCCTTTCCTGCGTGATGCGTAGTTAAGACTGCATAATTTTCTTACATCCTTTCTGCATGAAATGTGGTTTGGTTCATGAGTCTCTTGCGTAGCATGTTTATCTACTTACTTTTGTGCATGAGGTTATTGCACCTTGTTGGTTTGCTCAAAGTGGCATATTCTTTGCATAACATTTGCATTTGAATGCTTTATTACAACCTCATTGCATGATCATAAGTTATTGCTCTTGCATCGTGCATACCATTTGCATCTTGCCCCAACTTGTGGGCACAACTACACCATTGCTATCTTGAATGTTTGTCTAAGTCTTGCGGCCTTGTCAAAATGGGTTGTCTCTGGACTTTGACATTCACTCACATCATTTCATGACTACCGAGTTCTGTCAAACAGGGGCAACTGTAGACACCTCCTTTTTGACCGTCCTTAAGACTTGGATGTTTTTGCAGGCACATCCGATAGGGAGTCCGAGTACTCACCAAATGCTCGAAGTCCACGGCGGAACGCCACAGGTTTGAGTTTTCCTAAACCCTGCATCCATTTTGTCTCATCTTTGGACCATGTGTTGGTCTTTGCAGATTGATGTTGTTGATAGCCTGCCGACCATCATTGAGGGTTGTCAGCCAGGGATCTCGGCATGCCGGCCATTGATGTGCACTGCCAGCCATCAATGTGCCCTTGCCAGCCATCATTGATGGCCAGCCGGCCACCAATGTATCAGTAGATATTTTTTAATATTTTGTGCCAACTGTTTGCACAGATTGAACCATCTGCTAGCACGTGGATGGCTGGATCTCTTTGAGAGGATTTTGTATCTTCTATATATGGAGGCTCTCTCTTGCATGTGCAAGGGTTAGAAATTTTGGAAGACAAAAAAAATTTCTCTCTCTCTGAACTCTCTCTTTCTCTACATATTTTGTGCCTTATAGTCCAAATTCTCTATACTCGTGCATATAAGCTCTCGATCAAACTTGATCACCATCGAGTAGAGGTTACTTGAGGCCTTTTTTGAGCTCTAGAAGAGGGTTTTGACTTGGTTTGGCTTGATTTTGGTGCCTAGATTGCATCTTGTCTTTAAAAGGTAGAACACTTGTATTTTAAACTTGTCTTGAATACTTGTGTTGCTTTCTTTATATATTGTTTTGAGGCTGGTTTTAACCTCTGAAAATCTGTTTTTATGGTCTAAAAATGGTGGTTTGAGGTTTGTTAGGAGTTAGGGGTAGTCCACCCTTCTTGTTGCTTGATTATTAAGTTGTTGTGCCATCTTTCAAAGCTTTTAAATCAAACTTTTTTGGCCTTTTAACCACTGAATTCTAAGGGATTGTCAGTGGTAAAAACATTGTTTTGAGGTTCAAAATAGGAGGGGGTAGCCTCCCCTCCTTGTGTCTAGCTTTCATGCCTAGTTAGCTTCACATGTTAGCTAGTTTTTCTAGCTCAGCTTAGCTTAATTCAAACATGTTTTAGGCTCTATTTTGGCATGTTTCAACTCTATTTTGGGTTGGTTAAGGCACTTGAGGCTTGCTTTGTATGCTTGTAGTGCAATTGTGCTTGTTGGCTTAGATTATGCTATGTTTTGGCTTTTTATTCTAGCTATTGTTAGCTTACTTCAAACATGTTTTAGGACTCCTTTTAGGATGTTTTAGGACTGTTTTGAAGTGTTTGTCCCTTTTGAGCTTTGTATTGCATGCCTATAGTGTTGTGATTTTCACCAGTTTGGTGTTTTAAGCTTTTGAACAAAACTTGCATGAGTTGCTTGCATGTTTTAGTATCATTTTGCATATAATTTCAGCACTGAAATATCTGCAACCTCCCTTATTTCATCACTTTTTCATTTGCTTTGAGGGTTGGTTAATCTTTGGGTTGTGTTTAAGCTTGAGATTGAGACTTGTGCTTAATGGTTTTAATCCTCTTTTGAGGGTTTCTACTAACCAAAGGCATGATCTCTCTCTAGCCTTAAACCCTCCCTTGGTTGACACCTCTTCCATTAGAGGACACTCACCTTGGACTTAATCAACTAAAGAATGAGTTGGTAATTTAAAATGAGTAAATAAAAATGCTAAGTAAAACTTGAGCAAGTTAAGCATTTTGTGTTGCATTGCATGTGTTCAATCGGACGTTATATTGAACACAAGGAAGATTGGTCCATTTCATACTCAAAATGATGAAATGAGCCAATCTCCTTTGTCTCCATTGCCCTTGATCATGCATGATAGGGTTATGGTCCTTCGAGTCTTGTTTGTGCATACAATGAAATTGTACTCCTTGGTTCCTTGGCCATCATGCATTGAAAATGTTTGATTGGTGGTTTTGGATCTAAGTGTGCCACTCCTTTGAGGTTTTGAGATGATAAGGAGGGGCATAGTACAGATAAACCCCTGGAAAACCCTGTCTTATTCTTGGCCGGCAGGGCACATTTTTGGCCGGCGGGGAGTCGGCAACAACCACCCATGGCCGGCAGGCCACTGGTGCAATCCTCAGCAAGTGTTTGGTAAGATGGTGCAGAAATGTCACGACCCAAACCCGCCTCAGGTTTAGCAATCAGAATCGCCAATAATCCGAGATTATCAAGGCCCGCTAACAAGAATACAAGAAAACAGAAAGCAGGGGCATGGCGGAAGCCAAAACAGTAAATAAACAATGTCCAATGAGCTGTGACAGTCTGTATGCAAAAAGACTTTTCATACATATGTATATACTCAGTACAGAACAGTATGCATAATATTTACAATCATTCAGAACATGGACCAAATCCCTATTAACAATTCAGTACAGTGCTATCAGTCTATACAGTTATACAAAACAAACACAGAGACAAATGGGGGAAATAAAAACACCCTTAAGCCATAGCTTGACAGCTCAGAATCTTGCAGTGAGGCACAATGGTTGGCTTGACAAAAAAGGAAATCTAACCCATGCTCCTAGCTCCGGTCTGGTGCCTGAACACCTGCATATATATATAAACAGTGAACTAAAGCCCAGTGAATAACATAATGCGTAAAGAGGTTAAGAATAAATGTCCTGACAATGGTGAAAATAGTTCAATTGTTTCAGTGTATCAGTAATTCAGTCATTCAGTCAAAACAGTCATATGTGGTACATCCATTAGCATAGTAGTACAGTAAACAGTAGGTCTTAAAAGACCGAACAGTAAACGATGGCCATCAATCAGTAAACAGTAGTGGTTCCAACAAGGGAACCGACAGAAATCTTTGTAACAATAGCAGTAACAGTAAACAGTAGTTGCTAAGAATGCCACAATACAATTCAGAATATAGGACATATATTCATTCAGTTAACAGTGTCATTTCAGAAAACAGTTCAATTCAGTATTCAGAAGATATTCGTATTTAAACATATCTTTACACAATTGTTACTCATAGAGTTTTGGGCTACAGTAAGCTAGAGCGCGTCTCCCGATGCCAACCCTGCACAGTTTACAGGACAAACACACACTAAGCTACGCAGTTAGGAAAGATAATAATTTAATCCCTAATTTGCCTCGGTGTGTTCTACATCGATATCCTCATTAAGATGTCTTAAACTAGGGCTAAGAATGCCTAGGACGGAAATGAGGATGCAAAGATGCATTCAGAAAACATCTTCAGAATTTTCAGAAAAACAGAATCCCGCTCGAGCGTGGCTTTCCCCCACTCAAGCGAACATGCAAACAAAGGTTCCCCGCTCGAGCGGACTGTAAAATATGGCAAAAGTACTGGATGCTCGAATTTCATGCTCGACGGGCGCTTGACCTCCGCTCGAGCATGTGACTCATGTTCCCGCTCAAGCGTGCGACTCATGTTCCCGCTCGAGCGTGCGACTCATGTTCCCGCTCGAGTATGCATTAATCCGCTCGAGCGGACTGTAAAACCATGCAAGATGCTGGGAGCTCGAATTCCCCACTCGAGCGCCAATTTCCCAGCTCGAGCGGGAGTCCAAAATTTGGAAAATCCATATTTGAGTCCCAAGTTCAAAACCAAGTTTTAGCAACTCAAAACTCGACCTCTTGGGCCCAATTTCTGAAAAACACTTGTAAATACATAGAATAACATGATTCAAAGCTCAATTTGTAAAATCAAGGCCCAAGGATGTTTCAATTAAATCCAATTTCAAACCAATCTCCATAAATATGATTCCAACATAACATGCATGAGTTTAACTCAATTCAAAGCTTCAATTTCATGCTGTAATGAGCCAAACCTTTCAAAAACAAGATGGTTTCATGGACCTTAGCTAGAACTTGGACATGCATGTAACAATTTTCCATGAAATCAACTCCAATGCCAACAATACAAACATGCATGCATGAATTAAGTTATAATTCAACATGTTAGAACTAAATCATGACTTGGCTTCTCAATTAGACATGAACCATGCAAGAATCAACTTAAACACAACAATGAGAGGTTGAGTCTCCTTACCTAAGTCTTCAATCACAAGACTAGAAGCTTAATTAGGCAATTGTCCTTCAAATCTCCAAGTTTTCTAAGCCAACTCTCAAGAACACTCACTTCTCTCCCTCTCTCCCTCTTGGTCGGCAATAACAAGGGAATGGCTGATGAAATGGTGTGCCTAAGGATATAATTCAAGCCTCAAATATGGTATGAAGTGGGCCACTAAGTGGCATTAATGTAAATAAGTCCAACTCTTATAATTCTTTACCAGTTAATCTAATTTAATCATACCAAACCACATTTTAGATGAATATGCCATAAAATCATATGAATTCCAATGAACACAAATCATCAATCAATTTCAGATTCGGCCACCGATAAGGCCTTCAATTTGTAATTTAAACACAAAGACATGAACAGATAATTTAACGATCGAACAGATAGAATGCAATTCAAACAGATATACTCAATAAATCAGTTTCAGATTTTAGTCAATCAGTTCAGTATTTTAATCAGTTCAATTACTTATCATAATCAGTCTCAGTTTTGCGGTAATCAGTAGTTTATCAGTGATCAGTGACGAGGGGTGTTACAAGAAAGTTCTTGGAGTATGTTCAAACTTGCAAACAAAGCCTCTCGGGAGCAAAACAGAAGGCTTTTCGAGGCGAAAATCGAGTGCAAGCATCCTCCACTTCCCAGAGCAGAGCTGAGGCAATGTAGTTTAAACATGTTGCGTGATTAGCTTGTGTTGTAATTCAATTAACTAGTTTGCTAATTAGTTAAAGTGTTATAATAATTAGTAATTAGTTTGCTAGTTAGTCGTTTGATTTGTAATAATTAGTCTAATTAGCTTAATTAGATTAGTTAGCTTAGCTTAGATTAGCATCGCTATTATTCATTCGGACCCTCCTTCGTGAGGGCATAATATTGTAATAAGTGTGCGAGTATATGTGAATGTCTTCCAACCCCGCATCTTTCTCCCATTTACTTAATCGCTTTCGATGGTTAGATTAGAGCATATTTCAATTAGCATACCTTATGTTCGCATGTTTGCATCCATTCATTTATCTTGCATGCACCGGGGCTCGGCGTATCATTCAAACTGCATTGCAAATTCAATACTTTTTTGAATACATATTTCAAAGAATATTATCAAATTGAATCAAATCATATGCCATATTAGTAGCCGAGCCTATTAATTTCATATTGCATGTGTTGCATTAGTCATTTAACATAGTTAGGAATCATGCATTTTTCTAACTAGTTTTTGTTTTGGCTTGCAGTATTCGGTAAGCTTTTATGCTTTAGCATACTTACATGAGTATGATTGCCATATTGCCATGTTTCGCATGCTTGCCGTGAGGTTATGTGCTTAAATGCTAAATTGTATGAATGCCTGTGGATGAAGGCTTTGTTGCTTGAATTGGAATAATTCAACGAATGTAAGTTTTAAGTCCACTTGAGAGTGGCAAAATCATGTTTTACGCCCACTTGAGGTGGCAAATCTGCATCTTTAAAGCCCACTTGCGAGCGGCAAATTCAAACCATTTTCAAAAGCAAACATGACTTGAAATGTTCCAATTCTTGTAATTTTAGTCTATACTTGTGTGCATCACATAGTAATGTTAGCTAATAATCAGAATAATAACACATAAGATTTATAAAATCACATATCATGTTTAGTAGAGGTTGATCTTTGATCGGGCGAGCGGGGTGCTCATTTTAGGACCTTCCGCTCTCGTACCCAAGTTCCCGAGCTGAGACAACTTTGGTGATGACAGACACATGGCCTTTGGCACGAGTCAAGGTTTCTTAAATTTCCTCAAAAATAAAATATTTAGGTGGCAACTCTGTGGTGTTTTGGGAAGTTGGTAAAAAGCTGGCTTTTTGGCTTTTTTAGCTTATTTTGTCTTTTTGTGAGAAAGTTTTGTGAGAGGTGATGTGACTGTTTTGTTTTTTGTGGGAAAGTTTTGTGAGAGGTGATGTGACTCAAAATTGGTAAAAAGCTGGAAGCTGGCTTTTTACCAGCTTCCCAAAATGGCTCTCTGTAATCTGGCAAAGCAGTCTAATTTTGGCATTATTTGATTTAAAATCGATTTTCCAAAATGATTTGCCGGATTAGACTCTTTGGTGATTATCAGTTTCACATTGCACTTTGTGAAATTAGATTCAGAATCGTGACAGGAGTTCAAACTGTAGAACCAATTCGAGCTCTCCAAAAGGGGGCGCGAAAAAGTCAAGCCTACACTTACGTCTTTTTGTGTTGACTTATGCCCTTTTGTGAAATCACTTACTCTCTATGTGAAAACTTACTCCTTTTTATGAAATCACTTATTCTATTTGTGAAAACTAACGCATTTTGTGAAACTTATGCCTTTTTGTGAAATCACTTACTCTCTTTGTGAAAACTAACGACTTTTTGTGAAATCACTTACTGTTTTTGTAAAAACTTATGCCTTTTGTGAAAACTTACGTATTTTTGTGTTCACTTATGCCTTTTTGTGAAATCCTTTACTCTCTTTGTGAAAATTTATGCCTTTTTGTCAAATCATTTACCTTTTCTTGTAAAAACTTCCGACTTTTTGTGAAATCACTTACTCTTTTTGTAAAATCATTTACTCTTTTTGTGAAAACTTATGCCTTTTGTGAAACGTTACGCTTTTTTGTGTTGTCTTACGCCTTTTTTTGAAATCACTTACTCTATTTGTGAAAACTTGCGCCTTGTGAAATCACTTACTCTTTTTGTAAAAACTTACGCCTTTTGTGTTTTTTCTTTTCGCGAAAACTTATGCCTTTTGTGTTTTTTTTTTTTTTTTCATTTTGTTGAAAAAACTTACGTCTTTTTGTGAAATCACTTACTCTATTTCTGAAAATTTACGCCTTCTGCGTTTTTTCACTTAGGTCTTCTTGTGAAATTACTTACTCTTTTTGTGAAATCACTTACTCTCTTTGTGAAAACTTATTCATTTTGTGTTTTCTTTTTTTCAGTTCTTGACAAAACTTACGCCTTTCTGTAAAATCTTACGCCTTCTTGTGAAATTACTTATTTTGTTTGTGAAAACTTGAGCCTTTTGTGAAAACTTATGTCTTTTTGTGAAATCACTTACTTTTTTTGTGAAAGCTTAAGCCTTTTTGTGAAATCACTTACTCTGTTTGTGTAAACTTATGCTTTTTGTGAAAACTTATGCCTTTTTGTGAAATTATTACTCTTTTTGTGAAATCACTTACCATCTTTGTGAAAACTTACGCCTTTTGTGGTTGTTTTTTTTTTTTTTTTTTTTTTCAGTTCTTAACAAAACTTGCGCTTTTTTGTGAAATTTTACGCCTTGTGAAATTACTTACTCTGTTTGTGAAAAGTTACGCCTTTTTGTGAAATTACTTTCTCTTTTTGTAAAATCACTTATTTTTTTTGTGAAAACTTATACCTTTATATGAAATCAGTTACTCTCTTTGTGAAAACTTACGCCTTTTTGTGAAATTAGTTACTCTTTTTGTGAAAATTTATACATTTTTGTGAAATCACTTACTCTTTTTGTGAAAACTTATGCTTTTTTGTTAAATCACTTGCTCTCTTTCTGAAAACTTAGGGTTTGTTTGGGAAGTGCTAGATTAGTATACTTTTTGACTTTTTACAAAAAAACATAAAATATGAGTTAGATATAGGTTGGGTTTGAAGTGACGTGGGAAAGAGGTGATGTGACTTAAGTAAGATGATTATGACCTAAATAGGATAATGTGCTATTTTAGCACATGCCAAACAACTACTTACACCTTTTTATGTTGACTTATGCCTATTTGTGAAAACTTACGCCTTTTTGTGTTGACTTACACCTTTTGTGAAGAGTTTTGCCTTTTTGTGTTGACTTACGCTTTTTGGTGAAATCACTTATTCTCTTTGTGAAAACTTTCGCCTTTTGTGAAAAATTATGCCTTTTTGTGTTCACTTACGCCTTTTGTGAAATCATTTAAGCCTTTTGTGAAAACTTATGTCTTTTCTGAAAACTCACGCATTTTTGTGTTAACTTATGCATTTTTGTGAAATCTCTTACTCTTTTTGTGAAAACTTGCGCCTTTTTTGAAACTTACGCATTTTTATGTTGACTTACATATTTTTGTAAAATCGTTTACTCTATTTGTGAAAACTTGCGTCTTTAGTGAAAACTTATGCCTTTTTATGTTGACTTACGCATTTTTGTGAAATCACTTACTCTCTTTGTGAAAACTTATGTTTTTTTATGTTGACTTACGCCTTTTTGTGAAATCACTCTCTTTGTGAAAACTTACGTCTTTTTGTATTGACTTATGCTTTTTTGTGAAATCACTTACTTTTTATGTGAAAACTTATGCCTTTTTGTGTTGAGTTAAGCCTTTTTGTAAAATCACCTACTGTCTTTGTAAAAAGTTACGCCTTTTATGAAAACTTACACCTTTTTGTTAAATAACTTACTCCTTTTGTGAAAACTTATGTCTTTTTGAAAAATCACTTAGTTTTTTTTGTAAAAACTTAAGTATTTTTGTGAAATCACTTACTGTTTTTGTGAAAACTTAAGCCTTTTTGTGAAATCATTTACTCATTTTGTGAAAATTTACGCAATTTGTGAAAAGTTAAACCTTTTTGTGAAATCACTTACGCCCTTTGTGAAAACATCATTTTCTCTTTTTGTGGAACTTACCTCTTTTTGTGAAATCACTTACTCTTTTTGTGAAAACATATGCCTTTTTGTGAAATCACTTACTCTCTTTGTGAAAACTTATGGCTTTTAGTGAAATCACTTATTGTTTTTATGAAAGCTTATGCCTTTTGTGAAAATTTATGTCCTCTTGTGTTGACTTATGCCTTTTTGTGAAATCACTAACTTTCTTTATGAAAACATCATTTTTTCTTTTTGTGAAAATGTACACCTTTCTGTGAAATCACTTACTCTTTTTTTGAAAACCTATGCCTTTTTGTGAAATCACTTACTCTTTTTCTAAAAACTTACGCATTTCATGAAAAGTTACGACTTTTTGTGTTGAGTAATGTCTTTTTATGAAATTACTTACTCTTTTTATGAAAATTTACACCTTTTGTGAAAACTTATGCCTTTTTGTGTTGACTTACGCTTTTTTGTGAAATCATTTACTCTCTATGTGAAAACTTACTTCTATTTTGTGAAATTTTTGAAACTTACGACTTTTTGTAAAATCACTTACTCTCTTTGTGAAAACTTATGGCTTTTTGTGAAATCACTTACTGTTTTTGTGAAACTTACTTCTTTTGTGAAAATTTACGTCTTTTTGTGAAATCACTTACTCTCTTTGTAAAAACTAACGCCTTTTTGTTAAATCACCTATTCTTTTTGTGAAAACTTACATCTTTTGTGAAATGTTATGCCTTGTTGTGTTAACTTATGCCTTTTTGTGAAATCATTGAAATCACTTACTCCCTTTTGAAAACTTATGTCTTTGTGAAAGCACTTACTTTTTTTTGTAAAAACTTACGACTCTTGTGTTTTTTTTTTCATTTCTTGAAAAATTTACGTTGTTTTATGAAATCACTTGCATCTTTTTTGTGTAATCACTTACTCTTTTTGTAAAAATTTACGCCTTTTTGATAAATCACTTACTCTTTTTGTGAAATCAGTTACTCTCTTTGTGAAAACTTACGCGTTTTTGTGAAATCACTTACTCTTTTTGTAAAAATTAATGCCTTTTTGTAAAATGTTATGCCCTTTTGTCTAATCACTTACTCTCTTTATGAAAACATGTGCCTTTTTGTGACAATACTTATACGTATATCATAAATATATTATTTTAATAATTTTACCTATGAGGTGAATATATAAGTTTTAACAAAATTTTGTATAACTAGTAACACAAATTTGTATAACCAAAAACATAAAATGGTGTAAGTACCTTGCGTATGGTATGCAAGGCACAACTAAGAAAGATCCTTTCGGCTTTTGTCCATCTGACATTAACAAAAATGTTATGGGTTGACTTTTATTAACAGTAGATCGATAAAATGATCATATTACAATTTGACATAAAATGTTATAGGCTAACTTTCATAATTGAAAGTGAAAAGATCAAACATACATTTTAATAAAAATGTAGTAGTGCTAACTGTATTCAATCTTTATTATTTACGTCTTCAAATACTTTATTTTCCAATAATGTTTGTTATTTCATTGTCAAGAAAATGAAAGACAACACTTCTCATGTCAAGAAAATGAAAAATAAAGGGTATGTTTGGTTTGAGTTTGGGAGATGAGTTTTAGAGATAAAAAGTACGAAAAGTTGTTTGGTTTGGTTTTTTTCAAAAGATGTTTTGGAAAATTATTTTGAGAGAGAGTTTTGGAAAAAGTGATTGATTTGATGTGTATGAGAGAGAGATTTGTTTGGAAAACTTGTAAACCAAACAAGTTTTGGAAAAAAATTTTGAAAAAATTTGTTTGGTTTGATTACTTTTGAAAACTTATTTGTAGAGAATTTTTCCCAAAAATTTTTGGGAAACACAAACCAAACAAGGCCAACACTTCTCAACAACCAAATGGATATTCATGGAAAACAATGGGAGTCCATGAATTTGAGGTCATTGAGTCACAATCCTAGAAGTTGTTGATTGGAGTTAGGGAATTACAGGAAGGGTGACTGTAGAAAAGAATCATACCTACCTTTTTTGATTTGGAAAAAAAAAATATGGGACACGAACTCACATTTTCAAAAGAAGGATAGCCCACATGCTTCTTCATTGAAAAATTACCAAATACTTTTAGGCACGAGTTAAAGTGTAAAAATGGTGCATACAAAAACCCTAATAAAGTTTGACATTGCATTGATCAAATCACAATCTTAAAATCAGATAATTATTCAGTAGTCTCAAAATATCATGTGATATATTCATGTGATACTCCCAACCAATAACGTAGCAAAAAAAACTCAACGAATGTGACAATTATAGCCCACATTTGTTAAATTGAAAAATGAAAAAAAAAATGACCCACTTAATGGATTTTACAATTTCTCATTTATCTAGAACAGTACACAATCAATATCAAATAATACTCCAGCAGAGCTGTGGGCTTTCAGGGTTGGTCTCCACTTTCCACTTGACTTGGGATTGCCCAAGTTGGAAGTGGAACATCAAGGAAATCTCAACTACATAAACAATCACTCTAAAGGATTCGAATTCCAATTGAAGAACATAGATTCTACTCAATAGACGGTCTCATTTGAAAACAAGCTATTTAAAAAAAAATTTGACTTTTTATGAAAAGGTATAGAAAAATAAAAATAGTAATGTGATAATTTATAATGACTTTTTATCTTTTTGACTAAAATATTTAATTCCCAGACGATGAGTACCTTTTGTAAATTAAGTGTGCATTGTACACAATTTATAACAAGGATAATTTTCATGATTCACTTGTATGAACATGTTGCAAATGACATCCCATCATTTATTTTTTTAATCTTTTTGAATTTTTACATATTCCATTTTAGATTTTCTGGGTAAAAACTCACCCAAAAATAAAAAATAAAAAAATTGCAGATTATTAAACTAACGAGACTAGTCTGTTTTCCATAAGCCCCTGAACTCACTAAGAGGTCAAAGGTTTTGACTATTCCCATATGTGTGTATTCTTCCCTTTCTATTTATTTTATTTTATTTGGGGTCTTTTTTGTTGTGTGATTGTATGTTCATAGTATGCTTATAAAAATGCATTATTGATTTTTCTTACATGGTTAAATTATTAAATATATAGTCCGGTATTAGTCTCATTTTCCTACCAATTGAAAACACCAACATTTTAATCGATTTTCCATTTTAACAAAACCTGTGTTACTTGCACTTTTAGTGACGGCAAATAATATGCATGGTTGTAGAAAAGCGAGGACAAAATAACATGATTGTAGAAAATGATGTACCAAAATTCAGAGAGTTCACCGTTCCAACAGGAAAAGTGTCAGTGGAGCACGCGATACTTGTTAAGATTTGATATGATAATTACAACTTAAAGATCTGCTGACAAATACTGCAAGTTTGCTTTTGCTGCAAGAGAATAGAGAACATAAATTATAGTCAATTGCTGTCATCATTTAGAAAAGAAATGGTATAGCAATAATAAGCAGCAAAGAACACAGAAAGCCAAGAAAATATGCTCTGCAAAAAGAAAAACCATTGACAGAAAAGACTTGGACGTCATCGTTTGTGCACTCGATGATTGCGCATGTTTGTGCTAGTTTTGAGTACCCGAAGTTCTCAGCGGAACGCCTTGTCTCTAGGCCTCTAAACTCTCTTGTTTTTGTGCTTGTTTTTGGGCCAAACCTTGGTGCCTATTACCTGGGGGGAGGAAGGGCCTTGTCGGCCACTTTTGGCCATTGTCGGCCACCTTTTGCTGCCACCTTTTGCCCCTTGTAAGCCACTTGAGGTGGCCGGTCGGCCACCCGGAGTGGCCGACGACCATTTTCCTCATTTTGCAGATATTTTGTAAGCCAGCTGTGCCAGCTGTTGGTCATTGAATGCATCCTCCCTAGGGAGGGATGGAAGCCAGCTTTTGGCTTGCATTCCTATATAAGGGGAGGTCCCTCCCCCTATTTGGAGGTTGAGAATTTTGAAGAGCAAAATTTCCTCTCTCTCTCTCTCTCTCTGTCTCTCTCTCTCTCTCTAGAATTCTCTCTCTCTTTCGAATTTGTGCCTAAAAGTGAGATTTCTCTACATATTTGCAAATAGACTCTTAACCAAATACTTTCACCTTGGAGCTGAGGTTCTTGGGGGTCCTATTTGAGCTTTCAAAGTTGGTTTTAGCTCAAAATCCTTGTTGTTTTGTTGTTGTGCTTCAAGGGTAAGAACTAAGCTCTTTTAAGCCTTGTTTTAATTCATTGTTTGGCCACCTTTGTATGCTACTTTGAGGTTGATTTTAGAATCTAAAAACTCTTCTTTTTAGAGATTTTAAATGGTGGTTTAAGCTTTGTTTGGTTAGGCGGTGGTTCCCTCCCTTTGCTCTTTGGCTTGTAAAGCCTTTTGAGCCATCTTTCAAAGCTTTGGAAACAACCTTTTCTTGGCCTTTTAACCACTGAATTCCAGGGGAATTTCAGTGGCAAAAAGTTTGTTTTGAGGTCCAAAATTGGAGGGGGTGGCTTCCCCTCCTTGTCTCATGTTTGCATACGTAGATGACTTAATATTTGAGCATGCTTTTCTACCTTTTTGTAGCTTAGTTCAAGCATGTTTTTGGCCTTATTTTGACATGATTTAACTCTAATTTTGGTTGGTTGGAACACTTCTTGTTTGATTTTTGTACTTGTAGTGCAATCATCCTTACTAGCCTAGCATACTTGATGATTTAGCCTATCATTCTATCTTGTGTTAGCTCAACTCCGGCATGTTTTTGGCTTTGATTTAGCATGCTTTAACTCTATTTTGAGTGGTCTTGGTCATATGAGCCATGTTTTGTATAGCTATAGTGCAAATGGCTTTACTAGCTTTGTGTTTTAAGGCCTCTAGCATGCTTGGCTTGTGGTGTTTGCATGGTATAGCATCATGTAGCATGTGATTTCAGTGCCTATACCCCTATCACGCTCTCAAATATTTCACTTTTTCATTGCTTTTGAGGGTTGTGTATTGTGCCTTGCTTACGAGCCAATACGTGCGCATGATTTTCTTGTCTTTTGTGCCTAGGTTTCAGCATGTGTAGGCCACTAATTTGGCATGTTTAAGCTCTGTCTAGAGTTGGTTTGGTCATTTAAGCTTGATATTGCATACCTCTAGTGTAGTGCACTTCACTAGTTTAATGCTTTTGGCTTTTGAACATGCCTTGCATGCCTTGTTTGCATAATTTTAAGTCATTTAGCATGTCATTTCAGTGCTGAAATATATGCCATTGCACTCCATTGTCACTCTTTCATTCACTTTGAAAGTGGCCTTGAGCCCCTTGTTGGCTTGAGTGTGAATTTGAGGCTCTCATGCCTAATGGTTTTAATCCCCTCTTGAGAGTTTCTACTAACCAATAACATGAGGCCTCTTTCATGCTCAAGGAACTTGTGACTTAGGCCCTCTTTCTAATTAGAGGACTTTCACTTTGGACTTAACCGGTTAAAGGACTAATCGGTAATCTAAAATGAGTAAATAAAATGAATCAAGTAAAACATGAACAAGATAAGCATATTTTGTTGCATTGCATATGTTTGGATCGGACGTTAATCCAAACACAAGAAATGTGGGGCGTTTTATACTCGAAGTGATGAAACGTGTCATATTTCTTGGTCGTCATCGCCCTTGATCATGCATGATAGGGTGGTGGCCATTTGAGTCTCTTGTGTACATTTAATAAGCTTGTACAAGCTTAGTCCTTTGGCCACCATGCATTGAGATGCTTGGTTGGTGGCTCAAGAGCTAAGTGCTACACTCATTTGAGCTTGAGAAATGATGAGGAGAGTGACAGCACATACATTTCCTGCAAAATACCTTGCTTTGCCTCTGTTTTCCTCTGTTGCAACAAAAATAGGAGTCTGGAAAAGCAGGTAGCTGACCGACCAGCTAAGGTAACCGACTGACCACTTGAGGTAGCCGACCAGCCACTTATGGTGGCTGACAGCCATCTTTTGTGGTTGACAGTCCACCAGTTCAAAGGCTGCCCAAAGTTGTTCCTGTGCTGGAGCAAAGGCAGTCTGGAGATTGGTATAGTTTTCAGAAATCAGGGCAAATGCAAACAGAGGCAACCGATGGCAAGGCGATAGATTTTCGAGAGGAAGCCAACCGAGCATGCATGTCTCCCTCACCTGCGAGGCCATTTAATTGCTTTGCTTAGAATTGTAGCTAATTAATACATGTGTTGTAATTAATTAGTTTAATTCATTTGTAATATTTTGATTAGCTTAGAGTAGTTTGTTACTCGATTATGTTGTAATAATTAGTTAACTAGAGTAGTTAGTTAATTAATTTCATTGTGTTGTAATAATTAGCTTAACTTAGTGTAGCTTAGCTTTTTTATTCGGACCCTCCTTCACGAGGGCACAATGTTGTAATGAGTGTGCGTGTGTGTGTGAATGTCTTTCAACCCCACGTCTTTCTCCCTTTTACTTAACCACTTTCAATGGTTAGATTAGGGCACGTTTTGAATAGCATACCTTATGCTCGCATACGTGCATCATTCATTGGTCTTGCATGTACCGAGGCTCGGCGCATCATTCAAACTGCATTGTAATTTTAATATTTGTTTGAATACGTGTTTCAAACCATGTTATCAAATTGAATCAAATCATATGCCATCTTAATAGCCAAGCCTATTAATTTCATTATCGCATGCGTTGCATTAGGCATCTTGTATAGTTAGGATCATGCATCTTTCTAACTAGCTTTTTTTTGTTTTGGCTTAGAGTACTCGGTAAGCTTTTAT
Source organism: Camellia lanceoleosa (assembly GCA_025200525.1). NCBI lineage: Eukaryota > Viridiplantae > Streptophyta > Magnoliopsida > Ericales > Theaceae > Camellia > Camellia lanceoleosa. Next base: position 170,742,404 of record CM045769.1, read on the forward strand.
GCTTTAGCATGCTTGCATGAGTGCGATTGCCATGATTCCATGATAGCATGCTTCCCATGAGGCTATTTACTTAAATACCAAACTGCATAAATGCTTGTGGATGAAGGCTTTGTTGCTTGAATTGGAATAAATCAACAAATGTGAGTTTTAAAGCCCACTTTGCGAAGTGGCAAATCATGTTTTAAAGCCCACTTGTGAGGTGGCAAATCCGCATTTTCAAGCCCACTTGCGTGTGGCAAATTCAAACCATTTTCGAAAACAAACATGAGTTGAGTTGTTCCAACTTAAGTGATTTAGTCTATACTTGTATGTTGTGCACATCACATAGTAAAGTTAGCTAAATAATCAAAACAAGACACATAAGGTTTATAAAATCACATATCATGATTAGTAGAGGCCGATCTTTGATCGGGCGAGCGGGGGTGCTCATTTCAGGACCTTCCCCTCTCATATCCAAGTTCTCGAGCCGAGGCAACTTTGGTGATAACGGACACGTGGCCTTTGGCATGAGTCAAGGTTTCCTAAATTTCTCCAAAATAAAATATTTAGGTGGCGACTCTATAATCTGGTAAAGCAGTCCAATTTTGACATTATTTGATTTAAAATTGATTTTCCAAAATGATTTGCCAGATTGGACCCTTTGGTGTTTATTAGTCTCACATTGCACTTTGTGAGATTAGATTTAGAACCGTGACAGGAGTCCGAACTGTAGGACGAATTCGATGCTCTTCGAAAGGGAGGCGTGAAAAAGTCGAGCTACAGTTTCTGACGACTCTGCTGGGGAATTAGAGAACTTGACTTGAATATCATGATATGTTGTTTTATTTACACTTATGTGTTTCTTTGCATTACATTTGCATAAGTGCGCTTAAATCATAGTGTTTGCCATCTGCTATTCCTGAACGGTTTGCCGGAGGCTCACTTGGAAAAGCTTGCCACAAGGCTGACCGATTACGGGCTCTGCCACGATGGGAACACAAACCTTGGATCTGTACTACCGCTGTACCGTTTGATCCTCTTTTCACTTCTCGGTGTTAGGTGTGAGAGGTATATTAGGTGGTCTTGCTTAGGCACCCTTTTGAACATTTTGACCTTGCTACATATAGTGAAGCTATTGTGACTATTCCAACTTAGGACAAGATGCTCACCTATATGTAAGATTGTATGAAATTGCATGTGTGCGTAGTGAACCCCTAGCTCCTGACAAGACTAGGACAGGGAAAACCTACCCCATCATAGGGGTGTTTTGGTTCCCACTTGCTTGATATATGCTGTTAGAGTGTGTCTCTGTAGGAATATATGTATCAGTTACAAGTTTGGGTATCAGTTTCGAGGCAGAAAATTTGGGGCAGAAATCAGTGTTTGTGTGCAATTGCCTAGCTAGTGATTTCAACTGTGTGTTGTTTCTGTTTGAGCTGGGGTGCTGCGCATTTTCTGATTTTTGTTTCTTTTTGCTTTATTTTCTTTTTGCAAGGTAGTGTTTTCAACATTGCTTCAGACGAGGCAGACACCCCTCGAGCACTCTAGACTCGAGTTTGGAGGATTCACTGATCTAAGGATCTTGTTAGAGGACGACCAGTGTTTGCTTCTCTTCCCCCAGTTAGAAGGTGAAGAAGAGTCAAGCAGAGACCACTGGTTCAACAATCGTCAGTTCAACGATCACTATCTTCTCTGCCCACACTAAGCCGGGCCCAGTCACCTGCTTCTACCTCAAAAAGAGAGTATATATCGGTTTGAATAAATCAGTACCCTATAAACAGTATGGAGGATATGACGCGTCAACTCCAATAGACTATCGAGGTCATGCAGCGGGATGCTGCTCGCCAAGCAGAGGCTACCACTTGCCAAACAGAGGTTGTAACCCAGCAGGCTGAATTGATTGCCAAGCTTCAACAGCAACAGCAACCACAAGCAGCAGCTTCTGCTTCACATCCACCCTCAACCCCAGTCAGGGTTCTGCCACCCAAAGGTACAGCCAATGTCCAGGAGAATATGGACATTCCAACAGGGCCAGTCACACCTCAGACTTCCAAAGCACTGACCTACCCAATAGAACCGCCGTTCAAATTTAAGGTTAATCCAACCGCTCTGAAAGTCAATAAGCTTGAGAAACTGTTCAAGCGAGCTTAGGGAGTCAACTCCATCCCAGACATAGAGGACGGCTACACAGATTCGGCGGTGACATTGCCGGACAGATTCAAAATGCCTCACATTGATCACTTCAACGGTTCTGGTGATCCCATGGTCCACCTAAGGTTGTTTTCCAATATCTTGCGGCCGATGGGCCTGACTAGACTACAGAAGCTATCACTTTTTGGCTGGACCCTGTCAGGTATTGCGGTCATTTGGTATGCCAAGCTGGATGATTCAATGAAGAGAAGCTGGGAAGAGATGGCTGAGGCCTTTGTCGCCCAATATTCTTACAACACCCAAATTGAGGTCACGATTCGTGATCTCGAGACAACCCGACAAGAGCCAAAGGAGGATTTCTCTGACTTCGTTACCCGATGGAGGGCCAAGGCCTCCATGATGACAACTCGGCCAGCCGAAAAGGATCTGATAAGAATGGTTATTTGCAACCTGTAGCCTAAGCTGATGCAGAAGATGATTGTCTTACCCCTACCAACCTTTGTTAATCTTCATGAGATCAGGGTACAAATAGAAGATGCTATGAAACAAGGTCTGATTGACCAGGAAAATGAGCAACCCAAGAAGACCTTTACGCATAGTTCAAATGCGGCTACAAGTAGCAACGCAACTGCAAGGACTTCTGATGTGGGCATGGTCATTACCACCACACCAAAAATAGCCACCCCATTCACCGGTGCGCCCGGAACCAGCTCACAACTAGTAAAATACCCACCCAGGGGCCAGAGAACTTTCACCCCGCTTTATATGTCTCTATCAACGGCCTTGAGGGTCCTAATCAGAAAGGTGCATCTGAAGCCTCTGGAGTCACGTCCATTGCCAAACCCCATTCCTCCCACACATAACCTGGCCAAGTATTGCGCCTTTCATCAATAGCATGGTCACGATACCAACCAGTACATCAGACTTCGTCATGAGATCCAGAATCTCATCGACAATAAAGTGATAGCGCCTCCTGAGAAGCTGAATGTCACTACTAACCCTCTTCTACCACATAACCAACCCACTCCTCCAACTAGGCAAATAAACTTTATCCAAACAACGGCCATCCTATACGACCCCAGCATATACATAACCCCCTCCTACCTATCCAAGCCGGTGCTGTTCATCCCAGAAAAACACAGACTTGTGCATGGTGAGCGCGTCCTTAGCACAACTCAAACCCGTGGTGGTGGTCGTGGTGGAAGAAGGTATGCCTGAGGGCCCTGTGAGTTTAATTGAGGAAACATACGACCCGTGCGGTTACATTGTGCCAGTGGATCAGGCCAGGCCAGAGTTAGAGTTGCCAACGGGAACTGAGGTTATGTGGTCCGCGAGGACAAGCCGAGCCAGGGGCTGGATGATTTAGTAGAGCTTGAGAAGGACATCGCTAATCTGCAGTTCTTTGATGAACAGGATTCGACGGATGTGCGCATCAATTGGTTTGACCTAAATAGATCAACGGATAATGCAGAGTGGCTTAGTGATCAACTAGATGTTATTGAGGTGGCTCAACCGGAACAGGGACAATTGGAAATGGGAACATCTACAATGGCTGAAACGGTTGACAACAAGGGGAAGTTGCCAGAGAGCACCGATACTGAGAATTTTGCTCGGGAATTGGGCAGTGTTTGTACAGCTGACACGGAACAGGAGGTCGCGCTGAAGCGGTTTGAACAGGAGAGAATTGAGAATGATCAGAGGGCTAGAAAAACCAAGGCCCCTATGGGGACAGAATGTGTTGTGAACACGGGAACAACTACAGTGGAGCCAGACAGTTGTTTGTCGGTCGCCGAGGGAATGTAGTGGGAAGACGATGATTTGCGTCTTGCCCATACTGATGAAGACTGGGGACAGAATCAACCAGATGATACTTGGTACACCGAGGAGGTTGATCACATGACCCGGAATGGCCAGTACTTTAAGCCCTCACACCTGGACCAGCCAGAAGCATCAGGGAAAGACAGGGAGGCAGAGAAACAGAAAGATAAACTGTTAGAGGAGGAAGCTGTACTGGAGCAGCTGAAAAAGATTCAAGCAGACATCTCCATTTGGGGATTGCTCATGGCCTCGCGGGTGCATAGACAGGCTGTCTTATCTGCAATGGACAAGGCTAAGCTTTCTATTGACACAACCCCCGAGCAGTTAGTGGGACTGGTTTTTCTAGGAGGTGCTTCCCCGACTTTGACCTTCACAGACAAAGAATTGCCGCCTAAGGGCTCTGAGCACAACAAACCACTATACATTTCTGTAGAATGCAAAGATAAGTGGATACCAGTTGTCTTGGTTGATACGGGATCTGCGATCAATGTGTGTCCATCGCGAATGGCCTATGCTATCAGTTTGAAGCCGGCAGATTTCACACGAACAGCCCAGGTAATTCGAGCCTATGACAATACAAGTCGGGAAGTGATGGGGACAGTTCGGGTTAGAACTCAGGTTGGTCCGGCACAACAAGACATTAAGTTTCACGTCTTGGACGTTCCGGCTACCTTCAATTTACTCCTTGGATGGCCGTGGCTACACCAAGTGAAGGCTGTCTTTTCCATTCTACACCAGATGTTGAAGTACCCCATTGGAAAGAGGGTAGCTATTGTTTTCGAGAATTTTTCCATACATCCTCCCCATAAGTCACCACACCGGTCTTGGAAATTTTTCACGGCGAGGAGGATGTCTTTTTGTCCGGATTTACCCTTGCCAAAGCCCGTATAGTACAAGACATTCTAGTTGTTGATGAGGGGCTATGTGTCAGTGCTCAGTCTGTCTACCTTATGAACAAGTTGCAATACATGCCCGGAATGGGACTGGGAAAGAGCAGCTGGAAGGGCGTCGCTACGTTGGCTGAAGTGCTGCACAACCCTCATACCTTTAGTCTAGGTTACACGCCTACCAATGAGGATTAGGTGAGAAAAGCAAAGGAAATGGCCAGAAGGGCCAAGGCTAAACAGGCTGGAAAGCACTACGAATTGGTGCACAGACCCATTCAAGGAACCCTGAACGGACGCTTTGTCCGGGAGGAGGAAGATTTTCCGTTCTGAGGCTTTTCGGAGCCATAACTGAATTTTGAGAAGCGGTGTTTGCCCGATTTCGAGATCTTTATCGACCTGTAGTTGCCGGGGGATGAAGTTGCGGAAAAGCAGATTGACCCACCAGCTAAGGCGAAACAATGTAAGGAGGATGAGTTCGATGGCGTAGAATTCGAGATAGGAGTAGCGCTGGCTTGTCTCGTCTCAGATCCTCAGATCACACCAGAGAACTCGGGGGGTGACTTCTCTGTTTCCATGATTGGAGATCAAATGGCTGTGGGCCCTTTTTCTAGCATTCCGGATGCATCTATCGCACCCTCTCTCGTTTGGCAATTCGATGAGGGCTTTTCGTCTAGCAGTTCTGGATCAGGTAGTGAACCAGAATCTAATTCCACAGAGTCTGTGAAGTCGGAATCAGATTCTAGTTTTTCTGAGTCAAAGTCCGGTATTCCTGGGGTTGATAACCCGGATGCCGTTGTTTTGTCCAAGTCGTCTTTTTCTTTTTTCCTTTGAGTCAGTTGTAACTGAGGAATCAGACGAATTGGAAGTTGTTAATGAGAATCGCACCACTGCTGCTTTTGAGTACTTTTCTGTGCCTTTAGTTTATTGCATTAATCAAGACTTTCAAAACTTTGGTGAAAACGACGAGGAAGGAATTCCTCCGGTTTTAAAACGTTTGATTGATCTAGAGGAGGAGAGGTTTGTAAAACCTTTGGTTGATGAAATCATTTCAATTAATGTCGGCACTGAAAAGGATCCGTGTCTGGTCCAAATCGGGTCTACGTTATCTTCGGAGGAACGCGAGCGCTTATTCTCTTTATTAAAAGATTTCAAAGATGTTTTTGTGTGGTCCTATGAAGACATGCCTGGAATCAATCCTGAGATTGTATAACACCGGATCCCTCTTGACCCTGAGGCTTGACCCATCAAGCAGAAGCTTCAGAGAATTCACCCGGATTGGGCTTTGAAAATTAAGGAGGAGGTTACCAAGCAAATTGATGCAGGGTTCCTGTTAGTATTTGAGTATCCTACTTGGTTGGCCAACATAGTTCCGATGCCAAAGAAAGATGGCAAAATTTGGGTATGTGTGAACTTCAGAGATCTGAACAAAGCCAATCCGAAGGACGACTTTCCTCTGTTGCATATCGATGAATTGGTGGACTTCACCGCAGGGCATGCGCTGCTTTCCTTTATGGATGGGTTCTCCGGATATAACCAAATCTTGATGGCACCCAAGGATAGGGAGAAGACCGCCTTCACCATGCCGTGGGGAACCTACTGCTACAAGGTAATGCCGTTCAGTCTGAAAAATGCTGGAGCTACTTATCAACGGGCTGCAACCACAATCTTGCATGATATGATCCACAAAGAGGTTGAGGTGTACGTGGACGACATGATAGTCAAGTCCAAAGAAAGAAAAGGCCATTACACCGCTTTAGAGAAAATTTTCAAACGGATCAGAGAATTTCGGTTGCGACTAAATCCACATAAATGTACTTTTGGTGTCACAGCAGAGAAAATACTGGGGTTCTTGATTACACAAAGGGGCATCGAAGTCGATCCTTCCAAAATCAAGGCCATCTTAGAAATGCCACCATCGAGGACTAAAAAGGAGATGCGAGGCTTTCTTGGTAAAGTGCAATTCATAAGGCGGTTTATTACGAAATTAACCCTGACTTGTGAACCACTGTTTGGTCTCCTGAAGAAAGGAAAGAAATTCCAGTGGGATGATCGATGCCAGGTTGCTTTTGAGTAGATCAAGCAGTATCTACAGAACCCACCCGTGTTGTCATCGCCAGAGCCGGGGAAGCCGTTGATTCTGTATCTGTCAGTAACCGACATGACAATGGGTTGCATGCTTGCACAAGAATCTGAGGATAAAGTGGAGAAGGCTATCTATTACCTGAGCAAGAAGATGCTGGAATATGAGACCCGTTATACTCCACTTGAGAAGGCGTGTTTAGCCTTGGTATGGGCCACCAAGAAGTTGAGGCACTACTTGTTAGCTCACTCTGTAATACTGGTTTCGAGATTAGATCCCATCAAATATCTCTTCGAGAAACCGGCACTTCCCATTGGTTACTTCTTCTCTCCAAATTCAACTTAAAGTATGTAACGCGCAAGTCTGTCAAGGGGATAGCAGTAGCAGAGTTCTTGGCAGACCACCCAGTGGAAGGGGATGAAGAGGTTGAGTACCTATTCCTGGATGAGGCCATTCTGCAGGTTGAAGAAGAGATCTGGACTATGTACTTTGACAGAGCGTCAAATCAATATGGGTATGAGATAAGGGTGTTGCTGATAGCACCCGACAATTCCCACATACTCCTAGCCTTCAAACTCCAATTCAAAGTATCAAAAAATGAAGCAAAGTATGAGGCATGTATCGCTGGCTTAGAAGCTACTCTTGAACTAGGAGCAAAACGGTTGGACGTCATTGGGGACTCGAATCTTGTTGTGTCTCAAGCAAACGGTGACTGGAAAGTTAAAGAAGAAATAATGAAGATTTATCACTAGACCTTGGATGTTTTGATTCCTCGGTTTGAGAAGCTAATCTTCACCCATCTCCTGATGGAGAACAACAGGTTCGCCGATTCTTTAGCAACTCTATCATCAATGATAGACATCCCTTTGGGAGTCCGGATGCGTCCAATCATTATTGAACAGAGGTATGTGCCGGCTTACGAGCTGATTGCTGCAATAGATGAGGTTCAAGATCAAAACCCCGAGTATCATGATATCTGGAACTTCTTCAAAAATGAGGTTTATCTACCAAGGGCAAATGCCAAAGATAAAAGGACAATTTGGCTAATGGTTGCTCAGTTCATCATCTGCGGAGGTAAATTGTACAAACGGGGCCATCTGGGAATACATAAGCTGTGTGTTGATGTAGAAGAATTGAAGCGCTTAATTGAGGCCATTCACAGAGGAGAGTGCGAATCGCACATGAGCAGAGTGATACTAGCTCAGAAAATTCTCAGGCAGGGTTATTACTGGTCAACCATGGAGGAGGATTGTATTGGCTTTGTTCGGTAATGCCACAAATGCCAAACCCATGCCAATCGTATGAACATCTCGCCGTCAATGCAGTACAACATGACTTCTCCGTGGCCATTTTTAGTCTGGGGAATTGATGTTATTGGGGCAATTACTCCGAAGGGGTCAAGTGGGCATGAGTACATTCTGGTGGCGATAGACTACTTTACAAAGTGGGTTGAGGCCCAATCCTATGCAGTGCTGAAAGCATTGCACGTAGCTATGTTCATCAGGAGAAACATTATCTGTTGCTATGGAGTCCCTAATGAAATCATTTCGGACAATGGTTCCCACTTCAAGAAGGAAGTGATCGACTTGTTGGAAAAATACAACGTGGCTTTTCATAAGTCATCCACATATCGGCCGCAAACCAACGGAGCTGTTGAGGCCGCCAACAAGAACATCAAACATATTGCAGAAGATGGTGGAAACCTACAAAGACTAACCAGATAAGCTGCGATTTGCTCTTTGGGGCTACAGAACATCGATTCGCACTTCTACTGGGGCAACTCCGTATTCCTTGGTTTATGGGATGGAGGCTGTTCTTCTGATCAAGATTGAAGTACCGTCGCTGCGAGTTATAGCTGAGTACCAAATAGCAGAAGCGGATTGGCAGCAAAGCAGGTTTGAGGAACTCATATTGTTTGATGAGAGAAGGCTGAAAGCACTGTACCACATCCAAGGTTATCAACGTAGAATTGCCAGGGCTTTCAACAAGAAAATTAAGTCCAGAAATCTGAAAGAAGGGGTTTGGTGCTCAAAGACAACCGAGCTCCCATCCATGACCCTAGGGGCAAGTTCAGACCCAATTGGGCTGGCCCTTACATTATCAAAGCAATTTGATCGAGTGGAGCTGTCATTCTTATGGACCTAGATGGCCTAGAGATCTTCCAACCAATCAACATGGACAAGTTGAAGAAATACTACCCTTGAGAGGCTCGCTAGGTCAAAAACCCGAAAGGGTGACCTAAGCAAAAGTTAGAGCACAAAAAAATTTGCAATGAGAAAAACTGAGCTCGCAAGGTTGAAAACCCAAAAGGGTGACCTAAGCAAAAGTTAGAGCACAAAAAAATTTGAAATGAGAAAAACTGAGCTCGCAAGGTTGAAAACCCAAAAAGGGCGACCTTGGCAAAAGTTAGAGCGCAAAATGAGAGTGTTGACACTCAAGTGAACCCGAACCGAACTACGTAAGGCTTGATTCCCATCTTCGGGATACGTAGGCAACTTCATCCTGAAGTCCAGCCATAAACACTTCCAAATCAACTGTGTCCATGAGATTGTTCTAGTCATCTTTGTCTTTTCTGCATCCAAGAGTTTGGTTGTGATCTTCATTATCAGAGCTGATTACAATACAGTGCAGTGCTATTCAGACAAGGGGCAACTTTCCGTTTCTAGATTCGGGGACGTACGTCTCGAGGATAGATTTCAAGTGTGTCTAGTTGTGATCCTTATCGAAAATGGTTTTGAAAAGTTTTAATAAAAGTTGATTTTGATCAAATTAATCTTTTTACAACTTAGACCATTTTTGGACCAAAAGGAAAATTTTTAGTACCCACAACCTTCAATTCATTCATTTCAATGCAGAGTTCTCTACCTCTTGATACAAATTGAAGTTGCTTTTAATTACATTCAAAATAAAACTTGAAACTACATATTAAAGAAATAAACTCGGGGCATAGCTAAGTCAGGTGTTCCTGCGTCCCCTCCCAGAGCTTGTGGAAGCTTCGGATGCTAAAGTACATCCAGCTTGTGCCTCATCTTCAAGCCAAGCCGTACATTCGCCAGAAAGAGCGCAACTAAAACTGGAAGCGGGGCCAGAAGTTCTCTTGTTCGCCAAGCAGTTGGGTACCGAGCTAGTAGTGAACCTCGGATGAAGTATGAAGCCGGGTACTCTATCCCTTCTTCTGGGCAAATTTGGTCGTGACCGAACTGGTGCCTGAACCTGAATGGGAAATAGAAGACACAGCATGTCAAGCCAATCAACTGAATGCCAGGTTGTCGAGACATGTTGTAGCTTATCTCAAGCAAATCAAACTAGGGACAGCGCCAAGCAATGTCAATAGCGGACCTGTTGCACATCCACTGGCACCATCACCCCTTATTCAGGAAATCAACTAGCCGTTGGTGAAAGAAATAGCTCCGTGCTGAATATGCTGGGCAAGATTCCACTACTTTCAACCTGTCCATGAGCCATATCTGAGGAGGGATGAAAAATAAGAGAGATTAAAGAATAGAGAGGTGTATGTGGAGAGGAAAAGTGAGAAAGAGGCTTTGAGAGAAAAATAGAGCCTGAGTGTCGAGTGATGTAAGGAATACATGCGAGATGGGGTGGGAAACATTACCTGTAAGAGTAGTGGACTTCCTGCGAATCTGTTCATTTCCCGCCGGTGAAAGGCATTCAAACCTATCAAAGTTTCAGCTAATGTTAAGCCGATGCAGCTTTTGCCTTCTTTCAAACCTTCAACCACATCAATGAGTCGAATGCTAGATCCTTCGAAACCAGGGGCAAGAAGAAAATGAGCCAACATGCATAGATAGAGGGCATGCTGCCTAAAACTTTACCAAAGGCGATCGCCACGGTCACCGGCATCAGAAAATCGATGAATAAGGCTGGCGATATTCAGCTCTCCATTGTGAATCAAGGATCGGGCATCGTGCAAGGTAAGTCCGCACATTCTCCCTAGAGCTTGGATGTGGCCAAAACGAGACTGAGGCAAGATTTCCTCGGTGCGCCGGGATTCTATCAGAGCTTGGAAGTATTCAAATGTGGGGCATATTTCTTGTCCCCCGAAGTTAAAAACATGTGTGACCGGATTCCAACATCTAGCCGCGACATGGAGGAACGAAAAACACAACGGAGTGCGACTCAATGGGAATAATGCATTTATCCCAAAACCCCGAAAAATTAGCTTTTCCGTGCCGTCTAAAGTTGCAATCTAGTCGGAGAGTTTTTCGATTAAGAATGGCTCCATTTGGAGAAAAGATAGAGCTGGAATGAAGAAATTACGAAGTTTGAGCTTTTGAAGAAGATAAGGCACTGAATGGAGGACAGAAGGCAGCAATCTGGAGATTCCCATGCATTACTGGTTGACCAGCCAGTTCAAGTAGCCGACCGGCCACCTTTATTGGCCGACAATGACCATAAGTGGCTGACAGCCACTCCTTGTCTCCAGTAGAGAGCCTTTGGTCTCCCTGTGTGGTGAAGATGCTGAAAACTTGTGCTTTGTTCTACTCCAGATGCTTTCTGTCGCTTTGTTTTGCTTGTTTTGTTGAGATGCTCTTGAGTAGTTGCAAGTTGTTTATCGAGTTGTTACATTGGTTTATCGAGTTGTTACATTTGTTTATCGAGTGGTTACATTTGTTTATCAAGTTGTTGCATTTGTATATCGAGTTGTTGCCTTTGTTTATCGAGTTGTTGCCTTTGTTTATCGAGTTGTTGCATTCATTTATCGAGTTGTTGCGTTAGGTATTCATTGAGTTGCATTACTCGGTGTTGTTGTGTTGGTTGGTTCATTACCTGATAAACAAATTGCCAAGACGTTGTACGATATTCAAATCCCATTAATCGTATTTTTATGCAAAATGGTGCAATGCAATGCTCAGAATATAAAATGCAAGACTTTTTAATCAAAAAGTTGTTTTCATTCCAATCATGGTTTCCTTTTTACAAAGAGTACAAGTTTTAAAGAAAATAAAACTGCCTAAGGCTGTACAATGTGCTAATACTACTAGCAAAAAAAAAAAAGAAAACTAAGTAAAAAAATATCTAACTCAATGCCATCCATCTCAAGATTGAGAGGCCCTCTTCGTCCTCTTCCTCGGCTGGGCAGACTCTGAGCTATCGCCATTAGTGCCACTATCTGAACCTAAGCCGGAGCTTGAACCAGAGTCATCTCCGCTCCCATCCTCAAAGCCCTCCTCAACATCATCACCACCCTCAGAACCTGAGCCGGTGCTGTTATCTCCGTCCTCAGATGACTCTGACTGGCGACTCGCTGGCTGCTCGTCCTTACTGGACTCGTCCTCGTTATTGTGTATGACAAGCTCCCGACGCCTCCCTCGGCTGTTGTAGACACCCCATTTTTGACCGTTCTCAAGACTTGGTTGTGCTTGTAGGTACACCCAACAACTAGTTCGATTGCTCGCTGAGTACTCGACCGTCGCGGCAGAACGTCACCAGTTCGAGCTTCCCGGACCTTGTATCCTTTCTGTCCCTTTTTTGGACCTTGGCTAGGTCCTTTCATAGTGGACTTTTGGTGCACTGCCGACCATGTCTTTGTGCCTGCCGGTTATCAGTGAGCCACTGTCGGCCATTGATGATGGCCAGCACCCCCCCTGTCTCAGCTAGTTTTTCTCCAGATCTTTTGAGCCAGCTCATTTTTTGTTTGCTCCCCTCCATATACGTGTATGGAGAGATGGAACCTTTGTAAAGCTTCTTGAAGAAGCTTTAGCTTTGCATTCCTCTATATAAGGAGAGAACCTCTCTCCTTAAAAGGGTTCAGCTATTTTGAAGAAAAAAAAGCTCTCTTTCTCTTTATATTGTTTGTATTTTGTGCTTATAAGTTAGATTTCCTTACACTTTTACACTACAACACATAGAGCTACACCACCACCATTGGACCAAGCTTCTTGGGAGGTCTTCTTGAGGTCTGAAAACTGGTTTCCATCCCCTGAAGTTGCTGGTTTCGAAGAGGATCTTCAAGGGTGAGTATTTTTCCCATTTTTTCACCTTCTTGTACCTCACTTTAGCCCTCCTTGCATATTGATTTGGGCTTTGCTTATAACTGAAAAAAGTCTTGTATTTAAGTGCTTTTGAAGTTTGTTTAAGGTCTTTTTGCTGCTAGGGGTGTGTAACCCCCTTGCATGCTTTGTTTGGCTTTGTTTTAAGCCATTCCTTGAGGCCTCCGAGCTAGCCTTGGTTTGGCCTTCTTACCACTGAAATCCAGTGGATTTTTAGTGGTAAAGGTGTAGTTTTGAGGTCCTTAATCAGAGGGGGTGGCCCCCTCTCTTTTGGTTCCTCTTTGCTTGCATTTTTGGCCTTCCAAAAGACCATCCCTCCATGCATTTTTGAGGCTTGGTTCAGGCCTATTTTTGTGACTTTTAGGACTTGCCTTGGCCCTTTCCATGGCTGGTTTGGTCATATTTTGCATACATCTAGTATGTGTTGTGTAACTCCATTCATAGCTCATCAAAGTAGCATATGTGCTTAGCTTGTGTTGAGTCCATTTCAATGGGTTTTTGGTGATGTTTTGCCATGCCATGAATCTTTTTTGGGTTGGTTTTGTCACTCCATGCTTGCATGATACACTTGTAGTGTAAATCCCCTAAACTAGCTTCATATGCTCCATGCTTTGCCATGTCATGTTAGCTTGTTTGGTTTACATTTCAGCATGTATTTGGTCATCATTTGGCATGTCATGACCCTATCCATAGTTGGTTTGATCATCCTTTGCATGCTCCATATAAGTGTAGAACAAATCTTGTTTACTAGCCCTTTGTGCATAATGTTTTGACTCATCACACTAGCATATTTTGGCTTTGCTCTAACATGATTTTATGCTTATTTTGGGCTGTCCTAGGACTTTTTTGGGCTGCCATGGCCATCTCACTCATGCTTTGTATAGCTATAGTGTAAATGCTTAGGCTAGTCTTGGGTTTTGAGGCCCCTACCATGCCATACATGTGATTTTTGCATGCTTTGCCCTCATTCCATATGCTATTTCAGTCCATGAAATGTTGTCATACACTTGCATTTGACATGCCTTGAATGCTTTATAGAGCTTATGCTTTATGCCTCAAGAATCGACTTTTGTACATGCCATTAAGCCTAAGCCTTTGGCTCATCATTTCAGTGCATTTTGGGTCTTATTATATCATGATGTAACTCTGTTTTATGTTGTCCAAGTCTTGTCACGTTTGGTTTCAATAGGTGTAGTGCATTGCCTCTTTAAAGCCTTGCATACTCCATGTTTTTGGCTTTGTGTTCTAGCCTATGTTGGCTAGCTTTGAGCTTAGTTTTGGTCTTGTTTGGACCTACCCTAGGACTATTTTAGGTCCCCTCAGCCCCTTGGGGTTTGCCTTGTATGGCCATGGCTTAAGTCCCTTTGCTCACTTTGAGCTTTAAGCATCATAATATGCTATGCTTGCATTGTTGATTTGATTTGGCATCACTTTACATGAGATTTCAGAGCTTACCTCATTGTCATACATCCGTGTTTGTTGCTCCTTAAGTGTGCTTAAGAGTTGTCCTCTTTGTGCCTTAATACTTGAGCCACTTGGCATACATGTTTGCCTTGCCATTTCATGCTTTTCATGCTATCAATTCATCACTTTTGGCCACTGATTTGGGTTTAGTTGAGAGCTGCCCACATTAGTTTAAGTCCATCCCTTTGCATGTTGTCGCATGCCTGTCTTGCATAATGTTCTATGCTTGCTCCATCTTTGCATGTTGTCGCATGCTAGCCCCATTACATGTTGTTGCATGTTCATGTTACATTTTGTCATGTTGTCCAAGGTTCTCACCTCACATCATGCCTATGTGCTTCTTCCATGTCATTAGCCTTGTTAGGTTATTCATATTGCATGTTTGCCATCCTTACGTGTTGCATTGTTTGGATTAAGTGTTAATCTGAGCACGAGGAACGAGGGGCATTTCATACTCCGAGTGATGGAACGTGTCTCAATTCTCGATCGCCGAAGCTCTTGATGATTCATGATAGAGTTCTAGGCATTACTTGCTTTATTTGTGTATTCGTTTTCATATTGATTTGCACAAGTTGGATCTTTGGCCATCATGCATCGGGATGTGTGATTGATGGTCGTGGATCCAACTAGGCCTCTCCTTTGATGTCTTGAGGCGATATGGGATGGCATAGTACATACATGCCCTTGGGAGACCCTCTCTTCTCTCTATGTTGTGCTTTGTTGCAGCTTGGTGTCACAGCACACCAAAGGCAAGATACACCATCGATGGCGGCCGGTCACACACCCTTGGCCGGCAGTGCCCTGTTGTTGGCCGGCATCTCTCCTTTCATGGCCGGCAGGCCACTGGTGAATTCCCCAGCAATGTTTTGGTAAGTTCCAACAACAAACACTGGAAGACTCCCTGCAAACAGAGCCTCTAAAGAGCAACCGGAAGGTGTTTCGAGGCGAAGAACCAAAGCGAGCATGCATACCTTCCTCTTCTCCAAACAGAGTTGGAATAGCATTCATTTACTGCTTACTTGTTAGTTAGTAGTTGTGTAATAATTAGTTGTAGCTAGTTATTAATTCGGTTTTGTAATAATTAATTAGCTCGTGAGTTAGTTAATTAGGCGGCTTGTATTATTTATTCGGACCCTCCGAGTGAGGGCAATTGTGTAATAAGTGTGCATGAGTGTGTGTATGTCTTCCAACCCCACATCTTTCTCCCTTTTATTTACTAGCTTATGATGGTTAGATTAGGGCATGTTTCAAATAGCATACTTATGATAGCATGTTTGCATCATTCATTTGTATTGCATGCACCGAGCTCGGCGCATCATACTAACTGCATTGTATTTCAATTTCAAGTTGAATATGTGATAGCTGTAGTATCATCATATGCCATCTTAGAATAGCCGAGCCTATTGTAGTTGCATTTTTGCATGTGTTGCATTAGGCATTTCAGCATAGTTAGGATTCATGCATATTTTCTAATTATTTTCTTTCTTTGGCTTGGAGTACTCGGTAAGTGTTTATGCTTTGGCATTCTTGCATGCGTGTGAGTGACTGCCATGATAGCATGCTTACCATGAGGCTATGTCCTTATGTGATATACCTGCCTGAATGCTTGTGGGTAAAGGTTGGGTTATTTGGATTGGAACAATTCATCGACTGTGAGTTTTAAGCCCACTTGAGAGTGGCAAATCATCGTGTTTTCTAAGCCCACCCGAGGGTGGCAAATCCGCATTTTAGCCTACTTGCGAGTAGCAAACCGTTTTGAAAACAAACATGAGATGTTTCATTCCAACTCAGGCGATCCAGCCTATACTTGTATGCTGCGCGCATCACATTGTAATTCTAGGCTAATAACCGGAATAAGAACGCATAATGTTTTCAAAATTAGATATCATGGTTAGTAGAGGCCGATCTTTGATCGGGCGAGCGGGGGTGCTCACGAAGTGACCTTCCCCAATCGTACCCAAGTTCCCGAGCCGAGGTAACTTTGGTGATGACGGACATGTAGCCTTAGGCAACGAGTCAGGGTTTCCTAAATTCCCCCAAAATAAAATATTTAGATGGCAACTCTATATTTGGCAAAGCAGTCCATGTTTGGCACTTCTTTCAAAAATCTGTTTTCAAAAATGATTTGCCGGATTTAGACTCTTTGATGATTCATCGGTCTTGCATTGCACTCTGCGAGATTAGATACAGGACCGTGACATTGAGTCCTGAACTGTAGTGAGCCCCAATGAACAAAACGGGATTTCTCTCCCAGGACGTTCGGGGACGTCTATAGCTGTGTGTCGGAATCTCTCTCCCTGCTGCCGGAGAAGGCTCTGATGGTCCTGGCTATAGAGGTGTGACCTGAAAAGGCAGTTTGAATATATCAACCAGAGTATGTGTATCAGTTGCAAGTATGGTGCACAGAGTGAGTACATGCAGAAGTCAGATACAATATGTGAATGCAATGTGTCAAATGTGATCTACTCATGTGTTATATCAGTGCAGTGTAGGAAAATGTTCAGTTAAGGATTTCAGTTTCAACGTGTCGACAGAAATATGATAATGGCAATGCATGAAAACTGAAAAATTACCTGAATACCGTGGGAGCTAAGCATCGTCTCTCTCCTCAAGGTCATGCTCTTGAATGAGGCCATCACCTCAAGTAACCTCTCGACATACTCTATGGAAAGCTGCAAATGCAAGTTGAAATTATTAATGAATGAATGAATGTCTAAGTATTTGAGTAATAAATGAAAACCGTAATGCATACCGATGGTGAGTCAGGTGTCCTGACATATCGGTGATCAGGCAACGAGGGCTCAAGTGGGATCTGATAAGGCACTCTAGAGTACCGCCAACCTGTCAACTCGGTCGGAATGTCTGGCCACCCAACACTATGCTTGGTGGAAGGCATCCCTCTAGCTCCGCTCCTTGGTGCTCGGGTTCTGCTCGTCGATGGGGCATCTACTGCTCGGGCATTGCTCGACGAAAGAATGTCAATAGCCCTCCTCACGGGAGCACGAGCGCCTGTCAGCGGAGGCATGAGATATGTCTAGAGATATGTCATATAGTCCCCCTCCCCGATGAAGATGTCTGCATCTACGCCCCGCATAAGGTCGATGGTCTCCTGAGGGGAGAGACTCTCTGTGGTGCGCATAGAAGAGAGAGGCAATAAGGGGACTGACTAGAGGGGGAGACCCAGTGTCTAGCGCATGAAGCGCTCACCAAGAAACCAGGCTCGGCCTATAGGTCCCTCGAACAGGATCCGAAACTGGGAGGCACCCCAAGCCTCGACAAAATGAAATCGAGCAAACCTTGGCATTGATGCCCAAGGCTACCATGTGATCTGCAGATAGCAAGTGCATGAACTGATTAGTTGCCATTAGATATGCAAAGTGAATTGAAGCTGAAAGCATAAAGAACTGAGAGTTCTGAATTACCTCAGTCACCCTCACGGTATCGAAATACCGACGAAGGTATGGGAGGATCTCCCGGGCCTTTGCCTGGCACCGACCATCATATCGATGCGAATAGGATACCTTGGGTGGTGTCTCAACCTCCGGCTCGGGAGCTAACGCTGGGAAATTGGCGTATATCCATAGCTATGGAAAACAAAACAATGGCAGTGAGAATACAGAATATACAGAAAATACAGAAAGCAAAGTGCGCAGTACCATGTATAGAAAGTGAGAGTACAGATGCAAAGTTTAAACTATATGTATGCAGTGTGCAGTGTACAGCTTACAGAAAATACAAACCAGGAAGTATAGCAAAAACTGTAAAGCTGAAAAGTAAAGCATACCTCCCAGGCCCTCCAATAGCCGCCCAGTCTCTCCCCACTCCTGCGGGAGGTCGAGCTCATGTAGCAGTAAAGGGTAGCAAGGCCAGCGCCGCCCCAATCATAGTGTCAAATCTGGGATAGGTCCACTAAAGCACTCAAAAGATATAGCCCAACTGTGTTCACCCTGTCGGCGAACAATGTAGTGCCAAAGAGGAACATCAAGAATCCCTGGGCGTACTGCTCTGTAGCCTTAATTGTCACGGGCTCAGTCCCTCTGAAGTGGTCTGAGAACTAGGTATATCTGACCGTGCCTGATCGGAAGATGGGTAGGTGTGCTCCTAGTAGATAAGCGGCCTCCCACTCACCCATGTCAAGGTCGTATAGAATCGACCGACCTCCCACCTCAAGGCCTGTCAGCATGGCGAAGTCGTACGGGGTCATCGTCATGTCCCTAGTGGCAAAGAAATGGAAGAAGTTGGTGGTGTCCCACCATCTCTTTACCAATGCGCCCAAGAGGGTCCTACTCGCCATGAGACATAACAGCCCCATGCAAAGCAAACCAAATCCTGCCTCATCAATGATCTGCCGAACGCTGTCGGGAAGGTCCATATACTACTCCCTAGCTCCGGTGGACCAGTATCCTCAGGTGAAACGGGAGACTACCTGTGTTCAGAATGAGCAGAGATGCAGTGTGTGAGATGTGTTTAGAATGAGCAGAGATGTAGTATGTGAATGTGTTCAGAATGAGCAGAGATACAGTGTGTGAGGTGTGTTCAGAAAGAGCAGAAATACAGTGTGTAAAATGTGTTCAAGATGAGCAGATAAAATACAGTGCAAAGGTGTGAGTTATACGAGAAATGTAAAGTACATTGTAGAAAATATAAGAGTGCTGTATGTACCTCAGGTACGTCATGGGATAGGTGAGACTTTGGCTCCCGTAGTAAAAGATCTGTAGGTGCGTGCCGTGCAAATCCAATAAAGTAGCGGACTGTACTAGGTGGTAGTGCATGTGCCTCAAGACGATACCTCTCTGGGTCGAAGGGCCGGACTCTGGACGGCAATAGAATGTACTCCGGCTCCTCCTTCATCCTCAGAGAACCCCCGTCGTGTGGAGCATCGTTTGCCATCTAAAAAGAGGTTGAAAAGTAGGCAGAAATGAGCAAAATGGGTGAAAAGTGCCAAAAGTCAACTCTCAAGAAGAGAAAAAGTCAAAGAAAGTCAAAGCCTGAGAAAAGGCGCCAAATTCAAGATAAACTTGGGGAAAACAAACCTCAAATGGTGAATGTGGAGAAAAAAGCTCCGAAAACAAATTTTGTTCGGTTCAAAACGAAGCAAACCGAAAGGTTTTAGCGAATCAACTTCGTGTGGGGCGTTGGAAAACACGTGTAAAGCACGGATCTAAGAGGAAAAAGGGTTTAGAGTTGAAGAGCAAAGGTTTTCGATCCTGTGGGTGTGAGGAAAAGTGTATTGGGATTGTGTTTTTAAAGATCCTCATGCAAAAGGACCAAAGTGCCCCGAAACTGCCACAACTGGCCGACCGGCCACCTAGGTAGCCGACAGGTTCCTCAGGTGGACGACAATGCTCCAGGGTGGCCGACAGTGCTCCCATGTTCTCCCTGTGTGTTTTCATGCTGTTTTAAGTCCTTGGCTCTCGAGAAAGTGCAAGAAAAGTTCACTTTTTAGCTCAAAATGTCTCCGCGAAAGTTTCAACTCATGTCCTCGATGCGAGACTCATCATCAGCCAGCATGAACAAGGTGTATCCTTCTGAAACATATTATGACTCCTCCGAGAGGTAAATCAGAGGTTACAATTGAATTGGTCCCATTAAGGCGAGTATTTCCTTATTCGATATTCTGCATCGAACATGCTATTGATGTTGCATTAAAAGTGCATTATTGTTGTGCACGGAATGTGTGTGCTTTGTTATATTGCACTACACAAGTTCTTATGTTTGCATAGAGTATGCATGTCACGTCATATTGCATTGCACATGCTCTTACATTCACATAGTCCGTACCTGTTGCATTGAACATGCATTTGGTGTTACATAAAAACATGCTTCATGTTTCGTTGCAATGAACATGCTCCATTTCTTGCATGATATGCATGAAGCATGCATCTCTAAGCATTGTGTTATAGTCATTCGTCTTGCATAGAATATACATGTCGCATTGTATTGCATTGTATATGCTTCTACACTCACATAGTGCATGCATTTGCCATGTTTGCATAGTATATGCATCTCTCGCTCTTGTATAGAATATGCGCTTCTTATGTTTGCATTGAATATGCCTTAACATCGTTGCAATCTTGCGTAGAACATGCATTCTTGTACCTGTTAGGTTTCTTTCTTATGCAGGCACGATATTGTATGTACGGTTCATTCAAAGCTGGCGTGACCAGACGATATTGTATGTACAGTTCATTCAAAGCTGGCGTGACCAGACGATATTGTATGTACGGTTCATTCAAAGCCAGTGTGATTAGATGAGATTGTAAGTACGGTTCATTCAGAGGAGTTCCAGGTAAGATCATTCCTGCCCCTCCCTGAGCCCCTCCTTGTTTTGGTTAGAAACATTCGGGTACGCTCGGTGTTTACACCACACCCCATTGGTTAGAAGCGTTTGGACCGTGTGCCCAACGCTTATACCTCTTTTCGCTGGTTAAAAGTGTTTGGACTATGTGCCCGATGCTTATACCACTCCGTTGGTTAGAAACATTAGGTCGTGTACTCGATGTTTATATCCCTTTGGTTGGAAGCATTTGGACCATGTGCCCGACGCTTATATCTTTTTTGTCGATTAGAAGCGTTTGAACTATGTGCCCGATGCTTATACCACCCTATTGGTTAGAAACGTTTGGACCGTGTGCCCGACACTTATACCTCTTTTGTCGGTTAGAAGCGTTTGGACTGTGCGCCTGATGCTTATACCACTGCATTGGTTAGAAGTTTTTGGACCGTATGGCTGACGCTTATACCTCTTTTGTCGGTTAGAAGCGTTTGGACTGTGTGCCCGATGCTTATACCACCCCGTTGGTTAGAAGCGTTTGGACCGTGTGCCTGACGCTTATACCTCTTTTGTCGGTTAGAAGTGTTTAGACTGTGTGTCCAACGCTTATACCACCCCGTTGGTTAGAAACATTAGGTCGTGTGCTCGATGTTTATATCGTTCTTTGGTTAGAAGCGTTTGGACTACGTGTCCGACGCTTATACCTCTTTTGTTGGTTAGAAGTGTTTGGGTTGTGTGCTTGACGCTTATGCTACTCTTTCGGTTCGAAGCGTTTGGAATGTGTTTCGACGCTTATACCACTCCGCTTTGGTTAGAAACATTAGAACGTACTCTGATGTTTATACCACCCTTCGGTGTTTGCACCGCTCCTTTTTCCCTTTCGCACGCGCCGCATTAGGATGCTTTGGTTAAATGCATCTGGATGGATTCCGATGCTTATACCGTTCCTTGCTTTGATTGCATAATATTTGGATGTGTTTCAATTGTTATCTTGTGTTCTCTATGGCCCGGAACCTTAGGATGTGTCCTTAGATTCACACCACTTTTATCCTCGCGTGTGCTACTCGTTGGGATCTTGTTTGCCGCCTTGGGTACGCCTGATGGTTGTTGCTCTTTGCCTTTTCTGCGTGATGCGTAGTTAAGATTGCATAATTTTCTTACATCCTTTCTGCATGAAATGTGGTTTGGATCTTGTTTACTTGATTCGCATGAGTTTACTGTAGCGTTTCTTTGCATCGCATTTCCATCTAGATGTTTCATTACAGCCCTCATTGCATGATCATAAGTTATGTTCTTGCATTGTGCAAATCATTTGCATTTTGCCCCAGCTTGCGGGCGCATTTGTATTGTTACCATGCTTGTTTGTCTAAGTCTTCGGCCTTGTCAAAAATGGGTCGTCTCTGGGCTTTGACATTCAATCCCGTCATTTCATGACTTCCGAGTTCTGTCAAAGAGAGGCAACTGTAGACACCCCATTTTTGACCGACCTCAAGATTTGGACATCATCGTTTGTGCACTCAATGATTGCGCATGTTTGTGCTAGTTTTGAGTACCCGAAGTTCTCGACGAAACGCCTTGTCTCTGGGCCTTTAAGCTCTCTTGTTTTTGTGCTTGTATTTGGGCCAAACCTTGGTGCCTATTGCCTGGGGGGAGGAAGGGCCCTGTTGGACACTTTTGACCATTGTTGGCCACTTTTTGTCCCTTGTAGGCCACTTAAGATGGCCGGTCGGCTAGGGCAGGTGGCCGACGGCCATTTTTCTCATTTTGCAGATATTTTGTGAGCCAGCTGTGCCAGCTGTTGGTCACTGAATGCATCCTTCCTACACGTGTAGGAAGGGATGGAAGCAAGCTTTTGGCTTGCATTCCTATATAAGGAGAGGTCCCTCCCCCTTTTGGGGGGTTGAGAATTTTGAAGAGCAAAATTTCCTCTCTCTCTCTAGAATTCTCTCTCTCTCTTCCTAATTTATGCCTAAAAGTGAGATTTCTCTACATATTTGCAAAGAGACTCTTAGCCAAATACTTTCACCTTGGAGCTGAGGTTCTTAAAGGTCCTATTTGAGCTCTCAAAGTTGGTTTTAGCTCAAAATCCTTGTTGTTTTGTTATTGTGCTTCAAGGGTAAAAACTAAGCTCTTTTAAGCCTTGTTTTAATTCATTGTTTGGCCACCTTTGTATGCTACTTTGAGGTTGATTTTAGCATATAAAAACTCTTCTTTTTAGAGGTTTTAAATGGTGGTTTAAGCCTTGTTTGGTTAGAGGGTTGTTCCCTCCCTTTGCTCTTTGGCTTGTAAAGCCTTTTGAGCCATACCTTTTCTTGGCCTTTTAACCACTGAATTCCAAGGGAATTTCAGTGGCAAAAATTTTGTTTTGAGGTCCAAAATTAGAGGGGGTGGCTTCCCCTCCTTGTCTCATATTTGCATGCGTAGATGGCCTAATATTTGAGCATGCTTTTCTACCTTTTTGTAGCTTAGTTCAAACATGTTTTTGGCCTTATTTTGACATGCTTTAACTCTGATTTTGGTTGGTTGGAACACTTCTTGTTTGATTTTTGTACTTGTAGTGCAATCATGCTTACTAGCCTAGCATACTTAATGATTTAGCCTATCATTCTATCTTGTGTTAGCTCAACTCCGGCATGTTTTTGGCTTTGATTTAGCATGCTTTAACTCTGTTTTGAGTGGTCTTGGTCATATGAGCCATGGTTTGCATAGCTATAGTGCAAATAGCTTTACTAGCTTTGTGTTTTAAGCCCTCTAGCATGCTTGGTTGTGGTGTTTGCATGGTATAGCATCATTTAGCATGTGATTTCAGTGCCTATACCCCTGTCACACTCTCACATATTTCACTCTTTCATTGCTTTTGAGAGTTGTGTATTGTGCCTTGCTAACGAGCCAATACATGCGCATGATTTTCTTGTCTTTTGTGCCTAGGTTTCAGCATGTCTAGGCCACTGATTTGGCATGTTTAAGCTCTATCCGGAGTTAGTTTGGTCATTTAAGCTTGATATTGCATACCTCTAGTGTAATGCACTTCACTAGTTTAATACTTTTGGCTTTTGAACATGCCTTGCATGCTTTGTTTGCATGATTTTAAGTCATTTAGCATGTCATTTCAGTGTTGAAATATATGCCATTGCACTCCATTGTTTCACTCTTTCATTCACTTTGAAAGTGGTCTTGAGCCCTTTGTTAGCTTGAGTGTGAATTTGAGGCTCTCATGCCTAATGGTTTTAATCCTCTCTTGAGGGTTTCTACTAACCAACAGCATGAGGCCTCTTTCATGCTCAAGGCACTTGTGGCTTAGGCCCTCTTTCCAATTAGAGAACTTTCACTTTGGACTTAACCGATTAAAGGACTAATTGGTAATCTAAAATGAGTAAATAAAATGAATCAAGTAAAACATGAACAAGATAAGCATATTTTGTTGCATTGTATGTGTTTGGATCGAACGTTAATCAAAACACAAAAATGTGGGACGTTTCATACTCAAAGTGATGGAACATGTCGTATTTCTTGGTTGTCATCACCCTTGATCATGCATGATAGGGTGGTGGCCATTTGTGTCTCTTGTGTGCATTCAATAAGCTTGTACAAGCTTAGTCCTTTGGCCACCATGCATTAAGATGCTTGGTTGGTGGCTCGAGAGCTAAGTGCTACACTCCTTTGAGCTTGAGAAATGATGAGGAGAGTGGCAGCACATACATTTCCTACAAAATACCTTGTTTTGCCTCTGTTGTCCTCTGTTGAAACAAAAACAAGAGTCTGGAAAAGTAGGTGGCCGACCGACCACCTGAGGTAGCCGACCGACCAGTGTGGGTGGCCGACAGCCATCTTTTGTGGCCGACAGTCCACTAGTTGAAAGGTTGTCCAAAGTTGTTCCTGTGCTGGAGCAAAGGCAGTCTGGAGATTGGTACAGTTTTCAAAAATCAAGGCGAATGCAAACAGAGGCAACCGATGGCAAGGCGATGGATTTTCGGGAGGAAGCCAACCGAGCATGCATGTCTCCCTCGCCTACGAGGCCATTTAATTGCTTTGCTTAGAATTGTAGCTAATTAATGCATATGTTGTAATTAATTAGTTTAATTCATTTTTAATATTTTAATTAGCTTAGCGTAGTTAGTTACTCGATTATGTTGTAATAATTAGTTAACTAGAGTTGTTAGTTAATTAATTTCATTGTGTTGTAATAATTAGCTTAGCTTAGTGTAGCTTAGCTTTTTTATTCGGACCCTCCTTCGCGAGGGTGCAATGTTGTAATGAGTGTGCGTGTGTGTGTGAATGTCTTCCAACCCTACATCTTTCTCTCTTTTACTTAACCGCTTTCAATGGATAAATTAGGGCACATTTTGATTAGCATATCTTATGCTCGCATGCGTACATCATTCATTTGTCTTGCATATACCGAGGCTCGGCGCATCATTCAAACTGCATTGTAATTTCAATACTTGTTTGAATACGTGTTTCAAAGCATGTTATCAAATCGAATCAAATCATATGCCATCTTAATAGCCGAGCCTATTAATTTCATTATTACATGTGTTGCATTAGGCATCTTATATAGTTAGGATCATGCGTCTTTCTAACTAGCTTTTTTTTTTTTTTTTTGGCTTGGAGTATTCGGTAAGCTTTTATGCTTTAGCTTGCTTGCATGAGTACGATTGCCATGATGCCATGATAGCATGCTTGTCATGAGGCTATTTGCTTAAATGCCAAACTGCATGAATGCCTGTGGATGAAAGCTTCGTTACTTGAATTGAAATAAATCAACAAATGTGAGTTTTAAAGCCCACTTTGCAAAGTGGCAAATCATGTTTTAAAGCCCACCTTGTAAGGTGGCAAATCCGCGTTTTCAAGCCCACTTACGAGTGGCAAATTCAAACCATTTTTGAAAACAAACATGAGTTGAGTTGTTCCAACTTAAGTGATTTAGTCTATACTTATATGTTGTGCGCATCACATAGTAAAGTTAGCTAAATAATCAGAACAAGACACATAAGGTTTATAAAATCACATATCATAATTAGTAGAGGCCGATCTTTGATCGGGCAAGCGGGGGTGCTCATTTCAGGACCTTCCCCTCTCGTACCCAAGTTCCCAAGCCGAGGCAACTTTGGTGATGACGAACACGTGACCTTTGGCACGAGTCAGGGTTTCTTAAATTTTTTCAAAATAAAATATTTAGGTGGCAACTCTGTAATCTGGCAAAGCAGTCCAGTTTTGGCATTATTTGATTTAAAATCGATTTTTCAAAATGATTTGCCAGATTGGACTATTTGGTGTTTATCAGTCTCACATTGCACTTTGTGAGATTAGATTCAGAACTATGACAGGAGTTTGAACTGTAGGACCAATTCGATGCTCTCCAACAAGGGGGTATGAAAAATTTGAGCTACACCATGGCATATCTACCGATCTAAAATGGAAAGCTAAGGAACTAGAACGCTCACCTCTCAATCCTATTAGAACCTATGTTACAAGGACTCTTCTATTTCCCCCACAATACCCGTGTGCACCAGATGTGACATGGGTAAGGGTATGGGATATGTGTCCAGCACTCGTACCCAACTTATATACTTGGATCCTTTAATGTGTTACAATATATGAGAAGAAGAGACTTACATTTGCTAGTAAAGCAATATTTTTAACCTCTCACATTAATTAAATATAGAAATTCTATATTTTTTCCTGAATCCTATTCAATGTCAAGTATATTTCTATATAATTTACAACATTTCATCCAAGATTATGATATAATGTGTAATATATATGTGTATATGATGTATTCCCGTACCCATATGCAAGTATGGATACGTATCTCAAGATCCTAAAATTTAAATTTATGAAGTTCTGACGCTTGGATACACATCTACACCCAATTCGTACCCGAGTCCATGTAACATAGATCAGAACAAGACACCTCTGCAAGTCCGTTTCATCTTAAGTTTTATAAGATCAAACTGCCAATAACTGAAAAGAAGTAAACACAATCAATAGGCAACTTCATAGATAAAAGGGGGACCAAACAATGATATAGCAATCAAATTATAATATAAAATGCATGTCCTAATTAAACGAACTTTCTAGAAGTAACGGCCAGTAGTATTGGAACTCACACTGTTATGGGAGTTGAATGTTCTACTAGGGCTTTTGGTTACACATAGTAATCCACCATGATTGGGGGGGGGGGGGGTTGTGATTCTGTTGATGTGGCCCCATGTAGCTCTGCCTGATTCTCACTTGACTCGCATACCTGATCTTGTTTATGGAGTGACCTAGAATCAACCACCAACATAAAACAATTCATCGATGGTCAAAACATGGACTAGATGTTTTAGCACCAAAAACAATATAAATAAATAAAAGGATCTATGAAGGTAAGATGCATTTCTTTCATTTGTAAACTCAAGATGTACTGAAAAATAACTAAACCTTTGATAACAAAAATTCAGATCTGCGGTCCTTTACACATTGATAAACATGTTCATTCAATTATCAGAGGCCAATGCAGATAGGCAGTTTCTTCAATAAAGGGGGTCCTGGACAAAACAAGACATGCATGGGGCAGATCCCAGTTGGGTTCCTTCAAATAGAAAATTTCCAGAGAACAAATACGACATTGAAAAAATAAAATCAATTAAGTGTACCATACAAAAAATTAAATTAATCTTATATGCCAACAAAAGTACACGAGGCAAGGGGGATAAATATATGTATATTCTTTTCCATATAGAAACTGCGTCATCTTTTTGTTCAGTTTCTCTTCTGCTTTACTTTGTATTCGCATTGCACCAACAGAAGCATTTGCACAGATAACAAAAACTAAACTTGGGGCATGGATGGTTAATGAATGAGAGACCAAGCTTCAGTCTTCAAGCAGCAATCAATGCATATATTTTCTTGCTTACTTTCAACACCCCCACTTAAGGGGAAAAACAAATCTAAGTTACCAACATTTTTGAATTATGGAGGACTTAAATCCAACCAAAATACTTCCTGTATGAAGTTTTAAACCAGTTGCAAATTAAACATACTAGTAAAATCGCAAAACACCAAATTGCAAATTAAGTCTATTTATATTAGAAGTGGTGCCATACAATAGTGTGTGCGCATGAGTGTAATATAACTGTAGGTTCAAAAATTATAAATTTTGAATGGTGAATTTTACAATTTTACCCTTATAGCTAGGGCAAATGAAAAATTTTCAGACAATCAAAGAGCGGCTTTTGTTGAACAATTTTGAAAACAAAAAAAGCATCACACAACTTCAAAATAAAAAGTGCCCACACCAAACTGACCTATTTACTTTATAATATTGTATAGTGTTCATATATATATTTATTGGTATGTTAACACATGGTGGAGTTTGAGCTAGTCTGCAACCTTATCCTCGATCACATCTTTAGGAGGGAGGAAGTTCCATTTGAGCTAGAACTCATTGGAATTAATATATACACATGTAGATACATAAACACATATACTCTCCATAGTGTTATAGAAAAAGAGAAAATATGGAATATAGTAATAGTGGCCAAACTAGACTGGTAGTGTAATGTGCATATTGTAATACTTTTTAAGAAAGAGGCCAACACGTTCGTTTGAACTTTTGACAACATAAAAAGAAATATGGAACAAGAAAAACTCAACAAGTTCTAAAGCTAATTAATTTTTAGGGCAGAATCCACTTTATCCCCGTGGTATGGCCTCGTAGCACTTTACCCCATCTTTTAAAAAAAAAACAACAACATATACCATGTATGTGGTTTTTTGACTAAAGTACTACTCTTACATTTACCGTCTGAATAGCTGAATACAGTGCTAGACATGCTTTTTTTCTTCTTTTTTTTAATTGGCACCGTGTTGTCCAGATCAAAACCTGACTAATCCCCAAGGTGCATAAGCCCTTGGCAAGGAGATTTCCGCAAGTGTACCACGGTTAATTCAATGATTTTTTTCTAGTCTGATGGCCCTAAAAAATTGTTAGTACCTAAGAGGTTTCAATCCCTAAACCTTTGAGGGAGCACACCCCCAAGACCCAAAGCCTTGCCACCAGGCCAACCCCTTGAGGTTACTACACATGCTTATTTACAGAGTGGGAAAGAATTTTTTTTTTAGTAGAAGTCAAATGTCAATGTTTAAAAAATATTTACCTTTTTCTTCATCTTCTACCTTCAAACTCCAAACCAACCCTAACCCACCTATCGCTCCCACCACCACCACCCTCTAGCCACCTCTCTCACCATCCGTGACAGCAATGTTAAAATTTTGATTTCTGCAAATGACTAAATCTCTTCACTCCAAAAAGAGAGGACCAAAACCCTAAGAACATAAATCAGTCAAAGGAGATAGCAAAGTTCTATTTTTGTTTGAAAAAGCAAATGCTCTGATAAAAAAGCACAGTTCAATTGCTTGTATTTTCAACCAAAGAATTATCTGCTCTCTCCAGGTCTCTCTCTCTCACTCTTTAACTTACATGCTAGTTGGATTTATCATATATCAATAATCTTACCGTTGGCTTAGTTCCATCCCAGCATCTCTAATTCCATTGTCTTCTCATTATGTTCAATTTTAAAGATATTATTTTATTAGTTTTTGAATAAATTTGTAATTCATAGAAGAATTTGCATAAGGATAATTTATTGCTTCCCTAAGGAATATTGAAGCACAATTAGCATTGTGGCTTAATCTGATAATTTTTGGTTTGTGTCTAGAGTAGTGTGTTTATTGGGTTTTATCAATTTTTCGTATGCAAGAATTGGTGACCATGAACTATTACTGCAATGACACTATGCAATGCAGGAGAGTTTGCAATGGGGAAGAATGCACATATGGTGAAGTGACATGTGTATGTATACCTCTTCCCCCGCCTATGTATGTATTATATACAAATTACCAATAGATCCTAATAGTTAGACTTCATTCAAATCCTAGTAAAATCATCACTAAAAATAATTTGTGATGATGTTTTGCATATGTCGCTAAAAATTGACAATAAGTGACTTTTTTGTCACGGTTTTTACAAATTGTCACTAAAACTTATAATTAGTGAAATTTTCGTGTGACGAATTTTTCAAACTGTCGCTAAAAGTTAAGAATTAGTGACACTTTTTGTAATGATTTTTTTAAACTGTTGCTAAAACTTACCAAAACATAGACATTAAAAAGTATTAAGGAAGCTCTAGATGGAGAGGCGGGTTCAGAACAACGGTATAGGAGGTTGGAAAGGATGTTAGGCGTGGCCTACACACCATATTTCGTGGACAATCTCCCCTCCATGATGCTAAATCCCTGTTCAAAAGCTATTCTCCAAGTTTGGCATTGTAAGAGATGTCTTCATTCCTCCAAAAGAGAAGAGAGACAAACTCTCGGGTTTTGTGAGATATGGTTGTCTGTTGCATCGAGCGTTGCTATTTGAAAGCTAATGGCCTCTTGGTGGATATAAAGCTAGCAGCATCAACATGGCTTCTCTTCGATATAGGGATGAGGATGTGTCTGAGCGGCGGGAGTTGGAACAATATGAAACAACCACAACGGGGGTCAAATGCCATTTGTTGGCTCTAGAGCGTTAAATCGAGTATTAAAGGGGCAAACTTAATATGGATTAAATATGGATTACTGTTGTAATAGTTATCGAGGTTTAATTCCCATGAGGAGATGCAATCTAATGTCCATAATATGAAGGTGTGGTTCAAAAGTTTGTTTTAGAATGGCAGATGCGTGTGGTTAAGATGTTTTGGCATACCTCTTAAAGGTGATGTGGATCAACCTAAATCCTTCTCCTCTACTAGGATTAAAGTGGTGACATCTGCGCATGGGTTCATTTCTTCAACAATTAATTTGGAGTGCAAGGTGCCATCCTATCCTTGTGTTTGAGGATCACCGGTCAACTGGGCTGAGTTTACTCCATTGTAGGGCCGGGCCCAATTAATTTTCATGAAAATTCCGGAGAAGGTTGATGATCTTGCATTGGCACATGGGTGGGGGCAATGATGGGGAGCTATCAACCTACCCACTAACCCCGCTTATTCCTTTGAGATGTGATGAGGAAGATTCATCTACCCGCTCCAACAAAAGCTCTAGTGGGCGATGGATGTCTTTGGGCTGCCCGTATTTCTCTTGAGGTAGATCTAGCCCAACCAAATGGGTTGCAAAGAGTCCATAATTTATCAACTCCCAAGCCATCCATTTACGCCACTAGACCTATTAATTGTATTGCTCCCATCTTCTCTGGGCTCTCAGGTCTTAAGGATCAAAGCCTTGCTAGATCATCTCACCACTAATCCCCATCGAAGAAGAAGGCTCAAGTGGAGTTTTTCTTTGCTAGGCTTCATGGCACTCTTCCAGTCTATCATTCTTGCACAACCAAGCTTGTCCCAAGGTAATTGAGCCTTCTCCTCAAAAGCTAAGGCAACCATCCAATTAATTAATTTTAAAGGAAAAGAAGGTTGGATAAGATTATTGATCTTGAACTTAATGATAAGAGAGAATCAATTCATCTGGTCTCTGAAGCTTTCTCTCTGGAATGTGGTAGAATCAAACGCCTCCGAGAGAGACATATTGACGTTGCCTTCCTCCAAGAAACCAAGAAAGTAATAGATTCGTGGGCTTTGGGGTAATAGGAAAATGGAGTTTATGTCATTTGGGATCCGGATGTCTTTCAACTAGTTGGGGAGGTTTATTCTCCTCTCGGTACACTCTACAATTCATTTGATTGTGTTCTCCTAAATGTATATGCTCCTAATGATGTTAGTAGTCGGTCTATTCTCGAATTCCATTTTTAAGCTCAAGGACTCATTCCCTAGGCCTTGGTGCTTGGTAGATCTTAATGAAATTAGGCACATAGGGGAGAGGGTTGGCGTGTCGAAGAAGATAGAAAATGCATCTTAATGCGTTTATTGACAAATGTGAATTGAGTGATCTACCCCTTCTTGGCCGTCCTACACTTGGTGTAATTCTCATGGTTGGTTCACTTCAAAATGAAACTCTGGGGTCTGCCTAGGTTAATTTCAGACCATTGCCCTCTTTTGATGATGGAAGACGAAAGAGATTGGGGCCCTAAGCCCTTTAGGTTTCTTAATGCTTGGACCCTGCACCCCAATTTCTCTCATTTTTTCATTTCCTGTTGGGAGAATTCTACTGTCTCTGGTTGGGCAGGCTTCATAATCCAGCAAAAGTTCAAGCACCTTAAGATGAAGTTAAAGGTATGGAACACTGAAGTGTTTGGTAATGTTACCACTAAACTCAAGGAAACTGAGGAGGAATTGCATGCCTTTGACAGACTAGCAGAGGAAAGAAAGAGCTCTCGATGAAATGGTTTTCGAAGAAGAAGTAAGATGTGAAGTGTGGAAACTCATGGCATCAACATTCTCGAATGAAGTGGTCTTTGCAAGGGACAAGAATACTAGGTTCATAAGAACATGATAAGCTCCATCTCAGTTAAACATGAGGTGTTCCTCCATTTTAAGAAACACTTCAAGGAAGATTGGGTCAAGAGGCCCGTGGGAGGGATTTTTGATTCATTGAGGATACCATTTCCCAACATCTTGTCTCGAAATTCATCAGAGCGTAGGGTATGGGGGCCATTAAAAAGGCTCCGGACGAGATGGGTTTAACCTCCTATGCTTTGAAGTTTTGGAAACAAATGCAACAAGTGATTATGCAATTTTTCCAAGACTTTCAACTCACTTATGGCATCAGTGGGTTCTTTATACAAGATTTTAGCAAAGGTTCTCCTCCATTATTGGTGATTCTCAAAGAATATCCTTGATGGGGTATTTATTGCTAATGAAGTAGTAGATGGTTGGAAGAAGGCTAAGCATAAAGGATTGATCATCAAACTAGATTTTTCTTTGATGTCTTTGGTTTTGGGCCTAAATGGGTCTCTTGGATTAAAACATGTGTTTCTAATCTCCATCCTAGTCAATGGTTCTCCATCTAATGAGTTCTCTCGTGACCCATTGTCACCCTTTCTCTTCAATATAGTGGCTGAGGGGCTTAATATTCTACTAAGTAGAGCACTAAATCTTGGCATCCTTCATGGTGTCTCGATTGGGGTTAATGGGGTTATCACATCTTCAATTTCTTGATGACTCAATTTTCTGATGATTGTCAAAAGATTTGAAGTCCCTTAGAATAAATTATCACAAGAGTGTTGTGTGTGGTGTAGGTGTGAATGATGAGTATCTAAATGATAATATCGAGCTAGGCTTTCCGGTTGGAAGAGGAAAATGTTGTCATTTGAAGGTTAACCTTGATCAAGTCCGTACTATCTTTGAAATTGAAAAAGATTGAGGTTGCTTTTTTTTGTGGGGTGGTGAAAAAAGAAAAGTTCATCAAATGGGTTGAGGTTAATGGTGGTGGAAATTTGGAAATCAAAATTATGGAGAAAGTTATAGTATAAAATTGAGATCGAGTTGGCATCCTATCCTCCTACAAGTTTTCTAGGGTATGGAAGGATATCACCAAGTCCATAGTCCTCATCGAGCCCATAGTCCCTCGTTTCAATTCTTCTGGATAAACGCCAAATCAAGGTTGGGAATGGTAGATTTTGGCATGACAAGTGGTGTGGATCTACCTATCTAAGGAGGAGAAATTCCTCTCTTCAACCTCTCTGTTGATAAGAATGGTTCTCTTCAACATTTCTTTGTTTGGAACTTTCCATATAGAAGAAACCTCTATGCAGGAAGAGACCCGGTGAAGCTAGGTTGATTTCCTTGTTATCATCGTTCTTGTGTTTTCTCTGTGTCCTCTCTTTATTCTCTTTGTAATCCTCTCCTTGGGCCTCAACTCAACATCAGTGAATTCATCTGGAACAATACCTTACCTCCCAAAGTTCAGTTTTTTGGATGGTTAGCTTGGAAAACAATATTGGTATCCTAGTTTCCCTTTATGTCCTCTCTGCAGAGTGCCCCCCTTCTGGTGTCTCATGTTTTGCTCCATTGTAAATTCTCTTGGTCCATTTGGTCATCATGCTACATGAGTGGGGGCTCGGGATTGGTCGTTGTACTATGGTCCTTTGGAGGCTAAAGAGCGAATGTTTTAGAGAGGCTCATCCTGTGGGAACTTATTAAGATCGATTGGCTTAAAAGCTTCTATCAAGGATTTCCCTTCACGCTTGAGGATGTGGTTCTCAATTGGAGTCAAATCGAATATGTTATTCAATTTAAAGGACTTTGCCAATATTTGCTTTCTTTTCTCTTTGATATTCTTTATCTGGTGATCTGTGCCAATAAAATGCCGCGAATGTTGTGATCGCAATTGTGGGTTTGGTGAATTGCATTGAGGTGTATTGTGGTTATTCTCGGTGTTATTGTGGTTATTACGGGCGATGTCAAAGCTTGTTATCCGGGCTTGATGCTTTGTTATGGTCTTCACCATGGTGCTTAGTTCAGTTCAATTTAGTCTGTGTATGTGAGTTGGTGTGTCTTTGTCTTAATCTGTGCTAATCAGTTTGGAGATGGTAGTGAAGGACAAATCTGACAAAACTTCTGGTGGTTTTAGCTGGAGTTAATTTGATTGAACAAAACGGGGCTTGGTTTGATTGAAGGGCTGCTGTGTTTGGATTGTAGGGCTGCTGGTTTTAGCTGGAGTTAATTTCATTAATTTGATTGTAGGGCTGCTGGTTTTATTCTTTTTGGTTTCCTTTTGTTTTGTTTTGGGCGTTGGTTTCTCACCAACTAGGAGGTTGGAGCTTGCTATAGCTCCAAGCTCCTCTTTATTGATGTAAATTGTTCTTTCCATCAATAAAGTTTTCTTTGCCGATCAAAAAAAAAACTTACCAAAACATATAATTAGTGACATTTTTTCGTGACAAAATTTTCAAACTATCGTTGAAAATTAACCATTAGTGACTTTTTAATAGTGTATCATGAAAAATGTCATTAATTATAATAGGACCTATTCGACAATAAGTCTACCTATTAAGACCTACATGTAAATCCCCCTAATTAAATATGCAACTAAACTAAAATTCATGTTACAAAGTTAGAAATTATATTATAAAACCAAGGGTCTTTGGGTTAATATGTAGTTTAATTGATTAATTTGGTATTGTTAAAAAAATTGTGTGAACAGGAGAGAGAAAATAGTCGACTGGTACTAAGATCAATTTCTAACTACCATTAATGGAGTTTGCATTGCATTTTAGTTGAAAAACACATGGGGGCAAAGTTGATTTTACACTAATTTTTAAAACAAAAAGTTACATAAATTTCTTCAAGATCCAACACTAAATTGATCCACATGAACTAATAGTTAGCAAACCAAAGAAATGACTTCAAAAAACTTGAAAATAAAAAAGAAAAAATAAGTAATAAGTCCTATTTTGTTCTTAAGATTACTGTTGAGTCTTATAAAGTTTTAGTATGGACAATTAAGTCCTATTTGTCATAAATTGTTTCCAAAAAGTTCATTCCTCAATAATGATATATCTTATTCTAATTTTATTCCTAATTTAATATGAACAATAATTTTATAAATATTGTTAATCTTAGTAAATTTTATTTTTTAACGGTAAAAATTATGATATTGTATTTAAAAAAATCATAATTCTACTTTGTTTTAAAATTTGTTATTGAGTTATATCAAATTTAAATATTAATAATAAGTCCTATTTTCTTTTTTGTTTCATAAATTGTTTTTAAAAAGTTCCATTATTCATAATTTTTTTTTTCTCTTTAAAATATGAACCAAAAATTGCATAAATAATTTATTTTATATAAAATTTTATAATAATGATATTTTTCATTGTTGAAATTAAATGAATTTTCATAAACAAAAGTATAAGCATAAGATTCATCAACTATTTCATACATTGAAAAATATATATTTCTTTGGAATTTTAATAGAATTTAGTCCTTTTAGATTGTTTACACTAAAAAATTGATAATTTGAAATATCAAAAAAAAAATGCATTTTACTATAATTGTTTCAATCCAACTATTATTTATGATTTTTCTAATAGAATATTAATTATTTTTACAATTAAATTTTTTAATTTTAATTGAGTTAAAATTGTTGTTCATATTTAATGAGAATGGTAAAAATGAGATAAGGAATAAACCTTTTGGGAGCATTTTATGACAAATAGGACTTAGTTGTCCATATTGAAATTTGATAGGACTCAATAGTATTCTTTAGAACAAAATACGACTTATTAATAATTTTTCCAATAAAAAAAGTACTGATACATACCTAAATGCATCTTCCTCTTCAAATGTGAACCAATCTTGTTCCTTGAATTGCATCTCCCTCTCAAGTTCAACTGATATTACTTTCCAAATCCTCTCTCGTTCCTCCTTTGATTGCACCAAACTCTTCAATTTAACAGCAATATTCCCCAGAAACATCAGTTTATCTTTCTCCAAATGAGCTGCCATTTCTCTCAAAAACAGCTTTTTCTCCTTTCTCTACAAAAACAAAAACAAAATGATAATCACCAAAAGGCATCAACCTCAGTTAAGTACAATGGTATTCTGCAAGCTCTAAACAAGAACACATATTTCCAAAATGAGAATAGACAAAAAAAGGCCGATGATCTATTTTTCATGGACTCGTCTAAGGATGTAAGGTGCGAGTACAGTATTTGACTCACCTAATATTCAAAACAAGGTCAAGGATCCAAAAATGGGTGCTGATACTAGGACACATCCCTTGAAAATTATTGTTTTTGTAATTTTGTAATCTTTTTAGGTCAATCAAAATAATGGAAAGAACACTGACCAGAAAGAAAAGGAGTCCACAAGATAGATCATCGATAAGTCGAAATTTAGAAAACTAATGACAACCTACTGATCTCATGACATAGGTGTTGGGCCCAATTTAACGGCCCAAATTTGTTGAACATACTTTAAAATTAAATTTGACAGAGACACAATAATTGTATAGCAAATCAATTTATGAAGCATACAGACATTTCATTATTAAAAAATTTCCCTATGACTGGCTGCACGCTTTAGGGGAAATATACATTGCATTATTTTCTGGAATTCATAGCTCTTTGAGCTTTTGACAATAATTTGCTGAAAAGATGAATTGTACACATCCTATATGTTAATAAAACTGTATTACTATTACCAGAAAAACAAAATTATTTAGCATACAATCCATTTAAAAAGTTCACGAGTAACTAGAGCTGGCACAGAGGCAGAATACAAAGAGAATTTGGATTAACATGCAGAAGCAAGTCAGAAGCGAAGGAATTAGCTACCAGTTTATAAACACGATGCTTGAATTGTGTTAAATCATCATCAACAGGCATCCAATCATCCAACTTTTTTTTTGATCGGCAAAGTAAAATTTCATTAACAACATGAAATTAAAAGTATAGAAAAATGACATGCATCGAGAGAGATTCGGAAAGTGTAAAGTACCCCTACAACTATTACTCGAACCCATACAACCAACCTCTCGACCTCACGATTTTTTTTTTTTTAACAAAAAACAATAAAAAAAAAAATTAAAAAGGACTTAACTAAACAAAAAAATACAAGAAACCCCACAAAATCTACCCACAAAAACCAAGCCAAAACAAAACCCAACACCAATCACCAAAGTTTTCCCGTCCACTTGCAATTTTTCAAACTAAAGCTTTCCACGCCTGACAACATACACAGCTACACTGATATTCACCTATGCTTTCCACCTGTGCTGCACGCTCCTCTGAGACTAATCACCTGTGCTACACTCAACCATCATGCACAGCTACACTCAACCACCGAACCTCCTTCTTGCTGCTCCGAACCTCCTTGCTGCACCGAACCTCCTTCTCCTTCTCCGAACCTCCTTCACTGATAGCTACACTGCTTATGACCATCATACGGCGCCAGAGATACCGAAACCCTTGCAAAGAACTTCCTTGGATCAGTTGATTCACCCAGTCCTTGTAAGGTAATAAGGTAGAAGAACATGAACAAGCTTGAGGGTCTAACCTTGATGCCCTTAACCACCGTCACAAATCGAAGAGGAGGTTCATTCTACACAAAAAAAATAAGCTTCAATCAAAGAAATTCTCAGTTAACGTAAATGAATCCAAAAAGGAAAGCATCTCAAATTCATCGTTCCAATGATATTCTTATGAAAATCAGAATTCTCAAGCAAGAAATAAAAGACAACCATGCGACACTAAAATGTATCTAACCTGCACCCAAAATTGAAAGACAGAAATATAGAGGTTTTTCTGACAAAGATTATCTATCATTTCTTTTTTTCTTTTTTCTTTTTTTGGGACAAATAAAAGATAATCTATCATTTCATATGTATCTATTATGCTAATTCCCAGACAACGCTAAATCACAAACCATTAATAAAGGCAAAGTACACTAAAAGGACATAGAAAACCTAACATCTAACAATGAATAGCTCAAACTCCGACCAATCAAACAGTAGATAACAAACAATAATAATATGCAATGACTCCCATACAAACAAAAGGTGATAGTCAAGTTCCGAGCAAATACTAGAACTAGAATTAAAAGAAAAAACTATACCTCCTTCTTGTTCTTATTGTATTGATCCACAACGAATTCTGCAAGAGTTCGAGTATCATCATCGTCAGTAGCTCCAATAACATCAGTGACATTCATAAACTGAACATCATACTTAAAGCCATTGGATTTAAGAGATGTCCCATAAAATGCCTCAAAGATCTTGCGGCCTTCTTCATCAACGTCAACAGTCAATTGATTATGTGAAGGAAACCATTCCTCCACCGACCTCATGCAACACGAAACCCGCAGCATTTCGTCCTCTCTCTCTCTCAGTACTGCTTAAGTCATGACAAATAAACAATAAAAAATAAAATGTTAAATGCTAAATGCTAAAAAAGACAAAGTGAAATTTATCGCCAACAAATACAAAGAAAAATTTATTATAAGGAATTGCAAAGTCATGCATTTGAATAATACTTTCAAGAATAATGATACAACTATTGGAAAATAATGATTTTTCGGTAACTTTAATTCGAAATTAAAGTGGGACCCAACCGCCGGTTGAGGTGGGTCTGAGTAGTTTTGCATTCTCTCAAATGAGGAGATTACAATATAAAAATGATGGAGCGAAACCATTGAGGTGTGAATGAGAATTGTCTCGTAAAGTGGACATCAACAAAAGTTAGGCTTAGATTTGGACTTAGTCTTAGTTTAGATTGGGCCTAGACTTGTACTTGTGCTGGTGCATGTGTTTGGTTTGGTCTTGGTCTTGGACTTAGACTTGGACTTAATCTTAAGCTTGAGTTAAGTTATGTTGTGTTGGACTTAGCTTGTGCATGTGTTTGAGAATTGGGTTTGGATCGGGTTGTGACCCAACATTGGTATCCATTGTGTGACCCATCTAGTTGGTTTATTCAAATATCATTATATACATATTTATTTGTATATATTAAGCACATGGGAGGTTAAGACATTTGTAACTCTCATATTTTGATGATGGAGTTGATGACCATATTAGTGGCCATAGGTTTTCAACCTTTGTAACTCTAGCCTTAATGGCTAGAATTGATGGCTATGGTTAATGGCATTTGATGAGCCTATTGATGTATAGCCTTTTATGGCTAGGGATTCCCCTACTTGTATAAATAGAGGCTTTTCTCCTCTAACTTGAAATATATAAGTTTTGAGAGTTTTTTGATGGAAAATAGAAATTGTGTTTTTGATAAAGAGTTGGAGATGGT
Organism: Camellia lanceoleosa; assembly: GCA_025200525.1. NCBI lineage: Eukaryota > Viridiplantae > Streptophyta > Magnoliopsida > Ericales > Theaceae > Camellia > Camellia lanceoleosa. The sequence goes on from CM045769.1 coordinate 170,781,729, forward strand.
TTTATACCAAAGAAAATTTTTCTATCTTTTTTTGCTAGTCCATTCTTTGGTTCTTGTTAGAGAGAGTGCAATCATTATCAAGTTCGCCGAAGCTATTCAGAAGGTGCTTCTGCATTAGCTAGTTTTTACCGTCGTATTTTGAGAGACAGAAGTCGACATACCTCCAGCACCCATGGTGAAGCGGCTAATCTGTTTTAAGGATACTGCAGTATCACACAAGTTTCGGTTTGCTTCCTACTACTAATTTTATTTTATTATGAATTTCTGTAAATTTTAGCATGTTCTTATTCTGAAATTCAAAGTGGTTGTTCAATATGAATCTATTAATTTGATTTAAGTACACAATTTCAAAACAACAACTATATAGACCAACGCAAATATTTGATATTTGGCATATACAAAAAATAACCAACAGGGGGCACCCAAGGTTTTAAAAAGCGACCGCAACATTTATTAACAAAAAAAAAAAAAGACGACCACGACCGCAACCGTTACATAATGGTTGTAGTGGTTATCGCAACCCGTTATTGCCGCTATTGTGGTGTGACGGAAATTCACAAGTGTAACGGCCGTTTTAGTGTTACGTAACGGCTCGTCAGACATTGTTACACCCTTTTACATTATTCTGAATAGTTTCATTTTTCTAAAAAAAAAAACAAAAACTTACAAAAAAAGAACAAACACTCAAGTAATCCAAGCCCAAAGAAAACAATTTATATGAATTTTTTTTTCTTAATAATTTTGTTTTTTTAAATTATGGCACAAATTTATTTTATAATCCTTTCATTTAATAATTGTGAATATTTTTTTATTCAATTAGTTCAGGTATTGGTAAAAAATAATTTGTAGACATTTAAAATCAATTATTCTTAAAATTATTAACTATTAAAAATTGAAATAAAATGTAAAAATCTCATTTTATGGTGATTTAAAAATATGAAATATTTTGGATCATACTTAAAAATTAACAAAAATTGATCAAAATTTATTTTAAATCCCAATAAATATGATTCTGGAAAGAAAAAAAATGTGTATCGGTAAGTTTTCTTCAAATTGTGTGAAAAATTAAAAAACATTACGGTCCCGGTTACCGCAGCCTTTACACCCCGCAACCGCTATTGCGTCACCGCAACCATTATGGTGACCGCAACCGCTTTTCAAAACCTTGGGGCCACTAGTTCAATGGTTAAAAAATCAACCTACTAACCTTGAGGTTACGGGTTTAAAATTAAGGGTAGTGTTGCTTTTGTGTATACCAAAGGTTAAGGTTGTACGAATCTACCCTTCATACCTCTATCTAATAAGCTCTAAACTGGGAGTGCGTTTGTTTACAATATTAAATAGAGGATAACATATATGGGGCTCACTTGAATTTTAATCACATGTTTGATTGTGAGATAAGTATGGGAGATTATAAGTGAGGAACTATAAAGCACAGACACCTCTCCAAAGGCAGCGTATGGGTGTCCGACACGTGTTAGACACAGACACGCGTCGGACAAGCAGTGGACACGTGTCAGACACTCTACCTAACGTGTCCCCCTTTCTTTTTTGAATTTTTGTAGCCGGACACGCGTGGGACACTCTTGGACATATTATGGACAGAAAGAGAGAAACCCTAACCCATTTAAGACACACATACACACACAGAGCGTGAAGAACTTGTTAAATCCCTAGATCTAGGCTAGATTGAGGTATGTTCTTCGAATCTGTTCGTCTCTCTTCAAGTATGTTCATCTCTCTAGTCATCTTCTTTGAATCTATTCGTCTCTCTTCGAATCTGTTCGTCTCTCTCTCTCTATGTGTGTGTATTCGACTCCTCTCTTGCTTTCTGTGTGTTCAAATGTCTCTCTCTCCTTTGTGTCTCTCTCTCTCCTTCTTTGTGTGTTTTCGTTTTTTGTTTCATTTTTTTTCCTCTCTTCTATTTGTTTTTTCTTTTCCTTTTTTTTTTTCCCCTTTTCTTTTTTTTCTATTTTCTTTGGATATTCTTGTTTGCTAAACATTAACATAAATAGAATAAATTATTTTTATTTGTAGAAAAAAAATTAATTTGTGAATGATAGTTTATATTAAAATAAATAAATTAATAATATAAATAAATAAAAATAGTATATATTTTTTAATTTTACATATAATGAATAAAAAAAAATTATATATATTAAGCATGTCTCCAGCATGTCGTGTCTCCCATTTTTTTAAAATTTGCGTGTCCGTGTCGTGTCCAGTGTTCATGCTTCATAGGTGAGGAAGATTAGGGCCCTACATGTTTCTTAGTCCAATGCTTGTTTATCTTGTAAAAAAACTTCAAATAACTTCAATACTAGTACGAGGGGTTAAATGGAAAATAATGAGAGATTAAAAAATACTATAATTGTGATTGGGGGATTAAGCCTTTCAAGATATGATCACCATAAATGGAGATGCCTAGGGGGTAGGGAAGAGAAAGACCGAGGTTGGCATGAGATGAAATAGTGAGAACTATATGAACTTATTTAACTTAAGTGAACATATAGCCCTTGGTAGAGCTGAATGGCAAAAAAAAATTCCTGTAGCTGACTCCACTTAATTGTGATACAAGGCTTAGCTTGGTTTGGTTCATCCAACAATAAAAAATAATCGTATGATTTTATCATATCTTAACCAAACATAATACCTCATTCCCTCTATTCAATCCTTTATCCCATCTATTTACCTCATGGTATAGCTTATCCTCATAATTATATTCATAATCCTATCATATATCCAATCCTTCATCTCAACTAATCATATGGTATAATTCATCCCCCACAATCTTTATCAATAATCCCATTCATATCTAATCATGCAACCAAACGTGACCTGGGTGTACTTCTATATACAAATAATCAACTAAACTATATATCTAAGAAACATGGACAAGGACACATGATATGACATGGAGCTAATGTAACAATTTTCTAAAAATGCAGGATATGGCACTTGGGGACACTCACAAAACATACAAATTTAAATATTTATTAAATATCATATACATTTCATTCGAAATTAATAACAATATATAACATAACATAACACAATTTTTTAAAGTTTAAAGGATGAATACACTAATATGTATAAATCTATGTTGGTCTATGTTACATGGATTCGGGTACAAGTGTCGGGTGCGAGTATGTATCTAGTGGTCGGACTCATCAAACTATAAATTTAAGGTTACATGGACTCGGGAAAAAAATGTCATATTTTTATATTTTTAATCAAATATATGAGATAAAATGTTGTTATATGTAACTTACAATATCAAAAAAACATTTATAGCAATTTTACAACAATATGTACATATAATAATAGTGTTATATACAATTATATAAGAAGTATCTGTTGAAAAGTATCCGACCCAAATCTCATACCCTTGTTCGAGTGTCAGGTGTCTGACACAGGTATTTGATTTATTTTTGAAGAGTCCGTGTAACATAGATGTTGGTTAATAGGACATACTGAGATATGTTCCTGACTTGTGTAAAGATAAGTCCAACGATTGTTGGGAAGTGTGTCGAACACTCATACACATGCCACCTTGTTTGAAGTGTTTGTGTTTCTCAGCTATATACCAAGTTAATAATTAGGGCCTTCATATATGCTTGTAAGGCAGCTTATCTTTATTTAATAAATTTCACATGTTTTTAAATTTAATGCACTAACTAAGATTTTGTAAAATACAGCCCAATTTGCACTGATCCACCCGCTAACCACGGGTTAGTTTGATTCATAATTTGAAATTTATACTCTGAGTTCGAAACTACCTGCTCCGCTATAGTTAATATATATATTATCTCTAATGAAATATCAAACTAAAAATCGATGTGAAAGAAATTTAAGATGTGAAATTTGTTGTAAATTAGTGTTATTTATATGAAAAATATTATGTAAAATTAGTTAGTGCTAATATATATGAAAAATATTATGTAAAATTAGTTAGTGTTATATATATGAAAAATATTATGCAAATTAGTGTTATATATTATGCAAATGATTAATAATTGTTTCAAATTATTCTTCAATCAACTAACAAATTGAAACTGCCCAAACCACGATTTGGTTATTTGGTAATCCATCATTCACGGTTTGATTTATAATTTTACCCACAAACTGCACTACACACACCCCTAGCACCAATTGAATGTGTAAGAAATAAGGAACCCGTACTTAGATTCCCAACATAAATTGTCTGTGCAAGCAACATTAGTTGCTCATTCGATCAAATTAACATTTCACATCCACACATATATGTCATTACACATTTAATTTTATAGTCAAATTTATTCCCTAATGGTCATTCTACATTAAACCTTAAAAAGCAATGTTTTGATCCATAAGGCTTCTCCATTCACCATTATCCTGCAGTTAAAACTCACTGCAAGGTATTTGAACACAACCCATGAGCACAACACCTAGAATACAAATAAACAATAAGGGTGAAGTTTTTGGCAATAGGTAGGTGATAATTTCTCAAAAATATTTAGAACTAGACCTTCTTAGTTGATTTACTACATATTTCCCTTTCATGAACCTTTTTACTAGGGTGTTCATGTTGATCATCACTGTATTAAAAATCCTAATTCATAACAATGGGCTTCATAAAAATATGCCTCCTTACGCTTAGTGTCATAATTTTTAGGGGGGTAAATTAGACCACTAGTCCCTCTAGTTTGAATGAAGTGTCACTTTAGTCTCCGTAGTTTCAATTTGAACAATTTAGTTCCTACACTTTCGATTTTATTGCAATGTGATCCATTTATCATGTGTTGCTAACATTTTGAAAACAAGAGGGACCAAAATAAAATAATTAAAAAGGAACTATAGGGACCATCAGTGTAATGAATATATTACAACCAATGGTCCCTATAATTTGCTTTGACTTTCACTTTGGTTTCTCTAGTTTTGTTTTTCATTCCAAATTCTAATCACAAGTGATGGAGGGACCAAATTGCAAAAAAATTGGAAATATATGGATTAAATTGTTCAAATTGAAACTGCGGAGACTAAAGTGACATTTCACTTAAACTATAGGGAGCAATGGTGTACTTTACCCTTCTTTTTTCTTTTTGGAGGGGGCGAGGGAGGGGAGGGGGGGTTTTATGGGCAGGTCGAATATATGGGAGAGAAGATATCATTTTGCCCCCCAAAATATCACTCAAAAATCAATTAACCCTTATTCTTTTGATAATATCAATTTTACACACAAACTATTTAAGTTTAGATCAATTTTGCCCCCGCCATTAGCTACCATTCATAATCAAACGAAAATTACTTCATTTCAAATTTTATTTTACCCCCATCTATCTCCAAAATATCAATTAGACCCCAGAATAAAATAAAATTTGGAGGTCTAATTGATATTTTAGAGATAATTTAGGGGTAAAATGAAATTTCAAACAAAATTTTGGTGTCACGTCAAGAACTCCTGTTTGATTATAAAAGGAAACCAACGGCGAGGGTAAAATTGATCCAAAATCAAATAGTTTAGGTGTAAAATTGATATTATTAAAATAACAGGGATTGAATTGATTTTTGAGTAATAGTTTGGATGGCAAAATGATATTTCCTCTATATGAGAACAGAACTCAGACTATTAAGTCCCATTCATGAATTTTTTGATAAATAAGGAGCAACTTTATTAGAAAAAGAGCATCAAGAAGATGCTAACAAACACAAACCAACACCATCAAGGCCACATATTAGACAAATAAAGAATCAACAAAATCCCAAAAAAATCAATAAATTTGGCTCTACCCTCCTGTTACCCAACTAGATAACACCACCAAGAACTTATTCTCCTTAAAAAGTCTATCGATTCCACTCTAATCAAATCAGCTACATAAAACACAAAGGCGGCCAAACTCCAAGTCTACTGACACCTCTTCCCCATCTCTAACTACACAACACCTCCTTCACACTCCCCAACTGCACCCAGTCTAAACCAAACATCGTAAAAAACAACCCCTAGAATTGAAAAGCCACAAGACAGTGAAGCAACACATGCGTTATTGATTCTGCATCCTGACAACACATACATCACTAATTGACCAAAATCTAATGTTGACAAATCAAATTATCCAATGTCAAAATCCTGTCACACACCGTCCACACAACAAACGCCACTTTAGATAGCACACCAACCACCCACACACACCGCCATGGAAAAAGAAACATATGTAAGCCCCACCTAGGCCTGATAAAAAGAAAACACTGGAAAAACCTCTGTAGTACCCTTACAACACCACACCAAACCATCCTCTCCCAACCTGACCCCTCGAATGCCGTATAACAGCACTAATAAATCTACCAATTGAGCAATCTCCCAATCCAAAACCTACCTCCAAAACCTCACATCCCACGATATCCTTATCTACTGCAAGACAAAACATCAGCAGAAACCGAACCGCCAAAGTTTGTTTGTCATATCACCTATCCTTCTAGAACTGCGCTCACTCATCCCTACCCAGCTGATAACTAACCCACCACCAAAACTCCCTCAAACCTAGCCAAATACCTTTCCACAACCCCTTCCATTCGCAACCCTCACCTCCCTAGAACACTAACTACCCTATCTAACTCCATATTTCACAACCACTAATTGCCACCACAAACACTCCGTTTTTGCCACGAACCTCCATAACCACTTCCCCAGCAAAGCCCTATTAAAGGCCAACAACTTCCTCAACCCCAAATCACCCCTCCTCTGTTAGACTACACACCTTATTATAACCCATCAAATGGAACTTAAACTCATGACCCAAACCACCCCAAAGGATATCACGCTACAACTTCTCCATATGTTGGGTAACCGATGCCAGAATAACATGCACCAACATGAAATACGTGCCTCCCTTTGACAAGTACTAGCGCATCCATCCTGCCAACTGTTGTTGAACTCATTCCACCACCCCATCCCACATTGTCATTGCCTTATAGGTAGATCCTAGAGGCAAGCCCAAATAAGACACTGGCAGAGCAAAAACTTTACACTGCCGAATTGCTGCCAACCAATGAACACCTATCACCTCCCTCACTGGGATCAGATCCAACTTCGCCAAATTCACTCTCAAGCCTAAGATTGTCTGAAAGCATAAAAAAATTTATAAAAAAAAAAAAAAACCAAAGGCTCACCCGTCTCCATACCAACTTTGAAGCCTTCCAACAAACCCCCTTGCACCACTCTAGATAACAGCCTACTTCACGCCTCTATAACCAAGACAAAAAGCAGAGGCGACAGGGAATCACCTTAGCGCAAACCACGGCCAAACTAAAAGAATCCTACTAGAGTCCCATTCACCGACACTAACATCCAAACCATAGAAATACAAAATCGCACTCATCGAATCCACAATCCACCAAGGCCCAAATTCTTCAACACATAATAGAAACTCCCAATCTAAATTGTCATAAGCCTTCTCAATATCAAGCTTACCTATAACCCCTGGCCAGCCCTCTCGAATACGAGAATCAATAATTTCATTTGCTACCAACACAGCATCTAAAATCTAATGAACGCATTTTGAGATTCTAAAACCACCACCTAAAGGGTATCTTTAAACCTCCTTGACAAAAGCTTAAACACACTACCTAATAAACTTATTGATTGGAAATCATGAATATCCTCCACCCCTTCTTTCTTAGTGATCAAAGCAATAAACATCACATTGAAACTTCTCTCAAAACACCCAGTCTCAAAGAACTAACCAGACATAGCCATCACATTCCCCTTGACCACCTCCCAGCAGTGTTGGAAAAACATCAAACTAACCCATTAGAACGCAGAGCTTTATCCCCATTACACTCACACAAAGCACCTAAAACTTCATTCTCAAAAAAAGGTCACTCCAACCACTCCCTATCCACATCTGAAATCCTATCAAAAGCCACTCTTTCAAGATCTGGGCGCCACTCTCCCCTACCGCTTTGAAAAATACTCCAATAAAACTTTGCTACATCCCTAACTTCACCCTTAGTATACAACTCCACCCCATCACACAAATCTTCCCAATTTGGTTGACCCTCTTGCAAGCATTAGCCATACGATGGAAAAACTTCGTATTTCAACCCCTTTCCTTCAACCATAAACACTATGACCACTATCAATAGCTAATTTCCTCCATCTAGACAATTGAACAAAACTCCTTTGCCTTCTCTCTACATAACACCTCGTCTGTCGGCCAACTTCGAACACTCTCCTGATCATCTATGTCCTGAATCACTACCAAAATTGCCCCTTCTGACCCTTTAACAACCAAACACCTCTCTATTCCATTTCTTCATATCCTACTTTAGCAACTTCAACTTCTTAACCAACCTGCAACTAGGTGAGCCAGACATCACATAACCAACCCATCAATATCGAACAACTCCCAAAAAATCGTCAAATTTCAACCACGTGTTCTCAAATAAAAAAGGCATCGTACCACGGCGCACACTCTCACTATCGAGCATGATAAGCCATTGATTTAAAACTGGGCGCAAAAGCCTGAGTTGAACAATAGTTCAAAAATGCTCCTCCTAATCCCCCGTCACCAAAAAGCGGTCTAAAAGAGATCTAGCTTTTCCACCTGACCATATATAACAATCCCTTTACATAGCCAAATCAATCAGTTGAAACCCATCCACAAATCTAGATAACACCCTCATCGAACTCACTTATCTATGACTACTCGCTATTGTGACGCCCCACTCCCGGGTCGTTAAATACACTAAAATAGCCTAAAAAAAATACAAGTTTTGCTCCCAAAAATAATAATTACAAAATCGTCTCCAAATGGTACAATATCCTTCAAATATTCTAATTAGCTCCAAAATAAACAATATTATAACTATCTCCAAATTTAATAATTACAGAGGTGGGTCCCAAATCTCTATATTAATAAATCTTTTTAATCTTAATTTTTAGCTCCGCTAAAATCTGCTCCGCACCTGAAAAATAAATTAATTCAGGAAGTATACAATACGACAGGAATACAAGGCTCGGATACAGAATAATTTATCAGGAATCCAACAATTTATGATATCCAATCAACGATACGATAATAAAGCAATTTACCAAATTGCACAACAAATCAACCATAATTTATCTAGGACCAAATACCCGGTTCTACTCAGTACATGACCAGTGAATAAATTCATTTATTCACCCACCTCACCCAAGCTCCACGCTTATCCGGGCATATTGGTGTAAACAATTAATAAGATTCACTTGATCCATGTACGGAGTATTTCCATGTCATTCAGTCAGACAAATCACCATTTTAACACAGAAATATTTGTAGAGAATTTTACCAAATGATAAATGATTTTACCACCATAATCAAGTAGATTACAAATTGAGGATAATTTAAAATAAGAGAACTCTTTGCAAAGAGATTTAAATAGAGCATATTGTATACAACCCGAATTTACCTCAAAATAATTATCTCCGTCACCAATTCTGAAATTGCTCCCTAGACCTCTAAAACATAACTTTTATTAAAATACTAATAAAACATAACTTGTATAAAATAGATTTTGGTAAGTCAAAATATAAGTAAAATACATTTTGATAAATTAAGATATAATATAACTCACCTAAATATTAACCCTTAATCTTTAACCTCCACTCACTCTCCGTTTCTGAGGTTCCTATACAACCTGGATCCTTTCTATTTGTATTACTTACTTGAATTCCCTCCACTACAGCACCAAGCCTCACTGTTTATATATGACCAAGTGTGAGACCCAAGGAAATGATTCTTACATGTAGGAATTTTCCTCTTACCACATGTCTTCTACTCCTCAAATTATGTTGACACCTATTTTATCCCAAATAATTAATTCTTATTAAAAGTAAAGGAAAATATGGATGGTGGTATTGGTCTTGGGAAGTGAGGGACTGTGGGCTTTACCCACGGTTTTGTCTTCATTTTTTTTTTTTTTTTTTTTTTTTCTTCTTCTTCTTGCTTCTCCACGTGATAGGAAAAGGCTAGGGAAAAGTTTATGTATTATTATATCAGAATAAACAACAATATCATAGATTGATAGATATAAAAGGGATGAGATAAATACAAATAAATAATTTAAAATTATATTCTTATCTAAAAATCTCACTATTAAATTATCATAATAAACCACCAATATCACTCACTAAATATTAATACCTCAAAATACAGGGCGTTACAGCTATCTCCACCAAGAACCATATAGCATTAAAGTCACCCCATACACCACGAAACCCCCCACAGAAACAAAATACATTCTAGTTCTTTCCAAAAAACAACGCGCTGAGAGCTTAGACATGGGCCATATACCCCAATAAAAATCCACTGAAAGCCATCTTCCATACCAAAAAACCTCCTGCCTCTACCTCTTTCTTAACCACCACCCTTGGGATCCCAACACACCAGAATTCCCCTCGCTGAACCCCTAGTTGAAAGACAAATCCAATCCACAAATGTAGCACCCCACAAACCTCACCACCTCTCCCATTGACTCCTCCATTTTAGTTTCCTATGAACATACTACCATTGGCCTAGCTCCCTTAACACAGACTTCACCGCTACCCAACACAACCTATTATTCAACCCATGCACTTTCCAAGGGCAAATTTTCAGTCTCATTGTAATAAAAGCTGACCACCACGACTCTTATGACCCTTTCCCCTCACCCTTTCCTTAGGTACATTCATAATTAATTGAGCATTCAAGATTACGAAGTTCTCGTACCTTGTTCCTCTGCTTTGTCACCTCCTCCACACCCACCCTAACCGGCATCTTGCTCCGCCACAATGCCTCAATCACCACAAACAATTAAAATGCTTTCTCCTTATGACCCTCAAAGAAACCCCCAAACACGACTCACCTCATTAATCTAACCCAACACCCTTAGACACCTCCTCTGAAGACAACACACTCATTCTCTAGAAATAGGGGTGTAAATGAGTCGAGCCGAGCCGAGCCAAGTTTTACAATATTCAAGCTCAGCTCGGTTAATTTTAGAACTGTTCAAGCTCAACTAGAGCTTGAGTCGAGCTAAACCAACTAAGCTCGAGCTCAACTCATTAAATTTTTAATGAACTCGAGCCGAGCTCAAGCTAGCTCAAGTAACTCAAATTTTTTTGAAATTGTACTTAATACTGAAGCTTTTGTGGCTTAGTTTTGAAGCTACAGTGAGCTGCAACCTAACCCTACACTTTTATAGGTGTCTCAGTGTCCATTTCATTTACTAGGGACCGATGTGGGACTAGTGAAGGCAAAGCAAGAGCTTCCTTTCTTCTCCCAACCCTCTTCCTACTCTGTCTACAACTTATTATCACAAACCCATTGATGCAAGGTCTTTAAACTTTCAACACCAAAATAGGGTTAAATTCATGTATAATATAGTATTATAAATATAAATATACATATATGTAAAATAAAATAAAATATTAATATTGTTTTAACTAGCAAGCCGAGCTTTAGTCGTATTGGACTAGGCTCGTTTGGTAAACGAGCTTGGGATTGGAGCTCAAGTCTGTTCATTAACTAAATGAATCAAGCTTAAACTTGTCTTTAACAAGCTGAGCTCGAGTTGTTAATGAACAGCTCGATTCATTTGTAGCCCTACCTGGAAATCCTTCTTCTCCACACCCGACCCTCCCTGACCCTCCAACACTGCAAGCGGTCTAGCAAATAAAGCTTGACCTGGACTAAAATGGTTGGAGATAAGAGAGAGCCATGGTTTTGAAACACACCTGAATTGGAAGAGAGATTTGACAAGGAGCCTCAAGAGTTCCTCGACGATGATCTCATCGGGAAAGTTTGGCATCGCAGTGTCAAGAGTATGTCGACGGTGGTGATAGATTTTAAATAAATTTTTTCGCTAAAACAAACAAAGAATTAGTTAATTAAAGGTCTGAAACAGCCCAAAAGCAGGCAGTCAGATCAAGAATGGAAGTCTCAATATTAAAGTTCAACTTCAAGCATATCAGATGTTGAAATCAACACTCATTCCCTTATATTGTAATTGAATCATGAATTTAGAAAAAAAAAAAAAGGAAACATGCCAACCACCTTTTCTCTTTTTATTTTTTATTTTTTTATTTTTTCAAATCTGTAATCCAAACACTACCGTAAAAAATGTATCAATTGTTTTTTGGCTTGCCAATGAATACATGTAAGCTTTTGATAACTTGAAAATTTATTTATACATTACTTTAAAATCTGTCACCACCGTCAACATACTCTTGAGACTGCGATGCCAAACTTTCCCGATGAGATCATCGTCAAGGTACTCTTGAGGCTCCCTGTCAAATCTCTCTGCCAATTCAGGTGTGTTTCGAAGCCATGGCTCTCTCTTATCTCCGACCATCATTTCATCAAAACCCACCTCAATCGCAACACCAACGAACCCGAACAACTCATTCTCATTTCGAATTTTTCTGATTTCTATTTTGTGGATCAGAAATCATTCCAATTCCGTGACGATTTTCTGGCAGTCCACCTGAAATTCCCACTTGAGCAAAACCCTAATCGTGGCGTTGATATTTGGGGTTCATGTGATGGCTTGTTGTTGATGCTCGATATTTGTTTCTCTTGCATTTTGGTGAACCCAAACAATCTAGAAAATTGCCCAAGTCATCTTTTTCTGAGTCTAAATTTCATTTGAATAGTTATGGGCTTGGTCATGACTCATCTAATGATGACTACAAAGTTGTGAGAATTTCTAATCATGACCAAGATGCTAATTGTGCTGATAACATGGTCAGTGTGTATACCTTAAGGACAAATTTGTGGAGAAGGATTGAGGATTCTCCTTATGACCGTACAGTTCATGGACCTTCATGAGGGATTCTTGTTGGAGGGGCTCTCCACTGGTTAGCTCGTAAAGGTGTGGGTTCGAATAAATCCACTGTAATTGTTTCCTTTGATTTAGTAGATGAAATTTTTTGAGATATGCCATCTCCAGATTCTGTTGACAACTTTATCCTAGTTGAAGAGCTTGGTGTTCTTGGAGGGTGCCTTTGTGTGCTTGTTCCTGGCTATGGTGTTTGTGATGATGTTTGGGTGATGAAGGAGTATGGCATGAGGGATTCTTGGATCAAATTTACAATCAATTGTAATAATTTTTGTAAACCATTGTGTTTATCAACGACTGGTGAAGTTTTGTTGGAGGTTAGTCAAAGAAAGTTGGTCCTCTTCAATCCACAAGAGAGAAAATCTAAGGAACTTGTGGTTCAAGGAAGTCCATATCTTTTTGAAGCAGGAACTTACATGGAGAGCCTTGTTTCACCCAATTTCAGCAATATTAACGATCATGAGGGATCAAGGTTGGTACTGGATAGGTAACATGGATTGGGTTAATTTAGTTTTTTTCCCCATTCCATTTTAGTTTTGTCTGTCTAAGTTATTGCATCACTTTCTCTTTTTCCTTAATCTTATTAGAATGGTGTGAGTTTAATTTGTCATGTTGTTTGGAGAAAACAAATGTCATTGATGTTAGTATGGAGTTTGTCTTCGATGATCACAGACAGAGGTTTAAGGCCTTTCCAGTATTTCTTGGCAGTGGTGATGTTTAGTTTGATTATATGGATGATTGAGCTAAACCATTTTTTGTCATTCCATTGCACTTCTATCTGTCTATTTTGTTGCATAGTTGTTTCTTTTTCCTTGATGGTATATAGAACAGTGTCAGTGTGAGTTCAATTTACTGTGTTTTATGGAGTTTGCTTGTATGTTTTGAATATAGAATTTTGGCTTAAATGGGTTCAAGTGATTGGGTCAGATTCGCTAGATAGGTGTGATTGTCTTTGACTCTCACACAGGGAGAGACAACCATATATACAAAATAAGGTAGAATTTACACAATTCATAGCAAAAGCCAAACTAAGTCTTGTGTACCAATTAAGTGGAGTCGGTTACATGTTTTGTTCTTTGATTTTGACCAACTGCAAATGAATCTGTGATCCACATGATTTAGTTGGTTAGATTTTGAAGGTAATTGAGGTTATAGTCTTCTCTTTGTTGGTCTTTCTTTACATCTTGTAATTTTCTTTCCAACACCATTATATATACATTTATATATATAAAATATCATATATGGTTCAGTTGGTCTAGATATGATGCTTTAAAGGTGTTTGAAAACAATAACAATGTGGGAAAGACACGTTACGTCGATATTTTAGGAAAGTTTCCCTGAGGTAATTTTAAATAAAAAAAAAAGCATTTTTTTTTTGTTTCTTGAAATTTATTTTAAATTACAGAGGCACAAGGACTTGCATGATACTTTTAACATGTTACTCTAAGGTGAACACATGGAGGGTCTCTCTTTCTTAGGTCCTTCAACTATATGAGCCTGTACTGGAGTGAGCGATGGTCTTCAGTGAGTGCATTTGGCTTTCTCTGTTTCTTATTTTTCATAATATCTTAGCTCTTCTATTTTTGTCCCTCTGCTGCCTTGTTTATGTTTTGTATTTTTTATGCAAAGTTGTGAATATTTTTATGCATTGTTGAATAAAAATCATTCCTTACATTTTGCCATTATTTCATTTGCTCTTTCCTTTATATTTCTGCTTATACATTTGTTGAAATGAAGTGATCATAAGGGTACATGCAAGCAAGCATAACTAACACATATATCTGTAACTTTACTTAAATCATTTTGAAAGCTCCTTTTCCATTTTGTTTCCTGAATGGAAGTGTTTCTTTTACTGAACAATATTCCTATTAGGGTTCCCCAAGCACGGCCTGAAGCATGTGACGATTCCAATACTGAAGCTGATTTGTCGATGATAGAGGCATTTAGGTTGGATGAGTCATCCAATCCCCCGAGTCCTCGCTTCTCCCCTTTTGATTGAAGAATCAACTCTATAAGGCCTTGGTAATGTTCATGGAGCTTTACTGGAAGCAAGAATTTATCAAGATGCCTATGGATAGTTAAGGATATTCAATGATAGTTAAGGAGGTGAAGTGTAGCTAACCCACAAATTTTTAAGCAAAGCAAAGTGGCAGAGGTGGGAGGGTAGTTAAGTGAGAATTGTTTATTGTATTTATTTGAGTGAGCCAGATTGGAAAGGGTGATGCACTTTTTTGGCCTCTTTTTTGCTTTTCATTTGCTATCAACAGAAGAGCAGCATATTATTGTTACTTTTCTTTTCTTTTTTAAATTCATTTTTGGATGAATAGCATTCGGTGGGACGTAAGGCTTGGTTTGGCTTGGTTTGGTTAGCATTTGGTTGTTATATATTGTTAATGCTCTTGGTGGCTTTTCGTTTCAACTAGCGCGGATGTTTGGGCATTTCAATTGACATTTATATTCAAAATTTTTAGCTTTTCTTTTCTTTTCTTTTATTTTCTTTTCCTTTTCCCTTTCTTTTTGGTCCAGTGGAATTGGCTGAGTGCTGCTGCTGATTGTTCTTTTTCACGATGTTTCTTCTTGAGAATTTCTTCAGTTGGTTTTGCAGATCACATATAATCTGGACCCCTAGTGAGAATATATGCAGAGTATCGTATCTGTTGTTCACTCTCATTTTTCTTCCAAGCATATTACTATGTCACGTTTTAATTTGTTATATAGATTGGATGTGTGAAAATATTTAATTTCAAAAACTATTATTAGATGTACTGATGGATGCCTTTGTGTTCCAATTGTGTTATCTTTCTAGGGCAGATTCTGCAGCATGAGGCAGTGGTGCTTGGAGCAGAACAACTTCAGTTTCAGGAATCAACCGTTTACCCGTTCAACGATGGCTTGTGGAGAAGAGAGAGAGAGAACGAAAGACATTAAAATAAACAAAAACTTTGTGGTTTGCAGCTGAATTTGGCATAAACCTATTTTATTATCTTTGTTTGGAGTTTTGAACCTAATGTTGCTTTTCTTTGTGTGGATCTGTTAAATGTTCTGGATGTTTGATCACCCAATTTGGAAACTATTTATGTGGATGAAAACTTTATGCTATTTTCCGTTTGACTTTGGTTCTCATTCATATATTTTTGGTTATATTTCATGCTGAATGCTATAGATTAAAGCGGAGACCAGTCATAGGAACTGGACCCAGATTGATTTGACTGCCTGCTTTTAGACTGTTTCAGACCTTCAATTACCTAATGTTTTTTTGTTTTAGCGAAAACATTTCCTATGGAATTTTTTTTTTAATTTTTTATTTTTCGGAAAACATGCTCTTATGCTTGGTTGTGGCTTTGAAATTAATGTGCTACCGGTTGTGGTGGCGGCGGTGATGGGCAATGGTGTTGATGGTGATAGTGGTGATGGTGTGGTAGCGGTGGTGGTGGTAATGGTGATGATGGTAGGATGGTGGTAGTATAGTGCCTTTGGTAAGACTTCAATCCGGGAAAATTTTCATCTTTCAAAAGTAGAAAACATGCTATTTCCAAATGAGTGTTTTCCGCTATACCAGACAATGCAGAAAATATTTTTTGCCGAAACAAATGGAGAGAATGTCTGAGTTGGATTTCCTGCACTTTTTCTTTGTTCATTTTTGTAAACTCCATGCCCGCATGATTTTTTTCCTTTAATACATCAAACATTAATTGCGTTCCTAGTTTATTCATGTTTTTCCCATGAGATATCTTGAAGTTGAGGATTCAAATGATAGTAGCAGTTTTAGCAAGAGCTTCGTACAGTCATTCACAGAAGAATAAATTGATTGTCAGTGTATTTTCTTGGTTGAACTTTGGGATTGATTGATCAAATGGTGTAACTATTTTCTTCTAGTGAATTTGTGCTTGTGATGATGGATCATTGTGAATAAGTAGTAGAAATTGCACGACTTTTTTTCATTTAACCGTTCTTATTCAGTTTACAACTTCCTATCTTTGGTCATCAATTGCTTTCCTTCCACTGCTTGCAGTCTATTTGGATGGGGTGATTTGGTAGGAAATTATTAGAAACGAAAAGAAAGAGATTTCTTTCTTATGTTTACTTTATAAATTTGATAAGAAATTATGAGAAAGAGGACTCTTAGTTTGTATATTTGATTTTCTTGCTAAAAGTGATAGATTTTGATAAAAAAAAAAAAAAAAAACAAACTAATTGGTTATATTCTTCTCTCACTTTCTTATCCATCAAAATATGAATTGAGAAAATACTATTTTTTGTTTTCTTTTCTCATTAAAATGATAAATTATAATTAATTCCCTCTTTTTTTTTTTTTTTTTACCGATTATACCAATTGGGCTAAGTGTTTCAGCATTTATTATTATTATTATTTTTTTGTCATTTTCTTTTGCAGTCATAACACTTGTTACCAAAATTATTGAAAAAATTTGATAAACTACAAAGTATTTGAATAGAGGTTGAATTTGTTAAAATATATTAGAAAAACTAGGCTTGCCTCCAATTTAAGAATTATGAAAAATTGTGAAGAATTATATTTTGAAAAGTAAGGTATAATATAGATTCAATTATTGAACAACCTACCGTCGAAACAATCACAACTTAAATATTGTACTTTTAGAGTGTTTCAATTAGGTAGTGGTACTGGATTATTGTAAGTGAGAGGAAATTTTTAAGTTAAATTGTTCATATTATAAATTTTTTTTAGTATTTTGGAAAGATGATAAAAAATAAACTTTTTAACTTTTTTGGGATTTTTTTTTTTTTTTTGGACTTTTTGTGTAAAAAAATAAAGGGGTGATGTAACTCAAAAAAATCAAAAAGCTAAAAAAAATTAAAATGCCAAGATTTCCAAATTGCCCCTTTATTCGTGAAAAAATAATAAATCAATTAATACTCCTAATCAATTGCTAATGAGAGCATCTAAAATTCTTAAATTTTTTATTAAATTTAAATTTAATAAAAAAGTACTAAAAAACTATCTCTAATTTATTTATCAAATCAATGGATAGACATTTTTTTTTTATCAAATTAAAATTTAGAAATATCTTTTTATTAAATTTGATGAAAAAGAAAATTTAAAATAAGGTGAGAATTTTTAAAAATATTTTAATAAAAAATTAGTGAAAAAATCAGAATAATTCATATCAAGTTAATTATTTTTTATATTTAAATTTAAAATTAAATTAGATAAAATTTACTTAAAAACAAATAAAATAAAAAATATTGAAGGACATCATCATCCTTTTAATGGCGGTGAACTCTGAAGCTCGCGGCTGTGATGCCGAACCGTCCCGAAGTGATCATCGTCCTCTCTCAACTGTTTCGAAATCTTGCGATTTCTACTTCGTAGATCTCGATTTGTTCCATTTCCGCGAAGATTTCGTGGCAGTCCATCTGAAATAGGCAAGGCCAAGCACCACATCAAAGATTACTGCTAGATAGGTAAACTGTTGAATGATTGAATTAAACCTTCTTTTTGTCATTCCTTTTTACTTCTATCTATGTTGGTGCATGATTGTCTGTTTATGCTTGATGTTAAGTAGAACGGTATGAGTTTAATTTTTTTCATGTTTTTATGGATTTTGTTTATATATTTTGAAGATAGCATTTTGGGTTAAATGGGTTCAAGTGGCTAGGGTCAAATTTGCAAGGTAGGTGTGATTGTCTTCAATTCTCAACAAAATAAGGTAGAATTGACAAAATTTAGGGCCAAACCAAACTAAGTGTTGTGTTTATGCCAATTAAGTGGAGTCGGCTACAAGAACCCTTTTTTTAGATGGTGATTTTATTGCTCGTTTTTTGTCCAATTGTTAATGAAACTTTCAACCACAAGATGTAGTCTGTTTGGTAGAACTTGGGTCTCTAAAACCCGATGTCATAGTTGGTTTGATTTTGAAGATGTTTGAAGTAATATTTTCATTTTGTTGGTCTTTCTTTCCAACACCAAATAATATGTATACATATCCAATGTGGTTCGGTTTGTTTAGGGTATGATGCTTTAAAGGCCTCTGAAAACAACAACATTGTGGCAAAGACACCACATCAATATTTTTTTTTGGAAAATTTTCTTGAAACGATGTGGTTTATCACAATAAATGGCAAATCAAATTTGCTACCCTCTTAAAAACATAGCAAAGTTATATAACCTCAAGGGGTTGGCCTAGTGGCAAGGCTTTGGGTTTCGGGGGTGTGCTCCCTCCAAGGTTCAAGGATTGAAATCTCTTGAGTGCTAGCAATTCCTTGAGGCTATCGGACTGGGGAAAAACCCTTGAATTAACCGTGGTGTACTTGCGGAAACTCCTTGCCGAGAGCCTGTGCACCCTGGGGATTAGTTGGGCTTTACTCCGGACCCTCCGGTGCCAATCAAAAAAAAAAAAAAAAACACAGCAAAGTTATCGTATTGAATCTCACACAATAAATGACTTTTTTTAATTAAATGAAGGGTAAACTGCACCAACCTCCCTTGAGGTTTGGGAAATATAAAGTCATGTAAGGGTGAAGTTTTTTTCCAAACCTTAGGGTTGGTGAGTGTAATTTGCCCTTAAAATAGTGATATTGGTGGATGCATAGATCCATTTAGTATTTCATATCTGGATCCATTACATTTTTATGATAATTGGAAGTTAGTAATAAGTTTGCTATTATCATTGGATTGTCAAATCTCATATTTACAAATAAAGTAGCACTTGGCATATTTGGATATTTTTACAAAAGAAATGTGATTTTAAATCATATTTCCAAGTTGATCATAGTTTTCATTCAATCTCAAATACGTTATATTTATTTACTAAACTCATGTTGTTTTGAAAGATTTTACAATAAATTTTGAAATTTTGTTTTGAAAATACAACTTCAAAGCTGAAGTTGTATTATGAATATACTACTCAAAAACATTTTGCATTTAAAAGGGCACGTGTAGGATTTTGTAGTTAGGGTGTGTTCGTGGATCACATTTTAGGGCACAACTTCACATTCAACTCGTGACACGAAATTTTGGAAGCATGTTGATCAAGAATGGAAGTCTCAATATTAAAGTTAATCAACAAAAAAAAAAAAAAAAACACAGCAAAGTTATTGTATTGAATCTCACACAATAAATGAGTTTTTTTAGTTAAATGAAGGATAAACTGCACCAACCTCCCTTGAGGTTTGGGAAATATAAAGTTATGTAAGGGTAAAGTTTTTTTCCAAACCTTAGGGGTGGTTAGTGTAATTTGCCCTTAAAATAGTGATATTGGTGGATGCATAGATCCATTCTGTATTTCATATCTAGATCCATTACATTTTTATGATAATTAGAAGTTAGTAATAAGTTTGCTATTTTCATTGTATTGTCAAATCTCATATCTATATAATAAGGCACAAAAGTTTTTGAAAAATGTATCAAAATGTATGTGAGATACATTTTGATCCAATGACTGAGATCAATTCTAAGAATATATTAACGGTTGAGATCAATAGATCTCCCGCCGAAGACTTCTCTCCCTAAGCATCATCACCTACCCACGTCTGCCTCCTCACTTTCCCTTTCTATCTCTCTCTCCCTCTCCCTCTCTGTTTTTTAATACATCTCTCTTTCACAGATACATCTCTCTCTGTGTGGGATAATCATTGTTCATTATCCACAAGTTTTAGGTTTTGGATTGAGGTTTCAATGGCTGCTGAGGACTCAGATTGCTTTACCCAATTTGTTTCGGAAACACTTGAGACAGATTCCCTTGGGGGTGAAGCAAAAAGTGTTGAAATTGGACTCAGACAGAGTGAAGCTGAACTGGGTTCGGGGAAGAAGATGAAGATGGGGGCTGAAATCGACACGTCAGCGCCTTTCGAGTCTATGAAGGAGGCAGAGGGTCGATTCGGTGGAATCGGTTTCTGGAAACCCAATTCCCACAAGCCCTCTGAATCTTTTGAGGTCTGCTCTCTCTCTCTCTCTCTCTCTCTCTCTCTCCAAGCAAAGTTTGTTAATGTTTTTGCTTTAGAATTTGATTTTAACCTGTTTCACAGATACCTCTCTCTATTTGGGATAAAGAATGGGGTAATCATTTTTTTAAAATTTTATGAGTGAAAAATAAAAATAAAAATGAATACTATGTTCGCTTCCGAGCGTTTTCTAGGGTTTCGATTTCGATACCCTAGAACTGGCTTCAATTTTTTTTTTTATTAATCTCAAGAAAGCCAATTCCAATTGTACATTTTATTTTATGTTATTGACATAGAATTATAAAACAAAAACAAGACAACTAGGATCAAAACAAGTGGTTCTGGAGCACTATGTTCCTCTCCATTGGAATATGTAGTCTTTCCTTATATTATATTTATAATGCATATTTATTTAGATTCGTGTTGTGATTGAAAAAAGAAGAATGGAGGTAGTAGGCATTTATATTGATATTGATTTATGGGTTAATGTTGTAATGTCGTACTGATTTTTGGGTTATTGTTTTTTTTTATTATTATTATTATTGTTTATGGAAGATTTTTATGTTAATGAGCTAACAAGGAAGGTTGGGGTTTTGAGAATGAATTGAATTCTTTATGTTTTGATTTTGTTAATTATACTGCACAAAAAAAGAAAGGAAAAAGGGAAGCTTTAAGATTTGAGTTACCAGGGTTTTGATTCGATACCCTTGAACTCGCTTCAATTTTAGATTACAGAAAGCCATATCGCATTGTACATTTTATGTTATTGACATAGAATTGGAGTGAGTATGCATTTATGTTGAAGTTGTAATGTCGTATTGATTTTTGGGTCATTGTCCTTTTCTTTTCTTTTCTTTTTGTCCAATGGAGAATTTTTATGTTAATGAGCGAACAAGGAAGTTTGGTGTTTTGAGAATGAATTGAATTCTTTATGTTTTGATTTTTTAAATTATACTGCACAAAAAAGGAAGCTTTATGTAGATTTGAGTTACTAGGGTTTTGATTCGATACCCTCGAACTCACATGAATTGGCGTCGTATATTTTATGTTATTGGCATATAAAAAGCAAGTGATTTTGGAGCTCTGTGTTTAGCTCAGTTGGTATTATTACTCTTTCCGTATGTTATAATTATGATGCATATTATGTAGATTTGAGTTGTGATTGAAAAAAGAATAATAAAAGTGAGTATGCTATAATGTCGTATTGATTTTTGGGTCATTGTTTTTTATTTATTATTATTTTTTTGGAGAATTGTTATGTTAATGAGCTAAAAAGGAAGGTTGGTGTTTTGAGAAAGAATTCTTTTTAATTATACTGCTAAAAAAAAAAGGGTACTTTATGTAGATTTGAGTTGCTGACTGATTGCAAGCAGTTTATAGGGTTTCGGTTGTATACTTCAGAATTCACTTCAATTTTAGGTAAGAGAAAAGTGAATTCATATTGTACATTTTATGTTATTGACATAGAATAAATATTTAAAAAAAGAAGTAGATAGAGATCAAAGCAAGTGATTTTGAAGCTTTATGTTCAGCTCAATTGGTATAATTACTCTTTCCTTATATTATAATGCAGATTTATGTATATTTGAGTTGTGAATGACATATTGTAGGGGGTTGGATTCTTTGAGTTACATATATTTTAAAGAAGACTATACGTAGTGATTTCATGAGTTGCAAGTTAGTGATAATTATTTAAAAACAATGAAGAGTGTTTATGAACTTTATTTTTTGTTTCAATGCCAACACAAAGGTTTTTGAAAATGTATCAATGGTTGAAAATGTATCAATGGTTTATGAATGAAAATGTAAAAGCTGTTTGCTTTATCCATTTTTTTTTAAGAGTGATAATGTGTTCATTGAGGGCAAGTGTTATTTTTTCTTATTTTTTACTGATTTCAGTTTGGATTTTCTTTTATTCATTTACATGTGAATTCCTGTTGTTTCTTTAGCAAAGCATATACGCACACTTATTCCTTATCTTTTTGTTCAACTATGACATGTTTCCTTTATAATTATTATCATATAGTCTTTTGTTGAGTGACATTTTGAAAAAGAAATCAACAGGGCACTAACCGATCCCCAGGGAAGACTAAAGTTTTTGCTAATTTAAGGGAGATTTCTTTTTCTTTTTTCCTTCAGTTTGTGTATTGGATTTCAAATATTTACTTTTAGATTTGTGGATTTTGCTAGTTAGGTTATACAACTATTTCTCTTTTGGTCTACAAAACATGCTAATGTGTTTTTATCTTTATTAGTTAAACATGCTGAAAGCCTAATTTTGTCATGGTTTGATTCTAGGCATGTAATTCTTTATGTGTGTGTGGATGATATGGGTTTGTGTTTCCTTCACTACAAGAAATTACACATTTGGCAACTAAATTTGGCAACCAAAATAAATTTAGTCGCCAAAAGTGTCATTTTTGGTGACTAAAAAATATATTAGTCGGCGTTGGTGCGAAGTTTAGCTACTATATTAATTTAGTTGAGATATGCAATTTATTGGAGACTAAAAAAAATTTAGTGCTAAATATTAAGTAATAGGTGACCAAAAACTTGTTAGTCAGTGATAGTCTATATTTTAGGCTACGAAAAATTTAATTTGATCGTCGTATACAATTATTTGCCAACAAAAGAAAGTTTAGTTGTCAAAGACTATACATATTTTTTGGGTTACTCTTTGCCGACCAAAGAATTTCATTGCCAAATATGAGCTTTTCGTGACTAAAAAAATGTAGTAGTCATATAATAGCTGTTCCCGGGAAGTTAATATCTCCTTTTTAACTGCTTAATCATTGTTGGAAACATTATTTTCATTTATTTCCCTTTTGAACTAGAAGAGAGGTAGTAGTCATACTCATACACGAGGAAATACATTTGTTTAAGTCTTATTCAAATATGAATTTAAGAAAATATTAAGACCTTTGTATGGCCGGTCTATTATGAGTTTGGTTTTATAATTTGAATATTTTATTATATAAAAAAATTTGGCGACCATTTTTTATAAGAAAAGTTAGATCGATTTTATAATCATGACTTAGTATTCATTGTAATGAAAATCCCTATTCATGCTTTACTTTTCATGGAAGTAGCCTCTCCTAATCTTTCATCTCTGGTCATATCAAATTGCTATGACATTACCATTCTGCCGCATAAGATGTCCATTCATTCTTTCATGAATTGTGGTGCAGCATGTCCGTGGATGATAAAAGCAGAATGTTAACGATAGCCAAACTCATAATTTGTCAATCGGCCTTATCCTCCTCACCATCTTCTGTCAATATCATGGTCTCTGCAGTGTTCCTCTGCCTCGCGTCCTCTCCCAACACCAACACACCTCCACCATCGCGGCCGCCGCAACAACAACCACCACCCACATTATCAACCTCTCCAGAATAGATGTGTGTGTTATATTTTCTGTAATCAATTTCTTAGTCTTTACCATTTCTATATCCAAAAATTAATCTCTTTTTTTGTTTGTCTAAAAAATAAAAAATTAAATGATGAGCTTATATGAGATTCTACTACTCTCTCTCTCTTACCCAATTCGAAAACAACCTCTCCAAAACAGAATGATTATGTAGTTTTATCTGTTTGGTATGTTTCTATTTGGTATTTTTTCACTTTTTTTTTTAGGCCCAGGTGTGATATATCTTTAAGGCACGGGTTATATTCTAATTTTAATGATAGCAAAATTTTTGTTTGGCCCAAGAGTGATATATCTTCCAGTTCGTTGATTGAATTGAGGTCTTGATCATCATTTTTGTTGGTGGAATTGATCTTGCAATTTATGTGTTAAGTTTTATTAATTTGAATACATTCCTCTCTAATTTTGATTTATATTTTAATCTCATTATTAATTGTACCGTGCCTTTAGGCACGGGCATACGCTAGTTTACAAATAAAGTAGCACGTGGCATATTTGGATATTTTTTACACAATAAATGTGATTTTAAATCATATTTCCAATTTGATCATACTTTTTATTCAATCTCAAATAAGTTATATCTATTTACTAAACTCATGTTGTTTTGAAAGATTTTACAATAAATTTTGAAATTTTGTAATTTTGTTTTGAAAATACGACTTCAAAGCTGAAGTCGTATTATGAATATACTACTCTGTGGAGAAGTGGTTTGGAAATACTCTTCTGATCCTGGGAAATGCTCGTGATCCTCTTCTGGTCACTTGAAAAGGAATAAACACTCCGGTCGGTGGTACCGAAATTAGCACTCCGACGGACAAGTCAGTATCCACACTCAAGAATGCTTGTATTCTAAGTTAAGCACAACAATTCTCACATACCTCTTTCTGGCTGATGTTTCTTCTATTTATATCTTTTCTTCTTTGGGCTTTGGGATTAGATCCATTCCCCACCTCATATTCGGCACATTTTATAACGGACCGTTCTTCACTCGGCCCCTTGCTTAATCGGTTATTTGGCCGAGTAGGGTTGGATTTGAGCTTTCGAGCTAATTGCCGAGTGCTTCGAACCTTGACTTTTCCAGATTCGACTATTCGGAATCTCTATGACTCCCGAATCTCAGTCTCCACAATTGCCCCCAATTACTCCACTAACGACAGTTGGCTGGAGTGTTTGGCTTCGAACTCGAAGAGTCAGAGCCGAACTTCGGCGACTGACCGTATTCCAACGCAAATGTCTATTCACACGCTTCTCGGTTATCATTTCAACTTCCCGTCTCTTCGTACACTTCTATTTATTGTGATTTGAAATTTCGACGTCTTTTCAAATGGTCGTTGTCCAAGGAAACTGGGAATTCGGCGAAGGCGAGGATCGCCTTAATCGTATTCCTAGATGGAGGGGCGAACCAGGTGGCCGAGTATCTTCTTTTATTTATCTAGTTTTCGGGACCTCATGGTTTTGCTTTTGCAGGAAACGATTTGAAGAAAGTCTTGACCTCGACCGACTACGCCGTCCTTTCGGAAATCAGGACTGCGCTCAAGTATTTCGGCCGACCGAGTCTTAAGAAGCAGGGAAGGGCGGCCCACGTTTTGCTCCGCTACGAGCTGACTTATACGACCTTTTCGGTGGCGGAAAACATCCCAATTCCGAAGGGTGAGGAGTTTCTTATCGCCTTTATCTTGACTGATTTCAGAAATTTGAGGCAAATCGGTTGCGAGGGATCAGATTCGGAGCAACCAGAAGTGGCTGAGGCTGCCGAGTCAGACCAATCCGAAACTGAGGTTAACGAGGCTTTGAAGTTAGCATTTGAAGAAGCCGGCCTCAATTTGGCTGATCCTCCGTCCACCTCGGGTCGAGAGGACCGTTCGCTTGACGATATTTTTCATGGTCTGGAGGACCTTTCCGACGCATTCCCAGAAAATATGGCTGGGTTGAGCCTCACTAAACTTGCCAAGAAGGCGAACGCGGAAAGGATGGCCACGCGGTGAAGGGCGGAGGAGATTCGGGCTGCCGAATCTCAGTCCCAGTCCTCCTTGCCCGTTATTGAGGGGACGACAAAGAACGGAAGTACCGAGGCGGAACCTTTTGTGCAGGCAAGTGTAGAAGCTAAGTAAAGGGTGGAGAAGTGCCCTGCCGATGTCGAGGCCGGCTCAGAAGAAGACCGTGCCGACAAACGACCTCGTTTGGAGGAGTCGGATGTGATTGTATCTTTTGTTATTCAGCCAAAGATAAAAAATACGCCGATCTCCTCCGATGCTTCGGTGATCAAAGATCCAAAGAGCTGTTCTCACTTGGCGACGTCTGCTTAACGTCGACGACAAGGCGGCTTTTCGGGCAGAGCCTGATCTGGTTGCAATTGGGTTGGCCGTGCAATCGGCTCTTTTGGTATATATTTGCACTTTGTCTTTTCTCTTTACGCAAATATTATTTTCTTCTCAACTTCCTGTTTCGCAGGCCGTCGGAAGGATAGCCGACATGGGCCGTCGCTATTACGATGCCGTCGAGTTAATTAGCCGTTTACAAGTGGAGGTTGAGGGCCAAAGGAGTAGGGTGCCGACGGAGGGCACCCGTGGCAAGGCCGAGATGGAGAGAGCCCGCAATGCTGAAGAATTGAGATTAGTCGCCGAGAAAAGGGCGGATGCGATTGACGACGCGCTTAAATTGGCCCAGGAGGCGATCTCTAAATTGGAGGCTAGGTTGGAAGAGATGAAGGCGGCGAAGGAAACAGCCGACTCGAAGGCTTCCAGCGCATTCGATGTTGGGAAAAAATCAGCTTTTGATGAATATGTAGACGAAGTCCCCAAATTTGTGAATCGGGAATTTAAACACGGCTGGCTCAAAGCCCTTGCTGCTACTGATATGACATTGGCTACGCCAATTCCCTACGAGCAAGTGGATGTTGAGCCGCTGGAATCTGACTCCGAGGGCTAATTTGGGCGGCTTTTGTTTTTGTTTTAGGATTTGCATGTAATTTTCAGCTTTTTACAGCTTTTTGTCTAGTAATTTTCATATGTAAAATGGTTACAATTTGTGCCCAATTTACTTAATGAAAATTCATTTTGAACTTTGTTGTTACTAATGAACGGAATTGTTTGGTTGCTGTTTTGGATAAAACATTTTGTATACTTGCCGACTAGATGATTAGGTCGTTTAGATAGTTAGGCCATTAGGCCATTTAGATAGTTAGGCCGTTTAAAAAGCCAAATATCAGTACATAAAGTGGCTGTGGCACATATCAATCGGCATGGGGTCAAGTTGCTCAGCCGATTAGATTTATAAATCTGCCGTTGCCCCAGTCAGTGCATGGACTTCAAGGCATTCTCCCATAATTGATGTTTAGATAATTAGGCCGTTTTAACAAGCCAAAAATCAGTACATGAAGTGGCTGTGGCACATATCAATCGGCATCTGTCGTTTGGAGACTACCAAAAGCGTTAATGAAATTGTCTCGAGGTCGCTGCATGCCTATGAATAAATGGGGTGAGTTCGCGCTAGTGGGTCCACTTATTCTTATTCAGACTCGATTTGAACTAGATTGGGGCGAGGGCGAATGTCACATATCAATCGGCATGGGGCCAAGATGCTTGGCCGGTTAGATTAATAAATCTGCCTTTGCCCTAGCTAATGCATGGACTTCAAGGTATTCTCCCATAATTGCCGTTTAGATAATTAGGCCGTTCTAACAAGCCAAAAATCAGTACATGAAGTGATTGTGGCACATATCAATCGGCATGGGGCCAAGATGCTCGGCCGGTTAGATTAATAAATCTGCTCTTGCCCCAGCCAGTGCATGGACTTCAAGGTATTTTCCCATAATTGCCGTTTAGATAATTAGGTCGTCTTAACAAGCCAAAAATTAATACATGAAGTGGCTGTGGCACATATCAATCGGCATCCGTCGTTTGGAGACTGCCAAAAGCATTAATGAAATTGCCTCGGGGTCGCTGCATGCCTACGAATAAATGGGGTGAGTTCACGCTAGTGGGTGCACTTATTCTTATTCAGACTCGATTTGAACTAGCTTGGGGCGAGGGCGAATGTCAAACAGACTGTTCTTGAACAGCAGAGGAGAAGGACGAACGCTGGCTGAGCTAGATACTGCTATGAATTGCAGCAGCGAGCCTGCGCGTACGGGAGGAAGGACGTCCAAGGAGAACGAAAAACGTCAACCTTCAAGCCGTCGTAGCAGATCACCCCGAAGAGAGAAGCATCAACGGGGAAGCTCCTCGCGACCAAGACTGAGGAATGAGTCAGATGCGACGCCACGACCATTGAGTTTTGTGGTGTTCGTGGGGAATAAAGCAATGACTAAGGCAGATTCCATCGTCAATGATCCGGGTGTAGCGGTCGAGTTTGCTCAATAGATCTTTCCACTGGAAGTCCAACAATCGATGGTTGGACAACGAGATTTCGAAGTGTTTCGAGAAGGTATTCATGGGGCGGTGAAGGGGCTATACACCGCCTACGAAGTCGGCATACGTCTGCACGCCGCGCGGCGGGAGATGGAGAAAATGGATGAACGGGTCTGCAATGCGGAGGCTCGTGCGGAGAAGACGGAAGGCGAGCTTAGGGAGCTTAGGAAGGTTAAAGTCACCGATCCGCATGCGGCGGGTCAATCTAACCCGATTGTGGACGAGAGGGTGACCCAACGGCTATTGAGTCATGCCATCGCCGACCGAGATACGGCAGGCATGTTTGCCGTAGCAAATGCGAGGGCCAAGGGTTATGAGCAGGGTTTCCATGTTGGCTAGAAGGTTGGGATCGACAAAACGAAAGAGACACTTACCAAGGAGGTCTGCCGATGCGAGAATTGCGGCTTTAAGCATGGTTGGATCGCGGCTCTTCAGGCCGCGAAGGCTCTCCAAGCGAAGGGTGTTGATTTCAACTTATGTGGCCTGGATCATCATGATCATTTGCCCTTTTCCGCCTTTGAAGTTGAAAAGAGCAATGATGAGGGAGACGCCAAATAAAAATATTCGTTATAAATCTTCAAACGCGGATTGCGTCTAAGATTATGTGATTATTGGTTGGTCGAATAAAAAAACATTTTATTTTCAATGTTTTGTTATAAGTTTTGTTCGGCACACACGTGCTTGCATTCGTTCTATTATATAAATGTTTGAATAAACGTATTTCAGACGATTGAATGGACATTGTTCGGCCTGATTTAGTCGACATCATTGTGTTATGCACGACCCGAAGGGTTCATTGATCGGCCCAAAGACGTCATTCGCCGATGAGGCTTCGAATCCGGAGGCTTTAAATGGCCAATCGTGATATCCACGAAAGGCGCTCCGAATCCGGAGACTTGATCGGCCCAAAGACGTCATTCGCCGATGGGGCTCCGAGTCCGGAGACTAATTGGTCAATCGTGATATCCACGAAGGGCGCTCCGAATCCGGAGGCTTGATCGGCCCAAGAACGTCATTCGCCGATGGGGCTCCGAATCCGGAGACTTTAATTGGCCAATTGTGATATCCACGAAGGGCGCTTCGAATCCGGAGGCTTGATCGGCGCAAGGACGTCATTCGCCGATGGGGCTCCGAATCCGGAGACTTTAATTGGCCAATCGTGATATCCACGAAGGGCGCTCCGAATCCGGAGACTTGATCGGCCCAAGGACGTCATCCGCCGATGGGGCTCCGAATCCGGAGACTTTAATTGGCGAATCGTGATATCCATGAAGGGCGCTCCGAATCCGGAGGCTTGATCGGCCCAAGGACGTCATCTGCCGATGGGGCTCCGAATCCGGAGACTTTAATTGGCCAATCGTGATATCCACGAAGAGTGCTCCGAATCCGGAGGCTTTAATCGGCCCAAAGACATCATTCGCCGATGGGGCTCCGAATCCAGAGACTTTAATTGGCCAATCGTGATATCCACGAAAGGCTCTCCGAATCCGGAGGCTTTCATCAGAACATCTTTGAACTAGATTCTGTAGTAGGTGAATGGGAATCTTTGTATTACACAAAAAGAGATGTACATAGCGAACAGTTCGGAACAAGCATCATGTTCCACAAGTCGGGTTAATGATAAAATTTGCGTAAATGCGTGGAATTCCAGGGCCGTGGCAGACTCTTTCCTGACATGTCTTTGAGCCGATATGCCGCTACTCCGGCGATCGAATCAATATGGTAGAGGCCGTCCCAGTTAGGACCCAATTTTCCGTCGGCCGGTTTCCTTTTAGCTGGAAGCACCTTCTTCAGGACCAATTCTCCCGGTGTGTAGCGGCGCAGCTGAACCCGTTGATTATACGACTTTGCTAGCTGCTGCTGGTACTGTGCCATGGACGCAAGGGCTCGGTCTCTTCGTTCTTTGATTAGAATCAAATCCAAAGCCAGCATCATGTCGTTTCGACCCGTATCAAAAACTTGCAACTTGAATGTCGGGTGGGCAATCTCCAGGGGTAAGATTGCCTGTGTTCCGAAGCATAGGGCAAACGGCGTTTCTCCAGTCGATCTTCTCGGTGTAGTTCGATGAGCCCACAGTACATTCGGCAATTGTTCGACCCATTTGTCTTTGGCTTTCTTCAGCCTTTTCTTGATGCCGTTCAAGATGGATTTATTAGAGGCTTCGGCTTGGCCATTGCTTTGGGGGTAAGCCGGCGTAGAAAAGTAAGGCCAAATACCATATTTGCTGCATAGCTCTCGGTATACGCCATAATCAAACTGGGTGCCGTTGTCTGAGATAAGAGCTCTGGGAATGCCGAATCGTGATATGATGTTCCTCCACACAAAGCGCTTAACGTCAACATCTCGAATGTGTGTTAATGCCTCCGCTTTGACCCATTTCGTGAAGTAATCTGTTGCGACGATCAGGTATCGCTTGTTCCCTGGGGCCTTCGGGAATGGTCCTACGATATCAAGCCCCCACTAGGCGAACGGCCAAGGACTGGTGATAGAGTTCAACTCTTCAGCAGGCAGATGGTTTAACGGGGAGAATTTCTGGCACTGTTCACACTTTTTTGCATAACACTCGGTGTTCGCTCTTATTGTCGGCCAATAAAACTCCTGCGTTATAGCTCGATGGGCCAAAGAGCGTCCGCCAGAATGGGCTCCACAACTGCCTTCGTGTATCTCAGTCAGAAGCTCCCCGACTTTGTCCGGGTGCACACATTCCAAATATGGGCCGGAGAGTGACTTTTTATAAAGCCTTCCTTGTGGATCGAGGTAGTATCGCATGGCTTTGTTTCGCAGCTTGTGTGCTTCTTTCTTGTCCTCTAGGAGTTGTTCAGAAGATAGGAATGCAACAATCGGATCCATCCAACTTGGTGCAGATTCTATAATGTTGATTTGGACTTCCTCCGAAGGGCCAATGCTCGGCTCTGGGATGAATCCTACTTCGATGGTCCATTTAATCTCTGAGTTGATTACGGAGGCTAGGCAAGCCAAGGCATCTGCATGGGTGTTCTGATCACGTGTTATCTGGTTCAACTAATGATGGTCAAATTTTGCCAATAGGGAATCGGCCGTTTTCATGTAGGTCGCCATACGGTCGTTTCTTGCCGCGTACTCCCCCGTTAGCTGATTGATCACCAGTTTTGAGTCGCAAAACACAAGCAAACGCCGAGCACCCAGAATATGCGCGTTCCGCAAACCGGCTAAAAGGGTTTCGTATTTGGCTTCGTTATTTGATGCTTCGAAGCCGAGCTTGACGGCCTGCTCAATTATTGCGCCGTCGGGGGTCATGATTACAACTCTAGCTCCACTGCCCTGCTGATTGGACGATCCATCACAATACAACTGCCAGATGTCCCCAACATAAATCCTCCAGTTCGGCTTCGGTCGAATTTCATCTGACTTGAAGTCGGCAAGGCCCCCAGTGAATTGGGCAATAAAGTCGGCAAGCACCTGTCCCTTGATTGAGGTTCTGGGTAGAAATTGAATATCGTACTGGCCAAGTTCCAAAGCCCACTTTGAAACACGTCCAGATGCTTCAAGACCGCTGCGTAATCGACGGAGGATAATCTGTCAGCACCCCAATGCTATGCCCCTAGAAGTAATGCATGAGCTTCCTTGCTGCCATAACTAGGGCTAGGATGAGCTTTTCCAGCGGAAGGTAGCGTGTTTCGGCGTCAACCATTGCCTTGCTCACATAATACACTGGTCGCTACTCCCTCAGCTCTTCCTTTATCAATATGGCGCTGACGGCTCAGTCAGAAACTGCCAGGTAGAAAATGAGCGGGTCGCCAGCAAAGGGTGTTGTCAGGAGTGGTACTGAGCGGAGGTAGGTCTTCAAGCCGTTGAAAGCGGCTTCGCACTCGGCAGACCGTTCAAAAGCTTTGCCCTGCCGTAGTGTATGAAAGAATTGTCAGCAGCGATTTGTGGACCGGCTGATAAGCTTGTTGAGTGCGGCAGCCATCCCCATCAACTTTTGAACCTCCTTTACTGAACGAGGGGAGCCGAGCTCCGGGATTGCTGTGATTTGCCTTGGGTTGGCTTCGATTCCTCTGTGGTTGACAATGTAGCCCAAGAATTTGCCAGAGCCGGTACCAAACGCACATTTGGAAGCGTTCACCTTCATTCCATATTAGCGTAGGATACCGAATGTCTCTTCGAGATCGGCTATATGATTCTTCTCTTCTTTGGATTTGACCACCATATCGTCAATGTACACTTCCATAGTTTTGCCGAGTTTCTCCTTGAACATGGTGGTGACCAGTCTCTGGTAGGTTGCCCCTGTATTCTTCAACCCAAAAGGCATTACCTTATAGCAATAGGTTCCTCTTGGGGTGAGGAATGCAGTTTTTTTCTTGGTCCTTAAGATGCATAGCGATTTGATGATAACCTCTATAGGCATCAAGGAAACTCATACGCTGATGGCGCGCCGTAGCATCTACAAGCTGGTCTATCCTGGGAAGAGGAAAACAATCCTTTGGGCAGGCTTTGTTTAGGTCCGTGAAGTCGACGCATACTCGTCAAGCCCCATTTTTTTTCTTCACCACCACTGTATTAGAGAGTTATGTTGGGTAGATCACTTCCCTAATTGCTCCGACGTCAAGCAGCCTGTCAACCTCCTCAACAACGGCAGCAGTGTGCTCTGCGGTTGACCGTCGGCTTTTCTGAATGATCGGCTTACACTTAGGATCGACATTCAAATGGTGCTGTGAAACTGACGGATCTATACCCGGCATCTCGTACGGAGTTCATGCAAAGATATCGAGGTTGCTGAGTAGGAAAGATATTAGCTGCTGTCTGTCGGCCTGATTCAAGGAGGCACCGACCATGAAGAACTTGTCTGGGTTTCCATCGATTTGAACTCGTTCTAAGTCTTCCGTTGCCTTTTCATTTGGGGGCCACCCAATATCGTCGAGGCTTTCTCGATCCGGCAACTCAATGGAATTCACCTGTAGTTCCTTTGGTGTTTTCTCAGTAAAGAGATAACATGCTTGTGCCAATTTCTGGGAGCCAGGGATTTGCTCAATACCGCGTTCTGTCGGGACGCGGAACAGCTGATGATAGGTGCTGGGCACGGCTCGCATAGTATGCAACCAAGATCGCCCCATGATGAGATTATACGGCGACGGCAGCTTGATGACCTAGAATCCCACATCCACTGTTCGAGAACCTGCTTGAACGGGAAGTCTGATTTTCCCCAACGGATACTCTGGATTGGCATTGAAGCCGAATAGGGGGTAAGGGGCCGGAGAGAGATCCGATTCGAAGAAGCCAAGTTTGGTGAATGTCTTGTAGTACATAATCTCCGATGTGCTCTCCGGATCAATGAGTACGCGCTCAACTATGAATCGGTTTACACGTAACTCAATTACCAAGGGATCAATGTGGGGCAGTATTACTCTGGCCAAATCCGAATCATCAATAGTGATAACCTCGGCTTCATGGGGCCGTTTAGTCGGAGTGAGTTGCTCTTGAGTGTTTTGAACCTAATGTTGCTTTTCTTTGTGTGGATCTGTTAAATGTTCTGGATGTTTGATCACCCAATTTGGAAACTATTTATGTGGATGAAAACTTTATGCTATTTTCCTTTTGACTTTGGTTCTCATTCATATATTTTTGGTTATATTTTATGCTGAATGCTATAGATTACAGCAGAGACCAGTCATAGGAACTGGACTCAAATTGATCTGTGTGCCTGCTTTTAGACTGTTTCAGACCGTCAATTACCTAATGTTTTGTTTGTTTTAGCGAAAACATTTCCTATGGAAATTTTTTTATATTTTTTTAGTTTTCGGAAAACATGTTCTTATGCTTGGTTGTGGCTTTGAAATTAATGTGCTACCGGTTGTGGTGGCAGCGGTGATGGGCAATGGTGTTGATGGTGATAGTGGTGATGGTGTGGTAGCGGTGGTGGTGGTGGTGGTAGTGGTGATGATGGTAGGATGGTGGTAGTATAGTGCCTTTGGTAAGACTTCATTCGGGGAAACTTTTTCATCTTTCAAAAGTAGAAAATATGTTATTTCCAAATGAGTGTTTTTCGCTATACCAGACAATGCAGAAAATATTTTTTGCCGAAACAGATGGAGAGAATGTCTGAGTTGGATTTCCTGCACTTTTTCTTTGTTCATTTTTGTATACTCCATGCCCGCATGATTTTTTTTTCCTTTAATACATCAAACATTAATTGCGTTCCTAGTTTATTCATGTTTTTCCCATGAGATATCTCTTGAAGTTGAGGATTCAAATGATAGTAGCAGTTTTAGCAAGAGCTTCGTACAGTCATTCACAGAAGAATAAATTGATTGTCAGTGTATTTTGTTGGTTGAACTTTGGGATTGATTGATCAAATGGTGTAACTGTTTTCTTCTAGTGAATTTGTGCTTGTGATGATGGATCATTGTGAATAAGTAGTAGAAATTGCACGACTTTTTTTCATCTAACCATTCTTATTCAGTTTACAACTTCCTATCTTTGGTCATCAATTGCTTTCCTTCCACTGCTTGCAGTCTGTTTGGATGGGGTGATTTGGTAGGAAATTATTAGAAACGAAAAGAAAGAGATTTCTTTCTTATGTTTACTATATAAATTTGGTAAGAAATTATGAGAAAGAGGACTCTTAGTTTGTATATTTGATTTTCTTGCTAAAAGTGATAGATTTTGATAAAAAAAAACAAACTAATTGGTTATATTCTTCTCTCACTTCTTGTACTTTCTTATCCATCAAAATATGATATTGAGAAAATATAATTTTTTATTTTCTTTTCTCTTTAAAATGAGAAATTATAATCAATTCCCCTTTTTTTTTTTTTTTTAACCGATTATACCAATTGGGTTAAGTGTTTCAGCATTTATTATTATTATTATTTTTTGTCATTTTCTTTTGCAGTCATAACACTTGTTACCAAAATTATTGAAAAAATTTGATAAACTACAAAGTATTTGAATAGAGGTTGAATTTGTTAAAATATATTAGAAAAATTAGGCTTGCCTCCAATTTAAGAATTATGAAAAATTGTGAAGAATTATATTTTGAAAAGTAAGGTATAATATAGATTCAATTATTGAACAACCGACCGTCGAAACAATCACAACTTAAATATTGTACTTTTTGAGTGTTTCAATTAGGCAGTGATACTGGGTTATTGTTAGTGAGAAGAAATTCTTAAGTTGAATTGTTCATATTATAAATTTTTTTGTGTTTTGGAAACATGGTAAAAAATAAACTTTTTTACTTTTTTGGTTTTTTTTTTTTTTTTTTTTTTTGACTTTTTGTGTAAAAAAATAAAGAAGTGATATAACTCAAAAAAATCAAAAAGTTAAAAAAAATTAAAATGCCAAGATATCCAAATTGCCCCTTTATTCATGAAAAAATAATAAATCAATTAATACTCCTAATCAATTGCTAATGAGAGCATCTAAAATTCTTAAATTTTTTATTAAATTTAAATTTAATAAAAAAGTACTAAAAAACTATCTCTAATTTATTTATCAAATCAATGGATAGACATTTTTTTTTATCAAATTAAAATTTAGAAATATCTTTTTATTAAATTTCATGAAAAAGAAAATTTAAAATAAGATGAGAATTTTTAAAAATATTTTAATAAAAAATTAGTGAAAAAATCAGAATAATTCATATCAAGTTAATTATTTTTTATATTTAAATTTAAATTTAAAATTAAATTAGATAAAATTTACTTAAAAACAAATAAAAAAAAAATAATGAAGGAGATCATCATCCTTTTAATGGCGGTGAACTCTGAAGCTCGCGGCTGTGATGCCGAACCGTCCCGAAGTGATCATCGTCCTCTCTCAACTGTTTCGAAATCTTGCGATTTCTACTTCGCAGATCTCGATTTGTTCCAATTCCGCGAAGATTTCGTGGCAGTCCATCTGAAATAGGCAAGGCCAAGCACCGCATCAAAGATTACTGCTAGATAGGTAAACTGTTGAATGATTGAATTAAACCTTCTTTTTGTCATTCCTTTTTACTTCTATCTATGTTGGTGCATGATTGTCTGTTTATGCTTGATGTTAAGTAGAACAGTATGGGTTCAGGTGGCTAGGGTCAAATTTGCAAGGTAGGTGTGATTGTCTTCAATTCTCAACAAAATAAGGTAGAATTGACACAATTTAGGGCCAAACCAAACTAAGTGTTGTGTTTATGCCAATTAAGGCCTCTTGGGAACCCTCCATTTTAGTCAAAAAGTCAAAAAGTTACTAAATTAGCTAAAAAGTCAACAACCCATATCAAAAAGTCAAAGATTCTCTTTTCTCTCTACTTTTTGCACATCTTTTCGTAAAAAGTCAAAAAGTCATCCTAAACATACTAATTTTTTTTAGCTCATATTTTAGCCAAATAGCCAAAAAGTTACTAAATTAGCATGTTCCCAAATAAGGCCTAAGTAGAGTCAGCTACAAGAACTCTTTTTTTAGATGGTGATTTTATAGCTCGTTTTTTGTCCAATTGTTAATGAATCTTTCAACCACATGGTGTAGTCTGTTTGGTAGAACTTGGGTCTCTAAAACCCGATGTCATAGTTGGTTTGATTTTGAAGATGTTTGAAGATAATATTTTCATTTTGTTGGTCTTTCTTTCCAACACCAAATAATATGTATACATATCCAATGTGGTTCGGTTTGTTTAGGATATGATGCTTTAAAGGCCTCTGAAAACAACAACATTGTGGCAAAGACACCACATCAATATTTTTTTTTGGAAAATTTTCTTGAAACGATGTGGTTTATCACAATAAATGGCAAATCAAATTTGCTACCCTCTTAAAAACATAGCAAAGTTATAACCTCAAGGGATTGGCCTAGTGGCAAGGCTTTGGGTTTTGGGGGTGTGCTCCCTCCAAGGTTCAAGGATTGAAATCTCTTGAGTACTAGCAATTCCTTGAGGCTATCGGACTGGGGAAAAACCCTTGAATTAACCGTGGTGTACTTGCGGAAACTCCTTGCCGAGAGCCTGTGCACCCCTGGGGATTAGTTGGGCTTTACTTCGGACCCTCCGGTGCCAATCAAAAAAAAAAAAAAACACAGCAAAGTTATCGTATTGAATCTCACACAATAAATGACTTTTTTTAATTAAATGAAGGGTAAACTGCACCAACCTCCCTTGAGGTTTGGGAAATATAAAGTCATGTAATGTAAGGGTAAAGTTTTTTTCCACACCATAGGGGTGGTGAGTGTAATTTGCCCTTAAAATAGTGATATTGGTGGATGCATAGATCCATTTAGTATTTCATATCTGGATCCATTACATTTTTATGATAATTGGAAGTTAGTTATAAGTTTGCTATTTTCATTGGATTGTCAAATCTCATATTTACAAATAAAGTAGCACTTGGCATATTTGGATATTTTTAAAAAAGAAATGTGATTTTAAATCATATTTCCAATTTGATCATAGTTTTCATGCAATCTCAAATAAGTTATATTTATTTACTAAACTCATGTTGTTTTGAAAGATTTTACAATAAATTTTGAATTTTTTTTTGAAAATACAACTTCAAAGCTGAAGTTGTATTATGAATATACTACTCAAAAACATTTTGCATTTAAAAGGGCACGTGTAGGATTTTGTAGTTAGGGTGTGTTCGTGGATCACATTTTAGGGCACAACTTCACATTCAACTCGTGACACGAAATTTTGGAAGCATGTTGATCAAGAATGGAAGTGACAATATTAAAGTTAATCAAAAAAAAAAAAAAAACGCAGCAAAGTTATTGTATTGAATCTCACACAATAAATGAGTTTTTTTAATTAAATGAAGGGTAAACTGCACCAACCTCCCTTGAGGTTTGGGAAATATAAAGTTATGTAAGGGTAAAGTTTTTTTCCAAACCTTAGGGGTGGTGAGTGTAATTTGCCCTTAAAATAGTGATATTGGTGGATGCATAGATCCATTCAGTATTTCATATCTGGATCCATTACATTTTTATGATAATTGGAAGTTAGTAATAAGTTTGCTATTTTCATTGTATTGTCAAATCTCATATCTATATAATAAGGCACAAAAGTTTTTGAAAAATGTATCAAAATGTAAGTGAGATACATTTTGATCCAATGACTGAGATCAATTCTAAGAATATATTAATGGTTGAGATCAATAGATCTCCCGTCCAAGACTTCTCTCCCCTAAGCATCATCACCTACCCACGTCTGCCTTCCCACTTTCCCTTTCTATCTCTCTCTCCCTCTCCCTCTCTATTTTTGAATACATCTCTCTTTCACAGATACATCTCTCTCTGTTTGGGATAATCATTGTTCATTATCCACAAGTTTTAGGTTTTGGATTGAGGTTTCAATGGCTCCTGAGGACTCAGATTGCTTTACCCAATTTGTTTCGGAAACACTTGAGACAGATTCACTTGGGGGTGAAGCAAATAGTGTCGAAATTGGACTCAGACAGAGTGAAGCTGAACTGGGTTCGGGGAAGAAGATGAAGATGAGGGCTGAAATCGACACGTTAGCGCCTTTCGAGTCTGTGAAGGAGGCAGCGAGTTGATTCGGTGGAATCGGTTTCTGGAAACCCAATTCCCACAAGCCCTCTGAATCTTCTGAGGTCTGCTCTCTCTCTCTCTCTCTCTCTCTCTCTCTCCAAGCAAAGTTTATTAATGTTTTTGCTTTAGAATTTGATTTTAACCTGTTTCACAGATACATCTCTCTCTATTTGGGATAAAGAACGGGGTAATCATTTTTTTTAAAATTTTATGAGTGAAAAATAAAAATAAAAATGAATACTATGTTCGCTTCCGAGCGTTTTCTAGGGTTTCGATTCCGATACCCTAGAACTGGCTTCAATTTTTTTTTTATTAATCTCAAGAAAGCCAATTCCAATTGTATATTTTATTTTATGTTATTGACATAGAATTATAAAACAAAAACAAGACAACTAGGATCAAAACAAGTGATTTTGGAGCACTACGTTCCTCTCCATTGGTATATTTACTCTTTCCTTATATTATATTTATAATGCATATTTATTTAGATTCATGTTGTGATTGAAAAAAGAAGAATGGAGGTAGTAGGCATTTATATTGATATTGATTTATGGGTTAATGTTGTAATGTCATACTGATTTATGGGTTATTGTTTTTTTTTATTATTATTATTGTTTATGGAAGATTCTTATGTTAATGAGCTAACAAGGAAGGTTGGGGTTTTGAGAATGAATTGAATTCTTTATGTTTTGATTTTGTTAATTATACTGCACAAAAAAAGAAAGGAAAAAGGGAAGCTTTAAGATTTGAGTTACCAAGGTTTTGATTCGATACCCTTGAACTCGCTTCAATTTTAGATTACAGAAAGCCATATCGCATTGTACATTTTATGTTATTGACATAGAATTGGAGTGAGTATGCATTTATGTTGAAGTTGTAATGTCGTATTGATTTTTGGGTCATTGTCCTTTTCTTTTCTTTTCTTTTTGTCCAATGGAGAATTTTTATGTTAATGAGCGAACAAGGAAGTTTGGTGTTTTGAGAATGAATTGAATTCGTTATGTTTTGATTTTTTTAATTATACTACACAAAAAAGGAAGCTTTATGTAGATTTGAGTTACTAGGGTTTTGATTCGATACGCTTGAACTCACATGAATTGGTGTCGTATATTTTATGTTATTGGCATATAAAAAGCAAGTGATTTTGGAGCTCTGTGTTTAGCTCAGTTGGTATTATTACTCTTTCCGTATGTTATAATTATGATGCATATTATGTAGATTTGAGTTGTGATTGAAAAAAGAATAATAAAAGTGAGTATGCTGTAATGTCGTATTGATTTTTGGGTCATTGTTTTATATTTATTATTATTTTTTTGGAGAATTGTTATGTTAATGAGCTAAAAAGGAAGGTTGGTGTTTTGAGAAAGAATTCTTTTTAATTATACTGCTAAAAAAAAGGGGTACTTTATGTAGATTTGAGTTGCTGACTGATTGCAAGCAGTTTATAGGGTTTCAGTTGTATACTTCGGAATTCACTTCAATTTTAGGTAAGAGAAAAGTGAATTCATATTGTACATTTTATGTTATTGACATAGAATAAATATTTAGAAAAAAGAAGAAGATAGAGATCAAAGCAAGTGATTTTGAAGCTTTATGTTCAGCTCAATTGGTATAATTACTCTTTCCTTATATTATAATGCAGATTTATGTATATTTGAGTTGTGAATGACATATTGTAGGGGGTTGGATTCTTTGAGTTACATATATTTTAAAGAAGACTATACGTAGTGATTTCATGAGTTGCAAGTCAGTGATAATTATTTAAAAATAATGAAGAGTGTTTATGAACATTATTTTTTGTTTCAATGCCAACACAAAGGTTTTTGAAAATGTATCAATGGTTGAAAATGTATCAATGGTTTATGAATGAAAATGTATAAGCTGTTTGCTTTATCCATTTTTTTTTAAGAGTGATAATGTGTTCATTGAGGGCAAGTGTTATTTTTTCTTATTTTTTACTGATTTCAGTTTGGATTTTCTTTTATTCATTTACATGTGAATTCCTGTTGTTTCTTTAGCAAACCATATACGCACACTTATTCCTTATCTTTTTGTTCAACTATGACATGTTTCCTTTATAATTATTATCATATAGTCTTTTGTTGAGTGACATTTTGAAAAATAAATCAACAGGGCACTAACCGAACCCCAGGGAAGACTAAAGTTTTTGCTAATTTAAGGGAGATTTCTTTTTCTTTTTTCCTTCAGTTTTTGTATTGGATTTCAAATATTTACTTTTAGATTTGTGGATTATGCTAATTAGGTTATACAACTATTTCTCTTTTGGTCTACAAAACATGCTAATGTGTTTTTATCTTTATTAGTTAAACATGTTGAAAGCCCAATTTTGTCTTGGTTTGATTCTGGGCATGTAATTCTTTGTGTGTGTGGATGATATGGGTTTGTGTTTCCTTCACTACAATAAATTACACATTTGGCGACTAAATTTGGCAACCAAAATAAATTTAGTCCCCAAAAGTGTCATTTTTGGTGACTAAAAAATATATTAGTCAGCGTTGGTTCAAAGTTTAGCTACTATATTAATTTAGTTGAGATATGTTATTTATTGGCGACTAAAAAAAATTTAGTGCTAATATTCAGTAATAGGTGACCAAAAACTTGTTAGTCAGTGATAGTCTATATTTTAGGCTACGAAAAATTTAATTTGATCGTCGTATACAATTATTTGCCGACAAAAGAAAGTTTAGTTGTCAAAGACTACATATTTTTTGGGTTACTCTTTGCCGACCAAAGAATTTCGATGCCAAATATGAGCTTTTCGTGACTAAAAAAATGTAGTAGTCATATAATAGCTGTTCCCAGGAAGCTAATATCTCCTTTTTAACTGCTTAATCATTGTTGGAAACATTATTTTCATTTATTTCCCTTTTGAACTAGAAGAGAGGTAGTAGTCATACTCATACACGAGGAAATACATTTGTTTAAGTCTTATTCAAATATGAATTTAAGAAAATATTAAGACCTTTGTATGGCCGGTCTATTATGAGTCTAGTTTTATAATTGGAATATTTTATTATATAAAAAAATTTGGCGACCATTTTTTATAAGAAAAGTTAGATCGATTTTATAATCATGACTTAGTATTCATTTTAATGAAAATCCCTATTCATGCTTTACTTTTCATGGAAGTAGCCTCTCCTAATCTTTCATCTCTGGTCATATCAAATCGCTATGACATTACCATTTTGCCGCATAAGATGTCCATTCATTCTTTCATGAATTGTGGTGTAGCATGTCCGTGGATGATAAAAGCAGAATGTTAACGATAGCCAAACTCATAATTTGTCAATCGGCCTTATCCTCCTCACCATCTTCTGTCAATATCATGGTCTCTGCAGTGTTCCTCTGCCTCGCGTCCTCTCCCAACACCAACACAACTCCACCATCGCGGCCATCGCAACAACTACCACCCACATTATCAACCTCTCCAAAATAGATATGTGTGTTATATTTTCTGTAATCAATTTCTTAGTCTTTACCATTTCTATATCCAAAAACTAATCTCTTTTTTTGTTTGTCTAAAAAATAAAAAATTAAATGATGAGCTTATATGAGATTCTACTACTCTCTCTCTCTTACCCAATTAGAAAACAACCTCTCCAAAACAGAATGATTATGTAGTTTTATCTGTTTGGTATGTTTCTATTTGGTATTTTTTCACTTTTTTTTTTTTTTTTTGGGCCCAAGTGTGATATATCTTAAGGCACGGGTTATATTCTAATTCTAATGATAGCCAAATTTTTGTTTTTTGCTCAAGAGTGATATAT
This sequence comes from Camellia lanceoleosa, assembly GCA_025200525.1. Taxonomy (NCBI): domain Eukaryota; kingdom Viridiplantae; phylum Streptophyta; class Magnoliopsida; order Ericales; family Theaceae; genus Camellia; species Camellia lanceoleosa. The sequence goes on from CM045769.1 coordinate 170,824,598, forward strand.
CTTCAAGTTTGTTGATCGAATTGAGGTCTTGATCATCATTTCTGTTGGTGGAATTGATCTTGCAATTTATGTGTTAAGTTTTATTAATTTGAATACATTCCTCTCTAATTGATACAATATAAATATCAAAAATCTCTTAAATTATGTTACATCATTAATTGATACATTAGTTAGTACACAATGCATATAACATTATTCTTCTTCAAGTCCCCCCTAACACAGATTAGGTTGGATGCGGTTTGGCTTTTTTGTTTGGAATTTCTGAGCTTATTTTGAAATTATATTATTTAATTTCTTAGTTAAGTAAAATATTTATATAAATAATTAAAATAATTAAATATTGATAATTATATTTTAAATTATATTTATTTTTAAAAAATGACAATAAATATAATTTTAAGAATTTTTTGTAATATAAATTTGATTTAAACTTATATCTATTGATATCTAATCATCTTACTTTTTTGAATAAATATTTCACGGATCTTAAAAATGAAAAGTTTAGATAATCAAAATCAATCCTACCACCTCAAACGTTCTCTAAAGCTAAAATGACCGACTTGAGATAAGTCAAATCCTAATTATTAATATGATGTGATTATATAAAAAAATTATTAGTATGACAATTATTAAGTTGGACGTATAAAGGGTGTTTGGTGTGGATTTTAGACCACAGATTATAGATTTTAGCTTTCAAAAAATTATTTTAGACTGTTTGTTTAAACTTTTATTCATTAACTTCTAATTTTGTAGCTTTTTTTTCCTTGAAGAAAAGTGGTTAGAATCAGAAGCTACTGGGAGTAGCTTCCGCGATTGAGATTAACGGAGGAGATGCAAAATTACTTAAATGCCCTCGCCAATACCCAACTATATAAATCCCATTTCGCAAAACACTATTCATTGCTCACTTGAGAAAGAGATGGAGGCGATTTCCGGCAGAGATTTCTGGTGAGAGCAATTTCCGGCGGAGGCAAACTAGAGTTCTCTCTCTTCGCTATCTCTTCTCTCTATCTATCTATCTATCTATCTCTCTCTCTCTCTCTCTCTCTCCGTCACCACCGCCATCGTGATCTGAAACCCTAACTGGAGCATCGCGATCTGGTCGGAGAACTAGAGCTCTCTCTTTTTGTTCTCCCTTTCTCCCTCACGATCTAAAACTCTCTCTCTGTCACCACTGCCATCACGATCTGAAACCCTAACCGACATGTTGTAATTTGGTCAGAGAACCAGAGCTCTCAATGAACCAGAGCTTTCTCTCTCTCTCTCTCTCTCTCTCTCTCTCTCTCCGCGATCTAGTCTGACAACCAGGCTAAGGTTTTGGTCGCGATCTGGTCGAACCAGGGCTCTCTCTCTCTCTCTCTCTCTCTCTCTTGCGCGCGCGCGCGCGCACACGTATCTCCGACATTGTTTTGACGGTGGCTAGGTCATTGACGACGACGATGAGCCATCTCCGACCTGTACCCAATATTAATATAAAAAATATATACATAATAACAATTTTTATATTAAATCACACTAAAATAATTTTTATATTAAATAACAAATAATATGTAATGAAATATATATAAAATAACAATTTTTATACTAAATAACAAATAATATGTAAAAAATCACAACATTAATATAAATTAGAACATGAATATTAATTGGTATTAATTTTAATGAATTAATAAATTAAACAAAATTAACAAAGAAAAAAGAGAAGAAAAAAGAAAAGAAGAAAAGAAAAGAAAATAAAGATAAAAAGAAAAGAAAAAAAAAAGAGAAAAATATGTATTATAAATGAAATCACAAATTTTATATATTATAAGGGCAAAAAGGACATTACACAACAAAAAATTATTTTACAGCTTATTCAACCAAACATTACTTTGATGATTAAATCTATAATCCCACAGTTACATCAAACAGGTTAACAACTTATATCTAAAGCTATAATCTATAATCTGTTAAGCCATAATCTATAATCACCTTCTCATAGCTATACCAAACGGGGCCATAAGGGCATCTCTGCTGGTTTCTGCGTATCTCGTCCATTCCTCTTTCAACGTTTGGACAATACCCATATCTTCGTCTCTTCACAACGAAGCCAACGCCACCAGATTTGCTTCCATCAAACAGTGCACGTGCCCTCACGCGCCTTCCAAAGCCCAAAGACATCGATTGACGCCTCCACTCTCAAGACACTCAAGACGCATCGTCTCACCGCTTCCTCGGCTTGCCCATCCGCTCAGATCGGTAGTCTTTTCGCGCCAATGCCTCAGCTAATCCGATGTCGACTTGCCCATTGGCTTCCGCATCAGCTACCTTCCCTTGGCTTCTAGTCGGCTTCTCTTAGTTGTTTTCCCTATTCCTTAGCCGTTGACGTCAGCCTACTCGGCCACTGTCTCGCTGCTGACATCATCACAGTCACAGCGTTAACATCAGCCCTATCTGTCCATAAGGTTTTTCAGCCTTCTGAATCTATTGGTGACCTCCGTTTTGGCATTTATGAATCATACAGAGAACATCCAATCTGTTTCTGTTATCCTTGATAGGTCCAATTATGTTAGTTGGGCTCAAGCTCTCTCGAGTTTCATCAAAGGCAAATGCCTTTTGCGGATCATTATTGGTGCTCTTTCCAAACCCAACTAGGAAGAGGATGAGACGGACTCTGCATTCGATGATCATCTTGACGAATGGAAAAGTAAGAATTATCAAATTATCACGTGGTTCCGGGCTATCTCAGTTCCTTTCATTAACCTTCAATGTGGACGCTTTCAGGATGATGACTCCCTTGCCTCTCCTGCCAAAGTAATTTGGGATTTCTTGAAGTAATGTTATTAGACCACTGGACATGCTCATCAATATCAACTGTTGCAGACTCTTCATCACATGCGCCAGGCACCTAATTAGTCTCTCAATGACTTCCTCTCCCAAATGTCATATGTTTGGGACCAGCTCGCTCTTTCTGAACCTCCATGGGCTCATTTTGATTATGCACAGCTATTTATTACTTATCGGAATCATTAGCGCCTATTATAGTTTCTTATGGCTCTTCATAGCACTTTTGAGCCCGTGTGTGCTTCTTTGCTCCATCATTTGCCTTTGCCACTTTAGAGCAAGCCATTACTGAGCTTCTATCAGAGGAGACTCATTTTGGGAGTCTCAGATCTTAAGCCATGGATTCTGTTCTTGCTATGCCATCTTCTCAGAGTTCCTCTTCTTCACAACCAATCATATGCAGTTATTGTCGCAACCGAGGCCTGCTAGCCAATCATTCTCTTGTTCATTGCCAAGTTCGCGAATGCTTGACTTGTCACAAGAATGCTCCAGGCTATGTCCAAAGCAATTGTCCTCGAGCTCCCTCTACTACTTCATCTAAGAAAGGGGCTTCTCATTTTAGGTCTCAGTCTAAATCTGGCCATGGTTCTCACTCTATTGTTATTGTCTCTGAGGGTTCTTCTGCTCCTTCCTTCTCTATGGATGATGTTGAGTCCATTATCTACCAGGTGCTCAACAAATCTGGTACTCCTCCCTCTACTGCTCTTTTAGTAACCTCAAGTAACTCTTTATGGTATTTTGATTCCACATGCTGTAATCACATGACTTCTGACTCCACTCTATTTTCTTCTTTGTCATCATCCTCTTCTACTCCCACTATACACACTACTGATGGTTTTCATATGCCTGTTAATCATATTGGCCAAATCTCTACTTCCATTGTGTCTCTTTCTAATGCTTACCATATTCATTCTCTTAAAATGAACCTTATTTATGTTGGTCAGTTATGTGAACTTGGTCTAACTATTACCTTCTCTGCTAATGGTTGTTTGGTGCAAGACCCTCAGCCAAGACAAATCCTTGGGATAGGCCGTAAGCATGGACATCTGTTCGAGCTTATCCATCTTCGTAGTCTGCACAAATCATCTCCTGTTGCTGCTGCATCTACTATGTCTTCTTTTCATCTTTGGCATTGTTGCTTAGGGCATGTCTCTTTTAATCGTTTGAAAATTTTAGTTTATAGTGGTCAGTTAGGTCGTGTCCGTCTTATAAATGTCGATTGTTTATCTTGTCAAATTGCTAAACAACTTGCCTTACCCTTTAATAAAAGTAATTCTATTTCTACTGCTCCTTTTGATCTTGTGCATTCAAATATTTGGTGACCTTCCCCCACACCTACCATAAGGGATGGGGGTCCAGATATTTTGTGATTTGTGTTGATGATTTTTCTCGCTATACTTGGCTTTTTCTTCTCAAAAATCACTCTGAACTTAAACAGATTTACTATGATTTCTCTGCTATGGTCTAGACTTAGTTTTCTCGTGCTATCAAGCTTTTTTGTGCTGATAATGCTAAGCAATACTTGGATTCCTGATTTTCTTTCTTTTCTTTGGGCGCATGGTACTCTATCTCATCGATCTTGTGCAGGCACTTCCCAACAAAATGGACGAGCCGAAAGAAAGCACCGTCATATTCTAGACACTACTTGGGCTCTTCTCCTCTCTTCTTCTTGTCCTGAAAATTTTGGGGGGAAGCTGCTCTCATCGCCATCCACACCATCAATCGAGTCCCTATCCCTGTAATAGCTAACACTTCCCCTTACGAGCGCTTGTATGGTTCTCCTCTTGATTATGCCACTCTTAAAGTTTTTGGTTCTGCTTGTTTTGTTCTACTTCAACCTCATGAACACGCTAAACTAGAACCTCGTTCTCGTTTTTGTTGTGTTCTGGGGTATGGTATAGAACATAAAGGATATCGTTGTTAGGATGCTATCTCCAAGCGTTTTTGTATTTCCCGTCATGTGGTCTTTTGGGAACACAAAATGTTCTCCACTCTTTTCAAGTTTCACCTCCTGCAGTCCACCCACTCACTGGTCTTCATTGATATTTCTATAGATCTGTTTTCTGATGACTTTAATGCAGATTTTGGGCCCATGCTTCCACAGCCACCTACGCTTATTGTAGGTTCATGAGAGCAAAAGGCAGTGGAACCAACAATGGCCTCATTTGGGAAGTGGCTATTTTAGAGGCTTTTTGGCTTTTTGGCTATTTTAGTAGGCTATTTTAGTTTTTGTGTTTGGGAAGATGAGATTTATTTTTGTTTGAGTTATTGTATTGAAAAGTGTGTTGAAATGATATTTGAGGTTGAAATGGCAAATTTGTCCCTAATCTCATTTTTTCCAAAATTAGTGTAAAGGGGCAAAAGTGTCATTTTGTACCAGTGGGACAGCCATCAAGTGACAGGGGCGGGCTACAAAGCTATTTTCTATAGGTTGCAGAGCTATTTTCTTTTCTCTTTTTTTTTTTTTTTTTTTTTAATAGTTATATCAATGGTTTAGCTACAGTGGTAAGCTAAATGGCTTTTTTTCATCCTCAGGCTATAATAGCCTACTTGAGGACTTCCCAAACACCGCCAATATAATCATGGAGAAAAACAGAAGGTTGTCTTACCCGTGTAGAATGACGCTCAGGTGGTGGAGGAACCTCAATGGAAATAGGTTCCGGAGGAACCTCCACCAGATCTGGAGAAGGCGTAAGGCCATCAGCAGACACAGGATCCTCAGGATTGCACATAACGATGTCTTCCATGATCCAACCAAGCATATTAAGATCAATTGCCACTTCATACAACGACATGTTACTAGTGGCCATGTTTGTCTTCTCTTTGTTACAGCTACTGATTAGACTGCTGACCTCTTCACCAAAGCTCATCTTCCAAGACACTTCTCTGATCTCCTCTCCAAGCTCAAGTTGATATATGACTTACCACTTTGAGCTTGAGAGGGGTGTTAGATATAGATATATATTATTATTTATATTTATCTATTTGTATTGTAGTGTATCTCATCTCCTTTTCTATACTTATCTTTGATGTATCTCTATCTTCTTTTCTACACTTATTTAGGTTTCTTCTTGGCCTATAAATACAGGCTTCTTATATTTCATTATACAATTCAATATACAGTCTCTCTACTCTCATAACAGGGGGAAAATGATCAGCTCTGTGGTGTATCCTCCTGTGGTGGTATCCAATTATGAAGCTTTCCAAAAAAGGGTGATACAAGATTGCAGTTTCCAAGAGTTGAGGTACTTTGGGTTACAATAACAATCCTGCTGCAAATGCTGTGTGTTGGTGTTAGTGTTTCAGCAGATGGCACTTAACTTACTCAGAGATTTGTTTGTTTTGCACTTTCATTCTGACAAGTGAGAGATTTCTGATATTTGTTTGATTTAATTGTAGTTTACTTATTATACTAGGATCTTTTTAATGCAATTTCTGGACTTAACGTTTCTGTGGTTCATGCTGAACATAGAATCTTAAATATATAGGAGTTTGGGTCCTAAAACTTTGACATTACAGTGAAGCCATTGGCTCTCCAAATTAGACTGTTTTAGATATCGGTTGATTCGTATCAATTTTATGATTTTTTAAATATAAATACACCTGGTATACTGGTGAGTACGAAAATTAAATGCGTTCGCAATAGGAATCGGTTCATTGGTATTCATGACGCGATTCAGAACTAATACAACTGGCTTGACTGCTATAAACTCTTTTTCACAAGAGTTGATCCAACCGGTACCAAAACTTCTGGATTTAGTGGCCGCATGAAGTGAGAAGGGTGTTGCAGAAAGATCTGCACTTCCCTTTTACAACATAGGAGGGGGGAAAAAGTTTAAAAAATAAAAACAAATCATACAAAAAAATCAAAAATTCATTCTCATTCTCTTTGATTTGTACACGATTTTTGTAAAAAAACTACAAAAATATTTTCAAATACTTCAATTTTTTTACCTCATTTTAGCCAAAAACTAAAACTAAAACTAAAAAATACTAGAACAAAATTTACTATACATAACATAATGCAACTTCCTCCATTGTAAGAGTTGCGAGAATTGTTACATGGAAAATCTGGATTACATCATTCAATAATGGATTGCACAAAAATATATGATTTTTTTTTTTTTCATTCATAAGTAAAAATGTAGGGCAAAATTCATTTTACTTTGTGGCATGATTTGATAGTACTTCATCTCCTTATCTTTTAAAAATAGTCATATGCTCATGTTGACGCTATATTTTGTTTTCCTGTCGATGACCAATTTATTGTGACTAAATCTAATCTTATTGAGATAGCTACAGGCCAAAAAAACAATCCATTATAAATGACTGTAAACTAAAGAAATTTGAGAAGTCTGTCGATAGATTTGTGATCTATAGATCAGCCACAAATTATTTCTTATTGCTTTTATTGTTGTTTATGCTTTATATATATATATATATATGAATGCATGTATGCATATATATATAATTCAGGGAATGTTCTCTCTCCAGCCCTATTGTTATTCCATCGCCAGCAGCACTATCATTTATGCTCACACAAATCTATCATTTATATGGGGTTCAAACTAAGTTCAAAGGGTTCTCTCTCCACTCTAAGTAGGCTTCAAATCAGGTCCAAAGGCTTACCGTCATACCCATCTCTGTATGGCTTTCAAGCATTGAATTTGGTTAAAAACGTGATAAATTCAATATATTATATTTAGTGGATCGATTCAATTTTTTGTATGAATAAAATACACAAAGTATTTAATAAAATAAACAGTTTGGATCATTAAAACGGACCAAATAATATCTTTAGATTGGTGGGAATCAGGGCTAGGCGTAGGGCTATCCGAACCGCACAACCCGTCCAACCCAAATCGATCCGCATACAAATGGGTAGTTTCGCAGAAATAATGTGAGGGGATGCGATTTGGAATATGGTATGATTGCAGGTTGTGAGCGGGTTGCGAGTTTAACCCGCACATGCAAGAACCCGTATGTACTTAGACTCTCTTTTTAATTTGTTTTTTTTTAACTTAGACCGTTATCATTTTATTATTACATTTTTTCTGAATGTAAAAGTTAATGGAGAATTACTTTTAGGAAAGTTTAGAATTTTGAATGATTTTACTTTAATTGTATTATTGGGTAGTAGAGAGTGAATGAAAATGATGATCTAGTTTAAGATTTTGAAAGATGTGCTTATATTAGTTTATGATTTGATTTGGAAGTCTAAGATTTTGAATAATTTGTTTGTGTTAGGAATTGATTTTGTTATATTTTTAATTTTATAAATTTTAATTCATTAATTATTAATGTTAGAGAATTTTAGAAAATGGGGGAAAAGGGCCCAAAAAAATATTTACAAAATGGGAAAAAAAGGCTCCAAAATAAACTTTTAAAGAAAAAAGTCTACTCCACAAACCATCCGCACATCTGCAAACCCTATGTGCACAAACCGCAACCCGCATTGCGGGCGATTGTGGGATTGGATTTTTCCCAAACCACATATATGCGAACAGACTCAAACCGATCTACAAACTATTCAAAACTGAACCGCGACCACCCCTAGTAGGGATCCTCCTTTCTTATAAAAATATATATTTTTTGAGATTTTGAAAACAAAATCTATATTAACTATGAAATTTAAAAAAAAAAACAAATAGATCTATCTATCCCATTTTAAAATTAATTTATGACAAGCAAATAATCTATATTGACTATGAAATTTAAAAAAAAAAAACCAATAGATCTATCTATCCCATTTTAAAATTACTTTATGACAAAAACTAATTCCAAAACAATTCATGGCCAGGTAACAAACTGTATATTTGGTATCATGACATAATTATTTATTTATTTTCTTTTTGATGATGGGTAATTGGCAACTTCTGCTCAAGCATTATACCCTAGAACTACTGCCCGCATATGGCAAAGTTATTAAAATCAAATAACCATAGTAAATTTTGATGTATCTAAAATAAAATAAAAATTCACCATCGTTATCTTCATGTCTTTGTGTGTGTGGAGGAGAGTTCGGTTTCGTCTTCTTAGCCCTGAAAACCCCTCTTAACCAATTTTTAAATCTCTAGATTTGTGAGTAAACTTAAGTCAGCAGTTCCATGGCCCGTCAGCAATTGCAGTTTGTGGGTCCCACTGTGTGTTCAAAACTTAAGTCGGCAGTGATATTATCATTTAGAATAAAATTATACATTAATTGGTATATCAATTACTAATGAATGATATAATATAATTTTAGAGACTTTTAATTTTTATAATTTGTATAATGAGTGAGATCTATAATTTTAAAATGACAACAACATAATATATATTAATATATTAATTAATATATCAATTGATACATATAAAATCACTTATAATTACAATAAATTTTTTCTCCAGAAAACCACCTCCCAGTCCCAATCATGTTTTTTTATAGGGGTATTTTTTTTCAGGTCCTTGGTATTATGATTTTAGAGCATAAAGGATACCAAATATTTTCATAATGTCTAAGGTCCATCAACAATATTATCATAATGTCTAAGGTCCCTCAACCTTGATCCAGAGATATTTCAGTCCAGAGAAAATTGGTCCTGAGAAATTCTGGCTCAAAGAAATTTGGTCCAGAGAAATTTCAGTCCATAGAAAATTGGTTAGAGAAATTCTGGCCCAGAGAAATTTCTCTCAACCAAATTTCTCTGGATGAGTTTCTCTACTTTTCTTCTCATTTCCCATAATTTCTCTCATTTTACTTACATCCAAGGCTTTTACATCTCAATAGTTGAACCAAAAGATACAGAGAAGAAATAGCAGAGACTATGATAGTGTATTATTCTCAGAATTTCTCTGGCCCAATTCTTCCTAGAATTTCTCAACATTTCTCTAATGCATTGGCTAAGTCCCAGAGAAATTTTAAATTTCTCTGGTCCAATTCTTCTCAGAATTTTTCTAGTCCAATCCTTCTTAGAATTTCTCTGATGCATTGACTGACTGGAGGAGTGGTTGATGGAGAAAATTCAATCCAGGGAATTTCTCTTTTGAAATTTCTCTGAGTTGAGAATTTCTCTAGACCAAGGAAGAATTTCTCTGGACTCACTTTAACTCAGAAATTTTTTTTGAAAGCCAGAGAAATTTTCCTCACCAGTCTAGAGAAATTCACTCAAATCAGAGATCTTCAACTCCTACATTTGAATTTGAATGGAGAGGTTTGACAAAATGTTTCAACAAATAGTAAGGCATTAATATATGAAATACTGAGCAAGATTTGAAAAACTCAGCAAGATTCCAAAAATAATTTTGTAAAATTCAAGGATTTATAACAGAGGAGGAATAGTAGGTATAGCATATCAATCAACATAAGAACTGCAAATTTACAAAAGGATTTGGAAGTTTCATGAACATGCATGATAAATAGCTATATCAACATTATCTCTCCAGAGAAATTTTGAAATTTCTCTAGATCAATCCAGAAAAATTTTAGTTCAAACCTAGAGAATTTCTCTGGGGATACCACTCACCACTCCAACCTTCAACTTTCCTCTGCTTCACCACCCTCTCTTTCACACACACACACACACACACACACACATATATATATATATATATACTGCACATAATCATCATCAAAGAACAAGACAAGAAAACAAATATATACAAAAATGGAAAAAAAAAGGACACTCATATATTATCAACGATTTTACACCAGAAAAAAGAAAAAAAGAAACGTATAACAATCACCTGAAATCTGCACATATAGTAATCGTCGCCAAACAGAGCTTGGAGAGATTGGAGAGGTTTAAAGGAAGGATGCCTAGGTTGAAAAGGAACGCTCATGTTGACAAGAGCTTTGATTCGGTCAAGGCGGAGCAAACAGAAGGCCCAGGCGATAATGGCGCCCCAATCGTGACCGACGAGGAAGATCTGGTGGAGATCCAAGAGTCGAGATCGCCGATGATGTGGAGGACGGTGTAGTTGGTGGCGGAAGAAGGAGCATCAGTGTTGCCGTAGCCGCGGAGATCGGGGGCAATTGCTCTGTAGCCGGAAGAGGAGAAAGAAAGCATCTGGTGGCGCCATGAGTACCATAGCTCAGGGAAGCCGTGAAGAAAGAGGTCAAATTTATCTGTGATATGTTTAGGGATCTTAGACATCAAAAAATAATTATGTAGATCTCTTCCATTATGAAAAGTGGGAGAGGGATCCTAGACCGATTTTCCCTTTTTTATATCCAGTATGAAACCGGCCAAGAGAACCCCCGCCAACACATTATTTTCAAACCTCAACTCCAGTATGAACAAGTACTTTTTTTGTTTTTTTTTTTTGTTTTTGTGAACTCAAGTTGAACGAGTACTCTGATCTCTATTAGTGGGTTCAAATTGGGTCCCAACTTCCGAAGGTCTAACACTAAATAAAAAAAGAAAAATTATAAATACACTTTTTAAAATTTGATTAAAATAAAAATTATTACTTATAATTCTAGAAATTACTTTTCACTTTTGAAATTTTAATTTCATAACAAAGCGTTTCTTTTATTAATAAATTATCAAGTTAATTAATAATTTTTAATTATGTTAGAAATATATTTCAATTAATAATTGAAGTAATTTTATTATTGTATATGAGAACAATTATGAATTTCATTTTTTTTTATAATTCTGTTAAATAAAAAATTCTGACAAGAGATATTTGTAATTTCTCAAATCACAAGGAGTAATCTGTACTTTAAACAAACCCCAGATGGTGCATTTATAATTTACTCAACAAAAAAAACTAAAACATGAAGGTGCCATTTGGTAACACTTACGTTTTCAGTTTTCTGTTTATATTTATAAAAATTTAAAAAACTCAAATAAAAACTTGTTTGGTAAAATTTTTGATTTATAAATCAGTGGCCTCAGTTTATAAATTTAGCCAAAAAATGAAAACACAAAAAATGTGTTTCCGTTTTGAGTTTTTGAGCTTTTTTTTTTTTACCACCCAACACTAGCCACCACCCGCCACCATTTTCCACCACCGTCTTCTGCCACCACCACTCACCACCCACCACCCACCACCCACCACCGGCCACCACCACCCACCACTTTCCTGCCACCCATTCGCTCCCACCACCCACCCCTCGCCACCGCCACCGCCACCACCACCACCTGCCACCCACCACCACCACCACCACTACCATCACCCATCACCCATCACCCACCCGCCACCCACTTGCTACCACCACCCACCACCACCACCCACTTGCTACCACCGCCACCACACCCACCCAACCACCACCACCACCACCACTACCACCCGTCACCTATTCGCCACCACCCACTACCATCCGCCACCCACTTGCCACCGCCACCAGCCACCACCACCCACTCGCTACCACCCGCCACCATCACCTAGCCACCCACCACCCGCCATTCGCCACCCACCTACCATTACCACCCGCCACCCGTCACCCGCCACCACCACCCACTCACTACCATCCGCCATCACACCCACCCACCCACCCACTACCACCACCAGCCACCTACCACCCACCACCACCCGCCATCCGCCACCCACCTTCCGCCACCACTAGCACCACTACCACCCACCACCCGCCACCGTCACCCACTCATCCACCACTACCACCACCCACCCGCCACCACCCACTACCACCAGCTACCCACCACCCACGGTCACCACTTTCCACCACCGTCTTCCACCGCCACTTGCCACCACTAGTCATTTCTCACTTTTTTTTATATTTTTAAATTTTTTAAAACATTTTGTCAATTACCAAATGCGTTTGTAGTTTATGTTTTTCTAAAAATAAACAAAAACTAGTTTATAAATTTTTTGTAAATATAAACTGAAAATGTAAACGTTACCAAACACACCCGAAAGATTTCATTTGACAACTTAACACTATTTAAAAAGTTAAAAAAATAAAAACAAATCATACAAAAAAAAAATTCATAAATTCATTCTCATTCTCTTTGATTTTTACACGATTTTTGTAAAAAACTATAAAATATTTTCAAATACTTCAAATTTTTTTACCTTATTTTTGCCAAAAATAAAATATAAAAAAATACTAGAACAAAACAACTTGCCTCCAATTCTTAATTGGACTGGATGGTGCTATTGGGCCCGTAAGCGCCCACCACCGGTCCTGTTTTGATAATCCGAACCGTTCAATATGTAGAACTCGTTAAATACTATATGCTTGTAAAAAATCACGTTCATCATATATCGATAGATATGTGATCAAATCAGTTTTGTATTAAAAAAATAGACGGTGAAAAAATTAACGGTTGACAAAAAATTGATATGATTAGATAGCTATCGATATCCGATCAACGTGATTTTTTACAAGCATATAGTAATAGATGAGTTCTACACATTGAACAGTTCGGATTATCAAAACGAGACCCGTGGTGAGCCCCCACGAGCCGAACAGTACCATCTAGTCTGATTAAGGACTGGAGGCAAGCTACTCCCATATAACAAAATGCAACTTCCTCTATTGTAAGAGTTGCGAAAATTGTTACATGGAAAATCTTGATTATATCATTTAATAATGGATTGCACAAAAATATATGAAATTTTTTTCATTCATAAGTAAAATTTAGGTCAAAATTAATTTTATTTTTCTGTGGTAGGATTTGATAGTAGTTTACCTCCTTATCTTTTAAAAACAGTCATATGCATATTTTGTTTTCCTGTCGATTGTGACTAATTAATTGTGACCAAATCTAATCTTATTAAGATAGCTACAAGCCAGAAAAACAATCCACTACAGATGACTGTAAATTGAAGGAAATTTGAGAAACGTGTTGACAGATTTATGATCTATAGATCAGCCACAAATTATTTCTTATTGTTTTTATTGTTGTTTATGCTTTATGTATATATATATATATTATATGAATGCATGCATGCATATATATAATTCATGACAATATGCTTTGTCAGCATAGGAATATATATAACATTTTATATGTATGTATGCATGCATGTGGTATATATATAATTGGTAATTTAATTGGTTTTGCCAGTTCAACCTTTTGTTCGAAAGAAAGGTGCTCACTAGATTAATCATCATCTGATCGTGTGGCCTATCGACAGAGAAGAATTGATCGCTTGTCGATTAGCCACAATTAATTTTACTATTATTATTTTATTGTGCAAAAAAGTAGAAGTATAAAGTGGCAACCAGACACGCGTATCACAAATAATTTTTAAGGAATTGTGATGTGGCATGATGAGTGTACCAATGAAGTGGCATGATGATATATTAAATGGAGAGTTAGAAGAGTTAGCTATTGCATCTACAAAGTGGTTCTTATCAAACATGGGATATGGATAATCTTGAGGAAATCATGACATATTGAGGAATCGTGGGCTTGTTAAGGAAATCGTAGGCTTAGATTATCTATCTCTCATGTGGTTGAGCCTATAAATAGGCCAAGAGAGATGCAAAGATTAATCATCTCAATCACTCACAATTCATGATATTAACTTCTAGTTAGGAGTAGTTGAATTAGTAATGTTAGGAGTAGATCAGTGTTAGTTGTTTTTCCAATTCCTATTTCTTTCTTCTGTCGATTGCTGTATTTTTTAGTTCTTTGTTTTTGTTTAAGTTCATGCAACTTATGACAACTGGCAATTTATTTGAATAATACATATTCTATTTTGTTCTATTTCTTTTTTATTTAATTACTTCCAGGGAAGTCGCTAATCTATTTAAGGCATAAAACTCAACCACAAGTCTAATCTGTTTGTGTTTATGTGAAAATTCATTCAAGTCTGTCAATCAATTACTATCAATTGGGCTTAAACCAAATTTTTGCCAACATAAATTGGCACGCCTAGTAGTACCATTCTAACTTGGAGTAATGACAATGACAAAGCAAATTAATGCATATAAAATCATGCCCTCAAGTGGCATGTTTACACCTTGTGAACCCAAGGATGCAAGCTGTCAATAGAGTGGTAGTGTTCCAATGGATACAAATTATTAGTGGAATGTCTCATATTCTAAAAATTGTCAGTGTTATGGTGGTGGTTCTACCGTTTATTCCCAACATAATGGCATGACAAATGATTGCGAAAAGAATGATTTGGCATTGTGAGGGTTAAATTTATTGGTGCGAGAGTGAAATTTTAGCCCTAAAAGAAGAAATTAATTCTCTTTATAGGTAAAGATTTCAAACAATTTCATCATCTCCGTATTATTTAACGCAAAGAGATTTAAATTACTGTAATACAAAAATTCATCAACTTAAAGGCCAAATTCTTCTAATGAGTTAATTATTTAAAAGTCCTATTTATAAATATTATGGTTGCTCAGGTTCTATCTAAGATTTTTTGAATCAATAAATCCTATTTAGTAAAACTGGGAATATTATCAGTCTTTCTCAATTTTTAAAACTAAAAATATTATCAATTTTGCATATTAATGTTTTAGATAATTGTTTCACTAACTGAGAAAACAAAAATAGAACATGAGATTAAACGTTTTTGCCCTTCTACGTATTGGTTTGATTCAATTATCCAATAAAACTACGAATATTATCAGTTTTTTCATTTTTAAAGTTTTTTTCCCCCCAATTTTGCACATCAATGTTCCATCATCATGTTCCTTTATAGAGACAAAATTTTCAGTTTTGCATAAAAAAATAATTCAGTTTTTTCAATTTTTTTCAAAAAAAAAAAGTATTTTTTTCACATAATTTTTTTTTATTTATAGTTTTTTCAATTTGAAAGTTGATATTTTAAAGTTTTGAAAATCAAAATAAATGTCAAATCATCATATTCTTTTATATATAATCATAAATGATGAACAATCATTGTTTAAAGAGCAATTCCGACTATTAAAAATTTAATGGGACTTGAAGGTCTAAAAAATCTTAGTTACGACTTAATGGAATATAAGTTCATAAATTAGGCCTTGTGTGTAAATGCCCCTTTTCTAATTGATGAAGAATTGATATTGGAAGCAAAAATTAGAAAGCATAATGATCAATGAAAAATTAAGGTATGAAAATAATGTGGCTCATAGGATTAATGCATATATTTTTGAAAAGCCAATCATTCATGAAGAGCTAATGTATGTAGCTCTATGGATTAGCACACCAAGTCATGAAAATAATGACTTTTGAGAATTTTCATAGGCCATAAATGGCTAAAATTAAAAAGCAACCCATTCTCTCAAAAAATATTGAGAATTCTAATGATAAAGGTTCACTTGGGAGGCATGATGTTTTGCCAAACATAGCAAAGATTGACAAGTCGTTAATGGTTTAAAAGAGAAGAACACCCCCTTTTCTCAAAAACTGTTAATAATTCATCACAAAATAATGATAAAAATTCATTTGGGGGCATGATTTTAAGCTAATGATGGTTGAAAATTGTGATGCCCCAAAAATTTGGGAAATTTTGGAGCATCACAAAAATTCTGAATGTTGGGGCCATGATTTTAGGCCAAAGGTGGTTGAAAATTATGAACAATCTACGTTTATTGGATGCGAATTTTTCGACATTGTTCAAGGTGTCAAAATTTGTGAATTTTTCATGACATTCAATTGTGTGGGTTTTGGAATCCAACATTCACTTTGGATGTATGGGTCACACCAGAAGTTAGCCTTTGTGATATGGTTCGAAAAACAACAATGGTCAAAAAATGTTATTTTAGTTGGCCTAGATTTTTGTCATTTAATTCATTTAAGACCAAATTTACTTTTACCTTAAATAAGGGGCATTGTTGACATCATATTTTGTTTTTCTATCGATTATGACCAAATCTAATCTTATTATAGCTTGTCGATTAAATAGTTACAAGCCAAAAAAATAATCCACTACACATGGTTGTAAACTGAAAGAAATTTGAGAAGCCTGTCGACGGATTAGTGATCTGTCCACAAATTATTTCCAATTGCTTTTATGGTGTGCATGCTTTATATATATATATATTATAAATACATGCATGTATATATATAATCGGCTTTGTATATATATATAAATACATGCATGTATATATATAATCGGCTTTGTCAGCATAGGAATATATATATATATATATAATATTTATAGGTATACATGCACGCGATATATAGATGATTGGTGATTTAGTTGGTTTTGCCAACTCAACCTTTTGTTCAAAAGAAAGGTGCTCACTAGATTCATCATCATCTAATCATGTGGCCTATCGGCAAAGAAGAATTGATCGTCTGTCGATCAGCCACAATTAATCTTACTATTATTATTTTATTGCGTAAAAAAGTAGAAGTATAAAATAGCAACTACACATGTGTATCACATATAATTTTTAAGGAATGCTAACGTGGCTTGATGAGTGTGCTAGGTGACATGATGATATATTAAATGGAAAGTCATAACAGTTAGCTATCACAGCTATTTGAAAGTTAATTGCTTAGATTAAGAAGTCAAGATCAAGTCAAACACAAAATCTACAAAGTGGTTCTTATCAAATATGTGATATGGATAATGTTAAACAAATCATGGCATATTGAGGAATCACGAGCTTGTTGAGAAAATCGTGAGCTTAGATTCTCTCTCTCTCTCTCTCTCTCTCTCTCTCTCTCTCTCTCTCTCTCTCTCGTGTGGTTAAGCCTATAAATAGGCCAAGAGAGATGCAAAAATCAATGATCTCAAACAACTCATAATTCGTGATATTAACTTCTAGTTAGGAGTAGTTGAATTAACAAATTTAGGAGTAGATCAGTGAAAAATCTAAAAATCCCCTAGATATTGATTTGTGATTTTGTATTAATTTTAATGAGCAAATAGCAATCCCAATCAAACAATCAAAGACAAATCAACACAACGATTTTACGTGGAAAAATCACAATTAGAGCACCTCCAATTGTGATAAAAAAAACCACGAGCAGAAGCCACAAAACAATCCACTAAAAAGACATAAAGGAATTACACAAGTGTACTTTCAATTACCTAGCGAATCTACGCCCGAATTGAACCGACCCAAATGTGCCTCTTCCACCACCGTCTTCACCTCGGAGTTGTCTTGCCCAACGTTAAATCCACAATGCCGATGTCAAATCATGACGATGAGCCACTCCAGAATCCACCAAAACTTCAGGCTCGAATTTCTCGGAATCCACCGAAGAATAACACTCTCTTTTGCATTGAATAAATAAATAATCCTTTGATGTATATTTCTTAAACCATGAGTTGAATACTCAATTAAACATCAAAGAAACCAAGCAAAGAAGCTCCAGATATAAACCCTAATATCTAAGAAGAAGATTTGGAAGCCGTACCCTAAAATCTGACTGAAACACATATTTATAGAAAACTGAATCGCGTTCTCCGCTCGAGTGCAAGAATGGCCACTCGAGCGGGCCTCGCTTGAGAGCAGGAAAGTTCGCTCGAGCATAAAATCCCAACTTCCAGTAGTTTTACAGATAGGTCAAACTTCTGGAACCAAACGTTTTCTGCTTGAGCGCACAAACAATCGCTCGATCCCCGACATAGTCAGTGAAGTGGCAAACATAATAGGACTTCAGATCACAAACTCCTCTGCATGGGCACAATTCGGGTTGGATTCACATTTAAAACTCATAGCCTCACTGAAATAAAAGATTGAATACCATTATAATTGAAAGGAGTTTTGTCAAACGGGATTGCCAAGAATAAAAACTGTGTGAGTGATTTTCCGATCACACTGCCCTCCTTAGTAATCCAGCTGTAGAACACAGGTAGAATAGATGGCACCCTGCTGTCCTGCACAAAAAGAAAAGGCTCCAGCGGTGGTTCTTCCACCCGGGGGCACTCCGACGATCAAGTCAGTATATCTCTCAAAGATAATCAAGTATTCAACTCACAAGCTTGAGTATAAAAAGCATACCTTAGACCCATGGGGGTGCCTCTCTTTTATAGCCAATACAATCCTAGTCCCAATAGGATCCTAACTCTAATAGACTCAGGATTACTGCTAATCTGGAACTTCCAGTGGGATTAGGATAAACCCTCTAAGAGTTTCATCTTTACCCAAACTGAAGTCTTCTCTCAATCTAGGACTCTTGTCCTTTATCCGCTTATCTCGGATTTTGATATCTTCGGAGATAACCTCGGCAACTCTAAGATCACCTCAGCGTAATTACCACGACACGTGGCACCTCGGCTGGCACCTCGGCGTCACCTTGCCACGTGTTGGTACTCAGCAAATATATCTCCACAACTGCCCCCTAGGTTCTATTACCTCGGTATTCTGAGGCGATGGAACCTATATTGATCCTCTTTCTCATACGTCGGCTTAAGAACTTCTCAGCCGAGGTCTTTCAATTCAGGCCGACATGTCTTATTTTAAGAACAAGAATTTTAAATGAACTCTCCCTCACGCATGAGCTATCATGCATCACTTTTCAACCGTTTCACTTACGTGTTATATCTCTATTGGCCCGTGTCTGTGACGCGCTTGTAAGCCGTCTTTCAGCTGTCTGCGCCACCTGACGCATGCGATTTTCCAGGCACACTAAATGTCTTATTTTGCCGCCGTTTCACATTTTAACAAAACTTTTCCATCTTTCCTTTTTTCCTTCACTTTTGCATATCAATTTTCTCTTGCTTTCTCTCTCTTTAAACTCGTTCCTTTGAATCTGCCATTGTTTAAGCTCAAGCTCGCAGAATCGTCTTCATTCTTCCATTCTGCGAAGCTCTCGCCATCGTTTCAACCGTAAATGCATCCTCGGCAAATTTCATTCCAAATTTCACCTTGTCTGGTAAGCAACTGGCCCTTCTTTTCCCAGTCTTTGATCGTTTCTGGAATTTCCTATTTTTACTGTTCTGTTCAAGCATTTAATTTGTGAATCATTCACCTGAATGCATCTTATTTCATGATTTTGCTCATGTCATGAACACTTGCACTGTTTCACCACTGTTCTCGGCCTTCAACTCTTTGTATTCTTTAGGCTCTTGACAGCCCACCCTCGTTCTTGATTCTGAAAACTTGTTCTTGTTTCTTGTTTTCTGTGTTTTTCCCAGATTCGAGCCTCCAATCTTTGCTTTCATAGATTTAAGGTTGGGATTTGTTTATAGAACCTTCAATTCTTAGGAAAAACTGAAACAATCCTTACCAGTATATACCTAGGTTTAAGCCGAGGTCCTAATAACCCTTTAAAAGCACTCTGTTTCTGTAGTCAATTACCTTTACACCAAAATCATGGGTATGTGGAGACATAGGGTAAACACCCCAACCAAACTCGAATTCTTTAGGCAAGAGTTCTCTATTCCTGATGATGTTCAGCTTAGGCTAGCTGGGGATGATGATTCCATCATGCCTACAGATAATACGATGCCTTTCCCTATTGTAGCTTTTGTTGAATGTGGACTTCAGCTCCCACTTAATCCCCTCTTTCGTGAAGTTCTTCACTACTACACCCTGAACCCTATGCAACTCACCATTAACTTCTATAGAGTGGTTAATGGTATCATAGCCTTAGCCCGGCAGGAGAATATTAGGATCACCCTCGCCGACATCCAATACTGTTATACTATGTGCGCCCTTAACCTGAAAGAAAAAGGTTATGTGTATTACCTCAAGCCGAGGTCTACTGAATTCAAAATTGTAGCCGACCTCCCAGACTCTAACAAAGGGGCTAGAGATGATTATCTTATTGCTTTTGGAAATTGGGTGTTTGGCCCAGACGAAAATGTCCATCTCTACCCTCTTCCTCGAACGGTTAAAGAGGGCAAGGGTAAGAGCCCAGTGTCAATCACTTAGTTGTTCTTTCCATATCCTCAAGATTTTGTCTGTCTCTAATGTCGTGTTCTTCTTTGCAGACGTTCGCAAGCCACCAAAGGACTTCCGCCAGTCCTATTTTCTTGGAAAAGACCTAAAGAAGCTCCTAGACCTTCCGATTCACAAGCGCAAGGCTCCATTGGTACTGAATTTCATCCCAACGTACAAATCTACTTTGCCCAACGTTCCAAGGAGGGTGAAAAAGAGCCTTTCTCCACCTACTGCCACAACTCAAGTCGCTTCCTCATCCCGAACAGATCAATAGTCCACATCTGACCCAACCAATCAACCTTCCACCTCGGCACCATACTTGGTACCTATTCCTGAAAGAAAACGCCGGCGCAGACTGGTCAAAACTGCCGAAATGGTTCGCCCAAAGCTTGTCGCCCGAGATCTCCTAACCGACCTACCAGTTGATGTCGATGTTGTTCCAACCCAAACGATGCCCCCACCAAAACCAAAAAGAACAAAGAAGGCTCAGCCAAAGACCAAAGCTACTGAGGCTGAGGTTGAGGATGTTTTTCCCATCTCACAATTAGCCGAAAGCCAGAAGACTACTTCTACTTCAGTAAAAAGGTCTGCTGAAACTAAACCAGCAGAGTCCGAGAAATCAAAGAAGCCGAGGTCTTCTTCTGCGACGACTTCAAAGTCCAAGGTACCAAATGTCCCCTGGACGCCTACGATTACTCTGGAGAATAAGCCTGTACTGGCCAGTGATAGCGCCGACAATATAAATATCGGCGTTGCACTCAGTACAGCTCTTCTTCTTCCAGGTGATTTGGAAAAGAATGCTGAAATAAGTGAGTACGAAAATTATGCTTTTATGCTTCAACGTTGTGTGCAAGTAAGTGTCTTCACTTGGTAACTTGTTTTATCCTCATCTCTCCATACTTGTAAAATTCTGTAATAACTTTTTGCTTTGTGTTCTTTCAGGCTGTCCAGCATGCACATTCCTTCTCCATGCAATCCCTTGAGACCAGGGAGAAGTTAAATGACTTAAAGAAGGAGTATTCTGCCCTCCAGAAGATCAATAAGGGCCTTCAAGCAAAAATGAAGAAATTGGAAGATCAAGCCGAGGCTGCTACTAAAGCCCAAACTTTGGCTGAAGAAAAAGCTAAATCTGCCGAGGCCATTAAGAATGTCGCCGAAGCTTAAAAGAAAGAGGCTGAGGAAAAAGCAGCCCAAGCCGAAAAGGAACTCCAGGAGGCTTTGGCCACCAAGGATTAGGGGTGCAACTCGGGCGGGCTCAACCCGAGCAACCCGAGCTCAGCCTGAGTTTTTTTAGGGCTTGGGCAACTATATCTTGTAATCTGGATGGACCTGGGCAGATTTTTGATGCCCGAATTGTAATTTGGGCCGGGCTTGGGCAGAACCAATGGCCAACCCGAGCAACCCGAACCCGAATTAAATTTAATATATTATATAAATTATATAATATATATAAATTAAGTAAAAGAGTTAGTCTTAATTTTTAATTTTTATTTTTTGGTGACCAGAAAATAACTTTGAATAATTCTCAATTCTTTGTTAATTATCAATTCTACCTACAGGTTTCAAAACAAATCTACCTACAAGTTTCTGGGCAATTCGAGCTAACCCGAGTTCAAAATACAAAGCTTGGGCTTGGGCAAAGAAAGCTCGGGTTCATGTTCGGGCTTGAGCCTTGCTCAAGTAATTGGGGCTTGGGTAGACCCCCAACCCGACCGAACCCGCCCGAGTTGCACCCCTACCAAGGATGCCGAGATCAAGGCAGCTGATGAAAAGGCATACGCCTAAGGCATGACCGACGTTACTGAGGAATACAAACTTTAAGTCAGGCAGGCATGCAACAGGGGCTTCTCCCTTGGTTGGATGTCTCTTGTCAAGAAGCTTAACATCCCAGATGACTCGCCATTGCGCAAGGCCGATGCTATTCCTCTGCCATTCCCTCCTCCTCCACCTCTAAGTCAAACTGAAGATGAAGATGAATCCGAGTCTGAAGCCGAGGATGAGAATAAGGATGATGATGATGCTCTAGTGAGGAAGCCCAAGGATACCAATGAGACCAAGTCTCCTCCTCAGGGTGATCAAGTCCTTGACTTGACTAATGAGGAAGATGATGAGGTCATTAAAGAGGCCACTCCTGAACAAGCATTATCTGATGTCCCCTTGGTTGAAAAAAGTCTTGATCAAACAGTCGCAGAAATTGATGCCGAGATTGTGGCAGAAAAAGACGCCGAGGTTGTGGAAAAAGATGCTGAGGTTGTGGCAGAAAAAGATACCGAGGTGGTTCTCCCAGAGTCCTCCGAGGTCCCAGCCTAACCATCTGTTGATGTTAAA
Source organism: Camellia lanceoleosa (assembly GCA_025200525.1). Taxonomy (NCBI): domain Eukaryota; kingdom Viridiplantae; phylum Streptophyta; class Magnoliopsida; order Ericales; family Theaceae; genus Camellia; species Camellia lanceoleosa. The sequence goes on from CM045769.1 coordinate 170,847,477, forward strand.
GAATCTTGAATGTCTCTTGTACTCTTTTTTTTTTTGTATTTTCTTTTATTTGCTGGACTATGTAAGCTCCATTCCATGGCCGATGTGCCTTCTTTGTACACAACTGTGACTACTTTTGTCTGTATGCTTTAGTCTTTTAATTTCTTCTTGATTGCTTCTGCATTGTTCTATACTTAGAATATTTTACATGTCTTTCATACTTTGCCTCTTTTGTGCAATCTTCTCTTGGTTACTTACCTCAGGTATAATAACTATAAGTCTTACTTCGGCAAGATACTGACCTGCAATCTTTTCATAAATTTTAACAAATATAAAATATAAACTTTTCAGTGTAAGCTTTGCAAACTTTTCTCAAGTTGCAACAAATGTGTAAATAGTAATTTCACTCTAGCCCACTTGTAAATTACTACAAATTTCAACGAGGACTAGCATATACAGTAAACTTTTCTCAAGTTATAACAAGTGTTAAACAGTGATCTACTTGTAAATTGCTACAAATTTCAACAAGGGTTTAAACAATATATTTTAGCTTTTACCTCAACCTGTAAATTGCAGCAAATTTCAACAGATGATCATATGTCGGCTTAACTTCAACTTGTAAATTGAAACAAATTTCAACAAGTGTTAAGCATCTTTTTTGGTTTAGCCAACCAGTAGATTGCCATAAGTCTGCAAGTAATAACATCGGCTTCTCTTCGACTTGTAAATTGTTACAAATTTTAACAAGCGAAGAGAAACAGTAACCTCGGCTTAACTCCCACTTGTAAATTGCTATAAATTTCAACAAGTGGTAAACTTTGTATCGGTTTGACCAACTTGTAAATTGCTACAAATTTCAACAAGTGGTAAACTTTGTATCGGTTTAACCGACTTGTAAATTGCTACAAATTTCAACAAGTGGTAAACTTTGTCTCTTTGCCTTCTCTCTGCCCCCAATGTGAACCTGAGTTTCACTCGAGTTCTCATTACTTAGAGACAATATTATGAAATTCGTAAGTCTTGGGGAATTCTGTAAAGATTTTATTGATGACGTCGGCAAAATACAATGAATATCTTAATGATAGAAAAATTTCAAATTACAAGTGTTCTAGGGTCTTGGCAGTGCTTTGCCTTCATCGTCTTCAAGCCGATAAGCTCCATTGCCTAACACCGAAGTAATTCTGTAAGGTCCTTCCCAGTTTGGGCCAAGCTTGCCCTCTCTGGGATCCTTCTTGTTGCCGACGACTTTTCTTAAGACTAGGTCGCCGACTTGAAAATCTCTTGGGTTGACCCTTTTGTTGTAAGCTCTGGCAAGCTGTTGCTGGTATACTACAAGTTGAATTGCAGCCTTCTCTCTTCGTTCTTCTAAAAGATCCAGATCTCGGGCTAAGAGTATGTCATTGGTCCCATAATCAACTCCCTAGGTTCGGATCCCTGGGATGCCGACTTCTAGTGGAATAACTGCTTCTGTGCCATAAGCCATGGTAAAAGGGGATTCCCCTGTTGATCTTCTCGGTGTAGTCCGATATGCCCAAAGTACGTTGGGCAATTCGTCTACCCACTTTCCTTTTGCTGCCTGCAGCCTCTTCTTTATTCCATCCAAAATTACTTTGTTGGATGTTTCTGCTTGCCCATTACTTTGGGGGAAACTTGGTGTTGAAAAGTAATTCTTGATCTTGAATTTCGCACAAAAGTTCTTGATAAGTTTGCTGTCAAACTGCGTTCCGTTGTCGGCAACGATGGCCCTTAGAATGCCAAATCTGGTGATAATGTTTTTCCATATGACATTCTTGACGTCCACATCTCGGATTTTGGTAAGAGGTTCTGCCTCTATCCACTTTGTGAAGTAATCTGTTGCTACCAGTAAGTATTTTCTCTGCCCAGTTGCTTGGGGAAGTTGTCCAACCAGATCCATGCCCCATTGGGCAAATGGCCAAGGGCTGGATACTGGATTCAAGTCAGCAGCTAGCTGATGAATCAAAGGTGTAAACTTTTGGCATTGTTCGCACTTCTTTACGTATGCTTCTGTATCTTTCTGCATGTAGGGCCACCAAAACCCCTGGGTAATGGCCCTATGGGCTAATGATCTGCCCCCAGTGTGGCTTCTACAAATTCCTTCATGAATTTCATATAAAAAATCTTCAACTTGTAAAGGATGTACGCACCTTAAAAGGGGTCTAGTGAAGGACCTTCTGTAGAGATGTCCGTCCACAGTCAGGCTGAATCTTGCCGACTTCAACCTGACTTTGTGTGCCTCCTTGCGATCTTCTGGCAGCTTTCCTTCTTTCAGGAATTCAACAATTGCGTCCATCCAGCTTGGCCCCATGTCCACGCACATTGCTTCTTGCTTTGCGTTCTGTGGTTCTATGCTCGGGCCCGACATATAGTCAATCATAATTGTTCTTGTTTTTCCAGTCTGTATTGAACTTGCCAAGTTAGCCAACGCGTCGGCGTGGCTGTTATCATCTCGGCTTACTTGGAGAAGTCGGCAGTTCTGAAACAGGGCTGCCAATCTGATGACCTCTTTTGCATATGCCGACATCCTCTCGTCTCTGGCTGCAAATTCTCCTGTTGACTGGTTAACAATTAACTATGAATCACAAAAAACTGTTACCTCATCTGCTTCTGCTGCTGCCGCCAGTTTCAGCCCTGTAATTAATGCTTCATATTTTACTTCATTGTTTGAGGCCTTGAACCCCAAACGGATGGATTGTTCTATTATTTCTCCATCTGGGGATATCAGCAGCACTCAGCCCCCCTTCCTTGTCAGTTTGAACTTCCATCGACAAACAGTCTGAATGAGTCACCGATGTAGATGCTGCAGGGTCTGAGCTTTTCCTTCCTTTGTTCATTGGCCTTTGGCTGGGATTTTCCCCGCTTGTTGGGACCCCGTTCATCGTGGCTCAACGGAGCCCGATGTTGGATTCAGGCGTGAATTCTGCCACAAAGTCGGCCAAAACCTGGCCCTTAATCACTGTTCTGGGCCTGAACTCCAGGTCATACTGACCCAAGGCTACTGCCCACCTTGCAACTCTTCCTGTTAAGTCTCCTTGTTGCAACAAGGACTTCAGTGGGTGCTCTGTTTGCACTACAATCTTGTGTGCCTAGAAGTAGTGGTTCAGCTTTTTTGAGGCCATTACTAAGGCCAGCATTAACTTTTCTAGTGGTAGATATCTTGCCTCTGCGTCGGCCAAGGTTTTACTTGCATAATAGACAGCCTTCTGTTCTCCCTGCTCTTCTCGGATTAGCATCGACTTATCGCGTGTTCGACACGGCTATGTAAACAATCGCTCCTGTGTTCAGGTGATGAGAGGACTGAGGCCGTGGTCAGATACTTTTTTAGGTCGGTCAAAGCGGCCTCATATTCTTCAGTCCATAGGAAATCTGTGGTCTTTTTTACCAGGTTGAAGAAGGGTTTACACTTGTCTGAACTTCGGCTTGTGAACCTATTTAGGGCTGCGGCCCTGCCAGTGAGCATTTGAACCTATTTTGCCGATGTTGGGCTCTGTAGATCTAGGATGGCCTTGATCTGATCTGGGCTGGCCTCTATTCCCCTTCTTGTTACCAGGTACCCTAGAAACTTACCAGATCCAACTCCAAACGCGCATTTAGATGCGTTGAGTCGGAGCTGATATGTCTTGAGTATTTCGAATACCTCTTTCAGGTCGGCAAGATGACTCTTAGGCTCCCTGGTCTTCACGACCATGTCATCGATGTAGACTTCTACTGTTTGGCCTATCAGGTGCTTGAACATTTTGGTTACCAGCCTTTGGTAGGTTGCTCCTGCGTTCTTCAGCCCAAAAGGCATCACCCTGTAACAGTACAGGCCATTCGATTGCTCCATGTCGTCTGGGTGAAGGCCTAGCTCCTTGTAACATCTAACGTACATGATGTCACAACAGCTGCCTTGATCTATTAGGATGCGTTTTACTTGGCACTCCCCAACCTGGAGGGATACCACCAAGGCATCATTATGTGGGTGCTGTACCATCTCTAAATCGGCTTCGGTGAAGGCTATCATTGGTCCTTGGCACTCCGCTGGCCGATGTCTCTTTTCCCCGACTTGGTAGACATGCTGCAGATGCCTTACCCTCTGAGTCTCTCCTCTGACTTCGTTCTTGTTAACTTTTGAATGAATCACATTAACTATCCGAGGTCCTTCTGCCCGAGGTTGCGGAGGTGGTGGGGTCATGGAGCCCCGAGGCGATCTTACTGTTCTTCTCTTGTTCTGGTTTCATCGACAAGGTCTCTCAGGTGGCCTTGCCTTACCAGATCTTCCAAGTGTGCTTTTAGGGCTCCACAGCCCTGTGTTGTATGTCTGTCTTCATTGTGATAAGCACAATGTCTGTCCATGTTTCTTCCTATAAATTCTCCCGGTTCCCTTGCTGGTGTTCTGAAATAGGGCTGGTTCCGAATTTTCCTAGGACTTTTTGAATTGGAATTCGAAACACGATTGTCACTGCCTGTTTGGCCCTTAACTCTACCTCTGTTTTGCTGAATCCATTGTTACTTTGGCCTCGCTTCGGCGAGCCGTTCCCTTTCTCCTGTTTGACTTCCTTGTGGGCCGATGTATCCTCCTCGGCTCTGGCATACTTCTCGATTCTTGCCATGAGCTCTTCCATGCTCTTTGGCAATGTCTTTCCCAAAGATATCCGCAGTGAACAATCGTCTTTCAAGCCATTCTTGAAAGACACGACTGCTACTTCTTGGTTGCATTCAGGTATTCGATTGAACACCTCGTAGTATCTTTTTGCATAGGCCCTAAGGCCTTCATCCTTGCTGATCTTTAGGGCCATTAGTGCGTCCACCCTTAATGGCTGCAGTTTATTTGTCACGAACCTGGCCACAAACATCTCGGCCAGGCCTTCCCTGGTCTTCACGTTTTCCTTTGGCAATTTGTGGAACCAATCTGATGCAATCTCCCCAAAGGACGAAGGGAACACTTTACAGAGTAATGGCTCGTTTCCACTGTATAACGCCATTGAGTTCAAAAATAGTCCAACGTGGAAGTTAGGGTCTGACTTACCATCGTATATTTGAAACCTCGGCATGCTGAATCTCTTTGGTGCTTCAAATTTGTCCAGTTCTACCGAGAACGATGTCCTCGGCTTGACAGGTGAGGTTACCTCGGCTTCAGCGTTTTGTTCCTTCCTCTTGAGGTAGTTTCTCAAGTCTTCTTTACTCCTCCCCGGAGCCCGGCTATCTATGGACTTCAGTCTCTTCGGCACACTACTCTCGGCCTCGTGATGGGCCCGTTTTGATCTTTCTTCGTGGGTTGTGTCAAAGCAGAGCGCCTGCCCTCGAATACGCCGATGTTCTTTGCACTCCTGATCCTTCGTATGATACGTCCTCTGGGACCTCTGTTTTCTTGGTTCCTCTCGCCCGACCTCCCCAGATGGCGGGTGAGAGTGTCTTTTGCTCTTGGTGTGTTATGGTGCCATAGGAATTATTTTCCTTCCTTCATTCTGAGTATTAACTGCTGGAATTGGCGTGTCCTGCAGTAGGTATGGTGGCTGCATGACATTGTTTTGCATCATGAAATTGACGACTGACTGCAGGTCTGCCAATTTGTCTGCCAAATCTTTTACTTCTTCATCCCTCCGTAGGTACCTATCCCTCCATACCTGGAAGTTATCTTCGTTGTAGTATCTGTCCTAGTCCGTCTTTTTTGAGGTGTGGCCCTTCTGGCCGACGTTTTTTCCTCCATTCCCCTGGTTGCGGGTTTCTTCATTGTGGTTGTCTCCTTCGACGTCAAGGTCGATAGGCCTGCCACTCCCAGCGGGAGCGTCGTCCCCAACCTTCTCGTTTTGTGCATTACTGGCCATCTATTCGTCTTTCGTTCCCACAGACGGCGCCAAATTGTGTGAGTGATTTTCCGATCACACTGCCCTCTTTAGTAATCCAGCCGTAGAACACAGGCAGAATAGATGGCACCCTGCTGTCCTGCACAAAAAGAAAAGGCTCCAGCGGTGGTTCTTCCACCCGGGGGCACTCCGACGATCAAGTCAGTATATCTCTCAAAGATAATCAAGTATTCAACTCACAAGCTTGAGTATAAAAAGCATACCTTAGACCCATAGGGGTGCCTCTCTTTTATAGCCAATATAATCCTAGTTTCAATAGGAGCCTAACTCTAATGGACTCAGGATTACTGCTAATCTGGAACTTCCAGTGGGATTAGGATAAACCCTCTAAGAGTTTCATCTTTACCCAAACTGAAGTCTTCTCTCAATCTAGGACTCTTGTCCTTTATCCGCTTATCTCGGATTCTGATATCTTCGGAGATAACCTCGGCAACTCTGAGATCACCTCGGCGTAATTACCACGACACGTGGCACCTCGGCTGACATGTCGGCGTCACCTTGCCACGTGTTGGTACTCAGCAAATATATCCCCACAAAAACCTAACAATCAGTAATAGTTTTTTCCAATCCCTATTTCTTTTCTTCTATCGATTGTTGTATTTTCAATTATTTGTTCTTGTTTAAGTTCATGCAACTTGTAACAAGTGACAATTTATTTGAATAATCCATATTCTATTTTGTTATGTTTATTCTTTATTTAATTACATTCAGGGAAGTCGTTAATCTGTCTAAGGCATAGAACTCAACTATAAGTCTGATATTTTTTTTTGTTTATGTGAAAATTCATTTAAGAATGTCGATCAATCAGTGTCGATTAGGCTTAAGCCAAATTTTTGCCAATAGCCCCCCATGTGCTTTTGGACTAAAATCAAACCGTTAATACCGTTAACTATAGATGTGAAATAACTATAATACCTTCAAATATTATATTTTTTGTTATTTTCTATCTCTCTCATCTCTCATATGCATAATTTATAATATCTAGTATTAATTCAATTAAATCAGAATTAATTATAAATTCTTAATTATTTATTGTAATTCTTATTTTTTATTCTAATTTTAATTTAATTATATTTTAGATCACAATTAATCCTGAATATTTAACTATTTATTATAATTACTAAATTTTTAATCCAATTTTAATTTAATTATATTTTTAGATCACAATTAATCCTACATTCTTAATTATTTATTATAATTTCTAACATGTTAATCTAATTTTAATTTAATTACATTTTAGATCAATTCTTAATTATTGTTTATTTTATATTGTATTTAATTATATTTTAAATCAATTCTTAATTATATTTTATGTTTTAGATCAATTCTTAATAATATTTTCATTTCATTTAATTTATTTTAATTAACATATTAATCTAATTTTAGGTTTGAAGAAATGGGGGTAAAATTGTCTTTTTATTATATTAATTTCATTATAACTTTTCAAAAAACAAAACTCACTCTAAAACATGGTGTATATAATACACCTTTCGTTAGTTTGGATGGAAAAACAAACAATAACACTTTAGTCCAAAACCAAATGGGGACTTTCTGACTATGTAATGCTCCAACTTCTGGGCCATTAATAAATCAATTCAACCTCAAATTTAAAATTGCAGATAACTCATAATCTTAAATATATAAATCGGCTCCATAAATAATTAACTCAAATGTCTCTGAAATATAATTTATACAAATCTCCAAAAATAATATATAGTAGTGGACCCAAAAATCTCTAACTCAATAATTCTTTAAATGCTTCAACTCCAATCGCCACTAGATTTGCTCCACACCTGAAAAATAAATTAATTCGGGAAGTATACAATACAACAAGAATAACAAGGCTCGGACAAAAAATAAATCAATAGAGATCCAACAATTATACAATCGATTAGATTCGATAATCAAGCAACTTACTAAATTGCACAAACAAGTCAACTCAAAATATGATAATTTATCCAGAACCAAATACCCGGTCCTACTCGGTACATAACCAATGACCGACATCACCCACCTCACCTAAGTACACAACCGCTTATCTATTGGTCCAAGCTATTGGCAAGGTCTACTCGATCCATGTACGGAGCATTTCCACGTCATTTAGCCAGACAAATCAACATTGACTACACAAAACAACTTTAGAAAACTTATCAAATAAGTAAAATAATCAAACAAATCAACAAGAATGATTCCATAGAATTTAACATATGACCACGATAATCAAAAGGAGTACAAATGTGTAGTAATTAAGATAAACACTCTTTGCAAGGAGATTTAGAGGAAGCATATTGTATACCACCCAAATTACCTCAAATCAATCTCCTCCGTTGCCAACACTCAAATCTCGATATTTCTCCATGGATCTCCAAAATCTAAGACATAAGGTATGTAAGGTTTCACAAAATCTACAACTCTCCTCTTATATGAAAATGCTTACTCTCACTTTAAACATTCTTAATCTAAACTCTATATCTATATAACAAATGGAGAGAGATATGGGAAGAACCCTAGAAAGAAGTTGAGATGTGAGCTCAATTTATAGACAAGGATACTTGGGACAAAAGAAAAGGAAAAATAATAAAATAAAGTTTACTTGGTGGGCAAGAAAGGGGTGTACTTGAGGAAAAAGAAAAGAAACTTCATTGGAGACAAAGTAACTTGGAGAGAAAAGAAGATTAAAGAAATTAAAAATAAAAGATTACTTGGTAAGCAAGGAAATGATGAAAAAATAATAAAATAAAATTTAGAGCCAAGAAATTGTATATATGTGATTTTTTTTTTAATTTTTATTGTGTCATTAAATTTTTGTATATTTTATTATTGTTGTTAGTTGTATACTCATCCATGCTTAGGATTTTTGTACATCTAGGTTTCTTATACACTTAAGATTCCTGCACACCAGTCATAGGCCCAATCAAACTTTGATACCAAATTGAAAAGCTTATCTCCTGGCAAGAGTATTGTTAGTTGCAAATGAGTTTACAAGATCAAAACTCATTCTGACGATTCCATTGAGCGTTACAAAGCTCGCCTTGTAGCTTGAGGATTTACTCAAGAGTATGGCGTTGACTATGAAGAAACGTTTGCTCCTGTTGCTCGTCTTACTTCCGTTCGTAGCTTACTTGTAGTAGCTGCTGCTCGCCATTGAAGTCACTATTAGATGAATTTTAAGAAACCTAAATGTACAAGAAACCTAGGTGTACAAGAATCCTAAGTGTATAAGAAACCTAGGGTGGTGTTTGTATTGAAGGATTGGGGCATGAGATTAGACTATTAGTTCATTCGTTGTTTGGTAGCCAATTTTTGCTTCGAACTATTAGTCCCATATTTTTTGGATTGTTGTATCCCATTGGGAGGGGATAGAAATCATGGGATAACTCATCCCATGGGATTAGCTTATGAAATTACATTTTTGACCCTCTTGTATTTAATATCTTTTTTTAGTGTTGTTAATTTAAAATTCTATATTAAATAAAAAATATATAAATTATAAATTATAAATTTAATTTAATTTAATTAAAAATAATAAATTATAAATTATGGCCTTATAAATTAAATTTTTTAAGTTAAAAATTTTAATTTATATATTAAATAAAAAAAATTTAGTGTTGTTAATTTAAAATTATATATTAAATAAAAAAATATAAATCATAAATTTAATTTAATTAAAAATTATGGCCTTATAAATTAAAAAAAAATCATGTTGTTAAATTATAAATTATAGATTACAAATTTAAAATTATATATTAAATAAAAAAATATAAATTATAAATTACAAGGGTAAAATAGTCATTTAAACATTTATTCTTATCCAGTCCGTCCAACCAAACATTGGATTCACTAAAAATAGTCCAATCCAGACACCTAATCCCATGACTAAACAAACATAGGATAAAAATCCAGTCCAACCAAATAATCCAAGAATAATATATCTCAAGACTAACAATCCGATGGATTATAATCTCCCCTTATCCAGTCCGTCCAAACAAACATGCCCTAGATGTACAGGAATCCTAAGCATAGATAAGTATACATCTAACACTTACTTCTCCTTAAAACACAAGTATTAAGGAGAGGGAAATTGGAACCTTATAACTAGCACAGATGGGGCAATTCCAAGTAATGTGGGACATATTCCAACACACCCTCCTGGACCACAACATAAACTAACCAAACAAACGGCACACCAGTCACATGCCCAACTGAGCTTTGATACCAAATTGAAAAACCTAACCGACATTTCTCCTTAAAACCTAAGTATTAAAGAGAGGGAAACTGGAACCTTATAACTAGCACAGATTGGGCAACTCCAAACAATGTGTGACATATTCCAACAATTGCAATGAAATATGAAATATATATATATAAGTTATTGTTCTTCTAATTTTTATTTTTATTTTTTAGATAAGATTCGAACCTTTTGTTTGCACCATGTATAAGTCGTGTACCAGTGCGAGTAAGATCATACATAAAAGTCTAAGAGCATTTCTGCTGGTGTAGTATTTTTGTATTATTTTAGCAAAATAAAAATGGATTTTACACATATTTGTTTCAACATGCTCGAGCAGTGTGCAGTATTTATTGTTGTAATAGCATAGTTGGTCAAATGGAGACCTAACCTAACCTGGTCAAATGGGCATCAAGGTATGGCTACTACTCTTGAAATGTTAGATTGTACGGCTTACAATACTAAATGAAGAGTTATTTTTCAACAAGGGGCTGTTAGAAACCTTCCCAAAACATATTCCGATCACTGTCCAATGATTGTTTACAATGAAGGTACTCATCTCCCTAACCCCTCTCTTAGATCCTTCGTATGGAGGCCGCCTGGTTTCTAGACAATAGATTTAAATCGTTAGTCCAAGAATCCTAGCTAGAATCTAACAATCCTATTCTTGAAGCTATCCTCTATATCTCTTCAGATGCTTTTTCTTGGAATAAATCTGTTTTTGGAAATGTTTTCCGAAATATGAGATGGCTTCTAGGTAGAATTGAAGGTATTCAAAAGGCTCAGTCTAACAAGTTTTTTCATAATCTTTTTATTCTAGAAAGAGAACTTGCGAAAGAGTATAATAATATTTTGTATCAAGAAGAGCTTCTTTGGTTCCAAAAGTCCAGAGCCAATTGAATAACTATGGAAGAAAGGAATACCAAGTTCTTCCATGTTTTCACTTTGGCTAAAAGAAGAAACTCAAGGGTGATTACCCTTAAAGATAAGGATGGTTGTTGGGTTTCGAATCCTGTTGACCTTAAAAAGCTTGTGGGTGATCATTTTGAGGGGATGTTCACTTCTTCATCCTCTGTGGAAGGGGAGGTGTGGAGCCATAGTACTAGCTCTAATTTCTCAAATGACGAGAATACTGATCTTTGTAGACCTCTTTCCAGTGAGGACATTTGGAAAGCTGTGAAAACTATTAAAGGGTTTAAAGCCCTTGGGTGTGATGGTATTCAAGCTATTTTTTATCACTCCTATTGGGATGTTGTGGGAAATTCTGTGTGTAGCTTTATCAAATCCTGTTTTAGTTCACGTGGTATACCTCCAGAAATAAATAAAACCCTGATTACCTTTATTCCTAAAGTTGATAATCTTGAAACCATTAAACAATTTAGACCTATTAGTTTGTGTAATGTGCTTTATAAACCCTCACCAAAGTTCTTGTGAATAGGCTCAGACCCCTCATTGATAAAATTGTTAGCCTAAACCAAAGTAGTTTTGTCCCTGGTAGGTCCACTAATGACAATATCATCATTGCCTAAGAAATTATCCACACCCTTAGCTCCAAGAAAGGAAATAAAGGTGAGATGATTTTCAAAATTGACTTGGAGAAAGCCTATGACAATGTGTCATGGACTTTCCTTCTGGACACCTTAATAGAGCTAAATCTGAATTTGCATTAGGTGGAGTTGATTATGAATTGTGTTACTTCTGTGAATTCCACTATTCTTTGGAATGGAGAACAGGTCCATGATTTTCATGTAAGGAAGGGACTCAGTTAAGAAGACCCCCTTTCCCCATATCTCTTTGTCTTATGTATGGAGAGGCTTTCAAACTTGATTCTTGATAGAGTCAATTGTGGCGAATGGAAGGGAATTAAGGTTTCTGTTAGGGGCCCTGAAATTTCTCACTTGTTTTTCACCAATGATCTTTTATTATTTGTTAAAGCAGATACTAAAAATTGTGAGACCATTATGGAGGTTCTTCAATACTTTAGTACTCACTCAGGGTTAACAGTGAATTTGGCTAAGTCTAAATTATTTGTATCTCCAAATGTGTGCAAATCTATGGCCAGGAACTTGAGTGTTTTTTGTGGCATTCCTATCACTCAAGATTTGGGGAAGTATCATGGGATACCTCTGCTCCATAAGAAAGTAACCAGAGTTCATTTTTCTTCTATTTTTGATAAGCTTCAAGGGAAGCTCTAAAGTTGGAAAGCTAATATGTTGTCCTTGGTAGGTAGAGCCACACTTATTAAGTCAGTGACTGCTACTCTCTGCCTACTTACGCCATGCAAACCATGAATTTACCTGTTAATGTGTGCAATGACTTGGACAAAATCAACCACAACTTTCTTTGGGGAAAGGTGGGAAATTCTAAAAAAGTTCATTTGATAAAGTGGAATACTGTGTGCAAAAGCAAGAAAATGGGAGGCTTGGGCATTAAAAAGGCTAAGCATTACAACATTGCTTTACTTTCTAAGCTAGGCTGGAAGTTATTTAATGGTGAAACTTGTTTGTGGACTAAAGTGCTTAAGGCCAAATACCTACAAGATGGGTCTCTTCTTGACTATTCTAGCAAGAGAAGAGCTTCTCACACTTGGAAAGGTATCCTTAATACTAGAGAGACTCTTGCTAAAGGTAGCAAGTGATGTGTTGAGGATAGTTCTTGCATATTCATTTGGTTTGATTAGTGGTGTAGGGAGAGTATTTTAGCATCTCTCTTTCCCTATTCACCATTAATTCTGATACTGTTAACCTTCTTTTAAATGAGGAAGGTGGTTGGAATCTCATTAAATTGAACTCTAAGCTTCCGAGGGAGGCTGTTGATCTTGCTCTTAAAGTTCATTCACTATACACCTCATTGGCATGGTTCTAGTTCTAGTGATTTTTCCACAACTTCAGCTTATGAGATTGTTGCCACTCATGAGGTTGAAAATTGTAACTGGCTTTGGTTGTGGAAGTTGAAACTTCCCTAAAAAATTATGGGCTTTGTGTGGCTTGCCTTGCATGGCAAGTTACTCTCGAACAGCCTAAGAATCAAGAGAGGTCTTTTTGACTCTGCTGAGTGTAGCAGATGTGATTGTCAATGGGAAGATATTGATCATATTTTCAGAGATTGCCCTAAAGTAGTCTATATCTGGAGCAATATGGGTTGTTTGGAATGGTTGTCTAGGGATTGACATACTCCTTTGATAAATTGGTTGGAATCAAATCTTAAAAACAAACTTTCTTCTAACTTGGATCCTACTCATTTTGCTGTCACTCTTTGGAAAATTCGGAAAGATCGTAACAAAAAGTTTTTGAAAATGTTGAACTCCATTGGTATCAAAGTATTATGCTTTCTAGTAAATATGCTTATGATATCAAGGAAGCTTTTAAACCTTCTAATTTGCATCCTACTATTTGTGATGTGGTTATTAATTGGTGCCCTCCTTGTGTAGGTAGACTAAAGTTGAACACTGATGGTAGCGCAAAAGGAGACCCCGAGGAAGGAGGCTTTGGTGGTCTTGTTCACAATGAGAAAGGCCTATGGGTCATTGGTTATTATGGGAAGTTTGATGTTTGTACAAGTTTAGAGGTGGAGCTTTGGGCTATCTACCGAGGCTTAACTATTGCCTTCGAGAAGGGGTATAAAAATCTCACTATTGAGATGAATTCAACAGCTACAATTAAGCTTTTGAAAGAAGGTTCTGCGGTCTCCTCTTCGGTTAAAAGCTTGGTGGAGGACTCTAAATTTCTTATGCAAAGGTGTGGCTATACCATTTGAAACAACCCTCGTTACTGTTTACCGATTAATCACAGATCACTGATAAACTACCGATTATTGTTAAACTGAGACTGATTATGACAAGTAATTGAACTGATTAAAATACTGGACTAATTGACTGGAATTTGAAACTGATTGACTGACTGTATCTGTTTAAATGCATTTCTATCTGTTTGACTGTTTGATTATCTGTTCATATTTTTATGTTAAACTGCAAATTGAAGGCCTTATCGGCGGCCGAATCTAAAATTGATTGATGTTCTGTGTTAATTAGATTTTATGTGATTTTATGGCATATTTATCCGAAAACTGATTAGGTATGATTAAATTAGATTAAATATTGGTTAATTGCTCAAATTAGACTTAATTGCCAAAATACCACTTAGTGGCCATTACCTCACACATTTAAGGGCTTGCATAAATTGAACCAAAACATTTCCTCAGCCTAATTTCTTGAGAGCAACCGACCATAGAGAGAGAGAGAGTGGAAGAATTGAGTTCACTTGTTGATTTGCTTGGAAATTGAAGGGATTGAAGTATAAATTTGTATAATTGAGCTCCTACACTTGAACTACAAGGCTTAAGGTAGAAATTCATCTTCTCATTCTTGTGTTTAAGTTAGTTCTTGCATGGTTCATGCTAAATTGAAGATTTGAGTTAAGTTTTGGTCCTAAAATGTTGAATTAGAGCTCATTCTATGTATGCATGGACATGTCTCTCATTTTTGAAGTTGTTCTTCATAAATTCCCTCGTGCATGTTCATGTTAATGTTAAGGACCATGATTTCATCTTGAATTTGAAGAAATGGCTTACTAGAGCATCAAATTGAAGCTTTGAATTAAGTTAATTCATGCATGTCATGTTTAAGGATTGTTCATGAAAATTTGGTTTCTAATTGAGCTTTTTGAACTACCCTTAGGCCTTGATTTTACAAATTAAGCTTTGAATCATGTTATTCTATGTGTTTACAAATGTTTTCCGAAATTTGTGCATTTGAACTTGATTTGAGCTTAGAAGTTCAAATCTAGAAATTCCAGGTTTTGGACTCCCGCTTGAGCGGGAAATTCGTGCTCCCAGTACTTTGCACTGTTTTACAGTCCGCTCGAGCGGGGTAATTGGCGCTCGAGCGGGACCTTGTGTCTTACGCTCGAGCGGCTATCGAGCACCTATCGAGCGTGATTTTCGAGCATCCAATACTTTTGCCATATTTTGCATTACGCTCGAGTGTGGGAAGTGACGCTCGAGCGGTAACCTTTTTCTGCATGTCCGCTCGAGCGGGTAAACCTACGCTCGAGCGCAACCCCTGTTTTTTGAAATTTCTGAAAATGCTTTTAAAGTGCATCTTTGTATCTTCATCTCATCCTAGGCATTCTTAGGCCTAGTTTAAGGCATCTTAATGAGGATATAGATGTAGAACCACACCGAGGCAATTTAGGGATTAAGTGATTACTTTCCCAACTGTATAACTTAGTATGTGTTCATCCTGAAAACTGTGTAGGGTTGGCATCTGGGGACGCGCTCTAGCCTAATTATAGCCCAGAACTCTATGAGTAACAACTGTGTAAAGATATGTTCAAAAATGATTATCTTCTGAACAATTGAACTGCATCTTTTTTGAACCGACATCTTTAATCAATGAATGTATGTCCTATATTCGAATCAGACAGTGGCATCCTTAGCAACCATCTTATCGATCGTTATCAAGCATAGAGATCTCTGCCGGTTCCCTTGTTGGAACCACTACTGTTTACTGATTGATGGCCATCATTGACTGTTCGGTCTTTTAAACCTACTGTTTACTATACTGTTATGCTAATGGATGTACCACATATGACTGTTTCGACTGAATGACTGTTATACTGAATCAATGAACTATTTTCATTACTGTAAGGACATTCATTCTAAACCTCTTTACGCATTATGTTATTCACTGGGCTTTAGCTCACTGCTCATATATATGTAGGTGTACAGGCACCAGACCACGGCTAGGAGCATCGAGGTAAACTCCAGTTTTGTCAAGGTAACTACTGTGCCTCACCGCGAGGTTTCGAGCCTGCCAAGCTATGGCTTAGGGGTGTTTTTATTCTTCCCCTTTCTGTCTCTGTGTCTGTTTTGTATGACTGTATAGACTGTGTTGTACTGTTAATATGGATTTGGTCCCTGTTCTGAATGGTTGTAAATATTGTACATACTGTTTTGTCACTGACTGCATATATGTATGAAAAATCTTTTTGCATACATACTGTCACAGCTAATTGGGCATTGTTTATTTACTGTATTGGCTTCCGCCATGCCCCTCAGCATCAGACATCCTTATCATAAGGTGCCTTGATAATCTCGGATTCATCGCCGATTCTGATGCTAAACCCATAGGGGCGGGTTTGGGTCGTGACAGAGTGGTATTAGAGCGATACTTACCACGAGTTATACCACACACACGTGTCCAACTGAGCTATAGGGTGTCTGTCACGACCCAAACCCACCCCTATTGGTTTAGCATCATAACCGGCCAGTAATCCTTAGATTATCTACGGCCTCTAAACAGACAGGCATATAATAAGGGGCTAGCGGAAGCAATATACGAAAATATAAATTTCCAATGAGCTGTGTTGACTTACATGAAACATAATAATTTTAAAACTTTAATTAGAACCAATAGTCAACCATATATTATACCACACACATTACCAAATTCTTAAGTACAGCTAACATAGTTAAATTACAGTCTCATGCATAATCAGGACTAAACAAAAACTTGATCCTAAGACACTTCGGGAACCTCCTCGTGAGGCACAAAGGTTGGCTGACAACAGAACACAGTCCCCCCCACAAAACCTTCAGGCTTGCACTCCAGAATGCTCACCTATAATATATAAATACAAACAGTGAGCTAAAGCCCAGTGAATAACATTAAGGTAAAGGGGTTAGTGAACGAATTCTGAACATGTTATACGTATAAAACAAATCATAGCATAATCATAGTCATCTCATATCAGAACATAATAATGGCATACTCCATAGAACATATCACATATCACATAACGTCTTCCAACTAGAGTAACCGGTCCCGGACACCGATTAAACAAACACCACAATGAAGTGGCTAACGAGATCTCGTAAATCTCATCGACCCGCATTTTCATGCCGTCCCCCATGACTTGGGACTATCTATGGATGCCATAATAGATTTCAAACATGGATCTTCGTTCACAGAAACATATATCATTTCAGAGATCATAGCTTGATATATCACATTTGGAACATAATTTCATATCAACGTATCTTTACGATAACGTTACTCACAGTGGTTCCGTAGATGGTCAATCACTTCTCGGACGTTGACCTACAATCACAAAATACATAACACAACGTATCTCATCATTACCCATTCATGTGGCCATTAAGACTTAGCTTGCATTACGTTAGTTCATGTTTACTCTTATCACATGGCTTAGAACACACACACCCTTGCGTTCTCTTAATGTGGTCCATTCTCATTACAAGGTTCAAGTCACACACACACACACTTGCCATTCTATATCTTGTTACATTCTTTTCTTAGTGTGCGTTTCTAGCCCATAACCTCATTACTATAGCTTAATTAAGGCTTAGGAATGCCTAAGATGCAATGAGGATGTCAAAACATGCCTTGGAACACTTAGGCAAAATTTCAGAATTTTAAGCCCTCGCTCGAGCGAATCTTTCCTCGCTCGAGCGAGCATGCAAAAATGTGACTGGTCGCTCGAGCGCACATTCCTTCACTCGAGCGATCTGTAAATGATGCAAACTTCTGGGAGCATGAAATTTACGCTCGAGCGAACTCTTGGTCGCTCGAGCGGAGAGCACGACCTCAGAGTGGTCGCTCGAGCGAGCTCTCCTTCGCTCGAGCGAAGATGCAAAATCTGGAATTTCCAAATTGCACCTCCAACTTCAAATTCGACATTCAACCTTTCAAAACTCATCTCTTGGGCCCTAAAACTTGAGATAACCCAGAAAACTTGTAGAATATGAAAGTTTAAAGATCAATTTATAAAAATCATGGCCCAAGGTTTGTCAAAACTCACATTTTCAACTTGAATTTCAAAGGTAAGACTTGCATGTGAATTCTTTAAAGCTTTTGTCTTCAACACTCATGAAACTTGAAATTTGAGCTCCTAAGCTCCATGCATGCAAGAAATCATTTTCAAAACATGAATTTAAACCTTAAAACATAATGAATTACCCATGCATGAGTCAAATAACTCTTGATAACAACATAGATGCTTAAAACCAACCTCAACATGTCAAAACTCCACTTATTCATGTATGCATGTGGATTTCTCTTCCACATTCTCTTCCAAGACTTCAAAAACATGAATTAGTCTTACAAAACTTGATGAAATATGCATGCATGTACCCTTCAACCTCCAAAATCAACACAAATGGTAAAACTCCTAACTATCATGGTGATTTAGCACCTACATGAGCATGCATGTATGAATTGCAACCCAATTCTTAAACCCAAGCTCAATGCACATATTTTATCACAAAATCTTCATGTTAGAGACTTAGATTTATAGATTAGGGGTTGAACTCTCACCTAGAGTCTTGAAGCTCACTTAATCTAGCACAATCTTGGTTTAATTCAAACTCTAGCCTTCAGTCTCTCTTGAATTCTCCTTCCTCTCTCTCAAATTGCACACACTCTCTCTCTAAGATGGGACCTCAGATTTTTCCACTAAGGAGGTGAAACAAAATGAGCTCAAAATGAGCTTAAGGCCCTTATATCCAATTATGATGCCAAAATGCACTAATTAGAATTTTGGCTAACCAAACATGACTTAATGAATCATTTTAAATCAATTTTTAATTGAACTTGCCATAAGGTTCTAAAAATTCCAAATAACACAATGGTATAATCAATTCCGGGTTTGGATGCCGATAAGGCTTTCAATTTTCATTTTAAAGCAGGATTCTAAGCAGATATTTCTATAAGTGACAGATAGAAGGCCAATTATCATGCAGATTACATATTAATCCCATAATTCATTTTAATCCATTCAGTAGCATCCTTAAATACCGATTAATAGCTAATCACGGGTCGGGGTTATTACAGTGTCCTAGAAAAGCAATTAGGGCATTGCATGAGCATGATGAATGTGTGGTTATGACATGAGTGAATATATGCAAATGTGTTAATCTGTTTAAACAAATGACTGTCTATGTTGATAACTGTTATAACTGCCTATAGTAAAATGGATAATGCAAGAACTGCAAATGAATCTAAATCCTCATCCTCTGAGGCAAGAATGGCAAGACTGGAAAGAATAATGGAACTGATAACTGAAAGACTAGATCAACAATAGAACCAACAAATTCACCTCCTCCTGCAGAACAGAATGTGAATGTTAATGATGGGGACATAATTGCTCTTACCCAGAAGTTCAGCAAACTGAAACCGCCATCCTTTCAGGGAGGCCTTGAACCGTTAAAAGCTAAAGCATGGGTTTTGGAGACCGAAAAATTGTTTGAGGTGTTTCCGTGCTCGGAGGCACATAAGGTACTGTTGGCCACCTTCACTTTGCAAGAAGAGGCTAGAAGGTGGTGGATGTTTACCCGTGATGACAACACTGTTATGACTTGGGCTCAATTCAAAGGGGCCTTCTTTGAAAAGTACTTCCCTCAATGTGTCAGGGACAGAAAAGTAACTGAATTTGAGCAGCTAAGACAGGGCACAATGTCCGTTGCTGAATATGAAACAAAGTTCACTGGGCTTGCTAAATATGCACCACACATGGTGGACACCCATTACAAGAAGGCCAAAAGGTTTGAAGGCGGCCTTAATGTTACAATACTCGACAGAATAAATATTCTGAAATTACAGACTTATGTGAATGTTCTTGACCAAGCCTTGATGGCTGAAGCGAACATCGAGGCACTAAAAACTGAAACACCAGCGTCTGAATGGTGTGGTAAAAGGTAGGGTTTTAAATTCAAGAAAGGCAAGCATAACCCATTGAACAAGAAACAGAATACGGGGTCAACAACTAGCCCCAGCCAAGGGAGTGGTTTTATACCACCCTATTCTGAATGTGGTAAGAATCACAAGGGAGTTTGTTATAGAATCTCTGGTGCTTGTTACAGGTGTGGCAAGGTGGGCCACATGGTCAAAGATTGCCCTTCCACTCCTCAGGGGCATAGTAAAGCTGCACCAAGCGTAGCAGCATCAACTACTGCACCAAAGCCTAATCCCAAAGCTACCGGGAAAGAGCCTATGAGGCAGGGCCGAGTGTTCGCCCTAATACCGGGAGATGTACAAAATACTGAGACTGTTGTGTCAGGTATCCTCTCTATTTGTACTCAAAATGCATATGTACTGATTGATTCGGGGTCTACACATTCTTATGTATCGCATGCTTTCTCGCGAAAATTGAATAGACCCTTAGAACCCATGAATTATCTGCTAGTTGTATCATCACCCATTGGGGGATCCATGACTTGTGCATACATGTACCCTGCTTGTGAAATTATTGTTGGAGATACACATTTGTTTATTGATTTACTGCCACTGAACATTGATCATTTTGATGTTATATTGGGGATAGACTAGTTAACGAAATATCATGCCACCATAGACTGTGTAACGAAACAAGTAGTTTTTTGTCCGCCGGGTTTACCTGAATTTGTGTTTAATGGAGTTGGAGTGGTACTTCCTCCGTATTTGATTTCATCTGTGAAAGCTGTTAAATTGATTAGAAAGGGGTGTGAAGGGTATCTGTGTTCTATATTGACTGTATCTACTGATAATGATGCTAATGTGAACAGTATTCCCATAGTCAGAGAATTTCCAGATGTTTTCTAGATAATCTGCCAGGGGATTTGACTGACAGGGAGATTGAGTTCACTGTTGATGTGGTTCCGGGAACACAGCCAGTATCTAAAGCTCCTTTCCGAATGGCTCCAACTGAATTGAAAGAATTAAAAGTACAATTGCAAGAACTGTTAGGCAAAAATTTCATCAGGCCCAGTACTTCACCGTGGGGCACACCTATCTTGTTTGTGAAAAAGAAAGACGGCTCATTGAGACTGTGTATTGACTACTGTGAACTGAACAAGGTAACCGTAAAAAATAAATACCCATTACCGCGTATTGATGACTTATTTGATCAGTTATAGGGTGCTCAAGTTTTCTCTAAGATTGATCTCAGATCCGGATATCATCAGTTGAAAATTAAACCAGAGGACATTGATAAAACTGCTTTTCGAACGAGGTATGGACATTATAAATTTTTAGTTATGCCTTTCGGAGTTAACAATGCACATGCTGCATTTATGGACCTCATGAACAGAATCTTTAAACCAAACCTTAATGACTTTATTGTTGTATTTATTTATGACATTCTAATTTATTCCAAAAGTATAGAAGAACATGAACATCATCTGAGACTTGCCCTACAGACTCTAAGAGAATAGAAACTTTATGCTAAACTGTCTAAATGTGAATTTTGGCTTGATCATGTTATGTTTTTGGGGCATGTTGTTAGCAAAGATGGAATTTCTGTTGATCCGCAGAAAATTGAAGCTGTGGTAAACTGGCCTAGACCGACAAATGTGACAGACGTCCGAAGCTTTTTGGGTTTGGCTGAATATTACAGAAGATTTGTCAAAGATTTCTCCAAAATTGCCTTACCGTTGACTCAATTAACTCAGAAAGGGATATCATTTGACTAGACTGACCAAAGGGAATCAGCATTCCAAGAGTTGAAAACTCGACTCGTGACTACACTAGTTCTTACCTTACCTTCAGGTACGGATGGCTTTACCATTTTTAGTGATGCTTCTCATAAGGGTTTGGGATGTGTTTTAATGCAGAATGGGAGAGTTATTGCTTATGCTTCCCGACAGTTGAGACTGCATGAAAAGAAATACCCGACCTATGACTTGGAACTTGCTACAGTGGTATTTGCACTAAAAATCTGGCGTCACTACCTTTATGGGGCAACATGTGAAGTTTATACCGACCACAAGAGTCTGAAATATTTCTTCACACAGAAAGAACTAAACATGAGACAGTGCAGATGGCTAGAACTGATTAAAGATTATGATCTACAGATTTTGTACCATCCGGGAAAATCCAACACCGTTGCCGATACCTTGAGTCGAAAATCGATTGGAAACTTAGTCTGTCTGCTTACCGGGCAGAGAGAGTTGCTTTGTGACTTTGAAAAATCTGAAATTGAAATTGTTTTGCGAGAACAAGGCGGAACAATAGCTGCTATTTCTACTCAACCAACACTGATTGAAGAAATCAAAAAGAAACAGCAACAGGATGACTTCTTGAGGAAGATCATCAAAGAAAGGGAATCTAAACCGATACCGGGGTTCAAATTTGAAAATAATGTATTGAAATTCCAAGAAAGACTGCGTGTGCCGAATGATACTGAACTGAAAAGAAGAGTTCTGCAAGAGGGCCACAATTCAAAATTTTCTATTCATCCGGGAAATACGAAAATGTACCAAGACTTGAAACTGAATTTCTGGTGGTCGGGAATGAAGAAAGAAATTGTTGATTTTGTATCAAAATGTCTTCATTGCTAACAAGTCAAAGCCGAACATCAACGACCTACAGGCTTATTACAGCCCTTACCGATACCGGAGTGGAAATGGGAACATATTACTATGGATTTTATTGTGGGATTGCCTTGCTCCAGTAAAGGTATGGACTCGATTTGGCTTATTGTTGATAGACTAACTAAATCTACTCACTTCTTACCTGTTAAGAAAATTTATAATGCGGACAAATTGGCTATACTCTATATTGATGAAATTGTTAGACTGCATGGAGTGCCTGTGTCCATTGTTTCTGACAGGGATTCGAAGTTTACATTGAGATTTTGGCAAAGCTTACAGACTGTATTGGGTACTGAGCTGAAACTGAGTAGTGCCTATTATCCTCAGACAGATGGTCAGTCAGAAAGGACCATCCAGACTCAGGAGGATTTATTGAGAATGTGTGTCCTTGATTTTCAGGGAAACTGGAAAAACCATTTGCCCTTAGCTGAATTCGCCTACAACAACAGCTATCATTCAAGTATTGGTATGGCGCCTTTCGAGGCATTGTATGGCAGAAAATGTAGATCTTCGATTTGTTAGGCAGAAGTTGGAGATGGGCCTTTGCTTGGGCCCGAGATTGTATATGAAACGACTGAGAAAGTGAAACTGATACAATAGAAACAGAAAAGTGTACAAAGCCGACAAAAAAGTTATGCAGATGTCAGAAGACGAGACAGAGAGTACGAAGTGGGTGATCACGTTTTTGTGAAAGTGACACCGATGAAAGGCCAGACTCGTTTTGGAGTCAAGGGCAAGCTAGTGCCGAGATACGTCGGACCGTATGAGATTATTGAGAAAATCAATCCGGTGGCATATCAAGTTGCGCTTCCTCTTGAAATGGAGCATATGCATAATGTGTTCCATATCTCTATGTTGAGGGATTACCTCTGGGATCCTTTCCATGTGATTGAGCCAACTCGTGTAGTGCTTAGTGATGACTACACTTACGAGGAACGGCCTATACAGATTGTAAACAGACGGATCAAAAAGTTGAGAAATAAAGAGATTCCATTGGTGAAGGTTGACTGGCAAAATCACGGTGGCGTGTATGCTACCTGGAAAAGGGAAGATGACATGGCTAAAAGATATCCTGAACTGTTTCCACTTAATCCAGTTTTCTTCCAAACTGAAGGTAACTTGAGTTTAGAGGACTAAACTCTTTTTAAGCAGGACAGACTATAACAACCCTCGTTACCGTTTACCGATAAATCACAGATCACTGATAAACTACCGATTATTGTTAAACTGAGACTGATTATGACAAGTAATTGAACTGATTAAAATCTTGGGTGATTAGGAATTTGATCGATTGTATCTGTTTAAATGCATTTCTATCTGTTTGACTGTTTGATTATCTGTTCATATTTTTATGTTAAACTGCAAATTGAAGGCTTTATCGACGGCCGAATCTAAAATTGATTGATGTTCTGTGTTAATTAGATTTTATGTGATTTTATGGCATATTTATCCGAAAACTGATTAGGTATGATTAAATTAGATTAAATATTGGTTAATTGCTCAAATTAGACTTAATTGCCAAAATACCACTTAGTGGCCATTACCTCACACATTTAAGGGCTTGCATAAATTGAACCAAAACATTTCCTCAGCCTAATTTCTTGAGAGCAACCGACCATAGAGAGAGAGAGAGTGGGAGAATTGAGTTCACTTGTTGATTTGCTTGGAAATTGAAGGGATTGAAGTATAAATTTGCATAATTGAGCTCCTACACTTGAACTACAAGGCTTAAGGTAGAAATTCATCTTCTCATTCTTGTGTTTAAGTTAGTTCTTGCATGGTTCATGCTAAATTGAAGATTTGAGTTAAGTTTTGGTCCTAAAATGTTGAATTAGAGCTCATTCCATGTATGCATGGACATGTCTCTCATTTTTGAAGTTGTTCTTCATAAATTCCCTCGTGCATGTTCATGTTAATGTTAAGGACCATGATTTCATCTTGAATTTGAAGAAATGGCTTACTAGAGCATCAAATTGAAGCTTTGAATTAAGTTAATTCATGCATGTCATGTTTAAGGATTGTTCATGAAAAATTGGTTTCTAATTGAGCTTTTTGAACTACCCTAAGGCCTTGATTTTACAAATTAAGCTTTGAATCATGTTATTCTATGTGTTTACAGATGTTTTCTAAAAATTTAGCCCAAGAGGATCGAAATTTGTGCATTTGAACTTGATTTGAGCTTAGAAGTTCAAATCTAGAAATTCTAGATTTTGGACTCGCTCGAGCGGGAAATTCGTGCTCCCAGTACTTTGCACTGTTTTATAGTCCGCTCGAGCGGGATAATTGGCGCTCGAGCGAGACCTTGTGTCTTACGCTCAAGCGGCTATCGAGCGTCTATCGAGCGTGATTTTCGAGCATCCAGTACTTTTGCCATATTTTGGATTACGCTCGAGCGTGGGAAGTGACGCTCGAGCGGAAACCTTTTTCTGCATGTCCGCTCGAGCGGGGAAACCTACGCTCAAGCGGGACCCCTGTTTTTTGAAAATTCTGAAAATGCTTTTAAAGTGCATCTTTGCATCCTCATCACATCCTAGGCATTCTTAGGCCTAGTTTAAGGCATCTTAATGAGGATATATATGTAAAACCACACCGAGGCAATTTAGGGATTAAGTGATTACTTTCCCAACTGTATAACTTAGTGTGTGTTCATCCTGAAAACTGTGTAGGGTTGGCATCTGGGGACACGCTCTAGCCTAATTGTAGCCCAAAACTCTGTGAGTAACAACTGTGTAAAGATATGTTCAAAAATGATTATCTTCTGAACAATTGAACTGTACTATTTTTGAACTGATACTGTTAACTGAATGAATGTATGTCCTATATTAATCAGACAGGCGTATTGTGGCATTCTTAGCAACCATCTTATCGATCGTTATTCTTATTCTGAGATCTCTGTCGGTTCCTTGTTGGAACCACTCATTTCTTGATTGATGGCCATCATTGGTATTAGGTCTTTTAAACCTCATTTACTATCTTGTTATGCTAATGGATGTACCACATATGACCGTTTATTTGAATGGTGAACGATTGTTATCTTTGAATCAATGAACTGTTTTCATTACTGTAAGGACATTCATTCTAAACCTCTTTACGCATTATGTTATTCACTGGGCTTTAGCTCACTGCTCATATATATATGTAGGTGTACAGGCACTAGACCGCAGCTAGGAACGTCGGGGTAAACACCAGTTTTGTCAAGCCAACTACTGTGCCTCACAGCGAGATTCCGAGCCTGCCAAGCTATGGCTTAGGGGTGTTTTTATTCTTCCTCATCTGCTCGTATGCATTTTGTATATTGTGATAGACTGTTGTTAATATGGATTTGGTCCCTGTTCTGAATGGTTGTAAATATTATACATACTGTTTTGTCACTGACTACATATATGTATGAAAAATCTTTTTGCATACAAACTATCACAGCTCATTGGGCATTGTTTATTTAATGTATTGGCATCCGCCATGCCCCTGTACTCTGTATTTCTGTTTTACTGTTAAGCAGGCCTTCAGTAATCTCGGATTATTGGCCGGTTACGGTGCTAAACCCATAGGGGCAGGTTTGGGTCATGACACCATTCAACATGTTTTGCTTGAAGGGAATAACAATGCGGATGGCCTTGCAAAGTTGGGAGCTACTCAAACTGAGCCTCTTGTAGTCATGGATAAAGCCCCTATAGAAATTACAGGGCTAGTGATAGCAGTTATGGTTGAGCGGGGGTACCTTACGCCCTAATTTGTGTACACCAACTGTTTGTACTTCTCTATTTAATTTTCTTTCTTTAGTTTCCTTTGTCTGTTTTCCTTTTCCAATGTACCAAAAAAATAGCATAGTTGCTCTAATAGTTTAATATCGCTTCTAATTTGTTTATTCATTTCCTTGTTAACCACCATTCTTCAATTATTATTATTTAAATAATCCTTTAATTCATTAATTTAAGTAAAAAAAGATTACGAAATAATTAAATGAGTGTAATTTTTTTCTTTACATTACTACACTCTACAATTTTGTACCAATTACAAGTTGGGGATTTTTTTAAGGTCCCTAGTATTAAGATTTTATAGCATTAAAAATATCTAATATTTTTATAATTTTTAAGGTCTCCCTAGAAAAAATTCAATCCAGAGAAATTATAATGTCTAAGGTCTCCCTAAAAAAAATTCAATCCAGAGAAATTGCAATTTCTCTAGACTTCCCACTCTTCAGAGAAATTCTGGACTTCCCACAAAATTCAAAGTTATCCAATAAAGAATCAATGTTGGTGAACAAAAAGGGATTGAATTGAATTTGCATACAATTAATAAGCTAAAATAATTATAATGAGTGACTATATATATAGATATAGACCTAAAGCAGCTCAATTTCACTTATTTTCTCTTCGTTTTGAAATTTTCCCTGAGTTGAAATTTCTCTATGTTTTGACAAAACTAGAAAAAATTGAACATATTTCTGCACAACACATACAAACAAAAATGTATATATATATTGGTATCTTCCTCATCAAATTACTTTTCAGAGCTCGTTGTGGTGCTCTTTGTTTTTGAATCACCATATATTCTCTTTCCAAACAAAGAAGAAATTGAAACAACAATAACGACTGATTTTTGTTCACAGAAGAAGATATGACCATTGACAAAGGTCTTCGGTAACCAAAACCCTATGCATAGCTCTGTAGAGATTGCAGTGTTTGTCCATACATCCATGGCCCACATTTCACTTTCACTCCATATGCTCTGCAACATCATGACCAGGTAAGAACAAAATAAATGGCTCGTCACCATGAAATTCAACATCTCATCATCCCTCTCATCAATCTCTCTCTTGAGTTCTTCAACATTTTGCCTCATCTCATCTTCGGACTTCTCGAGCTCTTCCACCGTCACACAAAGATGCGTGGTTTCCTACTTGCCGGAATCAATTTGACAGAGGAGGTCTCCTACTGCCAGCCGTGGTGATGGATGTCGCAGATGACGCCATTTCTATGTTTGTATTAACAAAACTCGAACCCTAACCCTAGTAATTGAAGCAATAGTTATGTTATATGTATATATATATGTGCGAATCAAGATCATATCCTTCAGTTCTCTTTTTGATTTCCTACTTATTGGGTTTTTGGGCTTACTTTTGGGCCCAATTTCAATGATCCAAACCGTTCAAATTATAAGATTTATTGAGTATATCATACCTATAAAAAATCAAGTTGATCGGATATTAGAAACTACATGTTCAGATCATCAAACTAAAAATTATTTTTTTTTAAATTTAATAAACAGTTTTCCAAACACATGTTTTCTGATATCCAATCAACGTAATTTCTTACAAATATGATATACTCAACAAATTTTAAAATGTGAATGGTTCGAATTATCAAAATTAGACCCAAAAGTGTGTCCAATGACTTAGCAAGTAGGGAATCAATGAGAGCATCTTAATTCTAAAGAGAGAGGTTTTGGAAGTTGGCGTAGAAAAGTGTGAAGCTAAACCAAGATTGGGTAAGTGAGGTATATGGAGGTGGGTGAGGGACCTTAGACATTACAAAATGATATTATAAACCTCTCCCATTACTAAAAGTTGGAGAGAAATGTTAGACCAATTTTCCCTTACAAGTTATGTTTTGTTTACATACACTTTGTCAGTATGCCAAAAAGCCAGACTCCCAATTCATGTATTTATTACCGCCAGGGTTGGTGGCCTGGTGGAGAATGCAACGCATTCCTCAACACTAAGCCAAGGTCGATTCCTGGAGGGGGGGCAATGAGATCTCTACTGAGAGTTTGCCCTGTACTCCGCTCGATACCTGTCCTTAAGCTATGGCGTGTAGTTGAGCTTCATTGGTGCTTTGATAAGGGGTCCCTTCCTATGGGTTGGGTTAAATCTGGCTAGCAACCAGCTACCCCGAGGCCAGGACCCACGGAGGCTGAGATGACACCACAGAGTTTCCTTTTTTTCTAATCAAAAAAAAAAAAAATTCATGTATTTATTAATGAGTGTTCTAATGTTTGAATTAAGTAAAAAATATAAGTACGTAAAGTGTTTTGGATCGACTGTTTTCCAGATGTTTTTGTTGATTTTTTTATTTTTATTTTTAGCTAAGGTTTTTAAATTTTTCAAAAAGTTTTACACTTTAAGGTTCTACTAAACAAACTAGAAAAATAATTTTAAAAATTGAAAAAAAAAATCACTGAAAAAAAAAATCTTTTATAATCTTTTTTTTTTTTTTTGAATTTTTTTTTTAATAAATTTTTTGAATTCTACACTAGACTAATAAAAAAAAAAAAAAAAAAGGAAAAATTAGTCTAAGGTCCCTCTCTCATTTTTAGTAATGGAAGAGATTCACAATATTATTTTATGATGTCTAAGGTCCCTTAACTCTTATACCCATATATCACAGAGAAATTTGACTGAAATCAAACCTCAGCCTCCCACTTCTCTCTCTATCTCTCTAGAATACACACAAATATATATATATATATATACCTTCAATGGCAGTGGAGCTGGATTGAAAAGCATGGAATTTGTACTCTGCCACAGCTCCATGCATCCCCGCGACTAGATCTTCCAACATCAAGTCCAAAAAGATCAAAGCTAAAAAGCTTCACCGTGGCCGCCATTTTCACTGTGAAAAGCCACCGACGCATTCAAAGAAGCTGCCTCTTCTTCACCGCTACTCTCGTCGCCGACCCAAGAACCTTCTGCATTCTCTGCAAGAGCCCTCATTTTTCGATTCCTTGGTGTCTCGATCGTAACCTCAATCCAATGTTGCGTCGGTGATCGAGAAATCGCTAAAACTTCTAGAGATTGTGTCGACGTGCGCGGAGGGACGGGCGGCAATAGGCAGAGATGAGAGCTACGTGGCGGCGATTGTGAAGAGGTTGATAAAGATGTCGAGTGCGAGTATCCAACCAACGACGACGATTCCCTACCCAGAAAGTCTTCCAGCTTCGGAACCGTGTTTTGTTGGATTTGCAAATCCACGAAGCTCCTGAATACGGACGAATCTGCAATGCTTTGTCCTTATTTTACTTGATTCTCCCCATTATCATACAAGCATTCAGCCTTTGTATTTTCCCACCCTGCCATAAAACATCAATATCAGTTCTAGAGAAATTCAAAATATCTCTAGAGATAAGTTTACTTATGATTGTTTGTTTTCCCTTCCTTTCTCAAATCAGAGAAATTTAAAAGTAGCTATGAGAATTCCCCAAGTTACAAGTTTCTCAGTGAAATTTCACACAATTGTGAGAGATGCTCTCAAAGCTTCTTTCACAGAACCCAAACCAACAACAACGCTACATATATAAATTAGAGAATTAATTACAAATTTCTCTAGAGATGTAATTTTGTGAAAAGGCAGAGAAATTTCTTTAGGAGAGTGGAAAGTATATGGAAGGTAGAGAAATTTGGAGAAGGGGAGGGCAGAGAAATTTACAGTGGGAAATTTCTCTGTGACGTGAATTTTCTCTAGACTAATTTTCTCTTGACCAATTTTCTTTGGATCAACTTAAGGGACCTTAGACATTATGAAAATATTGAGTGTCCTTTATGCTGTAAAATCTTAATACTAGGGACCTTAAAAAAAAAATTCCAAAAAAAATGACACAAATTTAAAAAAAAAAAAAAATTACTTACAAGAAAAGTTTAAAAAATTATATAACTTTTTAGTTGGATGCCTAACTAGTCTTTGCCATTGTTATTAACTTATGGTGAGAAATCGGCCAATGGCCGTTTGGAATTCAAAGCAAAACTTTAAATTATCATTATCATTATTTACTAATGTAACAATAATGTCACAGAGTGGTATTATTATTCAATAATTAATCTTAATTTATGATGAGAATTATTACACATTATGTTATTAAATTAATGACTTAATTTATTTATATATATTTTTTTAAATCAATGACACCACGTTACACAACATTTTCCCCACTTTCGAGGGCTCCTCGACCACAAGATGAGCTAGCGTGGGAGGACCAAGGTTTGTGTGAAAATGTGAAAAATTAAGAAAAATTAACCACCACATATATGGGTTCATAATGTATTGAGAAAAATTATAAGGGTATAGGATTTGATTACATAATCGAATAGGATTCTTTCGTATATAAGATCTGACCAAATGTGTGTCTTATTATATATATATATATATATAAAGAATATTTGTCATTCAGGATTAAAAGTTATATCTATCTATTTATTTTTTAAATAATGCTTGGGACCCTCTTTTGGGGGTCACCCCCTCACCCCCTTTGTTACGTGGTGGGAGTGATTGGAGGAGCAGAAAAAAAAAGAAAAAGAAAAAGAAAAAGTAACCAATGAGAGAGAGGGGGGGTCAAAGGGGGTGGGGGAAAAAGGGGGGATGAATCATTGTTGTTATTTTTTTTGGGTACATCGAAAACGGAAAGAACAAGCAGAAAACAAAAGAAAGAAAAGCAAAAAGAAACACCAGCAAAAAGGGAGCACAAATCAGGGCCTAAGGTAGCCCCTTCCAATCATATCAGCTATCACTAACCCTCTAATCTCTATGGGTAAACTATCAATAGGTCCTATTTTGAAGACTTATTACCCAATAAGTCCTACTTTTGAGACTTATTACCCATTAAGTCCTATTGATAAATTTATTAAGTGATAAAGATAAATTTATCAGTCTTTTATTTTTATGAATAAATTTATAATGATAAATTTATCAATCTCTTTGTTTTTATGAATAAATTTTTAATAATAAATTTATCACTCTCTTATTTTTATAGTATTAAATTTATTAATTAGGACTTGTAGGTAAATAAGTCTAGTTAATAGGACTAATTGGTAAGTACCCCAATTTCTATTGGAGCCTCATCCAAAACTACAAGAGGCTCAGCTTGAATAGCACCCAACTTTGCCAGACCATCCGCACTATTATTCCCTTCTCGCAAAACATGTTGAATGGTATAGCCACACCTTTGCATAAGGAATTTGGAGTCCTCCACCAAGCTTCTAATTGAAGAAGAGACTACGGAGCCTTCTTTCAATAACTCAATTGCAGATAATGAATCCGTTTCAATAGTGAGATCTTTATGTCCCTTTTCAAAGGCTATTGCTAAGCCTCGATAAATAGCTCAAAGCTCCGCCTCTAAACTTGTACAAACATCAAGCTTTCCATTGTAGCCAATTAGCCACATGCCTCTTTCATCACGAATAAGACCATCAAAGCCTCCTTCCCCTGAGTCTCCTTTTATACTACAATCAATGTTCATCTTCAGTTTACCTACAAAAGGAGGGCACCAACTAATAACCACGTCATAATGACTAGGATGTAAAGAAGATTTTTTAATTATTAAGTTATATCTATTTTTTAGATAGTGATGTGTTGAAAACAACCAATCATTTCTTGACACATTATTAGGTTTAAAAAATTAATCTAAAAAATAAACAAAATAAACTTATATATTATTTTTCATAAAAAAATTGCGTTCAATTTTGTAATTATATTACGTACCCATAAAAACTAATGTATTAAATAATGAATAAGCTTCATTGAAAGCTACTTGATGACAAACACATATTGCATTGTATGCAACTATAATATTCAAAGAACTTTGTTTTCAATCATAATTTCTTGTTGGTATAGAGAAAGCAATCACATACCTGCAGCTGCAGGCATTGCAATAATTTCTATGCTTCTTGGTGAACAATCACAGTCTATCACTGCAACAACAAAAAATATATATATATATATATATTAAAATTTTAGAGACCAAAATTTAAAGATAAAATTATGTTTTAAAGATCACATATTTTTGTTACGAAAAGTGACGTTATTTTATTTTGAGTAAATTACCAATAGGTTCTAATAGTTAGACTTAATTCTTATCAAATCCTATTGAAAATAAATCTTGAAAAATTGTTGCTAAAATAATTTTTTTGTGACAATTTTTTATATATGTCGCTACAAATTGATAATTAGTGACTTTTTTGTCATGATTTTTATAAATTGTCATTAAAATTTCAATTAGTGACATTTTTTTATGACAAATTTTTCTCATAGGACCTATTAGATAATAAGTCCATTTATTAGAACCTAAATGTAAGTACCCCTTTTATTTTTAGTAACAAAAATAAGACATTAGTGATGAATTATTATTTTTTTAGGACCAAATTTTTTATCTCAAAAAATAAACCATTTAAGACCAAATTATTTTGTCCCTAAAAGTCTATTTATTAGTGACATTTTCAAAATTTTGTTGCTAAAAGTCTTGTTTTGGACTTTGTGGGACGATCTTTTATCTACTATTCTCATGACAATAAAAATTAATTCTTAAATATCTTTTACAATAAAATTTTCACTTTTAGAGATTAAAACATTTAATTTCTAAAACTCTTACGTATTGTTGGGGGTAGCCATGCATGCTACATTGTTTCTTCATTAAGGCTCTGAATCAGTAAACCAATTAAAAAAGCCATACAAATTACATCAGTATTTTTTTTCAGTTGTATCAATTTTACATTTTAATTTTTTATATTGTGTCATTTTAATTCAATTAAATTAAATTAACAAAATGTGAAAACTTTAAAGACAAATTGAGTTACTTGAAATTATACACACCAAATGAACACAAGAAATAAATTACATGAATCATAAATATAAGAGTAATGCTAGGGAGCTCGAAAATGAGCTCCCCGAATCCCCCTAATTTATTTTTTTTTTTTTTTTTTTTTTTTTTTTTTTTTTTTTTCAGAAGCAGAGAAGGAGAAGGAGAAGAGAAGGAAGGAGGAGGAGGAGGAGGAGGAGGAGGACTGGAGGGGGCCATAACCACAAGGGGAGGAGGAGGCGGAGGTGGGGCTGGAGCTGCGACGAGCTGACGGGCTGCGACGGGCGACGGGCTGTTGCTGCGACGAACGGGCTGCGACGAGCTGACG
Organism: Camellia lanceoleosa; assembly: GCA_025200525.1. NCBI lineage: Eukaryota > Viridiplantae > Streptophyta > Magnoliopsida > Ericales > Theaceae > Camellia > Camellia lanceoleosa. The sequence goes on from CM045769.1 coordinate 170,880,805, forward strand.
ATCGGCGATCGGAGCTGCTGCTGCGACGACGGCGGTCGGAGCTGCTGCTCCCCTCTCTTCTCTCCCTCTCCCTCTTTCTCTTCCTCTCCCTCTCCCTCTCCCTCTCCCTCTGTCTCAGACTCGTAGAAGGAAAAAAAAAATACCCAAAATAACGTCGTTTTGGAGATTCGGAAGATTAGGGGGGGGAGGGGGGGGAATCGAGCAACGAAGCTTTATTCCAAACATAAGTATAATTTGCCCTTCGTTGCCCTTATATTCTTCTTTATTCTTACCAAGCATATCATTAAAGACTTAAATGAACAAGTTTCAACCATTTGAGGAGTCATTGTCTCTTTGATTATATGACAGTGAAGCAAAATCTACAAATTTGAATATCCTGCCTTGTAATTAAAATTGTAATAGACACTAGATTTGATTGATCGCTGATAATTTCTTTAGAGTTTGAAATAAAATACAAAACGTGCACATAAAATATATATCGTGTGATTGAAATTTCCGTGCATTTAGCATTTCTTGTGTCAGATAAGACCTTGCATACAACTTACAAGCCTTCGTGGTTAATTGGCCAGTAGAGGTTCTCCAAAACAAAGTGAGTGTACAATTTTCAGATTTCTCTTTGTTATTAGTCTTTCACAAAAATTGAATGTGTTTGGTAACGTTTACGTTTTCAGTTTATATTTATAAAAATTTTATAAATTAGTTTTTGTTTATTTTTTGTTTATTTTTAAAAAAATATAAACTACAAACGCGTTTGGTAATTGACAAAAGATTTTTAAAATTTTAAAAATATAAAAAAGAGTGAGAAATGACAAGTGGTAGCAAGTGGCAGCGGAAGACGGTGGTGGAAAGTAGTGACGATAGGTGGTGGGTAGCTGGTGGTGATGGGTGGTGGTGGATGGGTGGGTGGGTGACGGTAGCGGGTGGTGGTTGGTAACGAGTGGGTGGTGGTGGTGTGGTAGCGGGTGGTAGTAGCAGGTGGGTGACAGATGGTGGGTAGCAGATGGGTAGTGGTGGCGGATGGGTAGTAGTGGTGGTGGTGGTGGGTGGGTGGGTGTGGTGGTGGTGGCAGTGGTGGTGGTGGTGGTGGTGGTGGTGGTGGTGGCGGTGGTGGTGGTGGTGGCGGGTGGTGGTGGTGGGTGGTGGTGGCAGTGGTGGTGGTGGGTGATGGTGGTGGGTGGTGGTGGTGGTGGTGGATGGTGGGTGGGTGGTGGGTGGTGGTGGTGGTGGCAAGGTGGTGGTGGTGGTGGGTGGTGGCAGGTGGTGGGTGGGTGGTGGTGGTGGTGGGTGGCGGTGGTGGGTGAGTGGCGTGGTGGTGGTGGTGGTGGCGTGGTGGTGGTGGTGGATGGCGGTGGTGGATGGTGGTGGGTGGCAGGTGGTGGTGGTGGTGGCAAGTGGTGTGGTGGTGGTGGTGGTGGTGGATGGCAGGTGGGTGGTGGGTGGTGGTGGTGGCGAGGGGTGGGTGGTGGTGGCGAGTGGGTGGCAGGTGGGTAGTGGTGACGGGTCGTGGTGGCAGGTGGGCAGTGGCGGGTTGGTGGTGGTGGCGGAAGACGGTAGTGGAAAATGGTAGCGGGTGGTGGCTAGTATTGGGTGGTAAAAAAAAAAAAAAAACTCAAAACTCAAAACAGAAACACATTTTTTGTGTTTTCATTTTTTGGCCAAATTTATAAACTGAGACCACTGATTTATAAATCAAAAATTTTACCAAACAAGTTTTTATTTGAGTTTTTAAAATTTTTGTAAATATAAACAGAAAACTGAAAACATAAGGGTGTGTTTGGTAACGTTTACGTTTTCAATTTATATTTACAAAAAATTTATAAACTGGTTTTTGTTTATTTTTTGTTTATTTTTAGAAAAACATAAACTACAAACGCGTTTCGTAATTGACAAAATGTTTAAAAAAAATTTAAAAATATAAAAAAGAGTGAGAAATGGCAAGTGGTGGCAAGTAGCGACGGAAGACGGTGGTGGAAAGTGGGTGGTGGTGGCGGGTGGTGTGGGTGGTGGGTGGTAGGTGGTGGGTGGTGGTGGTAGTGGGTGGGGTGGTGGTGGTGGTGGGTAGTGGGTGGGTGCGAGTGGGTGGTGGTGATGGTGGTGGTGGTGGTGATGGCGTGGTAGTGGCCGGTGGGTGGGTGGTGGTGGGTGGTGGCAGTGGGTGGTGGTAGTGGTGAGTGGATGGGTGTGGCGGGTGGTAGCAAGTGGGTGGTGGTGGTGGTGGTGGTGGTGGTGGGCGGATGGGGGGTGGGTGCTGGTGGCGAGTAGGTGGCAGGTGGTGATGGTGGGTGGGTGGGTGATGGTGGCGAGTGGTAGCGAGTGGGTGGTGATGGTGGTGGTAGCGGGGTGGTGATGGTGGGTGGGTGGGTGGTGGCGGTGGTGGGTGGTGGTGATGGTGGCGTGGTGGTGGGTGGTAATGGGTGGTGGTGGGTGATGGTGGTGGTGGTGGTGGTGGTGATGGTGGGTGGTGGTGGTGGGTGGTGGTGGTGGTGGTGGGTAGTGGTGGCGGGTGGTGGTGGTGGTAGGTGACGGTGGTGAGTGGTAGGTGGTAGCGAGTGGGTGGTGGTGGTGGTGGTGGTGGGTGATTGGTGGTGGTAGCGGGTGCCTGGTGGTGGTGGATGGCAGGTGGTGGATAGTGGTAGCAGGTGTGTGTTGAGTGGTGGTGGCAAGTAGATGGCGGGTGGTGGATGGTGGCGGCTAGATGGCAAGTGGTTGGTGGTGGTGGTGGCGAGGGGTGGATGGTGGTGGCTAGTATTGGGTGGTAAAAAATTTGAAAATTAAAACATTGAGTTTTAAATTTTGTAAATGTAAAACCGAAAACGTATTAACAAACGCTAACACTTACGCTAGCTTGCTTATATTTACAAAAATTTAAAAAACTCAAATAAAAACTGTTTGGTAAAATTTTTGATTTATAAATCAGTGGTCTCAGTTTATAAATTTGGCCAAAAAATGAAAACACAAAAAATGTGTTTCCATTTTGAGTTTTCAATTTTTTTTTTTTTTAACCACCCAACACTAGCTACCATCCGTCACCATTTTCCACCACCGTCTTCCGCCACCACCACCCACTCCCCACCACCACCTGCCACCACTACCCGCCACCACCACCCACTTGCCACCCACTTGCCACCACCACCACCACCCACCACCCACTTGCCATCCACCCGCCACCTGCCACTACCATCCACCGCACGCCAACACCACCCGCCACTTACTTGTCACCACCACTCACCACCCACCTGCCACCACCACCACCACCACCATCACCCACCCGCCACTCACCACCTACCACCACCACCACCACCCACTTGCTACCACCTACCATCCGCCACCGTTACCCACCCACCCACCACCACTACCACCACAATCACCCGCCACCACCTACGACTACCCGGGATCTGCCACCTACCTGCTTCCACTACCCACCACCCGCCACCGCCACCACTACCACCACCACCCACTCACTACCACCCGCCACCGTCACCTACCCACTCACCACCCGCCACACAACCCACCACCACTACTTGCCACCACCACCCGCCGCCGCCACCAGCCACCACCACCACCACCACCACCACCGTCACCCACCCACCACCACCACCCGTCACCGTCACCCACCCACCACCACCACCCACCCGCCACCATCCGCTACCCACCTGTCACCACCACCACTACCACCACCCACTCGCTGCCACCCGTCACCATCATTCACCCACTCACCACCACCATCCATCTGCCACCACCTACCACCACCAGCTACCCAACACCTACCACCACCACTTTTTACCACCATCTTCCGTCGCCACTTGTCATCACTTGCCATTTCTCACTCTTTTTTATATTTTTAAATTTTTTTAAACATTTTGTGAATTACCAAACGCGTTTGTAGTTTTTATTTTTCTAAAAATAAACAAAAATTAGTTTATAAAATTTTTATAAATATAAACTAAAAACGTAAACGTTACCAAACGCACCCTTTACTAAGTGTTACCAAACGGTACCATTGTGTTTGGATTTTGAATTTGAATAGTAATTTGAGTAGTACTTGAAACTCATCAGATAAATTTTGACATGTCTAATGTTAAATTTGAATTGAAACATGTTTAATTCAGCAATGTTAGGTATTATGAAATAAAAATGGTCATGAAAGATTTGTAACCTTTAGATTACACTTACAATAAAGCATCACACACTAATCAAGGTAATCTAAGGGTCACAAATTTTTCATGATCATTTTTATAAAAAAAATTTCATGATCCCTAACATTTCTCTGTTTAATTAACAACACTAAAAAATAATCAAATAAAATAAAGAGTTTTGATAAAATAAAAAGAGTTCTGCCTACTCAATGACATGGACATGGAAATTACAAAATGAACTTCGTGAATCAACATTATTCTTTTGGCATGTTACCATAGCAGAGTGAGGGGAAAATAATATGTATTGTATTTAATTTTATACAATAGAATGCCTGTATATATAGATTGAAAAAGAGGATTTTATAAAAATAACTTAATTATGAAAAAGAGTATCTTATAAGAAATCTAACTATAATAATACAAATATATTTAGAAAATCAATACCTAATATATTTAAGGATATATACCATATATATATATATATATATATCTTAACATGGCAAATGCTGAGGATCACACTTAGTCAAAGCCGTGCAATGGACTCCACAATTGATAGCTATTAGACTAACTTGCAAGAAACCTCACAAACAAGCTCTCTATATATATCACCACTAACCACCACCACCACCACCGCGGCCGCTACTCACCCATGGCTGAGAAGGAGAAGCAAGCCAAGCCTGTGTCTACCGCTACCATCCGTTCCCACCAGATCAACGTCGAGCACGATCATGCCATTTCCATAGACCTAAAGAAACACCACCACAACCCAAAATACCTCAAGTGTTGCGGCTACATCTCCGCCTTAATTTTAATCCCAGCTCTTACCATCTTGATGCTCCTTTTCACCGTGTTTCGTGTCAAAGAGCCCGTGTTGAATATCAACTCCGGGAAAATAAAAGGCCTAGATCGTGCCAGCAAGACCACTATTCGTCTCGACACAAACTTGACTGTCGTAGCTGATGTTTCGATTGAAAACCCGAACTTGGTTGCCTTCAAATTTGGAAACACCACCACTAGTCTTTACTACGGCGGTGTGGTGGTGGGAAATGGAAGAAATCCGGCAGGCGTGGCTGAGGCAGGCAAGACAGTTCGAACGAATATGACCATTGATGTCATGACACAGAAAATATTAGGTGTTACGAGATTGACGAGTGATTTGAGTTATGGAGCATTGGGTATGAGAAGCTACACCAGCATAAGTGGAGGAGTGAAGATACTGAAGATTATCAAGAAAAATGTGGTGGTGAAGGTGAATTGCAGCATGACATTTAACATCACAAGCCAGGCAATTCAGGATCAAATTTGCATGCAACACATGTCGTTCTAGGGTTTTATCGTGTTAGGGTTTGTGCTGGGATAAATTCCTCACACTAAGTTAGATACCCTTATGCGAGTGAGCTTTCATATATATATATATATATATTTCTGTAAAATAGTACAATCGGTGTGAACTAACCGATTGAATGTTTCTTTCTCTGAAAGGGCTCTGGCGGTCAAGTTAGTGAAATATATTATTCTATATAAATATAGAATAAGAATTCAATAATGTTGTTAGCTTTTGCTCATACCTCTTTTCTCTTCTTTCTCCCTTTTTATAGTCAGTTGTCATGTTAGCATGATTTTCCTATGTAATATTTTCTAAGACATAGTTTAGCCCTTATTCTGACATTAACAGGCCTTTGCGATGCCACTCACTACAAAACATCAATCAATTGGCAAGATAACTAGCTTTATCTCTCTTATCTCATCACCTTCATCCTATATAATTCCTGATATCCTTTGATCGGATGTGTTGTTCTTGTTATCTCGATGAATTTAGTTGGGACACCTTTTACCGATCATCAGTCCTGTTTGACTAGACCCTGTTATTTTGCTATGTGGACTTTCCGTTCTAATCTAACCCATCCTAGTAAGCTTGTTTTTATATATTCTTTGATTTGATTATTGAAAAATAGTGAAATGATATAAACAAACTGTAGTGATATATAGAACGAAATTACTGATTTTCAGCCTCAACAACCTTGCCACAAGGAGACAAATTGATATGCTTTGGTTAATTGTGGAGCATCAACATCAACGAATTCGCCATTCCCAATATGATTATGCCACATAGAGAGAGAGAGAGAGAGAGAGAGAGAGAGAGAGAGAGAGAGAGAATCTCTTGCAAATGTTCTCGATCCTAACTTCACACTCTCTTGATTGGAGGGAAAAAGAGAAAACAATGAACAATTTTATACTGTTTCCTTTACTTTCTACTGTTCAATCTTCTGTGTCTTTTTGTTCTTATTACAAATTAAAAATTCTAAAAACAGTTTTTACTAAGTATTAAAAATATGTAACTTTTAAAATTGTCATTGCTAGAATACAGAAAATTTACCTAAATTTTGATTTTAAAAAATTCAAAGAAATAATGATGATGATTAAACAAAAGTTGAATCCAAAATGAGACATCAATGATTTACATACTCCATTCATATATGTAAATTTTATGATATTATTATATTATAGTCAATATGTGAGTTTTTTAACTTATTTCTCATATGAGCATTACTATTGAAACTCAAAAGTTATACTCAATTTCAATATGCAGTGATGTATCAAAAAGATAATTGATTGATTATTAAATATTCTTTAATTATTAATTAATTATTTTCTTAACACATAAGTCTAAAAATTAGATCTAAAAAGTAAACTTCTATATTATTTTCCTTCTCTTATTCCTTTAAAGACTTGAATCATTATTAGTCATAATTTTTATAACATACTGTCAATTTTAAATTTTATTTTTAAAATACATTATAAAAAAAAATGAAAACGAAAATGAAAATGAAAATGAAGATGAAGATGAAAATTGAACTCATAATTTGATTTTACTTTATTTCATTTTTTTTACATCAAGAATTTCTACTAACCAAAACCTTGGATACTAGGAAGTAGGTTAAAAGTTAATTTTTTAATTTTTTTAATTGATTTTAAAAAAAATGTGTAAAAAAATAAAGACATAATATAACTCAAAAAAAAAAAGGAAAATGATTTTTTCCCCGAAATTCCCCCCCCCAAACAGCCCGAAAGAGAGAGAGAAGAGAAAGAGAAGAGGGAATGGAGAGAGAGAGAGGGCCCCTCCTTCGCCTCCGCCGCCGCCAATCAATGGCAGATCGACCGGCCGATCGTCACAGCAGCTCCGATCGTCACAGCAGCAGCTCGTCGCAATCCCACCGCAGCTTGTCGCAGCTCCGCCTCCGACCATCGTCGCCTCCGGCCCCGCCTCCGCCTCCAGCCCGATTTTGTTGGCCTCCTTCCCTCCAGTTCTTCTTCTTCCTCTGATTTTCTTCTTCTGAAAAAAAATAAAAAAAATTCAAAAACGACGTCTTTTTTTGAATTCGGAGGATTTGGGGGGCTCAAATTCGAGCTACCAATCATTACTCAAAAAAAATAAATAAATAAAAAGCAAAAAAATTGATTTTTTAACCTGTTCCCAAAAGAAGCCAATTTGCTAAACTCGCCCATTTCTCAATCATAATGGGCAACTAAGGTTTCATTTGAGAAGTGGGTTGGCTTTTTTTATTTTTTTGACTATTTTAATCTGGGCCTAAAAAGCCTGATTTCAAAAAGATTTTTAACTTTTCTAATTTTTTTGTAAAAAAAAAGAATGTAATGATTATAAATTGAATATGATATTTTATCTTATTAAATTAAAAAATCTATTTTATTTTTTATGATTATTTTAACCAAAAATCCTCAACCCTAATTTCCCACACATAGGCTAAGGGACATCAATTGGCTTAAAATCCCTTAGCTTTTGGCCTATGCCTGCCTCTGCTCGTATGGGCTTTTTACTCAACCTAAAGTCTGCATCTCGGACGGGTTTAGCTAGTCTAATGAGACTTGGCTTGGAGTTTGAAGTCATGCTCACCTATTTGTTTGACCGGTTGGTAAAGGAGAATCAATTGATAGATCTAACCTGTATGCCACAGATTGAGCGCTTGTCAACCTTTTGAGAGATCGATTCCACAAATAATACTACATACTTTATGAATTATGTTCAAAAACCAATTCAAAAGATGCGATAAGAATATATTTTATTTGTCTTGTCACTCACAAACTAATGCACTTGTAACATATTTGATATAGAACTCACATCTGTAATGAGTCAGTACGTACTATGAAACTAGCTAACAAAAATATGAGAAAAAAAAAACAAAAAAATGAAAACAAAGTATAGGCTTAATCTCGCCCTGTCAACCTAATCACAAGCCTATCAAGTAAAATTTGGATTTAAGGGTTTCGACCTGTGCACCGAGTGAACCAAAAAATGACCAGAGGCTTGAACCGTACACCAATTTTCATGGCCTAATTCGATGCCGACCCTTATGGGGCCGTTCTAAAATCGTGCATAATGTACACCACTTTTATTACGACTCAATTTGGTAAATTATGACATAATGAACTTAAAACTATAATTATAGGGTTGTTACTCATGTAATTTTTAGAGTAAACTTACAATCACAACACACAATGTAGATACAAAAAAAAGATCTGCATCTTCTTCCATTTTCACATAAAAGGTTTAAATAAAAAAAAGCTTTATACAGAAATAAATACTAACTAGTGAGGTTCCATCTACTCCTGTCAGTGACAGGTCTTCATCACCACCTGAATCCCTGACTACAACTATATCTATATCTAACATATATATATATATATATATATTTCCATTGAAATCTCCGCTGAAAGATTTACAGAGAAAAAGGGTCAAAAGTGAGAAATTTATTTTCTTGGTGATTGGCACTGTTTGGTTACTTTTCTCGTCAAAACCAATTTCAAAAGAAAAACGGAAAGCTGATTCCATTGTCTGCTGCCTTTCTTTACCATCTCTTTGAACCACTTTTTCCCGCTTTTTCGCTCTTCCCTCTCTCAAATGCCAGTCTCTTTAAGCTCTTCTGAGCATTTCATCGAACACTTCATCGACATGTTCATGGATTTCTCGTGCGACGTATCGCTTACTGACCGAAACAGAACAGACAAATCCAAATCTGATCAACCCAAAAAAAAAATTAAAATTAACTAACAAGTTTTTAATTACTTGAATCTTCAAAATCAAGAACTCGAATTGATGTGATGTGATGTGATGTTAGGGAATGGATTCTCTCAAGTTGGATTCGTTATTACCTTTGGATTTTTGTTCATTGAACGATCTCTTGCAGTGTAGAATGGCGCTTTGAATCCCATCTTGTTGCTGTAAAAACGAGTCGTCATTCCTTTTCGCCTGAATCGACCCAGAACACGGCGCCGCCGACGCTGATCGACTCTTCCCCAAATGCTTACACACCACTCGCAGCCCCGCCGGCAAACTCCCCTGTTTCTGACTCTTCCCATTACTCGCCGCCGCCGGCGGTGGTTGTTCCACCGCCTCCGCCTGTTCTGACTCTCTCTTCGCCACCGTAGAATTTGCCGGAGATGAGCTTAATTGCCCTGAAAACCTCTGTTTTTCTCCGTATCGCTTCGAGACTCGAACGTAGAGAGGCTTGACCTTCTTCAAGTACTTGGAGAATTTCTTATCTTCGAAAGCCGATTCATCTGAGCTCTGTTGCTTCTGGGTACCAGAGGAAGATCGAGAACTGTTATCTCTGGTGAACAGAGACACAATCGGTACTTCTTCAACCTTCAATTTCACCGTCAAAAACTTGCTCTGTTTCTGTTTCTGTTTCTGTTTCTCAGATGTTTCCTCTTTTTTCACTCCCACATTTGCCTTGGATTTCTTCAATTTCAACATCATGACTCGAAACTTCGTAGCCGATGATTTCAACAGAGACGATTGCAATTTCGTCTTTGATTCGGCGATCGGAACGAGGCGTCCATTGAAGAACAAATCGTCAGAGGGAGAGAGATTGAACTCCCTCTCATCATCATCATCATCACCGTCCGTTGTTGCATCAGACTCGAACCCATCATCCTCTTTCTCTTCATCTTCATCTTCATCTTCATCCTCATCGACATCTTCGAGCTTCGCTTGCTCGTCTTCGTCGGGAGGTACAGTGGGTCCATCGTCGTCGTCGGTATCTGGTCTGTGGTGGGTCACGGCTGTGACAATGGTTGTAGCGGGGCGTTGGAGGTGGCGCCACCGCCTCGCCAATACTTGAGCAAGCTGAAAGCTTCCATGGTTGGGAGAGCCAGGGTACAGGGATGGTGAAAGTTTGGTGGCCTTTATAAAGATAAAGAGGGTTTGAAATTGAGAGAGAGAGAGAGAGAGAGAGAGAGAGGGAGAGCAGATTGGTACTGAAACTGGAGTGGGGAAGTAGTGGAGTGTAACAGAGGAGGAACAGAGGGCAGAGAGAAGCTTTTTTAGTAGGAAAGGGGTGATTGATCAAAAAGACTGTTCATTATATGGAGGATTGATTTTGATAATTTTGAGTTGTTTATTTTGTTTGGTTATGTGTGCAAATTGTGAAATTCATAAATTTTGATGGCATTTGTTTAAAAAACACTAGATGACAGATTATTTATTTTAAAAATAATTTCTCTATTTTTTTAATGACAAACTTGGTAATAATAGGTATTAGATCAATATAATTTTTTAGGCAAATTATAAATAGTATATTTTTTGAAAATTTTTTAAAATATGAATTACTTTCTGTTATTTGAAAAATTATATATAACTCATTGTAAAAAAAAAAAATTATTTAACTAAATTGATCCAAAAAAAAATTTATAATCACCCTCCTATATATTAATAAAATTATATAAATTATTAATAAAATAAATTTTTGATATTGCTAAAAATGTTAATTAATTTGATTATTTATTAATAAACGAGACGGTCAAATTATAATTTACTCTCTTTATGTTGAGTCATTTTTTCACTTTCGCCTTTAAAATTTATTTTTTTCTTATTTTGACACTATGTTTCAAATTTTTTTCACTTTATTCCTAAAACTAATTTTTGTTCAAAATTAGACAGAAAATGTCACAATAGCTATCACATTACATAAAAAATATATTATTATATTAGAATTTAAGTTTATATTAAACGTATGACTTATATATAATAAAATATTTATATCACGTGACTGTTAATATATCATTTTCTGTCTAATTTTGAATATAAATTAGTTTTAAGAATAAAGTGAAGAAAAAAAACTTGAAATATGAAGGATTAAAGTGAAAAAAAATAAATTTTAAAGGTTAAAGTGAGAAAGTAATTAAACAGAAAGGAGACAAGGTGCAGTTTATCCTAAAAGAGGTCATTTATTGGCCTTGTTTGAGAAAGGCTATTAATTGACTTTTTAGGTTAAAATTTACAAAAAAGATAAAATATGCTAAAATAGTTAATAAGATAAAATGTCACATCAAATTCATAATCATTTCATTTTTTCTCTCACAAATATCACATCTAACTACAAAAAATTCAATCACCTTCCCAAACACAATTTTTAACCTATTAAAATAGTCAAAAATTAAAATAACCAACTAAAATAGTCAACTTCCCAAACAAGACCATTATGAAATTAGAAAATTCAAGAGATTAGATGTAATTTTCAAAAGTACAAGAAGCAAATTATATTTTAAGCCTTCGTTTGACATGCCAAATTTTTTGACTTTTTGGCTATTTTAGCCACAAAAATACAAAATAGACTTTTTAACCTAATAAAACAAAACATCACATCCAAACTATAATCATTTCATTTATACTCTCACAAAAGTCAAAAAAGTCCCATGCTAAAATAATCAAAAAGCCAACCCACATTCCAAACGAACCCTAAGTAAATTTTAAAACGACAAATTACACTAGCAGTATCTATAGTTTGGAACTCGTGTTACTTTGGTCCCTGACTTTTTAATTGTGACACATTTGTCCCTGAATTTTGAATCTTGTTCCAAATAAAGACAATTGCAGATATCATTACTCAAATTCAAGGACAAAATTGTTAATTTGATTAAAATACGAATCGCCTCATGTGGTTCTTGAAATTACATTCTACACCCTCAGGTTTCTAATTACATAACAAATCGCCCATTTTATTAATAAATCATCAAGTCAATTAACTGTTTTTAATGATGTTAGAAATATGTTTCAATTAATAATTTAGGTAATTTCATTATTGTATAAGAGAACAAATACGAATTTCATTTTTTTTTAGTTAATTATTTTAAATAAAAAATTCTAACAGGGGGTATTTGTAATTTTTCAAACAATAGGGGCAATCTGTACTTTAAATCAACCTCAGAGGGTGTATTTGTAATTTATCCATCTTTTACACATTTATTTTTTCTTATCAAATTAATTTTTATTATGTATTTGGATAATGATCATGTAATGGGTGGTTGTTTTTGTTGATGTTTTTCGATAGTTATTATGTAATAGATGATTGTATTTGTTGTTAACAAATATTTTTTTGATGATTATCATATAATGAACTATTATTAGGCTTTTAATGTGTAATTAATATATTTAATATATGAAATGTTTTTAATTTTGGATTTTTTTGATTTATTGGATTAGTTTAATAATGATATCAAATTTGTCATCATATTTGACTTTTGAAAAAATATAAACTAGTTTAATGAAAATAAAAAACAAAACACTCATTATATGATCATCATCCAAACATATGCTAAAAATAAATTTGGTAAAAAAAATAATAAAAATATAAAAGATTTATCAATTTTATATAATTTTATCTTTCGTGGGTAAAAATAATTTTTAAAAATTAAAAAAAATGGCATTTATTTTTATCAAATTAGTTTATATTTTATCAAATTGACGAATTTGTCCTTGAAATTCAGCAATGATATTTTCAATTATCCTTATTTTAAATAAGATTCAAAATTCAGGATCAAATGTATCACAATTGAAAAGTCATGAACCAAAGTGATACGAGTCCTAAACTATAGAGACCATTAGTGTAATTCATCCATTTTAAAAAAATGTATTTATAATTCATCCAATTTTTTTATTATAATAATTGATCAAAATAAATCATCCCAAATAGGAATGATTTGGAAAGTTAGCTAAAATGTTTAATCATATCACCTCTTATATTTTTTACCCAAAAAAAACAAAAAAAAAAATCAAGCCTATTCCTATTTATTAGTACCTACCAAGTACCTCTATTGGTAAAATAATTTACTGAGCATTATTTAATATATATATATATATACATATATATTGAGTTACACTATTTTACATACTTTATTTATTTATTGATTCATTGGAAGTTCAGAAAAACAAAGATAAAGAGAAGCTATTACAAAACACAGAGAGACTAAGCTCTCAGCTCACTAACACCAGTGATATCAGCTATAAGCAGGGCCTTCAATTCCTCAGGAGGGTCATCAAGCACCACAACATACTCATCCTGTATAACTCCTATATTGGCAAGTTGATCTACACATTTGTTGCCCTCTCTAGGTGTGTATCTCAGTGACCAGTTACACCTTTGTAAGAGGAATTTTGCATCTTCAATAAGAGCTCGATAAGGTGAATTGTGGCATGGCCCATCTTGAATTTTGTTGATTGCGAGTTCAGAGTTTGACTCAATTGCAACCTCCTTGGTGCCTTGTGAAAGAGAATAGTGAGGCTCTTGTAAATAGCCTATAATTCTGCCTCCAGACCGGAACAGTGACCCAATTTTCCATAGAATCCCCAAATCCATATATCATATTCATCCCACAATAGGCCACCATATCTAGCTTGACCGGGATTCCCTTTCAAGCAACCATCAACATTGAGTTTTAGTCTACCTGTATGAGGAGAATTCCATTTAATTAGTGAAGGTTAAGATTGATTTGGGTGAATGGCTGACTGGTATGCCTCATTAATCTCATAAGCATAGTTTCTTATGCTCTTGAGACTAACTTGAATGGAAGAGAGTTGATTTTCAAAAACAAGTTTGTTCATATCTTTCCAGATCTGCCAGAGTGCAGATATAAAAATAACATGCCATGTTTGACCAAAAAAAAGACTTTTATTTTTCAAATTTGTTGTAACCCATTTAAGGGAAGGCTAGTAGCAACCCTCCTCCCACCAGTTGGTGTCTTGAATTTCAAACCAAACAGCTCTAGAGAAGCTGCATTTTCTGAGTAGATGGTCTATATCTTCACTATTTGAACCACACCTAGGACATATATCAGAAGCTACCATATTTCTCACCAATCTCATGTGATTAGTAAGAAGTCTCTCCTTGAGAACTAGCCAAATAAAACTCTTCAGCTTTTGAGGGACTTTGATTTTCTAGAGCCAAGTCCAATCTTTTCCATCAGTGGTCTGATTGGAGATGATCTTGTAAGTAGAAATCGTGGTGTAATTACCACAGGTTGATCCAACCCAAAAAAAAGGGTATCAGTGAAGATTACAAATCTAGGTCTATGAATTTTGTGAATCTCTTGTATAGCTTGGGGACTGACCAGGTTATTCAGGCCATCAGTATCCTAGTTGCCCTCATCGTCAAAGACTACACTAACTGTCAAGTGGTCATTACCTTGATTGGGGCCATGAGCCAAGGATAGTGGTTGTTCCCCACACCACCAATCATTCCACAGAGATATGTTCTCACCATTTCCAACATTCCACTTGACACCTTTCCTTAGGGTGTTTCTGTTCTTGCAGATACTTTTCCAAATATGAGATGATCTTCTTTTAGAAAGGCAGCTAAAGATGCTTTTATTCCCCAAATACTTGGATTGGAGCACTTGACACCAAAGTTTGTCTTTATCACTTAACATTTTCCACCCTAGTTTGGTTTAAAAGGCTGCATTCTGGTCTCTAGCTTTCCTAATCCCCAACCCTCAATCAGTTTTACTTCGACAAACAATATCCCAATTAACCAAGTGAACCTTCCTAGTGTTATCAGTCTCGCCCCAAAGGAAATTTCTATTGAGTTTATCAATATCATCACAAAGGCTTCTAGGGAACTCCATTGTCTGCATGACATAGCTAGGTATGGCACAAGTTATAGATTGTATCAGGGTAGTTTAGCTAGCAAGAGAGAGGATTTTAGCCTTCCAACCTGAAAGTCTATTTTCAGCTTCTCCATGGTACCTCCAAACATACTCTTATTAACTCTGCCATGAATCATAGGGGCGCCCAGATATTTTCCAAGGCATTGGGTTAAGGGAATGCCACTTTGGAAATTGAGGGATAGGGCCCTATGGTGGGGTAAATTAGATGAGACAAAAAGTTTTGACTTTGATTAAATAACCTTCTGACCAGATACAATACAAAATTCAGATAACACTTCCATGATAACATGGTAGTGATGTTGATCAGCCTTAGTAAATAAGATGATGTCATCAACAAAGAGCAGGTACGATATGTGTGGACTAGAGTGGCCTGCTTTGATACCCTTCCAGATGCCCTTTTCTACCTTTGGAAAGCCTCTCCATTCAAAACACAAAGAGATAAGGATAGAGGGGATGTCCCTGTCTTAAGCCTCTCTCATTTTTTGATTCCATCAAGAATGTCTCATGAAGCCATCATTATCGTGTCTAGAAAATTTAATAGGAGAAAGATTATTCCAATTGTAAAGCTATTGAGTGGTGTACGAGCACGAAATAATCTTCTCGTATAATCTTGTTGATCAAGTTTGCACTCCTCCAAACATCATCGCTTTACTTCCTAAAAACACAAACATGAGCTAGCCGGTGGGTGTGTGCCGGATAGCTCTTCGATGCCTAAGTCAGCAAATAGACAATAGACAAAAAGCTGTGTTTTTTAGAGTAGAAATTGTGATACCTGTACATAGGTCTTGCTATGAGCTTTTATAGATTCTGCCTGACACAATTCTAGTAGGATTTCAACTCTCCTTATAAAAGTCCTCCTAGGAATCACACTCCCAGTGAAGAGTGTCTATCCTGATAACACTCTACTTACTACCAACCAAATAAGATAGTTTTCTCCTTTGTCTAAGTTGGTGCGATTTAACCGAGCTAGCTTATTTCGGTTGTGCTCTCAACTAAGCAATGATGTAGATGGCACTCGACCGAGCTACACCTAGCTCGACCTTCCTTCTCACAAATACCTCGGCCAGCCACCAGGCCTAGTTTTTAGGTAGCTCGGTCAAACCCCTCTGCCCAGTTCGGTACCCAGACAACATGGGACCGAGCTACTCGAAGCCCATACCCCAGCCCATAGTCTGGTCCAAAACAGAGATTAAAGGATTGTAGCTCGGCCCAATTTCTCTTTATAAATTACCCTCTCAATTGCCCCTTAATTCCATCTGCAAAGCATGTTTGGGATTATGAACTTCTGGTCGAGCTAATGATTTCAGTTGGACTGGAGTCTGTTTCGGCTTCCTGATCTTGCATCAATCGCACGTCCTAACGCTTCAAAAAAGCTTGCCATCACGTCCCTAACTGGACACGTGTCACACACCGATAGCTGACTCATACCATGCCAGCCGTTTCACATTACTCAAAAATTTTGAAAAAGGCCCGTCGTTTTATCTATCACATAAACATGCCCCCTTTATTTCGAACAATCACTACTTTGTTCATCTTCGTTCTTCAGAGCATTTCTGCATTTCTAGGCTCTATATCCTCGCCTCCTGAGCTTCAACCCCTGACCAAGTATCGACTGTGCACGTTTTATGGGTCTTCTTGCCGTTGTTCCTGCTTTTTGGTCTTCGTCCTCTTGTTTAAATCTGTAAGTTGCTTTGTTACCAATTTCTATACTTTCATTTTTCATTCATCATATATATGCATGTGTACCCATAACTGAACATTTGAGCAAATACCACCAACCAAAAACACCTCATGCTTGCGCCCAAAAACTCACAATCCAGATTTTGAATCAATGTCAAACATGATTTTGATCCAAAATCGTGCTATGATCGAGTTAGCAACTTCTTTGCAACCTTCAAGGTTGTATCTGACCGAACTAGGACGCACTGATCACCAACCGTACTAAAAAACATTGAGTTGGCTTCTGTAACTTAGCCGAACTACGAAATGGTCTGTAACTATTCGTAGCCGAGCTAGGCTTACTTTTACATTGCCCATTTATTTAGCCCGGTCTAGTAATCTGGACATAACACTTTATTTTCACCTTTGCAGACTTGACTAGGTTGGCCAAGTACACCTTTTGCACTTTGCCCCCTGGCGTTTTTTGCCCAACCGAGCTACCAAAAGCCACAACAGTGCCGAGCTAAACTATCGCATCCTTTATAACAAAAAAAACACTCGTTTTAAGTTAAATGGGTAAATACCAGCTCCTAGTGAATTTGCCTTGAGCCATGGCCGAATTCCACTGAGACTACCAAATTCCTAATGACATCCATCTCTCTCTAACCGAGCTAGACACCACCACTTGGGGTAAACCGAGCTTCATTCCCTTCACTGTGATATCAATCGTAGAAACTGGGTTTCGGTTCCCTGTACAACCCCTTGTATGCGAATTCCTTTAGCAAACAAGATTATGCCCCACCCAACTTTCCACAAACACTTATAGAATAATAAACGGAATTGCCAAACTAAACCATCAGCTTGGCCTCAATCTCGGATTGGCTGAGCTATTTCATCAATATTCGCTCGGCCAAAATGACGATGGCCGGGTGTACTACCTTAGAGTAAGAAGAGGCCGAGAAAAAATTCTAAAAAACACACCGAACAAAGATCTGAATGATAACGATTTCCTCTGGGTTCTAGTAATTTTGAAGACCAAGAGGCCCAAATATCGGGCTATAATATAAACTAGAATAAAGGAACTGCTGGTAAGCACACCCCGGTTCATTTTTTCTTTTCTATTCCTAACTAATCCACCGTGCTAACCCTTGTCCTTATTTCTTGCAGATTTGAACCAGCTCAAATCACACTATACTTATGCCAACCAGGACGCCCTTCGAGCCGCACTTCGGTTCCAATACCGTGATTGGGCCGAGCTATTAGGCTTCGAACCGACCTACCGACACAGTGGAAGAAGGAAAACTAGAGTCACCGATTTCCTTCTAGAGCCTTCCCCCGAGCCAGATCCCACTCTTTCCCAAATCAACCTGATCCCTCTAACTGAAGAACAAAAAATGGCAAAGAAGAGGGTCGTGCGAACGCTCATCACCGAGCAGACCTCCGGTGAAGTGCCAACCAGCCTAGAGTCGTCTGGCCAACAACGTGAAACCGTGGTCGCCCTTCCAACTGCCAGGGCCTCCACATCTCAACCAAGCAAGCGCGTACGTAGTGTAAGGACCAAACCGCAACATCTGGTCGATGAAGAGGACACCATGCTTCTTGAGGCTAGGCTGCCGAGCCTAGAACCTATACACTCTGACCGAGCTAGCCTTTCAGAATGGGCACCATTAATATCTTACAAGAACCGTGCTGTATTCACCACGGATTCAGTGGTTGCTGATAAGGACCATACCCTTGCCTTCAACCTGTCAAAAAATGTCTGTTTACCACAAGACATAGAGCACCATGACCATTTAACCGAACTAAAGGCCATCCACTTGGCAACCAAATCGATGGTGCTTGTAAGTTCCTCCCTTTACCTATTTCCATTCTTTAACTATCTGTTTATTTGGTTCTAACATAATCACTACCTCTCCTTTCTGTAGGCTTTGTAGAAAAATCATGTCGCCTATAAGCGCGTGCTGAAGCTTCGCAAGACAGCACGGTCAGTCGTGGCAGACGCCAATGCTAAGTCGGCCGAGCTAAATGAGGCCAAGAAAAGAATGACAGAGCTACAATCTGAAAACACACGGCTCACCGAACTGGTCAATGCAGTGGAAGCCGAAAAGCAAAAGGCGCTGGCTGAAAGAAAAGACCGCTACCTGCGAGAACTGGCCAAGCTTGAAAAGAAGAAAAATGCTGAGCTCGCTGAGCTAAAAAAGAAAATAGAAGACGTTGAAGACCATGGCTACAAAAAATGGGAGGCCACCTATGTCTTGCAATGTGAAGTTGCGAAAGACATCTTTTTCAAATGTGGATGGAAGGCAGCAGTTATGAAGCTCAGTCAGGGGCAAGAAACCGAGATCTTCCAGAACCCTCCCCCTCACTTCATTCCAAGTTACATAGCAGACTACGCCAACGCCATTCAACAGAAGCTTCTCGAAGAGGAGAGGAGGAGGAAGAATCCCCAAATCCAAATAGTGTCTCACCTGTAAACAGTGACCACAGTCTCTAGACTATTTAGACAGCTCGGGTGGAGCCACATGTACCAAGTACGGTTGAGGGGGTACCAGTGACCGACCTATCCCAGGAAGAACTCGCTGAAACCGGCATATCGACTAGCAAAGCTCTTGTTGATCTAGATGCTGATCTAGACAATCTTTTTGCCTGATTTTGTTTTTTGCTTTTGTTTCAAGTTATCAACGAAATTGTAACCGGGCTACCAGCCCCTCCTCTTGTACTGAATGTTTCAAAATTAATGAAATTTCTAATTTTGCTCATCTTTTTGTTCGGTTAATACACTTTTTCCTTTACTTGTACCAACTTTTT
Organism: Camellia lanceoleosa; assembly: GCA_025200525.1. NCBI lineage: Eukaryota > Viridiplantae > Streptophyta > Magnoliopsida > Ericales > Theaceae > Camellia > Camellia lanceoleosa. Next base: position 170,900,367 of record CM045769.1, read on the forward strand.
ATAAGCCTAGCCAGCCTAACCTAGCTCGGCTTTCCCTTATCCTGCCCACTTTGTTTGGCCGAGATACTTATCTTGACCAGACAGCAACTTTAGGTATTTTAGGTAAGTGTTGGTCAGACCTGCCAACTTTTAGCCTAGATCCTTATCTCGGCTAAAACCTTCCAAAACTTCCTTTCAGCCTAGATCTTTATCTTGGCTGAAGAAAGAAAAAGTGTTGGTCAAAGCTGCCAACCTTCTTCAGCCTAGATCCTTATCTCAACTGAAAAACAAAAGAGTGTTGGTCAAACCTGCCAACCTTCTTCAGCCTAGATCCTTATCTCGGTTGAAGAACAAAAGATGTTTGGTCAAACCTGCCAAACTTCCTTCAGCCTAGATCCTTATCTTGGCTGAAAGAAAAAAAAATGCTGGTCAAACCTACCAACCTTCTTCAGCCTAGATCCTTATCTTGGCTGAAGAAAGAAAAAGTGTTGGTCAAACCTGCCAACCTTCTTCAGCCTAAATCCTTATCTCGGCTGAAAGAAAAAGTGTTAGTCAAACCTACCAACTTTCTTCAGCTTAGATCCTTATATCGGCTGAAGAACAAAAGAGTGTTGGTCAAACCTACCAACCTTCTTCAGCCTAGATCCTTATCTCGGCTGAATAATAAAAGAGTGTTAGTCAAACTTGCCAACCTTCTTCAGCCTAGATCCTTATCTCGGTTGAAGAACAAAAGAGTGCTGGTCAAACCTACCAACCTTCTTCAGCCTAGATCCTTATCTCGGCTAAAGAACAAAAGATGTTTGGTCAAACCTGCCAAACTTGTTCATTGCCCCGAGTTGGTAATAACTATGAACAACTTTTACAGTAGAAAGAATTTGTGCTGGAGAAAGCTATTTGTTTTATTTAAAGAAAGAAAAATTACAAGTGTTTTTAAGGAGAAGCTAAAAATAAAATAGTTTGAGATTGGTAGTGTTCTATGGCCTGGGAATAGCTTTGTTGTCTGCATCTTCCAAGTGATATGCCACTTTTCCTGCTAAGCCGATCACTCTGTATGATCCTTCCCAGTTAGATCCTAACTTGCCATCTCCAGGTACCAAAGTATTGCCCATTACTTTGCAGTATCCAATCTCCAATCTTGAATTGCCTCGGATGCATTATTTTCTTATATTTTCTAGATAACTTTTGCTGGTATGAGGCAATGTGAACTAGTGCTCTTTCCTTTCTCTCTTCTGCAAGGTCGATTTCCAAGGTTATGGCTTCTTCATTCAAGTTTGGGTCAAAATTTTCACTTCTAATAATGAGGAGGCCTACTTCCAGTGGGATTACTGCCTCCATGCCGTAAGCTAAGAAAAAAAGCGTTTCTCTAGTTGACAGCCGAGGTGTGGTACGGTAAGCCCATAAAACATGAAGAAACTCCTCAGCCCACTTACCTTTTGCTCTCTTCAAACTGTCTAAGATGACTTTGTTGGAAGCTTCCGCCTAGTCATACGCTTGGGGGTATATTGGTGTAGAGTTGTAGAATTCTATCTTGTACTCTTCGCAAAAGCCCCTGAAGATTTTGCCATCGAATTGAGTGCCATTGTCGGATATTAGAACCTTGGGTATGCCGAATCGAGTGCCAAACGAACTTCTTAATGTCTTTTTCTTTTATAGATGCGAGTGCTTCTGCCTCCACCCACTTTGTGAAATAGTCTATTACTGCGAGAAAGAACTTTCTGTTGCTGGGCGTAGTTAGAAGTGGTCCCACTATGTCCAGGCCCCACAATGCGAAGGGCCACAGGCTAGTCAATGGTAGAAGCTCTCTGGCTGGTTGATGTATTTGGTGTGCAAACTTCTGACATTTCTTGCACTTCTTGACATATTTCTCTGAATCTACTTACATGTATGGCCACCAATACCCTTGTGATCTTCCTTATAGGCCAATGATCTTCCCCCTTGGTGGCTTTCGCAGAAGCCTTCATGTATTTCAAACAAGAATGCATCGACCTTACTGGGATGGACACATTTCAAGTAAGGTTCTATGAATGATTTTTTGTACAATGCTAGTGATGGAGAGAGCCAAAATCGCTGTGATTTTGCTCTAACTTTGTTGGCTTCTTTCTTTTCTTCAGGCAAGATGCCTTCTTTCAAAAATACTATGATGGGGTCTATCTAAGAAGGGCCTAGTTCGGCACAACATGCCTCAGCTGCTTCGGGTTCTTCAATGCTTGGTCTGGGTAGGAAGTCGATCAGTAATGGATGGGATAGATGTATCTGTCATTAATGCAAAACCGGGCAGCTCGTCTGCTCTACTATTTTTCTCTCGGCTGATTTGTTCTATCCAGACTACTTCGAACTTCATGACTTCCTTTCTGATCAACTCTTGGTACTTAGCCATCCTATCATCTTTTGCCTCATAGTCGCCTGAAATCTGGTTAACTACCAGTTAGGAATCACTGTACACCATTAACTCGATGGCCTTCATGTGGAGTGCTACTTTTAGACCTGCTAGCAGTGCTTCATATTCTGCCTCGTTATTGGATGTTGGGAAGCCAAGGTTAACTACTTGTTCAATTGTTAGGCCGTCCGATGAGATAAGGACTATGCCAAGTCATGCACCGTGCCTGTTGGATGATCCATCCACGAAGAGTTTCCATATCTCTCCGACGAATAGCTTCCAGCAAATAGAGAGATCGGATGATGTCAGGGGTGTTGCTGATATTTTCTTCCAGGTCAATATTCGCTGTCGAGGTTTGATCTTCATTGTCTGATTGCCTTAAGTCTTTACTTTTTGGTGAGTCCCTGCTGGGAATATCATGGTCTATTCTTTTTTCGCTGTCCTCAAACCTGTATGGCTTGCTATGCAGCTGGGCATCCTGCTTTGGGGGCTGCGTAGTTCCCGTGGCACTGTCCCCCCTTCTTTCAGTTGCCCTGGTCAAATCAATCGGGCAAACATGATGACTTCCTAGCGTGAACTCGGCCACAAAGTCTGCCAAAGCTTGGGCTTTTATTGCTGTTCTTGGTTGAGACCTGATATCGAACTGCCCCAACTCCACTACCCATTTCAAGATTCGTCCAGAAAAATCCGCCCTCTCAAACAAGGCCTTTGAGGGAAAGGCCGTTAGGACAATCATGGTGTGGGCATGAAAATAGTGTGACAACTTTCTTGAGGCCATCATCAAAGCTAAGGCCAGCTTTTCCAATGGTAGGTACCTTGTTTCAGCGCCCAGCAAGGTCTTGCTAACATAAAAAAAAGGTAGGTGTTGGATTCCCTCCGTTCTGACCACCACTACGCTGATTGCATGCTGTGAAACTGCTAAGTACAAAAAGAGCTCTTCTCCTGGTACTGGGGTTACAAACAACGGAGGTGAGGTCATGTGGTTATGTAGTCTTTCAAGCTTTCTAGGGCGCGGTCATACTCACAATCCCACTCAAATTTGGCTTTTAGTGCCTGGAAGAATGGTCGACACCTGTCTGACGACTGACTTATGAACCTATTGAGTGAGGCTGCTAGGCCAGTGAGATATTGTACTTTTTTTATTGTGTTGGGCCTCTCAAGATCTTGGATGGCTTTGATCTGAGAGGGATCAGCTTATATACCCCGGTTGGTCACTAGAAAGCCCAGGAATTTGCCTGACCCTACGCTGAATGCGCACTTAGATGCGTTTAGATGCAACTTGTGGGACTTCAAAATTTGAAACATTTCATCTGGGTCCCTGAGATGGTCCTTCTCATCTCTGCTTTTGACCACCATGTCATCTATGCAAGCCTTCATTGTTCTGCCTAACAATGGTTCAAACATTTTGGTGACCATCCGTTGGAATGTAGCCCCTGCATTTTTTAGGCCAAAGGGCATGACCTTATAACAGTATAGTCCTCTACGTGTTGTAAATGACGTGACCTCCTGGTCCAATTCGTACATAGCAATCTAATGGTAACCCCGCTACACATCAAGGAAGCTAAGTCGATTGTGCCCTGCTGTCAGGTCCACCAGTTGGTCTATCCGTGGTAGAGGAAAACTGTCTTTTGGGTATGCTTTGTTAACTGTTTGTAGTCCATGCAAATTCGCCATTTGCCATTCTTCTTTGGCACTACTACAGTATTTAAGATCCACCAGGGATAGTGTACTTCTCTGATGGCTCCTGCCTCCAGCAAGTTTCCCACTTCCTCCGCCATTATCTCCGCGTGGTGGAGTGTTGATTGGCAAGTGTGCTATATGATTGGTCTGGTAGTTGGATAGACATTAAGTTGATAACAGATGAAATTAGGGTCAATGCCAAGCATGTCGTATGGTGTCCAGGCAAACACTTCGATATTAGGGGTTAAAAATTCCATGACCTCTACTCTCTCAGTGCTGGACAAAGACGAGCTGAGCAAATAGAACTTTTCTGGGTTCTTTTCATCTATCCTTACCTCAACCAGGTCTTTCACTGCCTTTTGTTCTGTTACTTTGCCGACATCTGCAAACAGTTTGTTGCTTTCTAGCTCCTCCACCATCTGTACAAACCCTTTTGCAGCACGGCTGCCATTTACCGTGACGAAGCACTGTTTCGACATGATTTGGTCTCCTAAGACTTCTTCAATCACTCTGGTTTCATTGGGGAACTGTAATGCCTAATGGTAGATTGATGCCACCGATCGCATAGCGTGCAACCATGCTCTTCCCAAGATTATGTCGTAAGTGGAAAAGACCTTCAATACCAAAAACTCCACTTCTTTTGTCATTGTTCCTGCCTTGATTGGCAGAATTATCTTGCCCACTGGCCGTTCTGGCATTGAGTTGAAACCGATGAGGGGAGATGTTGCAGGCGCCAAGTCTTTGTCCTTCAATTTTAGTTGTTTGAAGGTCTCGTAGTACATTATCTCGTATAAACTTCCTTGGTCAATCAGAATCCGTTTGATATTGAAATTCTTGATGCACAAAGTGAACACCAGTGCGTCATTGTGAGGGTAATGTAGCCTTGTTAGATCCCTGTCTGAGATGGATATGACATTTGTTGCCTCCGTTTTTCCCCTTTTGACAGTAGGTTATGCACTTAGTACCTCCCTTAAGTGTTCAGCCTTTTTGATCATCCCTCTAAGCTCACATACCCGCTCAGGTTCGACGATCCCATGTATAACGTTGATTATGCCTTGAGGTGGGCCGTCGACCGACATCCCGCTCGGCCTGCTGTGGTCCTTGGGGGTTGGCTGTGTTCCTCCTTCTATATACTGGTCCAGTTGACCAGCGGGCACCAACTCCTCCAGATATTGCCTCAATGGTGTGCAATTTTCAGTTCGGTGCCCCTTTTCATCATAGAAGGTGCAACAGTACCTCTCATTGTAACTTTTTTGTGCTTCTCCCAACTTGGCTGGCCGCCAAACAAAGGGTTCATCGCGTATCTCGCTAAGAATCTGGTAGATAGGTTTGTTGAATACTGTGGTAATGGCAGTACGGACTCTCAACTTCCTTGTTTGGGGGTCCTCTCTATTGGCTTGTCTGCCTCGCCCATTCTTGCTTGGCTATTCTATTGTGTTGATTTTTGCTACAGTCTTTTTATCCGACATCGCTGTTGTGCCAGATTTTACTTTAGCACAGGCACTATCTTCTTTTACCTGAATATGTTGATGCACTCTCTCTATTTCCATCGTGATGGGTGGCATCATCATCATTGAATCCCTCAACTTGTTACTGACCTGTAAACCTCGTTTATACTGTGCGATGGTGAGGTTTGTAGGGCAATCCCCAATCTGGTTGAAAGTCTCCAAATATCGACTACTGTAAGACCTCAATGTTTCCTTCTCGCCCATGTCAATGGAGAATAGCTGGTCAATCTCCACTGGTGTCTTGGTATTCATTCTGAATCTAGTCATAAACGCTTCTGCCAACTGCGCCCATAAGGCTATGCTGCCTTTTGGCAACCTTTCGAACCATGTTAAACCCAGGTCGCCAAGGCTAGAAGGAAACAGGATATACATTAGAGCCTCGTTTCGCCAGTATATTGCCATAACCTGGCGAAAGTGGCTTAAGTGCATGTAGGGGTCTGACTTCCCCTCATAAATGGTGAATTTGGGCTGGTGGAAGCCTAAGGGTTGTGGTGCGTTCTCAATTGTCGGAACAAACCGTGAGCTCTGTAACCTTGCTAACACCTTATCTGCTGGTTCGTACGCAAGGCGCGACATTGGCATCCTTACCTCGACACTCACATGTGTCCTAGAGGCCAATCGTTGTGGGGCTAAAACCCTATGAGGGTCGCGAGCCCTGGTGTCCTCCTTCCATCAGGCCCTTTCTTCTAGCACTATTCGCATGTCTGCTGATCTGGGCAACTCCTTGTGCCTAGACGTCGTCTAGTGCGTGTGCGAGAGCCGATAGTTGCTTCCTTCCATATACGACCTTTCAGTCCTCGTTCTCTCAAACCTGGAGTATCAAGTCCTAGAAGTCTTTGATTGAGTGTCACCTGTTCTGAGGCTTCTACTTTCTGCTTATGATGGTGTGACTTGTCTGTCACGATCTTCTGAGTAGTAAGAAAGCGTGTTGCCTTTGCGCCCCTCTTCCGTTGCCACCCCTTTGCCCTTTATCTGGCACTTCATAGTCTCCATGTCTACCGCCATCCTCCTTATTAATTTGTCTTGCTCCCTCACGCAATCCTCTAGAACCTGAGGATCCAACATCCGCCTCTACCTTTCAGGACTTTGAGAGCGACGAGGACTGGTGCCCCGTCTCTCCCATGTGTCCCTCCAGGAGTTCCATCGCTAGGGTTCTAATTCTGCCATGGATGGAATAGAAGGTAAACCTTCGCGCTTCCCGCCCCCTTCCGGGGTTTGCCCATCAATCACAGATTGCGGCAAATCTTCATTGTGCGCCATTGATTTTAACTAATGAGGAAAACTTGATCAAAAGGTTTTGTTCTTTATCTTTCCCACAGACGGCGACAATTGTACGAGCACGAAATAATCTTCTCGTATAATTCTGTTGATCAAGTTTGTACTCCTCCAAACGTTGTCGCTTTAATTCCTGAAAACACAAACGTAAGCTAGCCGGTGAGTGTGTGCCGGATATCTCTCCGATGCCTAAGTCAGCAAATAGACAATAGACAAAAAGCTGTGTTTTTTAGAGTAGAAATTGTGATACCTGTACATAGGTCCTGCTTTGAGTTTTTATAGATTCTGTCTGTCACAATCCTAGTAGGATTCCAACTCTCCTTATAAAAGTCCTCCTAGAAATCACACTCCCAGTAAAGAGTGTCTATCTTGATAACACTCTACTTACTACCAACCAAGTAAGATAGTTTTCTCCTTTGTCTAAGTTGGTGCGGTTTAACCGAGCTAACTTATTTCGATCGTGCTCTCAACTACGCAATGATGTAGATGGCACTCGACCGAACTACACCTAGCTCGGCCTTCCTTCTCACAAATACCTCGGCCAGCCACCAGGCCTAGTTTTTAGGTAGCTCGATCAAACCCTTCTGCCCAATTCGGTACCTAGACAACATGGGACCGAACTACTCGGAGCCCATACCCCGGCCCTTATTCCGGCCCAAAACAGAGATTAAAGGATCGTAGCTCGGCCCAATTTCTCTTTATAAATTACCCTCTCATGTGGTATCCTTACTAAAAAGGCATTTAAAGTAATCGATAATGATATTTTTAACACCAGAGGAATCAGATATCCAGTTACCCTCCTTATTCTTGAGAGCATTTATCTTAAGTTTTCTCTTCTTGGTTATAATGGATATATGGAAATATCTAGTGTTTTTATCACCAAGAGTAATGTGGTTCGATCTAGATTTCTGAAACCAAAGCATTTCTTCTTGAAACAAAGTCTCATTATACTATTTGATAAGACCTTTTTCGAGAGTTTGAAGACTATGGATGAATTTTTTAGCAAGGACTCTTTGAGTGCCCTCAATCCTGGCCAAAAGCTTTCTTTTCCTTTTAAAAATATTACCAAAAGTCTCCTTATTCCAATCAGAAACTTTATGTGTGAACTCAGAAGTAGCATCAAAGAGGTAAACATTCATAGGTAACCAATTAGATTTAATAACATCGATAAGGCTTAGGTGGGACATCCAGGCAACTTCAAATCTAAAGGACCTACTAAGGGGGTTTAAGAGATGCATACCTTGAGTGCAGACTACGAGAGGAGAGTGATCTGAATAGGTTCTATGGAGGACTTTGACTGTAGCTTCAGGGAAGATGGTTCTCCATTCCGTATTACACATTGCCCTGTCTAGTCTTTCCATGGTGTTGGCTAGACCTTGTCTGTTGTTAGTCCAAGTCATACGGGGTCCAAAGCTTCCTAAATCTATAAGGTTGCAGTTGTTCACATGATCAAGGAATTTCTGGGTCCTCCTAGTGTTCTGGCTGAGTGAAAAGCTTCTTTTTTCATGTTGACTTGCATAGTCGTTGAAATCACCAGCTACCAGCCAAGGTTGTTCCACATTCACCGTCATATTTTCAAGGTCTTTCGACAAATGGGCTCTAAGGTTAGGATTGGGACTGGCATAGACAGTGGCCAATACCCATTCTTCAAAATCCTCTTCATGGACCGTAGCATGGATGACTTATGAGTTGACAATAGAAGTTCTAACATTCACCTGGCTGGTGTCCCAGATTATCCAGATGCCACCCACTCTACCCACCGAGTCAACAATGAATGGTGCGATAAATCCAAGTCTGTTAAAGAAGTTACTCATTGTAGACACTCCATTTTTGACCGCCCTTAAGACTTGGGCGTTATTGATGGTTTACGTGGTGATAAAAGGTGTGCAGGGCAAAGGTTCAAATTCTTCAACAATGAGAGAGTCAAATCCCAACTTCATACCCCTTTTGGACCAAAACAATCTTGATCAAAAGATTTTAGATCTTAAAACCCTCTCTTTCAAAATGTTTTGAAAATAAAGTTCCTACGATGTTCCAACGCTCGCATTTCTGTAAATGTTACGCTTTTCGGTAAACCAAGCAAGGACAAAGTGGAGATGAATGAAAGAGAGATAAAATCTTTGAAAAATCTTTCAAAACACTTCGTTTAGGGGTTTGGAGTTGAAGAAAAGAGGAAAGGAGAGAAGAAAACTAGTTTGGGAGAAATTCGGCATGAATCCGGGTAGAAGAGAGTCGAGCAGCCCTCGCTGAATCGGGCTTATTCATTTGCATACTTGGATTTTAGCTATGAGGCCACCACCGTTGGAAAGCTTACTTCCAGGGCTTCATTTTGCACTCAAGAATCTCCTAAAGCCAAGTCCGGGTGGGGGAGATATGGTTGGTTGAAGTGGGGGATCAATCCGGTTGGATCAAATCTGCGCGGCTTCACCAAAACGGGCATAACGTTTTGCAAATGAGGAATTTTAATGCAAGGTTTGCGCCATTGGAAAGATAACTTCTGGGGCTTCAATTTGGACACCCACCGACCACTTTTTGACCTTGGCAGCCACCTACCGGCTATTAATTTAGCTGGCCGGCTAGTCAAAATAGCCGGCCGACCAAATAAGTAGCAAGCCGACCATTTATACTAGCCGACCGACCATTTTTGCTGGTCGACGACCTTCCGGTGTATTCTACAAATTGCATGGATGCCAGCTATGCCAGCTGAAGGGCACAGACTGGATCCTCCATATATGGAGGATCTTTGCTCTTGGTTTGAAACTTCTAAGAGAAGCTTTAGTCCCTTGGCTCTATAATGGAAGGCTCCCCTCTCCTTTGCCATGGTTCTAAAATTCCAGAGGCATACACACACTCTCTCCCTTTGTATCTCTCCCTTCTAGCTTCAAAGTATAAGGTTCTTGGCTCCATTACCCTACACCTCATAACCTAACCTCTCCATTATCCATCCAAGCATCTTGGAGCTTGTTTTTAGAGGCTAAGGGACTGGTTTTTGGGACCAAAAGCTGCTGGAGTTCTTGGCTACAAGGGTAACACACTCATCTCCCTTTTTAAGGCTTATCTTGCTTCATAGCTTAGCCATACTTGCAAGCATTTTCGAGCTTTGTCATAAACTGGAAAAGGTCTTATTTTAAGCTCCTCTTGAAGCTTGTTTAAGGACATTTTTCTGTTAGAGGTCATCTACCCCCTTGTATGCTTCATCTCCCTTTTAAGGCTTTATTTTGATCCATATCTTAGCCATACTTGCAAGCATATTTGAGCTTTGTCATAAACTAAAAAATGTCTTGTTTTGAGGCCCTTTTGATGTTTGTTTGAGATCATTTTACTGTTGGGGTCCGTCTGCCCTCTTGCATGCTTGTTTCAGCCTTGTTTTGTGCCATACCTTGAAGCCTTTGTATTAGTCTTTGCTTGGCCTCCTAGCCACTAAAATCCAGTGGATTTTTAGTGGTAGGCTTGCTGTTTTGAGGGCCTAAATCAGAGAGGGGTGACCCCCTCCCTTGTCGTCTTGTTTGTTGGCATTTTTGGCCTTACAAAGGGGCTTATGTTTAGATCATTTGGAGGCTTGTTTTAGGCCATTTTTTGGTGGTTTTTAGGACCTATATAAGCTCTGTCCATAGGTGGTTTGGTCCCCTTTTGCTTGCCTCTTGCATATTTAGAGCAACCCCCTTCATAGCTTTTCAAAGGAGCACCTCATTCTTGCATGTATTGGACATATTTCAGTGGGTATTTGGTCATATTTTGGCATGCCTTAGATCTGTTTTTGCTTGGTTTAATGGTCTCTTGCATGCATCATATGCTTGCCTTGTAATCCCATGTTTTGGCCTAACATGCATCATGTTGTGAGATGACATTTTAGCATGATTTTGGTTAGGTTCCAAGAGGGTTTTAGCATTGTTTTTCCATGCTTAAGGTCTGGTTTTGGTTGTTTTGATCATGTTTGCCATGATTTGTATAGTCGTCTTGCATTCTAGCTTACTAGCCTTGGGTGTATGGGTCACTAGCATGCTTAACTTGGCTTGTTCTCATGATTTGGCATCATTGGAGACCATATTTCAGTCCATGTTCCATGCTTGCATACTTGCATTTTCCATCCCTTTCATGCTTTGAAGAGTTGATGGCTTATGCACCATGTTTAGGCCCTTGTGCATGCATGTTTGTGTGTGTGTTTTCATGCCTTTGTTGCATCATTTTGGCTGCTGATTTGGGCCTATTTGAGAGCTACCCATTTCGGTTTAAGACCATCCTCGCATGTTGTTGCATGCGTGTCTTGCATGTTGTTGCATGCTTGCTCCATTTTGCCTATTGTTGTGTGTCATGTATGGTTGCATCGTTTAGGTTGTAAGCCTATTGGCATGTTGTTGCATGTTCATCCATCTTGCATACTTGTTAGGCCACATGTCGTTGCATGTTTGTCATTGGCATTGTTGTTTCATGCCTTGCATGTTTACTTGCTTAAGTTGTATGCCCATTGCATTAGCTTGCGTGTATGCTCATGTTGCATTAGCTTGTATGCATGCTTAGGATGCATAGCATTGTGCATGCATCCCATCCCTCTTGATCAAACATGATGGAGGCTGGGGCCCCTTTGTATGTTTTGTGTGCATTTCATTTTACATTGAAATTGCACACTTAGTCTTTTGGGCCATCATGCATGGAAATGTGTGATTGGTGGCCCGAGGGTCGAGTACCATACTCCCTTGAGTCTTAAACATGATAGGGAGGGTGGTGGTGCAAACATTGCTTTGAAAATGCTTTGCCATGCTCTGTCTGTCCTCTGCTGCTATTAAACAGGATTCTGCAGGAAGACATGGCCGACCGACCACATTCAGTGCCGGCCGGCCATTCATACTTAGCCGATAGCCTCACAACTGGTCGATAACCATTTTCCAGTGGCCAATGGCCACCCCTCTTGGCCGATGGCCTCTCACAGCATCCATGAGGTAGATTAGAAGGGTTCTGGAAACTTGCATAATTTTCAGAGGAGCAGGGCAATGCAAACAGAGGCGACATGTGTCATGGCAAGGGATTTTCGGGTGAAGCCAATTCGAGCATGCATGCACCCCTCTTCCTGAGGCCCTTTTACTGCTTTCCATAGCTTAGTTAATTTGTTTAATTAATTAAGGTTTTGTAATATTTAATTAGCTAGGATAGTTAATTATTTATTCGGTTTGTATTATTATTTAGACCCTCCGAGCGAGGGCAATTGTGTAATAAGTATGCGTGGGTGTGTGTATGTCTTCCAACCCCACGTCTTTCTCCCTTTTATTTATCTACTTTCAGTGGTTAGATTAGGGCATGTTTAAATTAGCACCCTTATGCTCGCATGTTTTACATCAATTCATCTGTATTGCATGCACCGGGCTCGGCGCATCATACTAACTGCATAGTATTTCCATTCCAACTTGAATACGTGTATCGAGTTGTCGCATTTCACATGTCATTCTCAGATTAGCCGAGCCTATTCTAGTTGCATTTTGTATGTGTTACATTAGCCATCTTAACATGAACTAGGATCATGCATTTGATTACTAACTAGTTTCTGTTTTGGCTTGGAGTACTAGGTAAGCTCTTATGCTTTAGCATCTTGCATGCGTGTGAGTGTTGCCATATTAGCATGCTTACCATGAGGCTATTTGCTTATGTGATATAACTGCATGAATGCCTGTGGGTGAAGGTTGGATTATCTGAATTGGAATAATGCATCGGCTGTGAGTTTCAAGCCCACTTGAGAGTGGCAAAATATGTTTTCTAAGCCCATCCGAGGGTGGCAAATCCACATTTTAACCTACTTACGAGTAGCAAACCGCTTTCAAAAACAAACATGAGATGTTTTGTTCTAATTCAAGCGATCCGGTCTATATGTGTATGCTATGCGCATCACGTAGTAAATCTAGGTTAATAACCGGAATAAGAGCACATAGTGTTTTCAAAACTCGATATCATGGTTAGTTGAGGCCGATCTTTGATCGGGCGAGCGGGGGTGCTCACGAAGTGACCTTCCCCAATCGTACCCAAGTTCCCAAGCCGAGGCAACTTTGGTGATGACGGACACGTGGCCTTAGGCAACGAGTCAGGGTTTCCTAAATTTCCCAAAAATAAATATTTAGGTGGCGACTCTGTATCTGGCAAAGCAGTCTATGTTTGGCACTTCTTTCAAAAAAAATCTGTTTCCAAAAACGATTTGCCGGGTTTGGACTCTTTGATGATTCATCGGTCTTGCATTGCACTCTACGAGATTAGATGCAAGACCGTGACATTCAGTCCTGAACTGTAGTGAGCCCAAATGAACAAAATGAAGAGATTTCTCCCAGGACGTTTGGGGACGTTTACACTCATCTTGCTATAGGCTACTTTCATTTCCATGAGCACCAAACTTTCAGGCTTATGAGTCTTGATAATCTCCACTAAGTTTCTCTTAAAGTTGTTATTGCCAGCTCTGCGGCAATTCCAAAACAGAAGTCGGAGCAAATCCATGGAAGGGTATAAGGGGAGATCTCTGACTGCAAGCTCCATAACGATACTGCGGATTCTCCGATGATCGTACTCCACTGATCTGGGGGAGGCTGTCACGACCCAAACCCGCCCCTATGGGTTTAGTATCAGAACCGCCGATAATCTGGTTACTCAAGGCCCGCTTATGATATCTGATAAAAGCAGTCTGAGGGCATGGCGGAAGCCATTATAGTAATAAAATAATGTCCATTGAGCTGTGACAGTCTGTATGCAAAAAGACTTTTTATACATATAAACATTCAGCACAGAACAGTTATGCACAATATTTACAATCATTTAGTACAGGAACTTAATCACGCTATCAAGATGCAAGAGGAAAGCCGGTCTACCACATATTACAAAACAAAGGCAGAGACAAACGGGGAAATAAAAGCACCCCTAAGCCATAGCTTGGCAGGTTCGGAACCTCACAGTGAGGCACATTGGTTGGCTTGACAAAACTGGAGTTTACCCCGACGCCTCTAGCTTTGGTCCGGTGCCTGTACACCTACATATATATGTGAGCAGTGAGCTAAAACCCAGTGAATAACATAATGCATAAAGGGGTTTAGAATGAATGTCCTTACAGTAATGAAAACAGTTCATTAAATCAGTATTTCAGTCTTTCAATCAATCAGTCATATGCGGTACATCCATTAGCATAACAGTACAGTAAGCAGTAAGTCTTAAAGACCGAACAGTAATGATGGCCATCTATCGGTAAACAGTATTGGTTCCACGAGGGAACCGATAGAGATCTCTGTAACAGTAACAGTAAACAGTAGGTGCTAAGGATGCCACAGTACAGTTCAGAATATAGGACATACATTCATTCAGTAAACAATAAACAGTTCAGAAAACAGTACAGTTCAGTTGTTCAGAAGATAATCATTTTGAACATATCTTTACACAATTGTTACTCACAGAGTTCTGGACTACAGTGAACTAGAGCGTCTCCTCGGAATGCCAACCCTATACAGTTAACAGATTGAACACACACTAAGTTTCACAGTTGGAAAAGATAATAACTTAATCCCTAAATTTGCCTTGGTGTGTTCTACATCTATATCCTCTTTAAGATGCCTTAAATATGCCCTGGGAATGCCTAGGATAGAAAGAGGATGCAAGGATGTATTCAAAAAATATTTTCAGAATTTTCAATGAAACAAAGTCACCTTTCGGCCTTGAGTTTCCCCCTTCGAGCGGACATGCAGCGATTACCGCCGGCGTCAACTTACCCGCTCGAGCAGACCAAAAAGTACTGGATAGGTGAAATTCACGCTCGATTGGGCGCTCGATAGCCGCTCGATAACCGCTCGTGCGTAAGACATAAGGTCCCGCTCGAGCGCCAAATACCCTTCGGCGGATCAGATCTGCAAAAATCTTTGGGAGCTCGATTTTTCCGCTCGAGCGGCACTTCCCCCGCTCAAGCGGACTACCAAAATCTGGAAATTCCAGATTTAAGTCCCAAGCTCAAAATCAAGTTTAAATGCAAAATTTTCGATCCTCTTGGGCCAAATTTCTGGAAAACATTTGTAAACACATAGAATAACATAATTCAAAGCTTAATTTGTGAAATCAAAGCTCAAGGGTGTTTAATTCAAACTCAATTTCGAACCAATTTCATGAACATGAAGAACGTGCAAACATGTATGAATTTAAATCAATTTAGAGCTTCAAAGTTTGCTCAAATGAGCTCAAATCTTGCAAAACATGATGAAATCATGGACTACTCTCAAAATATGGACATGCATGTGAGGAATTAAGAACTACAACCTCAAAACTTCAATATAAGTACATGCATGCAACAATTAAGCTTCAACACCACAATTTGAGCCATAAATTGGCTCTAGACTTCAACTCACTCCAAACCATGCAAGAAATCAACTCAAAACACAAACAAGGAGGCAATGAATCTACCTTAAGTCTTGAATTAAAGGTATGGAGGCTCAATTATGCACTTAAGCTTCAATTTCTTCAAGATCACCAAGCAAAATGGGATGAAACCATGCTCTCTCTCTCATATCTCCCTCTCTAGTCGGCTAGAACAAGAAGAATGACTGATGGAAGTGTTGTTTCTAAGGATATAATCAAGCCTCAAGTATGGTATGAAGTGGGCCACTAAGTGGCACTAATGTAAATAAGCCAAACTTTGCATTTTATCAATATTTAATCTAATTTACTCATACTAAATCACGTTTCAGATAAATACACCATAAAATCACATTATTTCTACAGATCATGGGACATCAATCAATTCCTGATTCAGCCGCCGATAAGGCCTTCAATTAACAGTTTAAACATAAACACTAAACAGATAATTAAACAGCCAAACAGATAAAATGCAATTCAAAGCAGTCTGAGTAATCAATTGAGTTTGATTTGATCAATCGATTCAGGATTTCAATTACTTCAATTATTAGTCACAATCAGTCTCAGTTTAGCCATAATCGGTAATTAATCGGTAATCAGTGTGAGGGTCATTACAGTCTCCCCTCCTTAAAAAGAGTTTAGTCCTCTAAACTCGAGTTACCTTTATTCTGGATGAAAACAGGATTCAAGGGGAACAGTTCAGGATATCTTTTAGCTATGTCATCTACCCTTTCCCAGGTGGCATACACACCACCATGGTTTTGCTAGTCAACTTTCACTAACGGGATCTCTTTGTTCCTCAACTTCTTGATTCGTCTATTAACAATCTGTATGGGCCGTTCCTCGTATGTGTAGTCATCACTCAGCACTACACAAGTAGGCTCAATCACATGGAAAGGATCCCGGAGATAGTCTCTCAACATCGAAATGTGGAAGACGTTGTGCATATGCTCCATTTTAGGAGGAAGCGCAACTTGATACGCCACCGAATTGATTTTCTCAATAATCTCATACGGTCCGACATATCTCGGCACTAACTTGCCTTTGACTCCAAAACAAGTCTGGCCTTTCATTGGTGTCACTTTCACAAAAACGTGATCACCCACTTCGTATTCTTTGTCTCGCCTTCTAACATCTGCATAGCTTTTCTGTCTGCTCTGTGCAGTTTTCAGTCGCTGTTGTATCAGTTTCACTTTCTCAGTCGTTTCGTAAACAATCTTGGGCCCAAGCAAAGGCCCATCTCCAACTTCTGCCCAGCAAATTGGAGACCTACATTTTCTGCCATATAATGCCTCGAAAGGCACCATGCCAAAACTTGAATGATAACTGTTATTGTAAGCGAATTCAGCCAATGGCAAATGGCTTTCCCAGTTTCCCTGAAAATCAAGGACACACATTCTCAATAAATCCTCCAGAGTCTGGATGGTTCTTTCTGATTGGCCATCTGTCTGAGGATGATAGGCACTACTCAGCCTCAATTCAATACCCAATGCAGTCTCTAAGCTTTGCCAAAATCTTGATGTAAACTTCGAATCCCTGTCAGAAATAATGGACACAGGCACTCCATGCAATCTAACAATTTCATCAATATAGAGTATAGCCAATTTTTCCGCATTATAAATCGTCTTCACAGGTAAGAAGTGAGCAGATTTAGTCAGTCTATCAACAATAACCCAAATTGAGTCCATACCTTTACTGGAGCGAGGCAATCCCACAATAAAATCCACGGTAATATGTTCTCATTTCCACTCCGGTATCGGTAAAGGCTGCAATAAGCCTGCGGGTCATTGATGTTCAGCTTTGACTTGTTGGCAATGAAGACATTTTGATACAAAATTGGCAATTTCTTTCTTCATTCCCGGCCACCAAAAGTTCTGTTTCAGATCTTGGTACATTTTCGTATTCCCTGGGTGGATAGAAAATTTTGAGTTGTGGCCCTCTTGCAGAACTCTTCTTTTCAATTCAGTGTCATTCGGTACACACAGTCTTTCTTGAAATTTCAGTACATTGTTTTCAAATTTGAATCCCGATCTCGGTTTAGATTCCCTTTCTTCGATGATCTTCTTCAAGAAGTCATCATGTTGCTGTTTCTCTTTAATCTCTTCAATCAGTGCCGGTTGTGCAGAAATAGCAGCTATTGTCCCACCTTGTTCTTTCAAAACTATTTCAATTTCAGATTTTTCCAGGTCATGAAGCAGTTCTTTCTGTCCGGTGAGCAAACAAGCTAAGTTTTCGATCGATTTCCGACTCAAGGCATCGGCAACGGTGTTGGCTTTTCCTGGATGGTACAAAATCTGTAGGTCATAATCTTTAATCAGTTCTAGCCATCTCCGCTGTCTCATGTTCAGTTCTTTCTGAGTGAAGAAATATTTCAGACTCTTGTGGTCGATGTATACTTCACATGTCGCCCCACACAGATAGTGACGCCAGATTTTCAGTGCAAATACTACCGCAGCAAGTTCCAGATCATGGGTTGGGTAGTTCTTTTCATGTGGTCTCAGTTGGCGGGAAGCATAAGCAATAACTCTCCCATTCTGCATTAAAACACACCCCAACCCTTATGAGAAGCATCACTAAATACAATATAACCATCCGTACCTGAAGGTAACGTAAGAACTGGTGCAGTCACAAGTCGAGTTTTCAACTCTTGAAATGCTACTTCCCTTTGGTCGGTCTAGTCAAATGATGTCCCCTTCTGAGTCAACTGAGTCAATGGTAAGGCAATTTTGGAGAAATCTTTGACAAATCTTCTATAATATCCAGCCAATCCCAAAAAGCTTCGGATTTCTGTCACATTTGTTGGTCTAGGCCAATTCACTACAGCTTCAATTTTCTGCGGATCAACAGAAATTCCATCTTTGCTAACAACATGCCCCAAAAACATAACATGGTCAAGCCAAAATTCACATTTAGACAGTTTAGCATAAAGTTTCTGTTCTCTTAGGGTCTGTAGGGCAAGTCTCAGATGATGTTCATGTTCTTCTCTAGTCTTAGAATAAATCAGTATGTCATCAATGAATACAACAATAAAGTCATCAAGGTATGGTTTAAAGATTCTATTCATGAGGTCCATAAACGCTGCAGGTGCGTTGGTAACTCCAAAAGGCATAACTAAAAATTCGAAATGTCCATACCTCGTTCTAAAAGCAGTTTTATCAATGTCTTCTGATTTAACTTTCAGTTGATGATATCCAGATCTGAGATCAATCTTAGAAAACACTTGAGCACCCTGTAACTGATCAAATAGGTCATCAATACGCAGTAATGGATATTTATTTTTCACAGTTACCATGTTCAATTCACGGTAATCAATGCACAATCTCAGTGAGCCGTCTTTCTTCTTTACAAACAAAATCGGTGCGCCCCACGGTGAAGTACTGGGCCTGATAAACTTCTTGTCTAACAGTTCTTGCAATTGTACTTTCAATTCTTTCAGTTCAGTCGGAGCCATTCTGTAGGGAGCTTTAGATATTGGTTGTGTACCCGGAACCACATCAACGGTGAATTCAATCTCTCGGTCAATTAAATCCCCTAGTAGATCATCTGAAAATACATCTGGAAATTCTCTAACTATAGGAATACAGTTCACATCAGTTTTACCATTATTATCAGTAGATACAGTCAGTACAGAACATAGATATCCTTTACACCCCTTTCTAATCAATTTAACGGCTTTCACAGAAGAAATCAAATACGAAGGAGGTACTACTCCAACCCCATTAAATACAAATTCAGGCAGACCAGGTCGACGGAAAACAACTTGTTTTGTTACACAGTCAATGGTAACATGATATTTTTGTAACCAGTCCATGCCCAATATTACATCAAAGTGATCAATGTTTAATGGCAGTAAATCAATAAACAGATACATATCCTCAACAATGATTTCACAAGTAGGATACATATATGCACATGTCATGGATCCCCCAACAGGTGATGATACAGCTAACAGATAATTCATGGGTTCTAAGGGTCTATTCAATTTTCGTGGAAAAGCATGCGACACATAAGAATGTGTAGACCCCGAATCAATCAGTACATATGCATTTTGAGCACAAATAGAGAGGATACCTGACACAACGGTTTCAGTATTTTGCACGTCTCCCGGTACTAGGGCGAACACTCGGCCCTGCTTCATAGGCTCTTTCCCGGTAGCTTTGGGGTTAGGCTTAGGTGCTACAGTTGATGCTGCAGCGCTGCCTGCAGCTTTACTATTGCCCGGAGCAGTGGAAGGGCAATCTTTCACCATGTGGCCCACTTTGCCACATCTGTAACAAGCACCTGAAATTTTATAACAAACTCCCTTATGGTTCTTACCACATTCGGAACAAGGCGGAAAGGAATGGTTTCCTTGACTAGAAGTAGTCGTTGACCCTGTATTTTGGTTTTTGTTCAGCGGGTTGTTCTTGCCTTTCTTGAACTTAAAACCCTGCCTTTTTCCACGCTATTCAGACGCTGGTGGTTCAGATTGTTTCACTGCTTCGATGTTCGACTCAGCCATCAAAGCTCGGTCAAGAACACCTACATAAGTCGGTAGCTTTAAAACACTTATTCTGTCCAGTATTGCAACATTCAGGCCGCCTTCAAACCTTCTAGCCTTCTTATAATCAGTGTCCACCATATGTGGTGCATATCTAGCAAGTCCGGTAAACTTTGTTTCGTATTCGGCAACGGACATCGTGCCCTGCCTCAGTTGTTCAAATTCAGTCACCTTCCTATCCCTAACACATTGTGGGAAATACTTTTCAAAGAAGGCTACTTTGAATTGAGCCCAAGTCATAACAGTGTTGTCATCACGGGTAAGCATCCACCACCTTCTTGCTTCCTTTTGCAGCGTAAAGGTAGCCAACAGCACTTTATGTGCCTTAGAACACGGAAAAACCTCAAACAATTTTTCGGTCTCAAGAACCCAAGCTTCAGCCTTTAATGGTTCAAGGCCTCCCTGAAAGGATGGTGGTTTCAATTTGCTAAACTTCTAGGTGAGAGCAATTATGTCCCCATCGTTCACATTCACATTCGGTTCCGGTACAGCCGGAGGAGGAGGTGGGGGCTGTTGATTCTGTTGTTGTTCTAATCTTGCGGTTATCAGTTCCATTATTCTTTCCATTCTTGCCAATCTTGCCTCAGTGGATGAGGTTTCAGGTTCATTTGCGTTATCCATTTCACTATAAGCAGTTATAACAGTTATAAACATAAACAGTTGCATACTTAAACAGTTTAACACATTAGCATATATCCAATCATGCCATAACCATACACTTTTCATGCTCATGTAATGCCCTAAACGCTTTTCTAGGACACTCTATAGCTCATTTGGACACGTGTGTGCGGTATAACTCGTGGTTAACTATCGCTCTGATACCACTCATGTAATGCCCTATGGGTTTAGTATCAGAATCGCCAAGAATCTGGGTTACCAAGGCCCGCTATATGATGTCTGATAAAAGCAATCTGAGGGGCATAGCGGAAGCCATTACAATAATAAAATAATGTCCATTGAGCTGTGACAGTCTGTATGCAAAAAGACTTTTTATACATATAAACATTCAGCACAGAACAGTTATGCATAATATTTACAATCATTCAGTACAGGAACTTAATCCCTGCTAACAGTACAGTATGGTGCTGCCAATCTACACAGTATTACAAAACAGTGCAGAGACAAACGGGGAAATAAAAGCACCCCTAAGCCATAGCTTGGCAGGTTCGGAACCTCGCAGTGAGGCACATTGGTTGGCTTGACAAAACTGGAGTTTACCCCGACGCCTCTAGCTTTGGTTCGGTGCCTGTACACCTACATATATATATGAGCAGTGAGCTAAAGCCTAGTGAATAACATAATGCATAAAGGGGTTTAGAATGAATGTCCTTACAGTAATGAAAACAGTTCATTAAATCAGTATTTTAGTCTTTCAGTCAATCAGTCATATGTGGTACATCCATTAGCATAACGATGCGATGGCGATGAGGTCTTAAAGACCAAGCGGTAATGATGGCCATCTATCGATGTGATAGTGGTTCCACGAGGAACCGGCAGAGATCTCTGAATAAAGATAAAGATGTGATGGGTGCTAAGGATGCCTGTCTGATTAATATAGGACATACATTCATTCAAGAAATAAACAATTGAAACGATGAGTTCAGTTGTTTAGAAGATAATCATTTTGAACATATCTTTACACAATTGTTACTCACAGAGTTTTGGGCTACAGTGAACTAGAGCGTCTCCTCGGAATGCCAACTCTATACAGTTAACAGATTGAACACACACTAAGTTTCACAGTTGGGAAAGATAATAACTTAATCCCTAAATTTGCCTTGGTGTGTTCTACATCTATATCCTCTTTAAGATGCCTTAAATATGCCCTGGGAATGCCTAGGATGGAAAGAGGATGCAAAGATGTATTCAAAAAACATTTTCAGAATTTTCAGTGAAACAGAGTCCCACTCGAGCGCAGGTTTCCCCCGCTCGAGCGGACATGCAGACAACAGTTACCGCTCGAGCGTCAACTTACCCGCTCGAGCAGACCAAAAAGTACTGGATAGGTGAAATTCACGCTCGATCGGGCGCTCGATAGCCGCTTGAGCGTAAGACACAAGGTCCCGCTCGAGCGCCAAATACCCTGCTCAAGCGGACTGTACTGCAGTGCAAAGTACTGGGAGCTCGATTTTTCCGCTCGAGCGGCACTTCCCCCGCTCAAGCGGACTACCAAAATCTGGAAATTCCAGATTTGAGTCCCAAGCTCAAAATCAAGTTTAAATGCAAAATTTTCGATCCTCTTGGGCCAAATTTCTGGAAAACATTTGTAAACACATAGAATAACATAATTCAAAGCTTAATTTGTGAAATCAAAGCTCAAGGGTGTTTAATTCAAACTCAATTTCGAACCAATTTCATGAACATGAAGAACGTGCAAACATGTATGAATTTAAATCAATTTAGAGCTTCAAAGCTTGCTCAAATGAGCTCAAATCTTGCAAAACATGATGAAATCATGGACTACTCTCAAAATATGGACATGCATGTGAGGAATTAAGAACTACAACCTCAAAACTTCAATATAAGTACATGCATGCAACAATTAAGCTTCAACACCACAATTTGAGCCATAAATTGGCTCTAGACTTCAACTTACTCCAAACCATGCAAGAAATCAACTCAAAACACAAACAAGGAGGCAATGAATCTACCTTAAGTCTTGAATTAAAGGTATAGAGGCTCAATTATGCACTTAAGCTTCAATTTCTTCAAGATCACCAAGCAAAATGGGATGAAACCATGCTCTCTCTCTCATATCTCCCTCTCTAGTCGGCTAGAACAAGAAGAATGGCTGATGGAAGTGTTGTTTCTAAGGATATAGTCAAGCCTCAAGTATGGTATGAAGTGGGCCACTAAGTGGCACTAATGTAAGTAAGCCAAACTTTGCATTTTATCAATATTTAATCTAATTTACTCATACTAAATCACGTTTCAGATAAATACACCATAAAATCACATTATTTCTACAGATCATGGGACATCAATCAATTCCTGATTCGGCCGCCGATAAGGCCTTCAATTAACAGTTTAAACATAAACACTAAACAGATAATTAAACAGCCAAACAGATAAAATGCAATTCAAACAGATACAAGCAATCAATTCAGTTTCAAATTTCAGTCAATCAGTTCAGGATTTCAATTACTTCAATTATTAGTCACAATCAGTCTCAGTTTAGCCATAATCGGTAATTAATCGGTAATCAGTGTGAGGGCCATTACAGAGGCCATTTGAATAAAGTGGGACGGGTGGGTTGGGTTGTCCCCCCAACTTGGTTCGATTGTCAACCGTAGTTGGTCTATCCACCAGACGAAAGCTACTAAGTAAAGAGCTTCTCTCACTGGTTCTAATAACAACCCCACTGCACTGCTCTGGTTCAAGTGCTTCTCTATGTCTTTCCTCTGAGCTTCTGGTGTCAACTTTCCATCCCTCTCCATTGTTGGTCTTTCCGGGGTCTGGGTCAGAGGGTTCACTCTTACTGTTCAGTTGGTCGAAAGAACAGGGTGTAGATAGAGGAAGTAGATTGGAGTTAATGATGGGGGTGTGGATTACCATAGTATCAACCATGGTAGAGTCTTCTTTACTTGTGGTGGGTTCCGATGCATAACTCATGTAAGTCACTGTAGACAGTTATTACTCTTCACTACCGTATACGTCTCCATTGATTTGTTCACAGACTAAGGCCTTTGCAAAAGAATCTTCAATATCAGTAGATGAGCTTGCACCGGTTGGGTGAATCAGCGGTGAAGGTTTGTTCTGGTTAAATTGTTCAATGGATATAGTCTGAATCTGATCGGCTTTCCCTTTACCTTTAGCTTCTTTAGGTTGGCTTGGTCCTATTTGTGTAGATGGATCTGTTTGGGGTTTCTCAAGACCCGCTCTATTGGTTTTCTTACCCTTTAAATTTTAGCCTTGCATATCCTTGTCTTCTTCCAAATAGTTAAATCTATTAGGCTTAGTGGTTAGGCCAGCTGCTTCCTAGGCTTTTCTAGTCTAAATTGGCCTACGTCCACGTTTAGTTACAAGCATCCATGGCCCAAATGCCTCCTCTGTGGTTCCCGGAGACTGCATGTTACAGTTGGTCAGTTGGTCACATTAGTGGGGGTACTAGAGTTCTTGGTGCCGATAACGGCTAGTGTAACCCTAGTCGATTGTATACTAGGCAGTTTGAATCGGCAAACTTCTTTCTTGTGCTCAATGCGGCCACAGAGAAAACAGAAGGAATTGAGTGATTTGTACTCAATGTTATAGCATTTATTTTCCAACACAAATTTGGGTTTTAGAGGTTGTGTAAGATCCATCCCCACAAAAATTTGTAGCACTTGTGTCCTTCAAAACTTTTAGGAAGTGTATTTGAATCCTTTATTTTATTTTGGGAATCTTTGGTTTTGTTGTATCTTAGTTTTGAAGGAGTACAAATCGATTTAAACTTGTTGGGATTGCTCGTTCATGCTTGTTTACGTTGAAAAGTTGTTTGGGAACTTTAAAATCTTGTTCTGGGGTCGACACCGGTCTTGGTGGTGTTGACACCTTCCTTTTGTTGTTGGCCTCAAGGGTTGACACCAGTCTAGGAAGGGTTGACCCTTGTCCTGGAATTGCTTGCTGAAATTTGGAGTCGACACCAGTCTGGAAAGGGTCGACACCTTGCATGCTGTCAAACATAAATGTTCCAACTTTTCTTCATAAGGGTCGACACCTCTACTGCAGGGGTCGACACCTGCGAACTTTTTACCAGATTTTTAGTCGGTTTGGACCCTACTTTTTGGGGATTTTGACCAAATCTTTTGGGTTAACTTTGGGGTTTATTTTTGTTTTGACCTAGTACTATAAATAAGTCCACCACTTGATCTTTTCTTTACCTTTCGTTCTCATTTCTCCCTCTAAACCATGAAACTCTCTCTTTCTCTCAAAAAGCACTTTTTCACTCAAAAATCCTTAGATCTACTCACTTGAAGGCCCCTCCTCGCCTTTTTTCTTTAAGATTAATTGTAGAGCTTGTCGAGGGCTTCATTTTGATCGGAGCAAAATGTCTTTTCTCCTCCGTCGACTTTTGGGCTTTTCTTCTTTCTCCTTCTTCTAAGCTTGAGGTAGAGACTTTCTATACTCTTGTATGATTTTTAACTTGGGTATTTGATGATAATGAAAATAAAGGTTGGGATTTTGATGATTTTAGACAAACCTATGGTTTTGGTTTAAAATCAAAAAGAAGGGTTTTCAAAATAAAGGTGTTAAAATGGTTATGGGTATGGATATAAGGTTGTGTTGTGTCAAACTTGTTGATTTTGGCAAACGGATTGTATTTGGGAGGAAATGGGGTGTTGCCCTAAAATGTTTCAAACGGTTATTTTGTATAAATCATGGAATTTATTCAATAAAGGTGAAATTGGTTAGATGTGTAGGTTAACGGTGGAGTTGGAAAATTGTCGTTTCTTATTGATGGACATATGGATAGTTTATCTATGAATAGTTTATCAAATGTGAAGTTTGTATAACTGCTTAGAAATATCTGTTTTGGGCTATCAGTGGAGGAAAGCTATGGTTGTTGTAGAAATTGCATGAAGATTAAGTGAATTGAAACTAATCTTGTATTGATTGTCATTGAATATGACTATGTGTTAATACATAGTATATGTATCATATTTGGGAGGAGAAAGGGGATGGACTCCATGTTTGGGAGGAGAAAAGGGATGGACTCTATTGAATTAAATTGGCCTGTTTGTCCAGGGTGAAAGTCCTGAAAACCGCACATATATACATGGGTGCCGATTCCTGCGGACGAAATTTTCATAAAATGGCAGATTGAATTATCTATGTGATAATTGTATTGGTAGAGAATTATTGGGATGTAATCTTAGTTGGATTGATTGGGTAATAAGGGATTGAACTCATAGATTGAGATGAAATGAATTGCCATGAACTAAAGTAAGACTAAAACGACTTGAGATATAAAACTTGGCATAGTATGATCTTGTAACATCACGAATGATTTGTCATTGGCATTGCATATGCACATCATACATATACTTTTGTTAAGACTTGTATATTGTGATAGATGGTTTCTACTAGGCTTTAGCTCACCCTAGTTGGGAAAAACATTTTCAAGTGTTGGTGATATACCACCGCCAAGGACTTAGCTTGGGAGGATTGTGGAGTTAAGAGCTCACTTTTGTTTATTTGTATTTATTTTCTTTTTGTACAAGCCTAGAGCTTTATCTGTATTGAGCTTTTGACTCATTTTGTTGTAACCAAGCATCGTCTTGTAAGCTTGGAAACCTGTAGAGCATTTTTGTCTGTTTATCTTTCTTCCTCTCTTTTAATTGGAAACATATGATATAGATTCAGGGTTAGGTTTTATGAATGTATAATGCATATACTTCTCTTTTGTATATCATATTGAATTAATAGAAGATAACTTTATTATTGTTGTTATCATATAATGCTTATGGTGGATGGATTATTGTATTATTTTCGGGGCGTGACAGCTTGGTATCAGAGCGTACCAGTTTTGAATACTTTGGGTACGTGGGAAGTGGTTAGTACCACAATGGGTTTGTCTCGCTTGATAGAGACTTTCGTATGAACGATGTGTACTTGTATGATAACATGCTTACGTGATTATATGAGTATGAGATTAAATTTGTAGGATGTTGATTGAGTCTACGGGTTTCTAGAAGTCTCATTAGAAGAGCACTCGATCACTGCTGTTTCTAATAGGAACTCTGGCAACGCCGTGGGATGGTCATTATCTGGGAATAAAATTTGTATGTGTTTATGTGTCAATATGCTTATATGGAGTGAATTATTGTTGTCCATCGCTTTAGGATGCGAGTGAGTTAGTTTCAGCACATTTGTAAATGTGCTAATCATTTCTGTTACCTTTATTAGGATGTCAAGACGTGGACGTGGAGATGGTAGGTGTGGTAGACCTAGAAGGCACGAGGTGCCTTTATCGAATGAAATTCTGGCATAGGAAGAAGGGGTTGGCCAAGCCAATGCAGCCAAACCAATTGGTCAACAGGCCATGGACGCCCTAACCCAGGAAATGGCCAGAGCATTGCAGGAATCCATGGATATTCTCAGGGTTGAGAATCAAGTCCAAGCCCATGTTGCTGAGACAAGGTCATCTTTCTTGAAATAAGAGTTTTTCCAGACGAGTTTATGGGTGATCCCAATAAGCCACTGGAGGCGGATGAGTGGCTAGAGCATATTGGGAAAACATTCGAGATGTTTGGCATTGAGGATGAGCAGTTGAGAGTGACCTTGGCATCCTTCCAACTGAAGGGAGATGCGAGTCAGTAGTGGAAATATACGCGTAGGCGTATTGAGGTGACTTGGGAGGCTTTTGTCAACACTTTCCAAGACAAGTTTTTACCCCCCATGATTTGAGAGAAGTTGAGTGACCAATTCTCCAAGCTGGTGCAGTTGAACACTCCGGCGGCTGAGTTTGAGGCCACATTTACTAGTTTATCGAGGTTTGCACCAGAACACATGGAGACTAAGGAGTGCCGTTATTTAGAGTTCTAGAAGAGATTGAGGACTGGGCTAATGTTCAAGGTGGCCGGGTCAATGATTAGGGAGTATGGACACCTCGTGGAGGCAGCGGCTCATTTGGAGACCGTAATGCAGATAGAAAAGGAGAGTATGAGGGGCTCCAGAATGAGTCAAGATGTTCAGGGGGACAATATGAGGCAGAGGGGTTCTAACTCACAGCAGTTCTAGGGAGCTCAGTCGAGGTCCACTTTTCCAGTGCCAAGTTCAGGTTCTGGGAGAGATGGCCAAGGAGATCTCACTTGTTATAAGTGTGGCCAGCTGGGCCACAAGTCTCCAGCTTGCCCTCAAAGAGAAGGAGGGCAATGGTTTGCATCATCTTCGGTTCGTTCCCAGATCAAGGGAGAGGGCAGCCGCTCACTTGTTATCAGTATGGGCAGGCAGGGCACATGAATAGATTTTGCCCTTAGTTAGGTGGTACACCCGGTGCTTCTGGTTTGAGACAAACACAGAGCCACTAGTATGCACAATCAGCATAGGCCTCGAGGGCCAATCAAAGAGCCTTTTCAGCTCAGTCAGTGCATCATACTTATGCTCCGAGGGGTGATCAAGTTGAGTAGAGACCTACAAGGTGTGTGTATGCTGTTACCGTGCCGGATCTTGTACCAGCATCGTCGGTAGTGAGATATGCCTTCTTGTTTTACAATTCAGTTGCTAATTTGTTGATTGATACGGGTGCATCCCATTCATTTATTTCGTCTGCTTTTGCATCGGTTTTGGAGTTAGAGTTGACTCAGTTAACATCTCTTATCTGTGTAGAATCACCTATTGGTGGTGAGGTGGTTTTGAAACAGGGGTGTTGGGGTTGTGACATAGAGGTTACCGGTCGCCGACTTCTTTTTACATTTGTATTGATTGATATGTCTAGTTTTGACGTTATATTGGGTATGGACTAGTTGTCATCATATCGGGCTATTATAGATTGCTACTGTTAGAGGGTTACTGTATGTACCCTAAGCAGTGATTATTTCTATTTCTTGGGGGACCGGGTTGATAGAGTCATATCACCGGCGTATGATCCGCGTGAGAGGAGTGAGCTTAGTTACCTTCTTGCCAACTTCTTGAGTACTGAGTGTAATGAAGTCCAGGTTGAGTTGTCAATGGTAGTTTGTGAATACCCGAATGCTTTTCCAGAGGATTTTACTAGTTTACCACCTCACCGAAAGATCGAGTTCTCTGTTGATTTAGTGCCTTGCACGGTACCGATTTCTATGGCACCGTATAGATTTGCACCTACCGAGTTGAGTGAGTTGAAGGTTCAACTCTAGGAATTGTTAGATAAGGGTTTTAATCGCCCTAGTACTTCGCCTTGGGGAGCACCAGCTCTTTTTGCCAAAAATAAAGATGGTGAGTTGTGATTGTGTATTGATTACTGGAAGTTGAACCGGGTAACTGTTAAGAATAAGTATCTTATACCTTGTATAGACGATTTGTTTAATCAGTTGAAAGGATCTTGTTGCTTTTCTAAGATAGACCTGAGATCGGGTTATCACTAGTTGAGAGTAAGGGAAGAGGATATCTTGAAAATGGCATTTCGTACATGGCATGACCATTATGAGTTTCTAGTGATGCCCTTTGGGCTAACTAATGCACCGGCTGTGTTTATGGATTTGATGAACCGAATTTTTCGGGAGTTCCTAAACTGTTTTGTGGTCGTCTTTATAGACAATATCTTGATTTACTTACCCTCTGAGGAGGAACACTTGCGGGTAGTACTTGAGTTACTTAGAGCCCACAAGTTGTATGCTAAGTTTAGGAAATGCGAATTCTGGTTCAGAGAAGTTAAGTTCTTAGGCCATATGGTATCTGGGGAATGAGTGACTGTAGATTCATCCAAGATAGAAGTAGTGCAAGATTGGGAACCACCTAAGAATGCTTTCAGGATTCGCAGTTTCTTGGGGTTGGCCGGGTATTACCGTCGGTTTACGAAGGATTTCTCTAAATTAGCTTCACCGTTGACTAGACTGACGAGAAAAAGGATTAAGATTGTGTGGAGTGAGACTTGTGAGAAATCTTTTCAAGAGCTCAAGGTTAGACTTACTACTGCTCTAGTTTTGATTATTTCGGAGAGAGGTTTGGGCTATTTAGTATATTACAATGCCTCACGTGAAGGCTTGGGTTGTGTTTTGATGCAAAGGGGAAAAGTAGTGGCCTATGACTCGCGACAGTTGAAAACACATGACAGGAACTACCCCACTCATGACCTAGAATTAGCTGCGGTGATTTTTGCCTTAAAGATTTGGAGGCATTACTTATATGGTGAGAAGTTTGAGGTGTTTTTTTATCACAAGAGTCTGAAATATCTATTTACACAAAAAGACTTAAATCTGAGGTAGAGGAGGTTGATGGAGTTCATAGAAGACTATGACTTTGAGTTACATTATCATCCAGGAAAAGCCAATATAGTAGTCGATACTGAGTATAAAGTCTATTAGCAATGTAGCTTGTATTGCCATTCGGGAATGGGAGATGTTAGGTGCTATTAGGTAGTTTAACTTGCATCTTGATGAGTCTGCTGAGTCTGCAGCCTTGTTTTCGGTAGTTACACAGCCTACACTTGTGAATCAAGTAATAGAAGCACAGGAGGGTGACCTTGGAATAGAATCCCTTCGGGAGAAGATTTCCAGTGGAAATGTGGAGAAAGGCTTGAATGTGTATCTTGATTCAGGTATTAGATACCGCGATTGTCTTTTTGTGCCGGAGTCTTGTCGAGAGGAAGTACTTCGAGAGTTTCACCATTTACGCCTTGTGGTACATCCAGGAGACACAATGATGTATCATGACCTTAGCCGCCAATTTTGGTAGAGGGGAATGAAGAAAGATGTGGCCATGTTTGTATTGAGGTGCCTAACTTGTCAACAAGTGAAGGTCGAGCATCAGAGGCCAGCAGGTTTGTTACAACCCTTGCCTAAAGCCGAGTGGAAGTGGGAGCATGTCACAATGGATTTTGTTGTGGGCCTTCCGAGGACTCAACGGGATAGTGATGCAATTTGGGTGGTAGTGGATCGATTGACCAAGTCGGCGCACTTTATTCCTGTGAGGGAAGATATCCATCTGGCAATACGGTAGAGCAAGAAATAACGTCCAGCGTTACGGACTACATGGCACCGAGCAGGATGGGCCGGTTGAAAGCAGGCGATCGGAATTGCTTTCGGGCGAGGTCGACCGGTGACCCCTCGGGGCCGGGTTGGATGTCGCTCGCGCGGGACTAAGTTCACAATGGAAATCGCGACCGAGCTGAAGGGTTGACCAAGGTTACACGGAGGATGCGATCTGTCGCTTCCTCCGGCCGGCCAAGGTGAGGCGATTCAGTGTGCGAGATCGGAGATAAGGTGGTTGAAATCGGCATGCCTCTGTCGGTGATCATGGTAAACCGCCAAAGATAGCTCGGCCCGAGGATAAGTTCTCGCCGTCCCAAATTCTGAGCGTGTCATATGCGGTTAGATGATGGCAGATCCCCCAAGGCTAGGCCGGTCATGGTACCCCGGTTATGGGTGCCACCTGGGCCAATGGTGTGGAGAGGACATCTGCTCCACGAACGCCTCAATACCGTTGGGCGTTCTGCATGTACTGGAAGGAGGACAAGACCTTTACACGTGTAAGGTGGTGAGAGGCGAGCACTGCCACCTGTCCAAGGAAGGACAGCAGAGGTAGTGCGCGCACAATCTCGGAGCTGCGTGGCCAGCCTAGATATGGAGAGGGAAGGCGAGCGTTACTGGTATGAAAACTCATCCTCACAAACCTTCTCTCTTGATTCTCTTCTTCCTCAGTGAACTGACTTGAGCGTCGGAGGGTTTTTCCGGCACACCACCGCCGGGCAGCTCACCGTTTTTGTATTGCAGAGACAGACGCCGTTGACGGAAGCTTGACGTTCAAGGCGTACGAAGAGCTAAGGATATTTCGCCCCTGTACAATTGGCGCCGTCTGTGGGAATTCTTTGACATTTAACCCTTGTTCTGTAAGCTTCTTCGACGATTGCCATGGCCAACAACGACGAAGTTCCACTGTCCGTCGTCGATGGTGTCACTCCAGAGTACGTGCGAAGGAGAGAAGGCCCTCCTAATGTTCCAACCATGGCGGGACTGGAAACCACTCCGCGAGGAGCGCGCGATAAGCGTGGGAGGAGTTCAGATTGTTCACAGAGTCCAGAGGGCCGCCGGCGCCGAGGCAAGTCCCGTGAGGAACGCCTGGAGCATAAACTCAAGGACCAAGAAGCCCTCATTCGTAGGATGGCGGCGGAGATGGAGCTTCTGAAGCGCCAAGTGAGGGGGAAGGGTGTTGCTGGAGAGGGCAACCTCAGTGAGCACACCCCCTCCCCTCGCTCTAGCAGTCGCCGCCGGAGGAGGACCCATTCAATCTCCATCACCAGAAGCTATGGAGTTAGGGACTCTGACCAACGGGAGGGCAGATCCATCACTCGCGACAGTACCTATCGCCCCTCGCGCCCGTCGTTGACCTCGCGATACTCAACCTCCGCCCGTTCCAGGGATCTCAGGGACGTGCTGGAGGAGAGGGCGCGCCTTCGGGAGGTTCAGAGGGTGCCGGCGCTCTAGAGACTGAGTGCCCCAGTTCGTTGCAGTGAAGAGGTGATGATGCCGGCACCCAAGAATGTAGCCCCAGCACTGGTGGATAAAGAGCTGGCGAGGCTTACAGCTACGCCGTTGTCCCCGGAGATCGAGAGCACCCCGCTCCCCGCCGGATTCCACCAGCCAAAATTCACTCTGTACGACGGCAAGACGGATCCGTACATGCATGTGAGTCATTATCGACAAGTAATGGCCGGCCACCGTCGGAACGACGCCTTGATGTGTCTCATATTCCCAGCAAGCTTGGGAGAGTTGGGCTTGAAGTGGTTTGAAAGGCTCCCGGAGGGGAGTATCGAGGGGTGGCAGCAACTAGCGGAAGCCTTTGTCACCAGATTCAAGACAAACACCCGAACGCCGAAGGAGGTAGACCATCTCCTGGGCGTTAAGATGGAGTCTGGGAGTTCACTGAAGGCATACAATGCGAAGTATTGGGAAACCTACAACGAGATCCTCGATCTCTACCAATCTGGCGATCACTCAATACAAGAGGGGTCTCCCAGTCGGACATAGGCTGCGAGACTCACTCACGATGCATCAGCCAACCACCATGGAATCTTTGATGCAGCGGATCAACGAACACATTCGTGTGGAAGATGATGCTGCCTCTGCGCCCGAGAAGGACAATCCGGTCGCGGTGGACAGAAGGGTAGCGGGGAAGGTTCACTCGGTCGGGCAGGAGGAAAACCGCCCCGGTGACCGACCAAAAGATCAACGTCGAGGAACCGGCCAAAATGACAGAAACAAAGGTCGCAGAAATGACCGGGCTGATGCACCTCGCGATGCAGCAGAAGATGCCAAGAGAAAACTGAACGCGCGGACAGGGATTACCACGGTCTTCAAAATTCCCATCTACCGCATTTTGAGCGAGATCCGAGGAGAGCCTTTTGTCCGTTGGCCATTAGTCGAGGCCTTGCTGAGCTTCAATCCAAAATATCGTTGCACCTTCCATGAAGAGCGTGGGCACCGGACAGAAGATTGCTTGCCGCTCAAACAGCATTTGGAGGAGTTGGTGGCGGCAGGGCATCTTGATCAATATATAGATGGGGGAGTCAAGCCCGCGCCGATTGGACAAACCGAGCCAAACGGAATGGCCGCCCTAGAGGCACCTCCACAGGGTGTGATCAACGTCATCCATGGCATCATTGAACCAGCGAGGGTCTGCGAGCTGAGAGGGATGATCAAGAAGGCCGAGCACATGAGGGAAGTGCTCTCGGTCCAGCCCGCAGTAAAGAAGGGAAAAACCGAGGAAAAAGACATCCTTTCGTTCTCTACCAAAGACCTGGAAAGGGTACAGATGCCGCACAATGACGCTTTGGTGGTGACCCTTCGCGTCAAAGATTTCGACATCAAGAGAATATTGATAGACCAGGGGAGTTCGGTTGAAATAATGCATTATGATGCATTCAAACAAATGAAGTTGTGGCATTGGAGTTAGACCTTGCTGAAGAAAGAAGAGAGCGTGCGCTCATTCACCTGGCGGCCTATCAGCAGGAACTTTCTAAAAAATACAACAAGGCAGTGCACCCCAGGCTATTCAAGATTGGGGATTGGGTCCTAAGGAAGGTGCTCGGCAACACGGTGGTCCCTAGTGAAGGAAAGCTTGGCGCAAATTGGGAAGGACCATACAAAGTGATTGGCCTGGCTGGCAAGGGGGCATATCATCTGGAAGATTTGGACGGCAAGGCTATCCCCCGACCTTGGAACGCGGCCAACCTTAAGGTCTTTTACTTTTAGGATGTAATTTGCTCTTGATTAGCTTTTGTAGACCTTTAGCCTTTTGGCACTACATGTAAGAGAACAGCACTGCCTTCGCAATGTTTATGTAATGAAAGCTAGCCCTATTGTTGTTGCTGTATCACATTGTTATTTTTTGTATTGCATCTTTGTACATGGCACTGCACGGTCACAACGCATGCCAGGGGCAAGAATCGACCTAAAGAGAACCGGACTGTTTTCCTCGGAATGGGAGCAGACCGCACTAGGACCGAGCTGGTTTTGCTCGCCCAATGGGAATGTTGGCGGCATGACCAACCGGACTGAAACATTGGTGAATTGCCCAATGTGGGGCCGAGCTGATTTTGCTCGGCCCATCAATCATATTGGTGAATTGCCCAATATGTGAAATGAGCTGATTTTGCTCGGAGGAATTAGCAATGTTGGTGTCTTGTCCAGTAATTGTAAGGCCGAGCTGAATTTGCTCGGCCGAAAGGAAATACTGGCAAATTGAACAAACTTCTTTTTGCTCGGCCAACTAATCATTGCCAACCAAACAGAGCCGAGCGGATTTTGCTCGCCCAAATGCAAAAATGTCATCTTACCTGGAAAAGCAAGGGATTGCAAGGTTGCTTGAAGACCTATTGGTTGCGCGGTTCAGTCGACCAAACAGTTAAAACAAAATCTGGAACAAGAAATTCAAAAATGCAGAAGCCGAACAAAGACAATAGTTGTACGAGCAAAAAGTTCATATTTCATTGACAGAGAAAGTTTAATACATATGGAGGGGCCTTGCCCGGTTACATGCAAAAGACAGAAAAGAAAGAAGGCAAAAACAAAGCAAGAAATTGAAAAGGTCTTCAATCGAGATCAAGGCCTTGTTCGGTTTCCCCAACGGCCACCTCGGCATTTGAGGGCGTTTGCTCGGGCAGGCTCTCCTCGGCTTCGGCGTCAGCGCCGTCCAGTGCGACAACCTCCCGATCAATTGATCCATCTTCGGCATCGGGGGATGCGTCGGATGGAGTTTGCTCGGTCGGATTCTCCATCTGCTCGGTCTGATTCTGGGCGGCAGCTTCTTCCTCGGCCTCCTTCCTTGCCTCCACAATGAGCGGTTACGGCGTTGGCGTGAAACTGCATGTAGTCCGGGATGTGCGCAGCAGGGAGATTGTTGAACATGTCAGAATCGCGGCCAAGTCCAACTTTCTCCACGGCGGCTTTCCAGCCGCACTGGAAAAAGATGTCCTTGGTTGCCCGGACTTGACGTTCGTACGTTTTCTCCCCCTGAGCGTAACCCCGGTCTTCCGCGTCGTCCACGGCCTTGTCCTTCTCGGCCTTGTAAGCGTCGCGCAGTTTGCGGAGCTCGGCTAAGTACCGCGCTTTGGCTTTCTTCGCGGCCTTGGTCTTCTCTTCCTCAGCCCGGTCGAGCTTCTGTCGCAGTTCGTCGCGCTCGTCTTTGACGACCACCTGCTCGGCCCTGAGCATTTCTATCTCGGCCTTGAGCACTTTGTTCTCGGTGATGGCGTCTCGGAGGCTCTGCCGAACAGCAACCATTCGCTCATGGGCAAGGTAGTTCTTTTGCGCGGCCTGCAAGCAGAACAGATTATTAGTATCTACAAGCCGAGCAAACAAAAAACCGAACACAAAGTCGAAGAAAAAACGAAGAACTTACCAGCACAATGGATTCTGCAGCCGAGCGGAGGACCCTGAGGTCTGGTAGCTCGTCGTGCTTTTGCATGTCCCCGGGCAGGATCAATCCCTTGGTCAGGTTGAAACCAAGCGAGCAATCCTTGTCCTCAGAGACAGAATCTGCAGCGGAGACTGGTCAGCCCTTGTTGATGAACTTTGCGCCCGCATCGCGGCGAGGCCCTTGCCCTTGGATTTGCGAGGAAGATGTTGCTCGGTCTGGTCGCCGAGATCGGTGGAGGCGACTTTAGTGGAGTCTTCATCCACAAGGCCTTCCCC
The DNA here is from genome assembly GCA_025200525.1 of Camellia lanceoleosa. Taxonomy (NCBI): domain Eukaryota; kingdom Viridiplantae; phylum Streptophyta; class Magnoliopsida; order Ericales; family Theaceae; genus Camellia; species Camellia lanceoleosa. Next base: position 170,935,896 of record CM045769.1, read on the forward strand.
GGCCGCCTCCCTCCTTTGTTTCTTCTTTGGCCGGCCAGCCTGGTGTTCATGTTGGCGAGCACCGCCCATCTTTCTCGACCGTGAGGGTGGAAGATGTTCCCGGTTATACGGGCTTGGGAGTCGCCTTCGTCCCCGGTGATCATGGACTTAATGGCTCGTATTTTAGCCATCTCTTGCTCTTCGGTGGTCGGGACGAGTCTGACCGGTGGCAGAGTTGGATCTGGTTCGGGGGTTGGCTCGCGCAGGAAGTCGGTGACTCTACCTTTGCGCGGTGCTTGGTAGTTGTATGTCTGCTCAAAACCGAGCAAGGCTGGGGACTCCCTCTCTTCTGCAGGAATGCGCAGCAAGACCCTGATTGCCTCCTGGTTAGCACGGTTGTAACGCGCGGCCAAATTCTTATCTGCAAAAAGAGACAAGTGTTAGGTCGGTGCGAAGAATAATAATGAAAAGTAGAAAGATTGTAGCACGGTCAGCCGGGCTCCTTACCAGCACTACCAAAGTTCTTCTTGATGCGCCAGCCCGGTATTGGCGCTTCGGTGTCCTCATAAGGACCAGACACCCAAAGGAAGTCGTCATCATTGGACTCCTTGTCCGGGTTCCCTTCAATGAGTTTTGCTCGGCCCTTCTTTACTTTGAGGTAATAGCAAAACCCACCCTTATTCGAACTAAGGCTGTATTGGTGAAAAATTTCTGCGAGGCCGAGACTGAGACCGTGCCTTCGGTTCAGCTCGGCGACGCCGTTTATTATTTTATATGTGTTATTTGAGACCTGGGTCGGGCAAAGCCCTGTCTGCCTCAAAAATTCGCAGATCAGGGGTTGGACCGGGAAGCGAAGTCTGCCCTCTATTATCGATACCACGGTGAAGGGGCACCGTTCTAGATCGCCCCATGGAGTTTCTCCCTTCTTGCCGAGCTCTAAGATGACATCGTCAGGAATATGGTACTCCTCGCGAAACTCCGCCATTGCCCAGGCGAGCTAACCCTAAAACGGTATTTGCCCATCTATCTCGGTTTTATTTGGTATCTCGGTCAAAATTGTGTAGTGGTTGCTCGGACTTTGAGCTCCACGAATGATGACGTTGGAATGGACGGTCCTATTTGTTCTGCATGTTGAAAAATAATTCCAAGGGTTAGCACGGCAGATATTGCGCGGCTCCTACTGGAATAGCTCATAAAGTTCTAAGTGTTTGGCCGGCCTCCACCTACCTCGGCCCATCAGGATGGCTGATTTAGCCCTCCCCTTTTTTGGTGCTGGTTTCTACTCGGTCTAGGAATTTTGACCGGTTGGGTCTAATGGAGGTTTTTGCTCGGTCAAGCCCAGATAAATATTGGCTTATGATCCCAGGTCTTTAGCCCGGTTAACCTATCTGCCGATCTAAGGTGTATATAGCTCGGTTGTAGCCTCAGTGCAAAGCCACAAACAGCTTTTTGCTCGGTTACAGCCCTAAATAAGGATCTAAATGAGCGTTTTGCTCGGTTTTGCCCAGTATTCATCGTGTTCATTGTGTTCTTCCTAAGTTCTTGGCCTATTCAGTCTACCCATTGAAAAACGGAGGCACGAGGGCCCCCTCTTCCCCCCGTTTCAGTTTTCCTAGGGCGTGAAAGACCCAAGCAAGGAAAAACAAAAAATACCAAGCACAAACACAAAAAACAGGGGCACGAAAATGAAGAACACAAACAGAAAATAGAAAACTGAAAATGCAAGGGAAAGTCTTACCAAAAAACGAAGGAGGGCTATGAGAGCTCGAGCACAGCGTCAAAAATGGCAGCAACGAAGATTGGAGCTCGAAAGTGGCAATTACAGAATGGGGGCAAGAGCTTTGGATGCTAGGGTTTGGAGCTAGAGAGAGGAATGAAAGGTGAAGGGTCTAAACCCTTGGAGTAGGGTTTATTGATGGGGGGAAGCCCCAAACGGCGCAGCCGTTTGAATTCATGCGTGCAGAACCGTGTCTGCGCACGACCCAATGAGGTGATGTACGTGGCTCGAGGAATGCTTTGTCGATCTGGTGAAAGACCTTTGACAGGACTGCAGAGATAATGACCGGCCAATTGGGGTAGCTCGGCGTCTGAAGCGCTCCTAATTGAGATGGCTCGGCGACTGGAGTTTCCATAATTGAGGTTGCTTGGCGCAGAAGGTGTAACCAATTCAACCATAACTCGGCAACAGACGTAGCCTCGTTCAAGCTCGGCCTGGCGGGGGTGCGACTCAATCACAGCTCGGATACGTTGGTAAACCCAATCACAATAGCTCGGATGGGTTTAAGGGGCAATTGTGAGGGAAGATTTCCATCTGGCAGTACGGTAGAGCAAGAAATAACGTCCAGCGTTATGGACTACATGGCACCGAGCAGGATGGACGGTTGAAACAACCGAGCAGTCGGAATTGCTCGGGGGACGAGGTCGACCGGTGACCCCTCGGGGCCGGGCTGGATGTCGCTTCATGGACTAAGTTCACAATGGAAATCGACCGAAATGAAGGGTTGACCGGGTTACACGGAGGATGCGATCTGTCGGCTTCCCTCGGCCCGTCGGCAAGGTGCGATTCGTGTGGTGGCCGATCGGAGATAAGGTGGTTGAAGTCGGCATGCCTGCAATCGGCGATCATGGTAATCCGGCCAGAGATAGCTCGGCCCAGGGATAAGTTCTCGCCTGGTCCCAAGTTACTGCGTGTCATGTACGGTTAGATGATGGCAGATCCCCCAAGGCTAGGCCGGCCATGGTACCCCGGTTATGGGTGCCACCTGGGCCAATGGTATGGAGAGGACATCTGCTCCACGAACGCCTCAATACCGTTGGGCGTTCTGCATGTACTGGAAGGAGGACAAGACCTTTACACGTGTAAGGTGGTGAGAGGCGAGCACTGCCACCTGTCCAAGGAAGGACAGCAGAGGTAGTGCGCACACAATCTCGGAGCTGCGTGGCCAGCCTAGATATGGAGAGGGAAGGCGAGCGTTACTGGTATGAAAACTCATCCTCACAAACCTTCTCTCTTGATTCTCTTCTTCCTCAGTGAACTGACTTGAGCGTCGGAGGGTTTTTTCGGCACACCACCGCTGGGCAGCTCACCGTTTTTGTATTGCAGAGACAGACGCCGTTGACGGAAGCTTGACGTTCAAGGCGTACGGAGAGCTAAGGATATTTCGCCCCCGTACAATTCCTATGCGCGTAAGTGATTCAGTAGATTACTTTGCCGACCTTTACATTAGGGACATAATGAGGTTGCACGAAGTCCCTGTGACAATTATTTCAAATAGAGATCCGCGTTTTATGGCCCGACTGTAGCCGAGCTTACAGAGTGCCTTGGGTACGAAATTGACCTTTAGCACTGCGTATCATCCTCAAACTGATAGGCAGTCCAAGCATACTATCCAGATCCTTGAGAATATGCTTCGAGGCTGTGTTCTTGATTTTAAGGGTTCGTGGGAGAGACACTTGCCCCTAGTGGAGTTTGTCTATAACAATAGTTTCCAATCGAGTATTGGCATAGCACCGTTTGAAGCCTTGTATGGCCGACTGTGTAGATCTCCTTTATGTTGGGCCGAGATGGGTGATGCACCTATGTTAGGTCCAGAGTTAGTTTGAGAAACGACGGAGAAAGTTACACTTATCCGTAAGAGGTTGGTCACCACCACAACTTTTCGGGGTTCATGATGTGTTCTATATTAGCATGCTTCGGAAGTATGAGCCAGATCCATTGCACATATTGGATTGGACCAATTTAAAGGTACATGAGGATGCCTCGTATGAAGAAAGACCGGTGAGGGTCTTGGATACCCAGGATCAAGTCTTATGAGGTAAGACAATTCCCTTGGTTAAAATATTGTGGAAACATCATGGGGTTAAGGAAGTAACTTGGGAACATAAGTTAGAAGTCCATGAGAAGTATCCGGACTTATTTGTTGATGTTTGATCATGTATTGAAGTGTTGATTATGTTAATGAAACATGAAACATTGTATATGTTATATATGTTTTGGAAACATGGATTTTATATAAAAACATTGTATGTGTTTTAGAAAATGTGAATTGTACATTCAATGTTGGAACTTGTGTATCGAGTTGATGAAAATGAATGACCGGAGAATGGGTCATGGTGATGAAATTGATTGATTATCATTGTTGGGATTGGTTTAATCATGGCTTTAAAACTTGCTTTAAAATTTCGGGGACGAAATTTCCTAATGCTGTGTTTGGTTTAAGGATTTGAAAAGGGATTTGGAAAGGAAAAGAGAAAAGTTTGATGAAATATGAATAAAATACACCTACATTTCACCTAATTTCACACACCTTTTTCCTTTCCCTTTCCAAATCCCTCGACCAAACACAACATAAAGTGGGGAGGTTGTAACACTTGTGTCCTTCAACGCTTTTGGGAAGTGTATTTGAATCCTTTATTTTATTTTGGAAATCTTTGGTATTGTTGTATCTTAGTTTTGGAGGAGTACAAATCGATTTAAACTTGTTGGGATTGCTCGTTCGCGCTTGTTTACGTTGAAAAGTTGTTTGAGAACTTAAAAATCTTGTTCTAGGGTCGACACTGATCTTGGTGGTGTTGACACCTTCCTTTTGTTATTGGCCTCAAGGGTCGACACCAGTCTAGGAAGGGTCGACACTTGTCCTGGAATTACTTGCTGAAATTTGGTGTCGACACCAGTGTAAAAAGGGTCGACACCTTGCATGCTATCAAACATAAGTGTTCTAGCTTTTCTTCATAAGGGTCAACACCTCTGTTGCAGGGTTCGACACCTGCGAACTTTGTCCTAGATTTTTAGTTGGTTTGGGCCCTACTTTTTGGGGATTTTGACCAGATCTTTTGGGTTGACTTTGGGGTTTATTTTTGTTTTGACCTAGTACTATAAATAGGTCCACCACTTGATCTTTTCTTTACTTTTCCTTCTTCTTTCTCCCTCTAAACCATGAAACTCTCTCTTTCTCTCAAAAAGCACTTTTTTACTCAAAGATCCTTAGATCTACTCACTTGAAGGCCCCTCCTCGCCTTGCTTCTTTGAGATTAATTGTAGAGCTTGTCGAGGGTTTCAATTTGATCGAAGCAAAATGTCGCTTCTCCTCCATCGACTTTTGGGCTTTTCTTCCTTCTAGCTCTTCTAAGCTTGAGGTAGGGACTTTCTATACTTTTGTATGATTTTTAACTTGGGTATTTGATGATAGTGAAAATAAAGGTTGGGATTTGGATAATTTTAGACAAACCTAGGGTTTTGGTTTAAAATAAAAAAGAAGGACTTTCAAAATAAAGGTGTTGAAATGGTTATGGGTATGGATATAAGGTTGTGTTGTGTCAAACTTGTTAATTTTGGAAAATGGGTTGTATTTTGAAGGAAATGGGGTGTCGCCCTAAAATATTTCAAACGGTTATTTTGTATAAATCATGGAATTGATTCAATAAACGTAAAATTGGTTAGATGTGTATGTTAATGGTGGAGTTGGAAAATTGTCGTTTCTTATTGATGGACATATGGATAGTTTATCTATAAATAACTTATCTAATGTGAAGTTTGTATAACTACTTAAAAATATCTATTTTGGGCTATCAGTGAAGGATAGTTATGATTGTTGTAGAAATTGCATGAAGATTAGGTGAATTGAAACTAATCCCGTATTGATTGTCATTGAATATGAATATGTGTTAATACATTGTATATGTATCATATTTTGGAGGAGAAAGGGGATGGACTTCATTGAATTAAATTGGCTTGTGTGTCCATGGTGAAAGTCTCGAAAACCGCGCGTATATACGTAGGTGCAGATTCTCGTGGACGAAATTTTCGTAAAATGGCAGATTGAATTGTCTATGTGATAATTGTATTGGTAGAGAATTATTGGGATGTAATCTTAGTTGGATTGATTGGGTAACAAGGGATTTAACTCATGGATTGAGATGAAATGAATTGCCATGAACTAAAGTTAGACTGAAACGGCTTAAGATGTAAAACTTGGCATAGTATGATCTTGTAACATCACGAATAATTTGTCATTGGCATTACATATGCACACCATACATATACTTTTGTTAAGACTTATATATTGTGATAGATGGTTTTTACTGGGTTTGGCTCACCTTACTTGGGAAAAACATTTTCAAGTGTTGGTGATATGTCTCCACCATGGACTTAGCTTGGGAGGATTGTGAAGCTGAGAGCTCACTTTTGTTTATTTCTATTTATTTTCTTTTTGTACACCTAGGGCTTTATCTGTATTGAGCTTCTGACTCATTTTGTTGTAACCAAGCATCGTCTTGGAAGGTTGTAAGCCCATATGGCATTTTTATCTATTTATCTTTCTTCTTCTCTTTTAATTGGAAACATATGCTATAGATTCAGGGTTAGACTTTATGAATGTATGATGTATATGCTTCTCTTTTGTATATCATATTGAATTGATGGAATATAACTTTATTATTGTTGTTATCATATAATGCTTATGGTGGATGGATTATTGTATTATTTTTGGAGCGTGACAAAATTCATGCAAATTTACCTCTCGTTGCCATGGCAGTTGTCCAGTCAATTTTTAGTGGTTTGCCAATGGTTTTGGCAATAGCGACCAAAATCTTATCTTGGTAGTACTCTATCGGAAGTTCCGTGAACCGCACCCATATTGCGGTTGTGGTTTCAAAGGCTTTTGAAGGTTTAAAATTGGGTTCCCATCTTCGAACAGTGAGATAGTGATCCATGATTACCCAAAGGCATCCTGTATATACCTTTGTGTAGTCCTCCTGGTTGGAGAACTTGAATAAGAAAAAATCGTACCTCAAGTCAATGGCGTTGAACTCACCTTGTAGCCCCCAGATATTTTTGACCCTTGTACACAGCATTGTGTAACCAATGGTTTTCCTTAGTAGTTTAATAATTAGGGCATTTTCCCATGGTTTCCTGATCTTCTGAAGGAGTTTTTTTGGAAGAGAGACTCTCGGCAATCCCATGTGTTCTGAGGTGGAATGGACAATTGAGGTAGGTCCCTCTTGTTCATCATCCTCTTCATCAGAGGAGAGTAGTTCCACTCTGCTATCAAACATGTGGTCACTCTGTCTTGCTGTAGCCAGTGCTTCCTTGAAGGATTTTGTTGGTAGATTTCTAGGAGGTGTGAGGTTATGAGCACTGAGACCCGCATCACCCTGTTCAAAGAGCATCTCGACTTCAATTTCCATCTCAGTGCTTGGGAAATAAGTAGAGCTCTTGATTTTCTTTGTACTCCGAACCAGGTGGTCTTCTTCTTCAGTAGATTTGGCAGCGTTAGGGTTATGGCGATGGTTTGCTTCCTCCATTTTCAGATGGACTGAATGCAATGTTGATGTGACTTATTTTACATAGCTTATACTAGCTGGATGGAGTGGACGAAAGTCTTATAGATTGGGATGGGAGTACAGTACAATTAAATGGTAGAATTATTTGTGTAATGATATTAAGATCGACAATGCTACGTAGCTCAAATTTTGTGGCTCAAAAGTTGCTCAAATGGCCAAAACGACGTCGTTTTGGCCATTTGAATCACTTTTGAGCCACAAAATTTAAGTTACGAGACATTTTCCTATTACGATATGATATTTTACCAAAAAAATGATATTGAGATATAAGATAAAATATGTTTAATTATATATCAGTTATTAAAAAATAAATTTATAAAATTATATAGAAAGTAATTTTATTGTTTTGTGATTGGGGCAAAATAATTTATTTTAAAAAATAAAATATGTACAATTTAAGGCCCCATTTGGCAAGATAATTGAGACTAATTTAACTTAATAAAAGATCAAATAGATTAAAAAAATCAATAAAATATCACATTTAAATTATAATTATTTTATTTTTTTTTTCACAAAACTAAAAAAAGCAATAAATAAAATAAAAAATCAAAAGTTTTTCATTTTTAATTTAAGAAAATCTGAACTAGCAAAAGAGTCCTTACAATAGGAGTACTGCGAATACTAAGGCTCTGTTTAGAACGATTTTGGAAATAGTTTTCTACCTCCACATTCTAACTTCACATTTGGATACGCCTTTCAAGTTGTATTTCCACAACCAAGACAAAACTCTGCAGAAAATTCTGTTTGCGAGCACGATTTAAAAAAAAAAATTTCCGAAATTTGGCCTAACCGGTCGTCCAGCTGGTTGACCGGAACAGTACAATTTTTTTTTTTTTTTTGCAATTGATATGTTAATTTTTATATATTCGAAAAAAATATTTTCCAAATTTTTTAAAATTTTTTATGTGTTTTAATAGAATTTTGAGTTGTATGTTTAGTTATGAGCTGTAAGTTTTTGTATCAAATATCAAATGTCACATCAAAAATTTTCCACTTGATTCAAAACTCTTTCACCAAATAAATTTTTCACACTTAAATCATAATTCCAAAACTCACAAACTCAAAATATAACTCATACTTTTAAATCATAAGTACAAAATTTTACCAAACGCAACTTAAAATTTTTATTAAATATTTTATCAAGTATCTCATATAATGTGAGTCTCATATAAATGTGAAATTCACATCTATATAAGATATTTAAAGAAAAATTTGATAAATTTTTTTTTTTTGAGAACAGATAAAAATTTAAGAATTCTAACATTTTCTTTACAACAGCTCAGTGTACCGGTTCTAAATTCATTAAATGCGGCTAACAACCATGTACTGTTATATGTGTCATTGTCTAATATGAGAGTGAAAGCTGAGAGAGTTGAGTTCAATGCATTAAATCCTTTCAAGTCTTTCATTTTCGACTGCTATTTTATTTCCCCTTCAATTGTCACAATTCTTTTGCCTAGGAGCTTTAATTGTAGGTCTTTATTGATGCCCGTGGTGGTTGAATAGTTATTAGGTAATTTCAAAATATTATATATCATTATTTATGTAATCGTTTAAATTAATGATTTTATAAATAAAAAAAATTACAGATAGAACATAATAACTTATCTTTATTAGATAATTAAAAGATAAAGAACAATTAATTTAATATGAATTGTTACTTTTTATTTGTTAATACTGTGTTTGGTTGGGGGATTTGAAGAGGGATTTAGAAAGGAAAATGAAAAAGGTAGGTGAAATGTGAATAAAGCATGCCTATATTTCACCTAGTTTCACACACCTTTTTCATTTCCTTTTCCAAATCCTTCTCCAAATCCCCCAACCAAACACAGTGTAAGAGTAACACAAACAAGTTACATGATATTTTATGGAAATCTGAAGGAGAGAGAAGTTGCTATTTCATGAGAGCAAATGAACCCGTAACTATTAACACACAGTACAAAATACAAATAATAACTCGTGTACTGTCCCTTGACTTGGTAATTAACGAGATTTGAACTTCTAACCTTTGACATGGAAGCGTTAGAGGAACATCAATTAGACTACACTGACATTTCCCCTCTCTCATCCTAACCGGTATACTTCATATTTTCCTTTAAAATTTCACAGAGTTTGAATATCTTGATTCAAGAAAAAAAAAAAAATTGGGGGGCCATACTTCCTGCTGACTTTTCTAACCCTAGTTGTTTAGGGTATGCCAATTCCCGAAAGCTAGTCAAAGGACCTAACATGTTAGGGCAAGACGCATGCAACAATAAATGGAGCCCTATTAGGCACTTTTCCACTTCTTTTCTTCTCCTTTTTCTGGTCTGCCAATTAAGTGGGTGAAAATGAAACTACATCTCAAATTGATTAGTTTGATGAATCTACTTCAACTACAGATATATATATATATACTTTTAGGCTGAATAGCTAGATGTATTTCCAACATTATGTCGTCGGATTGATTTTTCAATCTCTTCTCCATCCAGCGAAACGTGATCCCACCGTGGTATAGGATTAACGGTCTACTCGGGATGACAATTTGAGAGTTTACAAGCCAACCAAACAAGTTTTATCTAGGTCTACCTCACACATAATCCAATCCTACTCATAAATGAGCCACACAAACATGACCTAAAAGTTTATTACAAAAAAAAAAATAAAAATAGTACCCATTTTATTTACTTTTTTGAGTTACTTAGTAGTACGATATACTTGCGCATCATACATGCCATAATATTTTTTGTTTAACGTTTCAAAATATTTACAATTATTGTATTATACTCTAAGATTTTTATTTTTAAGATTCTAATTAATTATTTAATATTTGAGAGTTTCAAGACATGGAACATAAAAATTTAGAAATAAAAAATCTATTACCAAACACCATGTGAAAGAAGGGTGAGACTCATATAAGAATGTGTGATTGGCTCTACAAGTGAATACGACATAACTAGGTTAAGATGGTTGATCATTGTAATATATTTTCAGGTAAAACATGATTGCAAATATTATGAATTATAATAGGGTTATGTTTGATGACAACCAAATAAATTGTCATTAAGAGTAAGAACTTTTTTTAAAAAATTGTGAATATTAAGGTATTTTTTTATTATATAAAATTGTATTTAAGTGAGCACATGTACCTCACGAATGTATAATTATTTTGAATTTTTCTAATTTAAATTCACTATTCTCTATTTTTTATATAATTTTAAATATTTTTCACACTCAATATGAAATTTTCACACTTCTATCAAATATTAATGACAACTTTGATTATCAATTTTATATAAAATAATGAGAAAAAGTGTTCATGATTTCTTGGAAATTCTCTGAAATGTCTCAATTTGCAAGTTGATTGTCGTCATCATATATCATTAATATGGTACCGTGTTAGCAACGTCGATGTGTTATATATCAAATGGAAGTACTGTTAATCTTGTGGAAAACTAAAGCTTTTATAATTGTCAACTTGTAAACATTCATAAACAAAGGTTCATAATGATACATTAATAGTGAAAGTAACATACAACTACTTGTTTGTTATTGACAACCATTTAACTTAACTTTCATCAAACATTAGCCTGTTACGCTCCTCCGACATTGAAATCATTCATGTCGTTTCAAATAACATCTTATTTAACAATAGGACATAGGTATCAATATTTTTACAATCAATAAAAAAGAAAATAGATAAGAAATACCCATGTAAGATGCAACATTGCATTATAGTGTCTCATTCACTAGGATAACACTTCAATTTTAAGACAAGATATAGCCATCCATATACTTTGTCTCATTAGTTTTGTTTTCCTAATCAGGATAATACATTCATAAACTTCTTTATCTTTTTATCTTATTAATGTACTCTTGATTATAAAATCATGTGAGATTTTGAGACACAAAAATTTGTAGATATAATTAGAAGTACATCAAAGAAAAATGTAAGAACAGAAGATTTCATACTGCACACCATCACACATAGAAATATAAAAAGGTCTCAAAACCGACTCAATTTTCAATTTTTATTAGTTGGAATAAGCTTAAACCATTGAATTTGGGGGTCATCATCACAGCTAGGGACATCTTTAACATTATCATCCAAGCAAAGACACTTCTTTGTTAGAATTGCTGAGGAATTGGAAGAACTACTCCACTCTAAGCACAAGTATGTCCCTTGTTCATCTTTGGCACCTACATGAAACTTGGAGCTAGAAACCAATTCCCAAATACTCCGATGGCTCAAGCAATCTTCGGAGAGAATCGCAGGGAGCCCATTGCCAGAAATTGTTAGACACCGGGAAGTACCCTTTAGCTTGATCGGACTTCCATCTCCGTCATGGCTCCATTGACTTGGGTTCCGGCAGTCACTTGTGTAGATGTCATCCTTGCCAACTTGGGCACATTGGCCACTTTGGGGATGGTACATTACATAGTTTGTTGGATTGTTGTTTGAACTTGGATCTTCATGGAAAACAATAATGTCACAGTTAATCAGGAATGTCTCAAAGTAAATATTTTGCTTATGATGAAGGTAAATATTGCATTGATGTGCTTGAAAATTTTAAAGAAACAGAAATGCTACGCAGTCAAGGATTCTCTATTCTTAAATCTTTCAGTTTATCTGTCTCAAAATATTTATATCTATTGAATTATTTTAAAAAATTGAGATGTAGTAATCTGAACACATGACTTGGGGGATATGAATTTTTTGGGATAGAGATGGGAAAATTTGAATACAAAACATCTCATATCATATAACGAATGAGGGTAAAGACTTGGTGTGCCAAAATATCTATATGCCTTTATTCTCCATGACACATGATGTGCTAAAAATTTCAAACTATGAGAATCTTGGGGCATGAATATTACATGGCTAGTAGTATATTAATAACAAAGGGACAAAGGATTGTGTATCCCTAATAGTATCCAGAAAATGAAATGTATGGATTTTGCTTATATTATTGAATAATAACTTTGGAGTATTTTAGAAAGTTGGTAAAAAGTTAGTTTTTGGCTTTTTACCAAACCTTTTAGCTTTTTGGAAATGATTTAGAAAGTTGGTAAAAAGTTATTTTTTTGCTTTTTGATTTAATATTTGTTTATGGTGTCACATCATATTAAAATGACCAAAATATCCTTACCCAATTTAAGAAATTTACTTTTTTACCCATGTGTGTGTTATTAACATGAGGGTAGTTTCATAATTTCACAAGTCCGAGTTTTTATCACTTCCCAAATGGTTTTGTTGCATTTGTAACTGCCCATGGCTTTTTTTCTCATGTTACAAAACGAAACTTTTTACTCCTCTTCCCAAATGGGCACTCTACGTTTCATCTTTTCCATTAAAGAAATAGTGCATAGTTAAAAGTTAATTTAAAGTATACAGATTATTATGGGTCAGGATTGCAAAAAGAGTCATTAAAGTATCATCTTGAATGAATTTTATGTATAAAAATAACGTTTGCAAATCATTTTCCTAAAATTTCTTATTAGATTATAAATGAAAACTAAAATGAAATGAACCATACTAACCTTGGGCAATCTGCTGTATAAGTCCCAACTTTTCTTGTATTTTTGAATCTCTAAGCTGGTCCCAATTAGCATCCAACACCCCATACACCTCTTCCATCCCAACTTGGCCTTCCCTGAGCATATAACTTCCTTGCAAAGTCCACAAAGCCCAGTCCAAATCTCTCTCTGCCAAAAGGCCCAACAAGCAATTAAAATACCTATTATCTCTCTCATTCGCACCTCTCTCATCAAAACCAAACTCACTCAAAAACAGAGGAACCGGGTTGGGACCCGTGACCAAAAAACCCGACTTGTCGATGAACCATTGAGTCACATTTGCACAGTATTGGTTTGTTTGTTGCATCCACTTGTCTAGTGGGTCACCAAATGAGTACCAATGGGCCTCATAGACCAACTTGGAGCCCAAGTTCAGGCTCAAGGGCTTTTGTTTTAAGAAGCTGAGATTGGTGTCGAATGAAAGCCCAGAGATAATCACTAGCACATCTGGGTTTTCTTTGTGGATCGCTTCTGCGCCCATTTCGATGTATTTGTACCAATCGTCCTCGTTTTGGCGTGGCCCACGTAGCTCGTTTCGCATGCTCATAGCCACCACCTGTTTTAAGGAGTAAAATAAAATTTGGATTCTCTCTTATAAATTATGTTGGTACCATTTGGTAATATTTATGTTTTTAAATAGAAATTTATTTGGTAAATTTTTGATTTATAAATCAGTGATCTCAGTTTATAAATTCGGCCAAAAAATGTGTTTTCGTTTTGAGTTTTCAATTTTTTTTTTTTTACCATCCAACACTAGCCATCACCTGTCACCATTTTCCACCACCGTCTTCCGCCACTATTACCAACCCCCCACCACCACTCACCACCCACTCGCCACCGCCACCCAACCTCCGCCACCACCACCCACCACCCATCTACCACCCACCCCCCACCATCACCACCCACCCACCCACCCACCCACCACCCACCACACCACCACCGCCACCCACCCACCACCCACCACCGCCACCCATCCGCCACCCATCCGCCACCACCACCCACCCACCCACCCACCACCCACCCGCCACCACCACACCACCACCACCACCCATCCGCCACCACTACCCACCGCCATCGACCACCCACCACCCACCTGCCATCGACCACCCACCTGCCCGTCACCGCTTTCCACCACCGTCTTCCACCATTACCACCCGCCACTTGCCACCACTTTACACCACCGTCTTCCTCCGCCACCACCCATCCACTTGCCACTTTCCACCACCGTCTTTCGCCACCACCACCCGCCATCATTTTCCACCACCATCTTCCGCCGCCACCACTCGTCACCACCCACCACCCGCCACCACTTGCCATTTCTCACTCTTTTTTATATTTTTAAAATTTTTTTAATATTTTGTCTAAACCAAACGCGTTTGTAGTTTATGTTTTTTTAAAAATAAACAATAAATAAATAAAAATCAGTTTATAAAATTTTTATAAATATAAATTGAAAATGTAAACATTACCAAACAGGCCAGTTATGTATAGTTGTTGGTGGTGGTGGTGTTTATTATTTTTTTTAAGAGGAGGAAAACATTGAATTTCTTCTCTCCCCTTTGTGGAGCCTAAAGTAAACTATATGAAATTTCTTTATATAAACAAAAAGCGAAAAAGTTTAGGAATACATAAATAAATAAATGTTATAATCGAATTCAGCTTTTTTATATGAGATGTGTCTTATCTTTTTACGAGTCCATATTTATTCATGTATAAGAGTTGTGTCCGATTATGTGATTGATTTCAGTGCAGGTATAAGAACCATTATATAAACCAATAAATTTTATAAAAAATTATTAATTCATAGAATAATGAAATTTTCAAAATTGAAATATGAGTCTATGATAAATGTTACATCATATTTGCACATCATTATTCAAACTACAAACATGATTTAAGTATGAATGAAATCAACTTCATGAAAGCAACCGAACTGTTTTCAATAACAAAAGAAATATGAAATTAATGAACTAATGATTGCTCTCTTTTGCTAGTGGGGTTACCTATAGATGCACGTTTACACATACATGGATATTCGCAAATGAAAATTAATAATTAGGTTGCAAAACTCAATAATATATATGTAAGTATACAAAATAAATGAGTTGACAATCAAAATTAGATCTATAATCTTATGACATGAACAACATCCTCCAATTCAGATGAGTGATTGGAGAGAAATCAAGTCCAAAAAACAAATAGGGTGATTTGTTGAGAAATGAAAGGAGAAAGCAAAAGCTATTTTTTCTTTTTTGTGTGTGGATAATTTAGGAAAGATACTGAGAAAATAGTATATTCCTCTCGTTTGAAAAAAAAAAGTGCAAATAAAAAATATTTTGTTTTGCAAATAAGAAGGGACTATTGTTTAGTAGTTACAATTCAGCTTTTAAGTATTACTTTTAAAATTGCGAGATTCGAACTTTAGGGTGAATTCACTACCAAAAATAAAATAAAAATTAACGTTTTAAAAATCAAAATTTAAGAATAAAATTATTTTTTTAGTGACCAAATATTTTTATTGCGAAAAGTGCAGTTATTATATTTTTAACAACGAAAATTGGACATTAATAATGAATTATTATCCTTTTGGACCAAATTTTTTGTCTCAAAATATAAATCATTTTGAAACTAAATTATTTTGTCTCTAAAAGTCTATTTATTAGTGTTATTATCAAAATTTTATCGCTAAAGGCCTTCTTTTTGACTTTTCAGGACGACTTTTTGGTAACGATTCTTATGATGATGGAAATTGATCCCTAAATGTCTTTTATAATAAAATGCTCACTTTTAAAAAGTAAAATATTTAATCTCTAAAATTCTTATAAGTTGTAATGATTATTTTGTATAATTTATGTCAAAAGTTAAGTATTCATCCAATTCATGAGAATTAAAATGACCGTACATTTTTTTTTAGTTAAGAGGGAAAAAAAATAAAGAAAAAATTTGATATCTTCTCAAATCACTCAATTCAAACAAACTGAAAGTATAAATGTATAGTTCTCTACAAAATGACAATAACAATTCAGAAAAGATAAACACCCAAAAATTATAATCTAAAATTTTATCATGAAAAGAAATTGAATTTTCTGAGCTAAATTCTGGGGGGGGGAATCAATTAGTACCAACCAAAATTTAGGCAGTTTCAGAGAATTCACTCACAGTAGGTATGCCTTTATACTGCTTAGCAACCATAGACAAGCCTTGCGACCATTCACTGGGATCAAAATACTCATCCCCAAAGAACCCATTTCCATCATTCTCATCACAGCACCATTTAGGCAAACTAACATGATTATCCAAAACCACCATGATTTCATGTTTTCCAAGCTCATCAACCACAGCTCTCTGTGCTTCACTCAGTCTCATCTTCAACAACTCGGGGTTATTCTCAGCCATCCCTGCCATGGCCTCTTTCAACCCCCATGAATCAAGAGACTCCGAAACTGTGATGTTCGTATAGTTATCCCTCGTGAACATGTATGTTGCCCACGTGAGTCGCACGCAGTTGAACCCGTTTGAAGCTACGAAAGCCGCGATGTGTTTGAGTGGT
Organism: Camellia lanceoleosa; assembly: GCA_025200525.1. Classification (NCBI taxonomy): domain Eukaryota; kingdom Viridiplantae; phylum Streptophyta; class Magnoliopsida; order Ericales; family Theaceae; genus Camellia; species Camellia lanceoleosa. Next base: position 170,952,322 of record CM045769.1, read on the forward strand.
TTTTTGTGTAGGCCTTCGGCTACCATGGCGTGCAGGTGTCCAGGCCAGTTCACGCACATTAGTTTGACACGGTGCCCTGATGGGGCGTCAACGATCCATCGTGATGTGGTGGAGAGAGGGAGAGAATGAGAGAGAGTGAAGAAGAAGAAGATGGAGATGAAGAAGGTGAAGATTTTCATGTACATTGGTTTTTGAATGGAGAGAGTGATATGAGTTTGTAACAACCCCAAAAGCTGTGTACATTGGTTTCAATTACTGTCCTCTCTGATGTGTCTTAAATTCTCTCATGGTTTCAATTACTGTCCTCTCTGATGTGTCTTAAATTCTCTCATGTCACGTATAGATAGTTTGAGATGTCCTAAATAAATGTACTTTTTGTCTTTTTGAAGTAAAAAATTGAGGAAGAAAATATAGATGTTTGGGTTAATTTTTTGACTTTTTATGAAAAAATGTGTAATAAAAAATTGTAAAAATTAGTTTGTAAGAGAAAATTAGAATTGGGAGTTGTGCAGCTGTAATTGTTGACTTTTGGTGAATAGTGTTAACTTTTTAACTTTTTGAGTAACTTTTTGACTTATTCTGGACTTGCCAAACTTGGCCTTAGTATGAATACAAAAATATATCACACAGAATATATATATATAGATGAATAAGATTTTTTTTGTAAATTATAAATACATCTCTTAAGATTTACTTAAAATATAAATTACTTCATATGGTTTGAAAAATTACAAATACTTTCTTATCAGAATTTTTTATTTAACAGAATTAACTGAAAAAGTGAAATTTTTAAATGTTCACCTATACAATAATTAAATTATTAATTGAAATAAAATTTTAACATTATTAAAAATTGTTAATTAACTTGATGATTTATTAACAAAATGACCTATTTGTTAGAAACCTTAGGGATATAATGTAATTTTTAAAATTACAAAAAATAATTAGTAATTCAAATAAATCTTAGGAGCGTATTTGTAATTTTATCGAATTTTTCAAAGGAGAATTTTTTGGACAATTTTTATAGAATAAATCTCAGGAGTGTATTCTGTTTTTGGTTTATGTGTTCCACAACCAACTGATAAAAAATTGATTTAAAATAAAGACCAAAAGGAATTGAAAGGTTTACCGACATATGGATACCGAACACAAAATGTAGGATTCATCAAAAGTGGATCGTATTAACAAATTTTCAGCAAACTTTTATTTCGCGTTGACTTGATTTTTTCGTAATAAAATTAATAAAAAGTAATTTAAAAATAAAGAAGAAATGAACGAAAAGGCTTACCCAAGATGGACGCGTGGGGTAGAGTTGCATGCAGCTTGACATGTGACTTTAAAAAGCAGTAAAAAAACAAATAATTACTCAGTATTTTCAAATTATCAGCTGAAGAGGTGGTTGGTGGCTCTTTCGAATTAATAAAAGCGCTGATAATAAAACAAGTGAAACTGCCCTACTCAAATTTTGGTCGGTAGGATAATACAAGGTCTAACCTGTTCATTATTTTGGGTAATGGTAAAAATATCAAATTTTTTATTAAATAAATGATTAAATATCTTATACGGATGTGGGGTCCGTAATTTTGTAAACTCCACACCTATATGAGACATTTGATCATTTATTTGATAGGAAATTTAAAACCTATAGCATTTTCTTATTTTTGGTACCTTAAAAATAGGACTCAAATCGTTCCCCTTTTTAGTTTGTGTCTTATTGAAACAATTTCAATTTGGAACTTTATTAGTCTAGAATATCGTAGGCACATTTCAAATCCTGAGTATGATCTTCGAATAAGAAATTATTTGATAGAAAATATTTCAAGTTGCGTTACAAAATTGCGAAGAAGATGATGAGAGAAAGTAATAGTGATGGGTTTCAAGATTTTCACTAACATCACTTTTTGACTAGAGAGTGGGGAGATTGTATGACGAAGTTTGTAACCCCCCAAAGCTTTGTCTTGGTTGTCTTTTGGAAATGAGGTCACGTTAGACCCAGCTGAATATCACTGTCCTCTTCCCTCCTGTCTTAGTCTTCAATTCTTTTTCTATCACATTAATCAAAGTTTCTATCAAATTACGTCATACTAGTGAAAACAAATTTACAAAAAAACAAGGGACAGAAAATAGAAAATGGATCCCCTAATGTGTATATGGTGTGGATTTACATACAAATGAAGACATGGGTCCTAAAAAATCACTAATCAAAGAGTAATAATTGAGAATTTTTGAATTATCAACTCAACTTGTTAAGATAAAAATGTTAAAAAATAAGATAAATAGAGTCGATCTAAAGAAATAGATTCTGAAAAGAAAGTAATAATTGAGAAATTTTGAATTATAAACTTAAAACGTTAAAAATAAAATAAATATAGTTGATTTGACTCACTTTGATCAATGATAATGTAATGAATAATTTTCTCAAAAAATAAACAAAAATGTGGTTGTAATAGTTGGTGAGTTTCAGTGCACTGCATGTACAAATTACGTGGCAAGTTCTGGTTTTGTTTTGCTGCCTCTATACGGCTTGGCTCCATTTTCACTTCTTTCTTTGTCTTCTTCTTTATATCTAGCAATTTGAGTTTATAATGGGATAAAAAAAAAATTTTGATCACGGATTGTAATATGAACAAATTGTAGTTTGTGCCTATAGGCTACATAGCTTTCTAAGGTCCAATGAATTTGAATTTTACTTTTTTACATTTTATTTTTAAAAAAATTTTTTGGAATAAAATTGAATTTCTGTTTCACTCCTTTCTTTCGGATCTTATGAACAATGGTGGCCTTGAATTCTAAAGGGACAACAGTTTAGCCACTCATTGTGGCTCATTAAGAGATCGGAAGACCTTTTCATTTGCGTATAAAACTAATTTACTTCAAATATCTTTTTTAGTTTCTCTCCTATTTTGATAGTTTATTTATATATAATTGTAATTTAAAAAAAAAATTTTAAAAAAAAAAACAAGAATTTCATGGAACTAGATATATAAATGTAAGCAACCAGAGCCGGCCCTATGTATGGCCCACCAAGTCATGGCTTAGGGTTCTTTAAAATAGACCCAAAAAAGAATCCCTTCTATTATAGTTTAGCGTAATATATTATGTATGTTTTAAGTCTAAACAAAATTAAAAAAGATCCAAAGTAACGTAAAATAAATTGACTCATTAAAAAATTAAAAGGCTCATTCAAAATTAAAAGGGTCCATTCCCTCTTCCCATCTAATTCTTAACTCTAATACTTAATTCAATTTTTCTAAAAATTTGACTCTTCCCATCTAATTCTTAACTCTAACACTTAATTCAATTTTTCTAAAAATTTGAGAGGGCCCATTCCCTCTTCCCATCTAATTCTTAACCCTAACACTTAATTCAATTTTTCTAAAAATTTGAGAAAAGCGGCACAAAAGAGCACTAACGAATTTCTTAAGAATTTAGAGCAAGTGTAATTGATTTATTTGTTTCTAAAAATGCAAGAAGAGCCTGGATCAAGTGATATTTATTAATTATTGTAATGTAATGCTAAGTATTTTTTGTAGTTTTGACACAAATCTTTTATTCTTTAACTTCGAAAAAAATTTCATTGAATAAAAAAAATATATGTAAGAGACTCCAAATAATTTAGTGATATTTATTACTTGATCATCAATTTTAAGCTCTGAAAATCTCAGGATCAGGCCTGATCTTTGCTCAGCAATGTGGCAATGAATGCGAAATCTCTCTCTAGTGCAAGTTCACAACCCATATTGTTTGCTCTGTTTGGTTCAGTTAGTGGGTGGAATAAAATGATTTTTTTATCTTAATATCTATTTCAAAGCTTACCTGTGCTTGATTCACTAAAATGAAGGTGAGACAGGAATGAGTATTTCAATAAAATGTTTATTCTTATGTCCGGTTCATTAAAATAATGATAAAATATATATTATAAATTAAATTATTATTCAACATTGTAAATAAATAATAAGAAATTAACATTTAATTCTAATGAAGTTATGGTAGAAATTTGAATCATAATTGTAGGTGTAAATTATTTATGGGGAGGCCGAAGTAAACTAATTAATTAATAATTAATAATTTAAATTTGATACCAAGAAAAATTTATATTTCTTTTCCATTGAACCTATAATAACGGGAAAGACTATGGTACACACCCCTCAAAAAGTATGTATCGTATGTACTTTATAATTTTTTTTAAAAATGACATAATTTTATACTTTTTGAATCATAACTTTAAAAAAAAAATCACAATCAAACACCACATAAGATATAATCTCATAAATCATAATTAAAATAAAAAATGGTTAAACTAAAAAAATAATAATATAACGATATATACATATGATAAAAAGTGTATAAGATAGAATTCTCCCATAATGAGATTGGAGGAGAAACTACTCAATGCTCTTTGATGATACCTCATTTCATTTATTAATTGACACTATTCACACTGCTTTTTCACAGTTGAAGTTAATAACTATTAATTTAGACTCCCATTTAAATTTATTTTAAGAACATTAAATAATTTCTCAACATAGAAAGTTATTTTTCATCAATGATTGAGACCTCCACAAATTTGAATCATTCATGATGTGAATTCCATATATACATGAGTAGTTTCCACATATACCTGGAGGGTCAGGATCACTTTAGGAGTGTAAAAGTCATCCCCAAAAGAAGTCCCAAACATTTTCCTTCTAGTAAACACTTACATCATGTCATAATTTTCAGATAGTGTTGTAAAACGAATAAACCAATTAAGCAAACTCATGTTCAACTCTATTACTGTTCTAAAAAACCATAATTTGACTTGTATTTAGCTTTTTTTTTTTTCTTTTCTTTTTATAACGACTTGTATTTAGCTTGTTATGCAAACAAATCAAGTTTAAACACATCAAAACTCATTAAATTTTCATACTAAATTTGAACAACTTATTACTTGACTCAACTAACTTGTTTACAGCTCTATCCACAAATGCTACACGATGCTCCCCGAATTCATCCATGATAGAAAGAAAAAGTGTAATAAAAATTAAGCACAACATTTGTCATACGATAATCCTATCCTCGAAGAGGTGAGGAGAAATAAATCAACAAAATCATGAACCAGGACTAATAAATGTTAGCTCAAATGATATACCTCCTGGCCAAAGATGCAGATTTTGTATTATCAAGGCTTCTATCAAAACTTTGAACTCAAAAGTGCTTATTTAGATTTCTTTTGTTGATCAGAAACCCTCGATCCCATAATCTTGCAAACAGGTTGATCCTTCGACTGAATAAGCTTTAAAGCCGGATGAACATTGAGGTCCCCCATCACCAGCTTCTGGCCCACGTCCAACTCGCTCAGATCCACCTCTATATGGGGAGGGATGACATCAGCAGGGCAAAGGAACTTAACGGTTCTCTTGATAATGTTCAAATAAGCACCTGGCATGTTCAAGAAGTACCAGTAAATACAGCACAACATTGGATTGACCACAAACAATAATAAGTGGAAAAAACAAAATAATACCAACAGCAACAACAACATATTAATAATATAAATAAAAACTTGTCATTGGATCAAATAATAATAATCAATGCAAAGCTTTGTCCTTGGATAAAAAAACCACTGCGAATTGAGAAGAAATAATATGTTGATGTCTGGAATATGTTGATGTCTGGAAATATTATGACTGTAGTGGCAGCATATCCTAAAACTTTATTGGATCAAAAAAGCTTCGTCAAGTTGCTCTTTGAAAGCAGTCTTGGAAACATAAGGGACAATCACTGCAAAGCTAATATATATATATATGGAAACAAGATAGAAACGCCTACACAACAACTTTAAAAAAAAAAAAAAAAAGAACAAGGCACGACATGATAGGGACATGACAACAAATCACACATTTAAAAAAAAAAAAAGACATGGTGTTCGAGTTTACTTTGGGAACAATCACACATTTCATCAGGACCAACATACCCTCCTATTTGATTAGACTAAATACTTTTAAGTACAACATTTGAAAATTGAAAACTGAACAATAAATTTGTCTATCAAGATTATAAGTGAAAATCATGTTCCTCCAATATAATTGAACATTCAGTGACAAATGAAGTCTAACTAAAATTTTAGGACCTTTTTAACAGAATTTCCAATTGTGGCTGCTGAATAGAAGCCTTAGAAGTACACAAACTTGAGTGCTTAGTAGTGTTAACAAAAAACCTGTTACTTTCATCATTGTAAAATTCAAAAAAAAATTAGAAACTCTGCATCAGGGTGAGCAACAAACATGAATTTGGAGACCCAATGCCTAATCCATCTATGCTTGACGTTTTGGCCTTAGGCTCTAGTGCCCCAAATTTGTGCTAGTAGTTACATTTGTGTCTAAAAACTTAAGGGATACTTACCAATTAGTCCTATTAACTAGACTTATTTACCTATAGGTCCTAACTAATAAATTTAATACTATAAAAATAAAAGAGTGATAAATTTATCACTAAAAATTTATTCATAAAAACAAAGAGACTGATAAATTTATCACTATAAATTTATCACTATAAATTTATTCATAAAAATAAAAGATTGATAAATTTATCTTTATCACTTAATAAATTTATCAATAGGACTTAATAGGTAATAAGTCTCCAAAGTAGGACCTATTGGGTAATAAGTCTCCAAAGTAGGACCTATTGGTAGTTTACCCAAAACCTTAATCCTACGTCAGTTTGTCACTTCAAATTCCCCAGCCATGACTTTCATGCTGATATGATGCCAATAGACCGATCATCTACGTAACATGGTAATCAAAGTGAAGTTCAGAATCTCTAGATTGAAAGTCACAGATTCAGGTATTTTCACCAAACTAGAGACTCCCTTTCACACTAAATGCAAATTAACAGCCTAAAAAGTTCAAACTTAAGCCCATGATCCTTTTAACCACAAAATAATGTGAAATATATTACGAACTAGTTTATTCAATATCATTAAAAGAGAACAGTTAAAAAAAACACCACCTATAAAATCCACAACATTCTGAAATCCTCATAGAGGTTAGTATTATCCCTTTCTTTCAAAACACACTTTCAGAAGGGAGTTCACTATTCTTGAAATAGATGCACCAAGGGTCATAGTAGTTTTATTGGGCTTGTCAAGAAGAATACAAAAGAAATAATAGCCAACAGTTTCACTTGCCAAGGGCAATGGCTAACAGTGGTTCTCTCAAATAAGCAATCTAAGCATTACTTACTGCTTATTTCAGAAGAAATAAAGATTAAAAAAATAGTGTGAAATATAGTTCAGTCAAAGTTTTCACTCGGCAGCAAAACTAGGTTAGGTGAAGCATAGCAGATAAATAGTTTAAGACAGTATTCAGCAGCCTCCAAAGAATGAAATAAAATATTCAGGAAATGAATTAATTTGTAATTCTCTAAGATTGGAAGAAGTGAGTCTTCTTATTAAGCCTCTGCACATGAAAATCAATAGTTTAACAACTCTACAAATAAAACTCACATACAGAAGAACATAATTATCAAGAAGTGTGTGAGATCCATGCGTGAAGAAGCCAATAGTAGAAAGCCTTTGCTTCTAAGACGACAACAACTATACATCAAACAGCAAGTTCTAACTATTGGCCTATAGGGGAAAAAAATTCCATAAAATTGAAAACAAAAAATATTGCCAAGGCCATATAATGATTAACAAAACCTTAGACATCAATCATCATCACACCACTCACAGTTGTAGTATACATAACATTAGCAATAGAGAATTTCTCACCAAAAATGATAAACACCCAAGTCGCTTGAGAGTTTAAAAAGATAAGACAAAGCAAAGTTTCACAAGTTGTCTAACTAAAAAAAGCCTTCACAACTTATGCACAAGGCTGAAGAAAACCTCCATTTTCACCATACCTTTTTTTAGTCCAGGTGAAACATCATCTCCTATAAATACAAGAGGAACATCCACCTTCAACAAAGCATGAGATGGGGCCCTTATGAAGGTCACATTGAGTACTGCATCTGTACCCGCATGCAGATGAATCTGAAACAAGTAGAGATAGATAAAATCAGAATGTGACAAACTGAGAAGAACTTCAGATGATGAAACCATGTTAGAAGTATAAACAAATTCTCAAAACCAGAAGACATTAGATAGCAATTCCTAAACTAGAATCGAACAATGCTTCATGTGCCCCTAATCAACAGGAGTTCCTTTGAACTCCAACTAAACTATGTCAGCGATTAGTTTTTAGATTAGCAGAATTGAACCCCCCAACCTCTCCTTGCAAGCACTTATGTCTTGGCCCCATGCTGCTAGAGGCCACAAGGCCTTGGGCCTAACTAAACTACTTACACACACCAATTTAGGAATGGTTCAAGTCCATGGAGTTAAATTCTCACGCTTCCTAATTTGACAGCCTATATACAAATAAACAGAAAAATAATCAAAGATGAAATTTAAATGGTAGCTTTGCCATGCCATGTTTCTGCAAGCATATTTCTATGCCACTTGCAGTGGCAATAGTACTCATAAGATTATGAATTTAATAGATAAACCATATAGTACAATAAAGGCAAACATTGACAATCCCAAATGGCGATGAGCAATGAGAAATTGCACAGTTTGAATCATTCACTTTGCCGGCAAACACTGTATGTTGACATTATATGTCATAATCTTGATTTCATTAAGTTTCAAAATGTAAGCAATATGAACTCTGCAGTATTTGTGGAGGCATTCACTTTCCACCTTGTGGCAGCTCCACTCTGCTGTCAAGTACCTTAAGATGATGGCACTCTTGCCCTCCAAAAAGCTAACTCCATCCATGTCCCAAACTTAGGCTATGGTTTTATTTACCACCAAATGTTACGCCATCTCCCACCCTTGTGCAAATCTAGACTGAAACTTAAATTTGAGTAAAAAGCCACTAAAATCCCCTCGGCTCCTTTACTCAAACTAAAAACCCAATGGAGTCTTACTCAAATTTTTACTCAAACCAATGTAGACCCCATTTCTTTTACTCAATATTTTATCCAATCCAAACTTTGACATTTGGGCACTTTTGCCCAAACTTTCCAATGATCTCCTTTACTCCACTCAAACTGGACACTTGCCAATTTTACTCAAATTTGAGTTTTAGTGCTTCATATAGAGATGGCTTTACAAACCCAAAAACCCAACCTTTAGCCAAATGGGTTGTTTGGGAGATTTGGAGCTGTATCATATGGTTCTCATATATCTATATATATATATATATATTTTCGGCTGATGGTGTTCCAGGTTCTCAAATCAATTCATCCTCAACACATTTCTAATTTTTGTTAACTCAATTAAATACTCTTTCATTCTAATCAAATTCAGAACCCTAGAGAAACTATAAGAAATTAGAAACAAAGAAAATCAAAAATGGCATACCTTTCGAGGCAACACCCGAACCTTTTCAATGATCTCATCGGACTCGAAATCAGACCGAACCTCAAGATCGAAGAGTCTAGAGAGAAAGAACGATCTTCCTAGATGGTTTACGAGCTTCTTGATCTGATTGGTATGGACAGAGATGAGACGCTTGTTGCCACCGTGCTGACCATCCTCTTGCTCGAACACAATGCTCGGGACGCGACCCACCTTTCGTTCCTTGGCGGAGATGTTTTTTCCGGTTGTGGCGCGTGGGACTGCGCGTATGATCTCGGCATATTTGGGGTCTGGTTTGGGCAAGCCTTCGAGGTATGTGAGTGAGAGTTCGGGTTCTTGAATCAGCGCCGCCGCCGATGAGGGGCTGAAGTACCGGCGGTGGAGGGTTCTGGCGAGGAGTTGTCGGTAGACCCACATTGGTTGAAGATAGAGAAAGTTCAGGGATGCAGACAGGCTAGAGAGATGAGGAAACAAACAGGAGGGTTTTTGATAGGGGTTAGTGGAGATGAGTGTGACTCGGATTGAACTCGTTGGTGAGTTTGCAAAACGGAAGGTGTTTGGACGCAGGTGTTGACTAGTGCAAACTGTGAATAATATTTCCACATAATAAGAGGTTGTTTTGGGTGTGATATATAAACGAACTTTTTATCATTTAATAAAAAATTTAAAAGTGTACTTATTTATATTATCTTAACAATTCTTAAATTCTCCTCAATTAACATATTTAAGTTGGAGTTGTGTTTGATTTATAAATTTAAAAATAATTTAGAAAATATCGATAAATATAAATAAAATATAGTCATATTTTACTTTTTTAAATACTTTTTCTTTTTCTTTTTCAAATATATCTCCAAATTTATAAACCAAACAAATGAACACATTCTTCTTACACCCATCAAAAAAAAATAAACAAAATTACACATTTATTTATTTCAATAACACCTTAATATTTAATTTCAAAATTTTATATTTTTTTTTTTATCCACTCACTCCTCCTTCACCACTATGGTCTTTCAGCACTCAATTGTCACCACCACTCCCAACCCATCATTTTCAATATTGGGTCTCTACAATTAAATTTGAAAGTGAGTAATTTATGGTAAGAGACTTATGAAATTATATGATTTATAATGGAAGATGATTGTAGGAAAAAGGGAAAAGAAACAACAAGAGGGAATGGTGGAAAAGAGAAGCAATGCGAGCGGTGAAAGAAGGTTGTAGTATTTTAGAATTATGATTGGATGGAAGAAAATAAGAGTATTTTTATTTTATGATAAAATTATATTAAAAAAAATTTTATTAAATGTGTAAACTTAAGAAATTTGATATATGAAAATAGAATTACTTGTGAATAATGGATAGAAAGACAGAAGCGTGCATAGTTTTCACTGGGAATTACAGGATTGCCCTTCTCTTGTGATTTGACGAATTGTACAGCACCTAACCGTGGAGGCTATTCAGGATTCAAGACCCCGCATATTCGTTGAATTGTTCTCCTTCGCTATATTCTGATATGCCGCCTTCGGGTGTTTCAATGACCAAACTACCCTTCTCCTCAACAAGACCCAACAATGAAATGGTCGTAATTATGGTAATTGAGTCTGGCAAAATCGTCAATATATATGTGTGTGTGTATATATTATACAATACATACACACACCATCCTCATGGTCATTCAGTAGACTCATCTGTATGAGTATGAATGAAGTGCTCTACTAGCTGAAGCAAATGGGTTCGCAACAAATGCTGCAGAGCTTTCCAAGCATAGGAATTCAAAATGAGGTAACCCTAACGTACACCCTTTTATCTTCTGTTTGATTGATGAGAAAGCCTTGGAAGAGGGGGCGGGGGAATGAGTTCTTCTGAGTCTTTGCTATTTTATTTTTTTTTTAAATTGATCAATCGTTACAGTGTCAGTTTAGGCATGATTGGTCTCATTCATGCTGTTTGAACAGAGAGCATAATTCGATCAATTTCAAAGTCAAACCCATGATTATTTGTTAGACAACTTAACTTAAATATATATATGTTCACTATACAAAATCTACCTCATCAATTGCACACACACACAAAAACACTCGACGTGTGGAAGCAAAATTGGAGGGAAAAAACCAAAGAGAAAGTGGGGAAAATAAGGATTTAGAAACCATAGTGAAAATGTGCCAATGGCAACATATTAAATGCTCCATATTGATTCTAAAAGCTTCACGTGGAAGAGAATTTAGCTTCATCTCTTCACAACTTTTGCAAAGAATTTTGTTTTCGATGTTATGAAAAATCAAAACTTGTGAAAAACATTTCACTTGCTCACTCCATAAGAACACACAACGTTTTCTTGGGGGGAACCAATGTCTTGTCTTACCTTTGTGAGGTTGAATTGATGAATTGAAGTCATTGTGCTTCGTTTTGATATCTTCAGGTCAACATACTCCTATTCTAATCTCTATTCCCATTCCCAGCCTCTGCAACTATTAGTCAGTAATTATCATCTCTCCTCTTCTCCTAGGCTTGTCACATTTTAAGTTCATCATGTTAAGCATGTATGTCAAAGTACTAATTATTATTTAAGAATGCCTCCAAGTTTTAGATCCTCTAGATCTATGTATTCATGATGTTTGTGATACAGTATTGCAAGGATCGGTGAGTGTTTGTGACAGTAATCACACATCACTCACTCCCACAATTGCTGAAATTGACTGTGAACCCAAATAGAAATCAATTATTGCCTCTCTCACACTCTGTCATATAGATGTGCAACACATTTTGTACTTGAAAGTGAAATTAGTATCAACCACCTTGGGCCAGTTACGGAACTTCTACCATGTACTTCGATCACATCTAATGTGCAGCCAAATTTGTCCATAAGACCTTCCACCTCCGCTCTTCATTTTGGCTCTGTTGATGGAATTCAAAAACTAGCAAGCCAATGTATTACATTTAGGGCATGTTTGATTGGGTGGATTAGAGCATGGGATTGGGATTATTAATCCGTAGGTCCAATTATCCTATGTTTGTTTTAACATTTTGGTGTAGGATTATTAATCCAACGGATAATTAATCCAACAAATTTGTAGGATTATTAGTAATGGGGTAGGGGTGGGATTATTAATCCAATGGATATTAATCCAATTGGATAGTGAATACCACACTAATTTAATAGGATTATTAATACTTCACTATTAATCTTTTGAATCAAACATGACCTTAGAGTACATTGCCCTTTGTTATATAACTATGGCCTTCCCTTTACCAGAACACCTCCAATTCAAATTGGGTTTTTTTGTTTTCTTTCTGTTCTTTATCTTTTCTATTACTGGTACTTCTTCACTTTCTTTGCTTAATTTTTTTGCCGGACTTTTATGTCGCGTGGATTTTACTGCAAGTCTGCAACTACTACTGCCTCTGCTGTTGATGTTTGTTGTTGAGCCCCTTTAGGCCTCAACGTTCATTTGTTTTCTTCTTTGTCATTAAACCTTGGCATTCCATTTCCATTTTCCCTCTATTTCTAGAGCCAAAATTAGAAAATAACGACTCTCCACCTTAATCAACCATATTGGAGGACAAGGATACTAGTGTTACATTACAGGACTATTCCATGCTGCTCAGTAAGGGTCTGAGATATGGGTTCAACTCCCGTACCCAAATTAAACATATTGATCCTCTAATTTTAAACAATTTTAGATGATGATGAAGAAGCTCAAATTTGAAAGTTTAAAAATAAAAAAAAAAAAATTTAGCCTCTCACATGCATGGGGGATTGAAATTTTAAATACTAAGATCACCTTATGGTAGAATACTATACAATATATTTAAATGTTCTAGACACACTCGTATTTAACTTTTGGATAGATATCCTTGTATGGTACTATTAAGGGTTGAGGAAGGTCCAACGCCTAGACTCACATCCGCACCCGATGCTCATACCTAAGCGTGTGTGTAACGTAGAAGGATACCATGTGTGCCTATGAGGGCTAGAGACCTTCCATGTTTTTCTGCGTATGTTTTGCCCCTGTGATTTCATTTCCAATTTTATATGTATGTAATTATCTGATTTTTTTACTCAAAGTCCATATCTGAGAGGGAAGATTTGATTGACAGTACGGTCGAGCTAAAGTCCGTCGGTTTTAACAAAAAATCGACGCGCGAGCTAACCTGCTGACCGCTGATTGATTTTGCGATCAAACGACGAAGTACGACGTGTAGTGCGCAGCATGCCTTAGCCCGTTTCGTTAAAAAAAAAAAATAGAATAGCGTGCACTATAGAGCTATAGACGACCGGAGCCGGTGAGCAGCCCGTTAAGCCTCGGCCCAAGCCAGCGAGAGATGGACAGCTCTTGTGATCGAAATGATTTGAGAATGGTAGGGGCGGCATAGGGCCCGGCGGGACGTGATGGGAGCAGTGGATTCGAGGCGAGCTAGAGTCGGGTGTCTCTCTTTTTTGTGTTAGCGTGGCGGCGATGCGTGTATGGCGCTGCGGTGTGGTGTGCATAGTGGCAATGTTTATGGGCTCGGGTGGTACGTGGTACCGTGGTGCCCGCGTGTGCCATGGTGTGAGGGAGAGGTGCGGCGCCATCGCTTCGCATGCGCCTCAATCTGGCGAAGCTGCTCTCTGCCGCGCCAGAAAGAACCAAAAACTTACAGCGGCCAGGTGGTGAGGCGCGCTGAGCCACTTGAAGGAAGGGGAGGAGTAGAAATGATCCGATCTTAAGCTTGATGAAATGATGGCTGCTAGAAATAAAATAACAAAGAGGAGAAAAAAACTCACTCACCACTCTCTCTCCTCCTCTTTCTTCTTCCTCTCTTGATCGCTTTGATCGTCGGAGGGTCTTTCCGACCCGGAGGGTCCTTTTTTTCTCACCTTTTTTGTGTTCTTGCGTTGCTTGTGCTGCTTTTAGAGGCGCGGAGAATTTGGCCAATCTCTTTGTTCCTTTGATCATGAGACCAAAAGGATGGATGTGAGGCTGAAGGGCTATATACATCCAAGTTCAAACTCACCTTTATGTACACTGGTCTTTATAAGTAAATGGCAACGCCACCCAATATGGGTCAATGAGTAATTGTCAGATGGGTAATGACACGGTACTCACCTCTAAAAGAGAGGGTAAAAAAAAAAAACCTGTACTCTGAAGACATGGAAATAGAGAGGAACAAACACATGAGAATTGTAAATCACTCACCCACACACAAAGAACACAAGATTTATTTGATTTACCCCAAAAATAGGGCCTACGTCTATGGCCATTATCGTTCCACTATAATTAGAAAGGTTACACAAAAGATATAGAGATAACTGCCCCCTTAATTACGTATGCATAGAAATTAGAACAACAGGTCACAAGTATGAAAATATAAAAAATACTCTTACTCCAACTGGAACTTCTTGGGCTTGAAATAATAGTTGATTCTTTATACATTACTCTAGATCCACCGTCGATTTTGTGGCTGTAAACGATTTGGTAGACACTTCAATGAGTGCTTCTGATACTTAAAATCTGAATGTAGGATAATCCAAATGAATTTGGAAAGTTTTCTACTTAAAAAAGAATCTTTAAAGGACAGAATTGTGAGATTCAGATCTAGTGTTAATGTTCCAATGCATTATTATTATTATCATTAAGTTGTTTGTCTTCACTTCCCTTTTTGTTGGGTTTGTTTAGAAGAACTTGTATGGGTCCATTAGAAAAAAAGACGCACTTTTGGTTGTCTGGTAGGCACATCCTGGTGATGGAATAGGTGGTGGGGTGCACATAAGCTTAAATATGCTACTTAAGACTTTTATTTGAAATTCTGTGCAGACCATTCTTGTACCTTTTGCTTACTGATTATACAGTAAAAATAACTTGCGTTGAAAAAAACTTAATATCCTCTAAAACTGGTGTAGGGTGTAAATTCTGATTATAAATTATCAGCTTTCAAGTTTGAATAAGCTGCACCAAACATGCCTAGTGACTTGTGCATTCATTGTTCGGCACGGCAAGAGGTGAAAGTTCCTTCAGTGCATCACTTTGAGTTTGGATGGCCAGAGGGCATTGAGGTTTGATAACTTTGTCTTTGATTGAAAACCTCCAAGTTTAATTGATTCTTTCTTTTCTCTCCATCAATTTATTAGAAACCATACTTTTCATATGCATAATACAGTGCAGATCATTTAGAAATGACTCGTTTTAATTCTGGAAAAAAAAAATGATTGATTAGCTTTCTATGACCCTTTAAAAATTATTCAATAGGCGACATTGTGACACTTGTACGTAATACTTTTGAACAACAAAACCAAACTTGTTTTTCACCCAACCAACCAAGGCCAGTCACGTCGCCTCCATCCATCTACTGAATAATTCAATATTTGTATGAAATCATTTGCATAAAATTTCTTGTAAGGTGAGTTCGATATACTTCCCATGGACTTGAAAATATATTGTAGGACAGATGTAGCCTCGTTAGAAACAAAGATACAACTGAATGATCTTGACTCTTCTAGAATTACCCAATTATTTTTTATTCAGTGCTAAATAATGATTTGTTAACATACCAACATTAAAAAATAAAATCGTCATGGTTTGTCTAGAAGATAATTAGCATTAATATGGCATTAATTCGGGTCCCTCCGTCAACCACTTGGTCAAGATTTCTAGTCCCTTCCCATTTCAATAGTTTTAAATAGAGGGGTAAAAATAAAAATAAAAAGAACAAGAAGAAAAGAAATGGATTTCTTAACCCATGTTTTGAACTTTTGTTAATTTGTTGTGTTTGGTAACATATAATCTATTGGAACGTTTTAATTCGAATTTAAATTAATATTGTATCCAATTCAATGTTCAAGCCATGTGATTTTTGTACTGAATTGAATTAATCTTGTATCCAATTCAATTTTCAAGCCATACTACTTATTAGGATTAGGTAAGAGAGTTTGGTCTTGACTTGTGCAAGAGCAAGTGCTATTCTTCTCCAGAGTCGTGATCTATTAGCTGAGAGTTTGTCTACCTACTAACTCATTCAAACAAAAAATTATTTGTTGGTTCAGACACATCTGACAATGCACCCTACTAATCAAATGTCAGGACTTTTGTTGTTTCTCTATAACTTAACACAAAATCATGGATTCTATTCCTCTACCAATTAGTATACTCTAGGGTGTACACTACCTGGCCATGTTTCAGAACCACCAAATAATTTCTTTTTTTAAACACTATTTTTAGTAGGTTTTTTTTTCTTTTTTAATTTTAAATTTTTTGTGAATTTTTTCAAAAAATATATTTTAAAACTTTATTTTAAGTCCTACTAAATTAGACAGATAATAAATAATTTTTTTTAAAAATAGTTACTAAAGTCACACAGAGAGTCTATAGACATGGTGTTGCACAGATATCTAAATTTCTTAAGCCAAGCCTTTACAGATAAGCACTTTTATATAGAGATAGAAGCACTACCATACCCAATGTATGTTCAAACCAAATTAAAAAAAAAACATACCAAAAGAATGACCACCCTAAATAGCTTAATACGGTAATATCTATAACACATACGCACATGCGTGGCTAGATGTTTGGTAATAGTTTTTTTATGAAAAATTATTTAATGTTCTTAGAGTAATGTTTCATTTCATTGAATGCGTGCTGTCTCTTAAAATTTTAACATAAAAATAATAAGTATCATTATTTGGACGAACTGTTATTGATTTAATGTGCCACTACAACTTACTTCATGAAAAATAATTTCTCACTTTTTAAATTGTTTTCTTTTGGGTATTACTTTGGACTTCATACTTCATTTTATATTTATATTTTGAAACCCAACATATAAAAGCAATTAATTAAAATTGAAAATATTGAAGAATGCAATTGATAGTTAAAAGAATATATATATATATATATATATCACTATTGATAAAAAGTTATTTGAAAAAGAAAAACAACAATACTATGTATTTCAAATTTGAGATTGTCTCGAATGGTTCGAATTTCATTTTGCTAGTCATCTAGCTGATTGTTTGGTAAAAAGGTTGACGGTCGCAGTTAACGAGGTGACAACTGCGGTAAATAAGTGTTTTACCCAGTTGTTTGGATAGTTGTCCGGCCAATCAACCGGTGAACACAAATTCAAGCCATTCGAGCCAATTCAATTTCAGGCACCAAGATTTTTGAAAGAAAAATTACCTTTGCTTTTGTGATACGGCTTGAATTCAGGCAAGACATCTGATAATGGTAAGAAAATGTTCATCTATCAGGATAACTCACTAATCTTGAAGTTGCGCTTTTTAACTATTCATTTTAGCAAATAGGAGATGCAAACACAAGTATATATTTGAAGTATCATTCAAATATTTTTGGGTGGTGGATTGTGTGGTGGAAATTAAATTTATGTAATGTGAAATAAATTTAAATCAAAAAATGATAATTTTAAATAATTTCTGAGTAGTTAAATTTAAGTTTGTAATATTGCTGTTTGAAGTAATTATCCTGAATTTTCATAATAACATGTATTTTTGTGTATCATTCAAGGCATATATATTTATATATGATCCAAAATTCTACAAAAATGATGGGTAAATTGTTTAATAATAAATCTAATTTTTTTATTTAAATATAAATAAATTACAAAACACCATTAATCAGGCTACACGTTGTACCTACTTATGAGATAATTTTGACAATATTCAGGATAATTCTGCCCCCTTCCTTCTCCGATCCCAATTGATTACTAGTGGTCACCAGGGCGATCCACGAGATTTTAAAATGTCAATAATCACTAAAAAAAATTTATTATTTGATTGTATTTCTTAATATTTTATTTAATTAAATCTGACTTCACATCATTA
Source organism: Camellia lanceoleosa (assembly GCA_025200525.1). Classification (NCBI taxonomy): domain Eukaryota; kingdom Viridiplantae; phylum Streptophyta; class Magnoliopsida; order Ericales; family Theaceae; genus Camellia; species Camellia lanceoleosa. Next base: position 170,970,525 of record CM045769.1, read on the forward strand.
AAAAATATTTAATATTTCACATTATTGAATTTTTTTAAAAACTATCATACATTAAGTAAATCAACACATATATAATAGCTAATTTATCTAAGAATTACTTCAGACAATCAAAAGTAGAGTAACAAAGGCATATTGTAATTAATCAAAATGACTAATATATTAAACAAAAGTAACACTAATTTTGTTTAATCAATAGTAGATATTACATTAATCATCCCATATAATATAATAAATTAAAATAAAATTAATTTTAATTCCCATTATATGGTTAAATTTTTTTTACATGCTATTTGTTTTTTTAGTTATATTGATTCATTAAACACAAATAGGTTTGGAATGATTAAAAAAAAAAAAAAAAGATTTAGAAATGCATTAAACTTGAATTGACAAACATAAAGAATATAAATATTTAAATTATGTAAAAAAAATAAAATAAACATTTTAAATATGAGATATCTTCCATTTGCTCAAACTTTGAATCTAAATAAAAATAATTAAAAAAAAAGAAGAAATTTGTGGTTTATCAAAAGAAATGAGTTCTTAAAAATAAATTTAATCATGAGTTATTTCAACAGGATAATTAATAATAAAAAATCAACTGGTGAATACATTTAAAGTATAAGCTCATATTTAATAAATTTTGTTGTGTTCTTCATTTTCAATCTTACATCTGCACCAAAAAAAATTAAACACAAATAATCAATAAGTGAGAGAATTACAAATTGATAATAGTAGCACTTTTATAAATAAAAAAAAAATTAAAAATCTCAATTAAATGACACATTATTAACAAAAAAAAAAAAGAAATAAGAAAAAATACAAATTGTAACAAAAAAATTAAAAAATAAAATAATAATATCTTTTTACATAAACTCACTTTCTCACAAATGTAAAAACTCATACAAGTACACATTTCAAATGTAAAGCAAATATTTAAGATTTTTAGGCACCGAAAAGGGATTAGAAATGGCTCAATGTTGATTGTTTTCCCCAAATCTTCTGTTCATGGTTTCGTTTGCAAGAACTTATTTTTATATTGAAAAGATTATGCTTAAACAAAAGATATATATAGAATTTTATCATGTTTAAAATTTGTATAGATAATTAATTGATGATTTTAAAAAATAAAATATTAAATTCAACTTGAAGATAAACTTTAAAAAGATTAAACTAAAATATATAAAATTCTATAACAAACTAACAAAAGATAAATATAGGTCGTTAAAAAAATTATTATCTTTTTGAGATATTTATATCTCAATCTCAATCTTTTTTTTTTTATTTAAATATTTTGTTATCTTTTATTTAAATTTTCATTTTACAATTCAAATCTAAATAGTTATATTGTTATTCTTGTATATTCTTTCATCACTATTTTTTTTTTGCTCATATATAAATAATTACCTTTTTATTTTAAAATTTATTTGACTCGTAATATTTTTTTATTTAAATATTATGCTTAAACAAAAGATATATGTGGAATTTTATCATATTTAAAATTTGTATGTATAATTAATTGATGATTTTTTTTTAAAAAAAAATATTAAATTCAACTTGAAGATAAATTTTAAAAAGATTAAATTGAAATATATAGAAATTCTATAACAAACCAACAAAAGATAAATATATAGATCGTTAAAAAAAATTATTATCTTTTTGGGATATTTATATCCCACTCTTAATCTTTTTTTTATTTAAATATTTTGTTATCTTTTATTTAAATTTTCATTTTACAATTCAAATCTAAATAGTTATATTTTTATTTTTGTATATTTTTTCATCTCTATTTTTTTGTTATTCATATATAAATAATTACCTTTTTATTTTAAAAATTATTTGGCTCGTAATATTTTTTTGTTTAAATATTTTTTAATTGTTCATAATAAATAGTTAACTTTTTATTTTTAAAATTAATTGACTCATAATATTTTTTATTTAGTTATTTTTTTATCTCTTATTTGACTCTTTATATTATTTTTGTGGTTAAAATTTGAATATTTATCTTTTTATTTTTCATATTTTTATCTTTATCTCTTTGTTGTTTATATCTAAATATTTATCATTTTATTTAAATACTAGCGTATGTCCATGCCTGAAGGCACGATGTAAATAATGTTAGTATTAAAATAAATTTAAATTTATTTTTTTGATTAGATAAATTTATAAAGCTCCTCATGAAGTGTAATTAACTCTTTAAAAAAAAAAAAGGATAGAGAGAGAGAGTCTCTAGGATCCCTACATCACAATTGATATGCACATTTCCAGAGACACATGGTTTTCATTTTTCTTCTTCTTTCTCTCCTCTAGGGTCCCCAAATTCCTCATACATATACACATACATTTGCAGAGATATATATATATATATATACATGCATATAGATACAGATCAATCACAATCTGTATCATTATCAAAAACCTACACACTCTCTCTCTCTGTGCGAAAATGGCTTCAACGAGGGTTTTTGTCTGCATTACTAGTCTCGTCTGGGTTCTTGCGGCAGTGGTGGAAGCTCGAATCCCTAGAGTTTACACCAGCGGGCTGTGGCATTGCAGTCACGCCACCTTCTACGACGGCAGTGACGCATCCCAAAACAATCTCCAAAAACCGGCCCTCTATGTAAAGAATCACTAAAACTTGTATATATACACAAACATATTGAGAGAGATAAATATATACGTGGGTGAGAAACGTGGGTTACTTATGCAGAGCTAGGGTTTCGATCTTTGAGAGAGAGAAAGAGAGAAGCGTGGACATGGGTGAGAAGCATAGAAAAGAGAGAGAGAGTGTGCCAAGACCTGTTCCCTGTACCCAAGAGTTAAGCATCGTGATAGCTAATATCTGAGGTTACCTCTGGCCAATTCTTAAACAAATTAATAAACGCGAACGGAAATAATATTTAAGTGAGGGTATCAAAATAATCATTGAATCTTCTATTTTTATTACAGAATTTATTGACCAAAATGCCGATATTTACATATAAAAATATCATAAAGTGTTTTATGTGTCTATTTCGCAGCCCCACGTCTAAGACTTTTCAAAAACTATTTCTGAATTACATTATTTTCTGAAAATTAGTAAATAGTTATAAGCACATGGCAGAGTGAGAAATATTATGCCAAGAGTATAGTTATGTAACTAAAATATTTAAGATAACTTAGTCTGAACAAATAATCATTTAAATAGCAAAATTGAGATTATGTAAATAAATAACCATAACCACGGTACCGAACAGAACAGATGTATGAACTCAAGAAGTGGCTCGTACGAACTCTAGAGATGGCTCCCACAATAGTGTAGCATTTAGCTCCATACAACACTTTGCTTTACACATCCATGACAATAGAGGGCCACAAGGTGACCAAACAGAGGCCAATGGTTATTTAAGTCTCACAAGGCATGGGACTCTCGTGGTGGTACTTACAAAACATAATTATATATAAGGTTATAGTCAAATAATCATTAAAAGTTAAACAAACATATTCATGGGTTTCATTTTAAACAAATAGAATTTAAAAAATAACCCACGTAATTGAAATATTAATGTAATTTATAATAATTTATAAAACATAACTTGTATAAAATAAATTATGGTAAATCAAAACATATGTAAGATATATTATAGTGACTCAAGGTATAATATAACTCACCTTAAAATTAATACCTCACTCTTCCTTTTCACTATCAAAGATCTTCTTAACTTTCAATATTTCCTTCTCCTTTCTTAGTTCCTTTTCTTTCCTTTCTCTTCTTTTTTCCTTTTCTTTTTCCCACGGTTGATCACCTCCTCCCTATTTATAAGGAGGCAAGAACATTAGCTAGCCAACACGTGGCCAACGAATCCTCCCACAGATTTGATCATAAATTATATAGATTTATACTTATCGTTAATAAATATTTAAGATAATTACACTTTGGCCTAGTTTTCTAATATAACTATATAAATAAATTAATCCCTAATTAAATTACACTCTATCGTATACCAACAAAAAATTAATTATTTATTTTACTACCACACCCATCATTATTATTATTATTATTATTATTATTATTATTATTATTATTATTATTATTTATTTATTTATTTACTCTTACTTTTATATTTATTTATTTACTATCTTTAACTTTAATTTGGCCCAACTAGTATTATAATTCTATATTTCTATTAATTTGACTACATATAATAATCCCTAATTGATCTCATATTTGATAATCTAATGCCAAATTAGATTCTGTATTTATTATTATTTATTTAATAATATATTATCACATACAACCATAATACTAATATAAAATTTAAAGAACAACTTAAATTTTCAGTTATTACAGAGAGAGAGAGAAAGCGTGGACGTGGGTATTGGCGGGAATCTAAAATTCTTAGATTGGTTCATACACTTTTGAGCGTTAGATGTTGTTATTAAAAATTATCTCAGTCGTTCAAACGTCCTAGTAGAGCAATTGTCTCTAGAATAAATTCAAAAACTCATATATATACATATAGATACAGATCAATCACAATTTGTATCATTATCAAAAATCCACACTCTCTCTTTCTGTGCAAAAATGGCTTCAGTGAGGGTTTTTCTCTGCATTGCTAGTCTCGTTTGGGCTCTCGCGACGGTGGTGGAAGCTCGAATCCCAGGAGTTTACACCGGTGGGCCATGGCAGAGCACTCACGCCATCTTCTATGGCAGCAGATATTATATAAAAACCGTCCTACTTTATTATATATTTTCAAATGTATCTCTGATACATTTTATATATTTTCAAAAACCGTCATACTTTATTATATAAATGTGGAAGATTCATATGAGATCTAAATTTATGAAGTCTATCAAGTATTCAATATATTTAAAAATAATAATTAATTGTTCAAATTCATGTAATTTGTGGACTATAAAATTCATTAATAATCTCCACTACACACAGTAAAATCTGGCTCCTAATTCTGGGATCGCAAAGTTTTCCATATAATATGAATAAAAATAAATGAACAAAAATGAGAAAAAAAAATAGAGAGAAAAAAAATGGGAGAAAATAAAAAAAAATAAAAATAAAAGAAAGATGAAGATGGGATCATGGGATCATAGAAAGATGGTTGAAAAAAAGAAAAAGTAAGAGAGAAAAGCGGGAAAATAGAAAATGTACATATAGTATATTTTTTGAAAAATATATCTCAATCGTTGTTTTATAATTTGAATAGATATGAGCCATCCAAATATCCTAGTAGGACAAATGTGTGTAGGACAAATTCAAAAACTATTTTACTTTATTATATAGGTATATAATCCTTCTATTTTTTATTTATTTTTTGAATAGTTATCTTTTTATTTTTTATATTTTTATCTTTATCTCTTTATTGTTCATATCTAAATATTTATCATTTTATTTAAATATATATAATCCTTCTATTTTTTATTTAGTTATTTTTTTTATCTTTTATTTGACTATTTATATTATTTTTGTGGTTGAAATTTGAATAATTATCTTTTTTATTTTTTTGTTTTTTATTTTTTTTATCTTTACCTATTTGTTGTTCATATCTAAATATTTGTCATTTTATTTAAATATATATAATTTTTTTGGCTTTTGAAATTTAGATAATTGACAAATGATTAAAAATTAAAAAAAGTGGGAGGAGAGACTTGAGAGGTGACACATAGAAAAGAGAATTTATAAGAAGGATAATGTTTGACAAGTCGAAACTTTGCCCTCCTAATCCCCCTAAGCTTTTTTTTTTTTTTCTTCCATTTTCGACCATTTTTGAGCTCAAAACGCAAGGAGAATAGGGAGAGGAACAGGGCGAGAGAGAGAGAGGGAGAGCGGAGAGGAGAGAGGGAAAGAGAGGGAGAGAAAAGGGAATGGAGACACACACACACAGAGGCCCCTACATTCCGGCCGATCGTTCGATCGTTGCAGCTCGGTCGATCGTCACAGATCGCCGATCGTCGGTCCGTCGTCTGCCTTCGCCGCCGCCGTCGTCTGCCTCCGCCGCCGCCGTCGTCTGCCTCTGCCTCTTCTTCCCTTCTTTCTTTCTTCCCTTCTTCTTTCTTCGTCTGCTTCATCTCTGATTGAACGAAAAAAAAAGTCGTTTTTGGTTCGGGGGATTCAAGGGGCATAAATTCGAGCGACGTAGCACTACCGTTATAAGAATTTAGTATTAAGGGTTTGGATAATTCTCATATTTTACTACATTTTCTAATAGATATAGTATAGATAGATAGATAGATAGTATAGACATAGATAGATAGATTTATTAAATAAATATATATATATAATATAATATAATTTTTTTTATTTAAACTACAAAATATTATATTTATTATTCATTTTCACTCATTTCTTTTACATCTTACGGTTTTTTAACTTTAATTAATTATATATCATCTATAATATCTATATAATAAAGCAGGGTGGTTTTTGAATTTATCCTACACACATTTGTCTTACTAGGACATTTAGACGGCTTAGATCTATTCAAATTATAAAACAACGGCTGAGATATATATTCCAAAAAATATCCTACATGTACATTTTTTATTTTTCCGCTTCTCTCTCTTACTTTTTTCTTTTCTCACCCATCATTCCATGATCCCATGATCCTACCTTCTTGTCTCTTTTCTTTTTATTTTTTTTACTTTCTCTCTATTTTTATTTTTTTTTTCTTCTTTTTTGTTCACTTATTTTTATTCATGTTATATGAAAAAATCTACGATCCCAAAATTAGGAGTCAGATTTTACTTTGTGTGATGGAGATTAAATTAATGAATTTTATAGTCCACAAATCAAATAAATTTGAACAATTAGTTATTATTTTTAAATATATTGAATACCTGATATACTTCATAAATTTAGACTTTATATGAATTTTCAACATATTTTAATAAACCATGACGGTTTTTTAATTTTCAACATATTTTTATCCCATTAGGACATTTAAATGGCTCAGATCTGTTCAAATTATAAAATAATGGTTAAGATATATTTTTTCAAAAAATATCTTGCGTATATATTTTATACTTTCCCACTTCTCTCTCTCTTACTTTTTCCTTTGCTCACCAATCCTTCTATGATCCCATGATCTCACTTTTCTCTATCTTTTATTTTTTTATTTTTTTATTTTCTCATGTTTTTATTTTTCTCTCTATTTATTTTTTTTTTTATTTTCTACTTTTTGTTCAATATATTTTACGCATATTTTCATAGAATGTATGCATGCCTGTAATACATTAGGACATTATCAGCATACATACAATTTTCATATAATTATATAAGTAAAAATAATATTATATGTATACAAGTGGAAATTGTATGTATGCCAAGCACATCTATCTATCTAGCTATATATTTGTAACAACCCTCATTACCGATTACTGATTAATCACTGACCACTGATTTATTACCGATTACTGTGAAATTGAGACTGCTTATGACTGATAATTGAATCAACTGAAATACTGAACAGACTGATTGAAAACTGGAACCGAATTGACTGAGTGTGCCTATTGTACTGCATTTCTATCTGTTCGACTGTTTAATTATCTGTTCGTGTGTTTACGTTTAAACTGCAAATTGAAGGCCTTATCGGTGACCAAACTGAAAATTGTTTAGTGTTTCATGATTACCATAATTTATGTGGTTTTATGGTATATTTAATTGAAAATCGATTTGGTATGATTAAATTAGATTAAAATGAGCTAATTAAAGAGTTTGACGTAATTACCGTTTTGTCATTGTTAGTGGGCCTTGTATTATATCATGTTTGAGCATTGATATACCTTAGGCAAACACTTTTCCCTCAGCCATTTTATGTCTTTGCGCAAACGAAGAAGAGAGTTAGAGTCAGAAAGCCAGAGTTTGGCTTGTTCTTGAGTTTTGGCTAGGAAGCTTGAAGATTTGGAGTGTAGATTTCATAATTTAGCTTCCTCACCTTGTAATTGAAACTCTAGGTAAGGAACTCATCTTCTTATTGTTGTTATTGAACAAGTTCTTGCATGATTCATGCTTCAATGTAGAACTAAGTCATGATTTAGTTCAAATATGTTGGATTATAGCATGCATCATGCATGCATGTTTGTATTGGTACATTTTGAGTTGATTTCATGGCTAATTGTCACATGCATGCTCATATCTATGCATAAGTCCATGTTTTCATCTTGTTTTGAGGAAATGAGCTCATTTGAGCAAGCTTTGAAACTCCAATTTGGTTTAAAACTCATGCATAGCATGTTTGAAGTTTATTCTTGAAAATGGGTTTGAAAATGGTTTTAATTGACTCACATTTGGGGCTTGAATTCATAAATTGAGCTTTGAAACTTGTTGTATATTGATTTGAGATGTATTTCCCAGAATTTGGGCCCAAGAGGTCGAGTATTGAGTGGTGGAATGCTTGGTTCGGACTTGGAAGACAAATCTGGAAATTCCAGAATTTGGCCTCCTCGCTCGAGCGAAGGATTCCTCGCTCGAGCGACCATCATTTGTTCAGAGCTCCGCTCGAGGGGAGGAATGGTGGCTCGGGCGTAAATTCAAAGATCTAGTATTTTCTTTGTTTCATCGGACCGCTCGGCGAAGGATTTCTCGCCGGCGAAGCCTTGATTTTGGAATCTCGCTCGAGCGAAGGAAGGCTCGCTCAAGCGAGGCCTATATTTTCAGCAAATTTTGTAAAGTACTTTCTAAGTGCATCTTTGCATCCTCATCCCATTCTAGGCATTCTTAGGCCTAGTTTAAGGCATCTTAATGAGGATATAGATGTAGAACACAAAGGCAAATTAGGGTAAGTTATTGATCTTCCATTTGTATAGCTTAGTGTGTGCTCATCCTGTATACTGTGTAGGGTTGGCTTACCGAGGAGACGCTCTAGCATACTATAGCCCAGAACTCTGTAAGTAACAACTGTGTAAAGATATGTCCAAAAATGATTATCTTCTGAACTGTTTACTTTATTGAACTGCTTACCTTATTGAGATGTCTATTTTATCGAATTGTTCTTGTCGAACCCAATCAGTTCTTGAATTGACACCGTTCCTTTGAATTGACAGTTCTTGAATTGATCTTTGTTCCTTTGGAATCATTTCTTGAATTGACCGCTTCTTGAATTGAACTGTCCCTTTCGACCTTTGTATACTAAATGAGCATTATGAGTTATATTACAGAAGTACTAGGGCATCCTTGGCACCTCTTGTTTCTTGATTTGGAGCAAAGTGCTACTGAGGAGCCACCTCTAGAATCTCTGAGCTAAGTGCTCTGATGGGAGCCACCTCTTGAATCACATCTTGTGACGAGAGATCTCTGTCGGTTCCCAAGTTTGGAACCACTCATTTCTTGTTGTGATGGCCACTCGGTATTACCGATATGGAGCGAAGTGCTACACTGGGAGCCACCTCTAGAATCTACGGAGCTAAGTGCTACAGTGGGAACCACCTCTTGAATCGCGGTATTACTGATAAGGAGCAAAGTGCTACACTGGGAGCCACCTCTAGAATCTCTGAACTAAGTGCTACTGATTAGCCACCTCTTGAATCCACAAATCTTGTCTTGTTCTCTGAATTGGTCTTTATTCTTTATTCTTATCTTTGCTCTTGATGGCCATCATTTACTATTTGGTCTGCTAAGACCCGGTCTTTTAAGACCTACCGTTTATTGTACTGTTACGCCAAGGGATGTACCACATATCACTATTTTAACTGAATGACTGTTATGGCACAAATATGAGCCACACCGAATGAGTGATAAAGCCGAAATAGTGGTTTTATCTTGAAAGGACATTTATTCTTAACCCTTTACGCATTATATTATTCATCGGGCTTTAGCTCACTTTGCTCATATACATATGTAGGTGTCTGAGCACGAAGGCCATGACTAAGCGTCGGGGTTACTTGATTTTGTCAAGCGACCTATGTGCCTCCTTTGTGAGGTTCTGAGCCTACCTTGCCAAGGCTTAGGGGTGTTTTAGTATTTCCCCTACCGTACTGTCTTACTGTTTTGTAATAACTGGATCGAATGTATAGTTTGAATGTTTACTGCACTGTTGAGTAGGGATTAAGTCCCTATATTGAGTGTTTGTAAATATTGTATATACTGTTCTGTACCGACTGTTAATATGCATATGTATGGAAAATCTTTTTGCATCTGAGACTATCATGACTCATTGGACATTATTTATTTCTTGTATTGGCTTCCTTGAACCTCTACTACTGTTTTATTGTATTCTTGTTATTGAGCCTTTGGTAATCTCGGATTCTTGGCGATTCTGATGCTAAACCCATAGGCGGGTTTGGAGTCGTGTGAGTGGTATCAGAGCGATACTTACCACGAGTTATACCCCACACACGTGTCCAAATGAGCTATAGGATGTCCTAGAAAAGAAATTAGGGCATTGCATGAACATGAAAAGTGTGGTTATGATATGACTGAATATATGCTACTGTGTTAATCTATTTAAACAAGTGACTGCTTATACGATAAACTGTTTAAGTACGCAACTGTTTATGTTTATGATTACTGTACTGCCTATGTGAACTGAAACGAACTCTATATGCATACTTAAAGAAGTTAAATGAAATAATATGTAATGTTAATGTTAATACTGACTGTGGAAAATCAATGTGAAAGAAAATAACATGTGAAAGTAAAGGGGTCATGTGACCGTATCTGAGTTGAAATGGAAGTATACACACGTCTGATATGAAATGAAATGCGAAATCAGTAAGAACCTTTCCTATATTGATAATCACCCTGCTGTGTGTAAACAAGGGAAAGGACGAGGAATGTGAATGAAACTGAATTTTCTGATCCGAGGATCAATAGGCTAAAAAGAATGATTGAAGCCTTAACCGAAAATCTGAGATAATAAAGGCCGACATACGTGCCTGAATCAACTGACTATGATCTGATATTACTGATACAGAAACCCAATAAACTGAAACCGCCGGAATTTCTGGGAGGTACCGAACTACTGAAAACTGAGATTTGGGTTTAGAAACTGAGAAAGTATGTGAAGTTTTCTTTGAAAAATACTTTCCCTAATGCATCCGAGTTAAGAAAGTATCTGAGTTGAACAACTTGAGTAAGGTGATAAGACCGTGATCGAACATGAGATAAAATTTACCTAGCTAGTTTGGTAGGCGCCCCACATGATACATACTGACTACAAAAGACTAGAAAGGAACTGAAGGTGGGTGTGACCTAGATGTGTTTGACTGAATCGACGTTTTAAAACCGTCAAAGTGTGTAGATGTCCTGGATAGAGTATAATGCCTGAGTCAACGTGGCAGCATTGAAATATCCAAATCAACATCGTTAATCAATCCGAAAGAATGAAATGAAGTAGAAAGTGAAAATGACCCAGAAACCAATGACCTCCGTGAATAGAAAATCTCGCAATAGCTTTGACCAATGAAGGTCGAAGAAGCAATGTGAACAATGATATACCTATTCGCATCAGATGTGGGAAATACCATCGGGCGTCGCCACCCAAATTAAACTCCTTTAGAACGTGGACAGGAAGGGCACTTACCTAAATTTCGCTCACGAATTGAACCGAATAATAATGAGTCTAAATCTAGACCCTAGTTCCAGAGAATGCTCGGAACACTGAAATAACTGACGCGGGTATTACCTTAAATAGGTGAAATTGCTTGTGCGAACGTTTGTGTGGGAATCGTGTATTCCGTAATTTGGAATGGACTGTGGTCAATGAACCTTTCGAAATCTACTGTTGATGCGAGCTATATGTACAACACTGTAAACCTCATGTTAACAATTAACTATGCTCTGAAAACTGTTTAGACATATGTACATATCTGCATACCTTTGCTTAAGGATGTTATTAGACTGAGTAGACTTCGGATTTGTTACCTTAACTATTGTGTCTGGAGTACATTGAACCCGCGAACCTGTATTGGGACTGTCAGTAGACTCTGAACATGTACATATATGACTGTACCCTTGCCCGGAATGATTGATAAATTTGTTCAATAATTTAACTGTCGGGACTATGACCCTGGAACTGCATGACCGAATAAAGACCCCAACTGATAAACTCTAGACTGTGAATTGTGGTTGTAGAAAACTAACATGACTGTTTGAGTAAACCTGCGAGCCTATGCTTTAGTGACTGTATGACCGATCTGGAACCCTCGTAGGGCAACTCACTATTATGTGTCACCAAGAACCTTGGGTGATGTATTACTGTGTACCATATACCTTTATGGAAGATTTATTGGGAAATTGCTATATTGACTGTGATGCTTACCTCTCGATATGAATAGCTGCATGCCTGTGCATTTCCTGTAAACTTATTGGGAGGAACACATTGTATATGACCTGTACTGCTTTGATAAGAATTGTAAGGTCACAAGATTCTGTCGGTTGACAAATTGTGAAACTCTTGACTATGTACCGAACGAATGGAATGATAGGAATGGAACTGTTATCCCATCTAACTTTGATGAAACCGTGGGTTGATAAAACCCTTGTGTAATGTGATAGAAATTTTTGTTGGATGCTTGTGCTTTGAACTCCTACTTGAAACGATTACAGAACTTGCATCGACCGCGACCGATCAATTTTCATTGTATTGACCTGAGGGAACCCTCATTGAGAAAGCTATTATCAGGTTGCTTACGATGAGGCAAAAAAAACTGGGTATGTAAACTGTGATGACTTACTCGGTATTACTGTTATGACAATAAACTCTAACTGTCTGGAAATATATATAAGTTGTGATCGTTGCATCGACATGTGCTATGACTGAATTTGTGAAGACTGGAACTGATGAGTAGTAAATGGATACTCACTTCAGAACTCTGCCTACTGCTATGGGAGTAATGTACAAATTCGCCTTATGTCCCCAATAACTCCCGAATGAACTGGACTGACTGTAATGGATTACTGAACCGAGAACTGGATTGAACAAAGACTGAATGAAAGACTTGAAATCGAATAGGTCATATCTCTGTAACTTAACGGGGGAAATTACTTATGAAACAGAGACCATCGCAAATCTATAACCCCGATGAGTACTTGAGATAAGTAGTGTGAATACTGCTATCTTTGCTATATTATCTTTATCAAGTATCTTTATCTTTGTATTATCACCGTCACGACATCGTTATGTACTCTTGTACTCTGCATAACCAGATTCATGTTCTGGGTCACGAAATAAGTTTTGTCTCGGAAATGCTATATATCAGATAATCAGATAATCTTGAATGATTGTTGATTTCTGATACATATATTCGTGACTCTTGGTATTATGTAATATATGTTAGCTGCCCGGTATCGGAGATTCCTTTATGGAACTTATATTTTTTTTCTGTCCTGTATCTGTTCTGCACTGTATTTGCTCTAGTAGCGCTAATGAATGCACCGCATATTCTTAATGCAAGAATTGTGGCATCTATGTATGCTTTGGACCAGAATATGAGAATGAGCATGTACCCGAATCTGTCCTTGACTGAAAACTGATAGTGCATAAGATTCTGTTTTAATATGAACCCCAATCCTTATACGTGATTTCTGATTCCGTTTCTGTGCACTGCTAAGATTGAGATTGGGCCATGAACCTGTTATAAAAATGATTATACTCCTGTTATAGAGTGAATGTCATATGTTGATTCGAGTTTAGAGGACTAAACTCTTTTTAAGGAAAAGCAGTAACAACCCTCGTTACCGATTACTGATTAATCACTGACCACTGATTTATTACTGATTATTGTGAAATTGAGACTGCTTATGACTGATAATTGAATCAATCAAATCTTGAATGCATCGATTGAAAATCGAACCGAATTGACCGAAAGTGTGCCTATTGTATGCATTTCTATCTGCTCGATCGCTTAATTATCTGTTCGTGTGTTTACGTTTAAACTGCAAATTGAAGGCTTTATCGGCGACCAAACTGAAAATTGTTTAGTGTTTCATGATTACCATAATTTATGTGGTTTTATGGTATATTTAATTGAAAATCGATTTGGTATGATTAAATTAGATTAAAATGAGCTAATTAAAGAGTTTGACGTAATTACCGTTTTGCCATTGTTAGTGGGCCTTGTATTATATCATGTTTGAGCATTGATATACCTTAGGCAAACACTTTCCCTCAGCCATTTTATGTCTCTAAACCGACCAAGAAGAGAATTAGAGAGAGAAAGTGAGAGTTTGGCTTGTTCTTGAGTTTTGGCTAGGAAGCTTGAAGATTTGGAGTGTAGATTTCATAATTTAGCTTCCTCACCTTGTAATTGAAACTCTAGGTAAGGAACTCATCTTCTTATTGTTGTTATTGAACAAGTTCTTGCATGATTCATGCTTCAATGTAGAATTAAGTCATGATTTAGTTCAAATATGTTGGATTATAGCATGCATCATGCATGCATGTTTGTATTGGTACATTTTGAGTTGATTTCATGGCTAATTGTCACATGCATGCTCATATCTATGCATAAGTCCATGTTTTCATCTTGTTTTGAGGAAATGAGCTCATTTGAGCAAGCTTTGAAACTCCAATTTGGTTTAAAACTCATGCATGGTATGTTTGAAGTTTATTCTTGAAAATGGGTTTGAAAATGGTTTTAATTGACTCACCTTTGGGGCTTGAATTCATAAATTGAGCTTTGAAACTTGTTGTATATTGATTTGAGATGTGTTTCCCAGAATTTGGGCCCAAGAGGTCGAGTATTGAGTGGTGGAATGCTTGGTTCAGACTTGGAAGACAAATCTGGAATTCCAAAATTTGGCCTTCGCCGAGCTGGCGATTCTCGCCGAGCGACTATCGTTTGTTCGAGCTCCGCCGAGCGAAGAAATGGTGGCTCGGCGTAAAATTTCAAAGATCCAAGATTTTTACTTGTTTCATCGATCGCCGGCGAAGGATTTCGCCGGCGAAGCCTTTGATTTTGGAATCTCGCCGGCGAAGGAAGGCTCGCCGAGCGAGGCCCTTATTTTCAAAGAAATTTTGTAAAGTACTTTCTAAGTGCATCTTTGCATCCTCATCCCATTCTAGGCATTCTTAGGCCTAGTTTAAGGCATCTTAATGAGGATATAGATGTAGAACACACCGAGGCAAATTAGGGTAAGTTATTGATCTTCCCCAATCAGTATAGTTTAGTGTGTGTTCATCACTGTATACCGTGTAGGGTTGGCTTACCGAGGAGACGCCTAGCATATCAGAGCCCGTAACTCGTAAGTAACAATCGTGTCAAGATATGTCCAAAAATGATTATCTTCAATCGTTTACTTTATTGAACGCTACCTTATTGAGCCGTCTATTTTATCGAATCATTTCTTATCGAATCGAATTCTTATCAATTGACACCGTTCTCATGAATTGACACCGTTCTCGAATTGATATCGTTCATCAATCGAATCAAGCATCAATTGACATCGCCATCAATTGAACCGCCCATCGAACTAACATCAGATACTAAATGAACGTATGAGTTATATTCGAACCGCACTAGGGCATCCTTGGCACCTCATCACTTGATTTGGAGCAAAGTGCTACATCGAGCCACCTCTAGAATCTCACAGAGCTACGTGCTACATGGGAGCCACCTCTTGAATCCACATCTTTGTGACAGAGATCTCTGTCTTCCCAAGTTTGGAACCACTATCATTTCTTGTTGTGATGGCCACTCGATACAGATATGGGCGGTGCTACTCGAGCCACCTCTAGAATCTACTGAGCTAAGTGCTACATGGGAACCACCTCTTGAATCCCAGATATCGATAAGGAGCAAAGTGCTACATCGGGAGCCACCTCTAGAATCTCTGAACTAAGTGCTACAATTAGGAGCCACCTCTTGAATCTACAAGATCTTGTCTTGTTCTCTGAATGCATCGCCATCTTTATCGCATCGCTCTTGATGGCCATCATTTACTATTTGGTCTGCTAAGACCCGGTCTTTTAAGACCTACCGTTTATTGTACTGTTACGCCAAGGGATGTACCACATATCACTATTTTAACTGAATGACTGTTATGGCCTGAAATATGAGCCACAAACTGAATGACTGATAAACTGACTGAAATGACTGGTTTTAATACTGAAAGGAGATTTATTCTTAACCCCTTTACGCATTATATTATTCACTGGGCTTTAGCTCACTGCTCATATACATATGTAGGTGTACAGCACCGCATCGCTGCTAGAAGCGTCGGGGTTACTTTCAGCTTTTGTCAAGCCACCTATGTGCCTCACTTGTGAGGTTCCGAGCCTACCTTGCCAAGGCTTAGGGTGTTTTAGTATTTCCCTACGTCTTGTCTTCTGCTTTTGTAATAACTGGATCGAATGTATAGTTTGAATGTTTACTGCACTGTTGAGTAGGGATTAAGTCCCTATATTGAGTGTTTGTAAATATTGTATATACTATTCTGTACCGACTGTTAATATGCATATGTATGGAAAATCTTTTTGTATACAGACTATCACAGCTCATTGGACATTATTTATTTACTGTATTGGCTTCCGCCAAGCCCTCTACTGCTTTTATTGTATTCTTGTGATTGGCCTTTGGTAATCTCGGATTCTTGGCGATTCTGATGCTAAACCCATAGGGCTGGGTTTGGGTCGTGACAATATTATATAAGTAAAAGCGAGTTTTCGTGAGGAGTTTTGTGAGAACTCCAAAATTTTATAATAAATTCGTGATTTTATCAAATTAAAAAATGAATTTAAATAGTGTTGGGATTGTAATTTTATTCTAATCCTAACATTATTTACACAGTGCCTTCAGGCATAGGCATACACTAGTATTATATAATTTATAATTTTTATTAGTAGTAATTTTATTTTAATTTACTCCCATCACCAATTCAATTTATCAATGTATCCCGCCCTCGATATGGCATGAGAAGAGGTTAGGGGTGTAAATTAGGTTCGACTTGGCCCATGTCAAGCTGTCTAGGCTCAAGCCAAAATTTGGGCCAAGTTGGGCCGGGTCACAAGTCGAAAAATTAGATCTAAGCTTAAGCCCAAGTCTAAGTCTAGACTTAGGGAATTTTCGAGCTTTGGATGAGTCGGTGGATAGGGCCTCGGCTCGAACCTCAAGGGGCCTCAACAATTTTTTTTTCTTACCAAAATTTTATTTTTTTCTACTAAAAATGACACCGAGCTTTAGATAGGCCAAGTCTCAAGTCAATCCTTGAACGGGCCGAAATTTTAAAATGATGATCCAAGCTCAGGCTTAAGATGTCGGCCTAGGTTGAGACTCGAATCTAATCGGGCCTAAATGGATTAGACCTATCTCAAATCACAGAGAATTTCAAACTACCCCCGAGTTGGAGGCTATTTTTAAAAGTGGCCATCCCTAGTGTCATCAAAATAAAAGGCTCCGGATTGGCCTCGTTCATTTCAACGGCTGATATTGAATCTAATAGATTATTCATCTCGTCACACAACCCAAGCAAATAAAAGATCAACCTGAGCTGTTACAAAACCCCACTAATGCATATGGAAACAGATTCTCTCCATCCACTGTGTGGATTGGACTGTAATGTTCGGGTTAATGCGGCGTATTATAAATTTTACTACGATAATTTAAATTATTTAATATAAAAATTTATCGAGAATTTTAATCATATAAAAATTTATATTGATCATGCATTGATAATTATTTAATTAAATTTGATTTTTATCAATAATTTATTTTAAAAAATTATATTTATCGTTGATAAAAATATAATTTAATTAAGTGATTATCGATATTCAATTAATATAATTTATTATAAAAATAAAATAATTAATAAATAGGGGAAATTACTGGGAGGTCCCATGTGAAACATGTGGTGACCATTTAATCCCAAAACTTTTTGAGTGCCCCAAAAAGTCCTTTCCTTTATCTCTCTGGTTTTTGCCTCTCTTGTTACGTGTTCATCATCAACAATGGGTTCATCAACATCAACAAAAAATCTTGAGATCGAAAATTTTCGCAGATTTTTCATCATCATCAACAATGCTTTTTATCAACAATGCGTTCTTCGATCAATTTCGCATCCCAAAATTCGATGCTCGCTTCTTCTTCTTCATCATCGACACCATCATCGCCAATGTCGAAAATTCGATCTTCGAACCTATTGGATGACTCGATAGAAGAAATCAACCGTAAGCTAGATGAGGCCGCTTGTGAAGTACCCACAACAGATCTACTTAAGTTTGTCAGTTGTAAGAATCTGCCATGAATATGGTTTTGTCAATTTCTCTCTCTTTCTCTCTCTATTTACAGATTTTTTTGGGGGATAGTTTTTGATCTATGGTTGTTGTTGATGATAAAATAGATCTATAATATCATTGAAATAGATCTGTAATAACTTAGATTTGTACAGCTATCACACAGATTTGTAATGAGAAAATTTTCGAATTCTAAACAAGTAATTTTCGAGTTTTAGTTACAGGCGGTGAAAACTGTAAAATTTTGCAGTTTGAATTTTTTTTTGGTCTTTGGAATGAATCATGGTTTAAAATCGTAAAATTTTGCGCTTTATAACATGCAAATTTTTTTTTTTTACGTTTCATAACATGTTTTAAACATTCCGACGACTTTCGGCGATGTTGAACATTCGACGAGTCTCCGTGACCGTTTGACTAAGTCCGACGATAATAAGATGTGAGCGATTAATCGTAAATTAAAAAAAAAAAAAGGATTTTTTGGTAACAATTAAAAATGTGTTGGACTAATTGGTGCAAGTATTTTGTTTTGGGATTAGCTGGATCTTGAACTTAGTACATGGGACTTATCAGTAAGTTCCCCTAATAAATATTACATATTACACAATTTAAATTGTCGAAATAAAATGATTTGAGCCCACAAGCCCAACAGCGTGCTTCAGTGATCTCGGACTGGAGAGTATATAGATACATACATACAGGGACAGATAGAGAAAGTGGGGTTTATATGTGTATCGGTTTCACTGCTTTTCAAACAAACGTTCCTGTTAGGGTTTCGATCCAGAGAGGTTAGAGAGAGAGAGAGTGATGGCCGATCACGAAGAGTCGAAGGTGGAATCGATGATGGACAAGATAACCGAAAAGCTTCACGGCGACTCATCGTCGTCCTCATCGTCAGATTCAGACGACGACAAGAAATCGTCTCCGTCTCCGTCGCCGTTGAAGTCGAAGGTTTACCGGCTCTTCGGAAGAGAGAAGCCTCTCCATAAGGTCCTCGGGGGCGGAAAACGTAAATTCATTTCTCCTTTTTTGTTTTTGTGAGTTTTTTTTGTGGATTTAATTTAGTTTCGTAAATAGAATGAAAAATTAGGGCATGAATATGTGCTAAACCCTAGCAATTTGATTTTCGTTCATCGGAAATTTCTCTCATAAATAGTTATCTCTATATTCCTGTACTTAATGGATCTAGGATTGTCAAATTAGTGGCTTGATTTCAATTAAGCCCTAATTGTTGATTGTATGTTATGAAATGTCTGAACATTTTCTGTTTTTGTGTGGATGTATGAGTGGATCTAGATCTGGTTTTTTTTAATAGATCGGAGGCGTAAATTGGTTAATTGTTATTTTAGGAGTTCAAAGTAAATTATTATTTATGATTGTTAGTGGTTTTGATGGGATTGGTTCTGCAAAAGTTCTACTTTTTTGCTTGATAAAATTATTGTAGTTCCACACCTTTTTCTAAAGTTGAGACTAGTTGATTATAATAAGAGATATCACCGTAGATAATGGAAATATGTATCAATCATATTGATTTACCAGGATTTTAAAGTTTCTAAATCCATTAAGAGTGAACTCTTTCTTTCTCTTTAAAATTTGCGCACGCCCGTTTTGATGTTTTGGTGCAGCTGCTGATGTGTTTCTGTGGAGGAACAAGAAGATATCCGCTGGAGCCCTGGGTGCGGCCACCGCTATCTGGGTTCTGTTTGAGTTGCTTGAATACCATTTGCTCACTTTAGTTTGCCATGCCTTGATACTAGTGCTGGCTGTATTGTTCTTGTGGTCTAATGCTAGCACCTTCATCAACAAGTAAGATTTCCAAAATAGGCATATAATCTTTCTTTCCCTTGTGTAAATCTATTGGAAACTTAACTGGGTTTGTTCCGTTTTCAGGTCAACTCCCCATATTCCTGAAGTTCACATTCCTGAGGAGCCAGTTCTGGAGTTTGCCTCTGCCCTCAGGATTGAAATCAATCAGGCTTTTGCAGTTCTAAGGGAAATTGCTGCGGGAAAAGACCTCAAAATGTTTCTATCTGTATGTTGATTTCTTTCTTCTACTTGATTTAGAGTTGTGATTTTGCAGTCAACTAACATATTTAGTATGTTGATCTATTAGTATGGGAGAGATGTTCGAGTTTGCAAATTCTGGATTTTTCACTTTAAATTTGTAATCTATATTGCATGCAGTTTTCAAATTTAGGTTGACCATTTTGATGGGGTATGGTTCTGTTATTTATCAGGTGATTGCTGGGTTATGGGTCTTGTCACTTGTTGGGAGCTACTGCAACTTCTTGACTTTGTTTTACATTGGTAATCAATCACTACAATGTTAGTTGAGATATTTACTTGGTTATTCATATTTGGTAGTTTTTAACATAAAAAACTCATGATTTTGGTGACAGCATTTGTTGTGCTCCACACCGTGCCTGTGATTTATGAGAAATATGAGGATCAGGTGGACGCCTTTGCTGAGAAGGCAATGATTGAGATCAAGAAGCAGTATGTAGTCTTTGATGCCAAGGTTTTGAGTAAGATCCCAAGAGGGCCATTGAAAGGCAAGAAGAATGCTTAAGAGCTTAGGGTGGCCCCAGAGTAGTTTGGTAGTTGTGTTTTGTCAAGGTGTTGTGAATTTTTATCCATTATTGGCTCAAACCCTGTTTTTAAAATCTGTCTTTTTGGGTTTTGGTTTCAAAATTATGGATGAACATGGATAGTTTTATGTACTTGCATTTGCTAGGATTGTGGGCAGCATTTTCTAATTTTCTGTTTATTTCCTGCTTTTGAGTGAGATCTGGTGCCGAAGTTACTATATTATATCTTATGTCAGTTAGTGCATTGCACATTCGGTTTTAACAATGGTTTTGGTTCCTTCGTTGTTTTAGATATGAATTTTTTTTATTTGCTTTAAAGATCTTGTAAGACATTCAATGAATTTTACATGGTGGATGTTAATTGCTTGTTAGTAGTTATTATTTCTAAGAGTTACACTTGGGAAGTTGGGATTCAGTGGTACAAGTCATATCAGCTTGGAAATTTTAATCTATAATAGTACACAATAAAATTCCCTACTAGTTGCAAAAAAAAATTTCCTCTCTTTTCTTTTTGGTGTAGGGTCCTGTAATTCCATCTTATGCCATTCAGGTTGTTTTGTAATGGTGAGTTTTATCTAATGTGATGGATCTACTGCTAGATGAGCATGGATCTTCTGGTGTGATTTTTTCTAGAGTGATATGTTGTACGGTTGAGATTTAATTCTGAGCCATATAATATATACCTCTTAACTTCTAAGGTCTTGTTTGGGAATAGGTGTTTTTAATAACTTTTTGATTTTTTGACTAAAATATGGTATAAAAAAATTAATATGTTTTAGATGATTTTTTAATTTTTTAAGAAAAGATGTGTAAAAAAGAGAGGATGAAATTTTTGATTTTTTAGTATATGTTAACTTTTTGATTTTTGTATTGACTTTTAACTTTTAAATTAAAAAGTGATGGTGTCAAACAAGATTTAAGATTACTTTGGGGAAAACTATTCTATAGGATTGGCGCTATCTTTGGACTGTGGTGGAGGATTCGGAACCTGTGGTTGAGGATTCGGGACCTGTTGTGGCTTTATGGTGCTTTGGTTTGGTTTGGTTTTGTGGGGGGGGGGGGGGCCTAAACCGTGCCTATTATAAGATTTGTTAAGTATATTGTTTAATAAAAAAAAAAAATTAATCAAAAATCTACAACCTCATGATTAGATTCAAATTGTTTTACAAAAATTATCAAGATAATGTTGACTATTTATTTTTTTTAAATCAAATGGATTCTTGTTATAAAACTATAGATTTTTAATCAATTTAATTTTTCACATAGATGATCTATTCAACTAATTTTATAATATGAACGGTTTAAATTATCAAAAAAGACTTAGACCGAGGCACCACAGATTGCTGCTGTGAACCCCTTGGTCCGGGAATGGGTAGCTCTAACATATGTGAAAGCGTAGCACATTGAATGCAAGATAAATTTCCAGTGGACTGAAATGATCAGAGGAGATATTCCACAAATCAACCACATGATCTCGGTAGAGGAAGATACTGTGGAGTGTTTATTTCAACTTTTCAGAGTCAGTTTAACTTTGAAAAAGTTATTTTGAATTGTTTGGTTAAATTTATTTCAAACAGCTTCTGATTCTAACAACTTATTTTAACTCAAAAAAGCTGATTCTGAAAAACTGCTCACCCCTTGCTTCTGATTATCAACTTCTGCTGTGGACATGTTAATTTATGATTATACTCTTAAATTTTTTTATTTTTTATTTTTTAAAAATAGAAAAAGACTCAAATGGACTATAGATTATTATTATTATTTTTTATGAGAAATGTAGACAAATAAAAAATAAAAATTAATTGAAAAAGCTATTTCACAGCTTATTTAACAAACATTACTCAGCAACTTAAATCTATAATCCAACAGCTACACTAAATAGATTAACAACTTCTGATTAAAGTCATAATCTATAATCTGTTAAGCTATAATCTATAAGCTGTTTTAACAGCTACACCAAACGGGGTGGGGACAGAAATATCTAGGAAACTTTCAATCCAAGAAAGGAGAATAGGAATAGAACTCGAACCCAAACTTTAAGCCTAGTAAGGAAGCAGTTCAACCACTATGCTTTGTCTTTTCCTCACGGCTTTAGAACAATAATGCTTATTCTTCTAATGAATTCTGAAGACAATGGAACTTACAGATGACACTCGACATTGACAAACCAGGTGACCTTAGTCTATTTGGTTTTACAACACAACAACATGGTTTGAAGATCAGTAAGACATCTCCCCAATAACGTAGTATAGTAATATGTTATACAGTTCTCAACTACTAGTTTTACTACTAAGAAGCCTACTGTTTTGACGTTTTCCATCAACTTGAGACCTTTAGTTCACTGCAAAAGCAAAAACAAAAATGACAAAGCAATCTCCTCTTTTTCTCTCCTTTTCATTATCTCTCTTCTCTTCATTTTTCTTCCCCTCTAATAGTTTGTAAAAATAGAGGGGGCAAGTGCCGATTGTGTTGATTGCTTTCAATACTGTCATAGGAACTGTTCCTATAGGAAGTAAGTTAACTGTTCCTTCTTCCTTGAGCCACCTTCTCCATACAAATCATTCCATTGTTTCAGTTCATTCATTACAGATCCCTCAGATGCAAAGCTTGCAGCAACCTGCAACACAATTCAGGCAATGTATTGTGCATCAGCAAAAGCAAGAACAAAAAAATTCTCTTAACTCTCAGTATAACAACCGTGGGAATACAAGTTTATGACACCTCCATCCAAGATAAGGTTGGTTCCTTAATAAGTCTGGAAAAAAACTATATTAAAAAATCGAAAAATTGGAATCCAGAATAAAAACAATTCAAGAATGCTCCAATAGAAAACCAAACATGTCGACCAATGGCAGAGTCAGGATTTTGGCTTAGAATGCAACATTGAGTTGAAACCTTAGCACGATTTATTACAATCTAACTAGACCTAATTTTCATTTAGTTGCAGGAGAATTCAAGAGTAGCATGAATCCAAAATTGTGTGGTAATGGTCGAGGATTTTTTTGGTTTTTAAATTTTTTATTATTAATTTGATTTTCAATTTCGTTTTTGAGCAAGATAATCATCAAAATTTAAAATGCAATTAGATGCCACCATAAAAGATGAGTATGGAATTACATCAAAATGCAGACACAGAAAAAGAAATAGAGAGGGGTAAAGAAGTGAGAGAGAAGAGAAAGAAATAATATAAAATTTATAAGAATTTTTTTTAGCAAAATGGAAATTTAAAGTGATGGGACTTGAGGCTTGGTTTGGTTTGGTTTGGAAATTTAAAGTGGCAAATTGAAGAAATTTTGTTGAAAAGAGAAAAGGCAAGATAAGAGGACATAAAGATTTAAGAGGCATAATTGAAAATTCACCACTAGAACAAATAAGACTGAAAGGATGTCTATAAATAAATTTTGAAAATGAGAAGCAACTGCTGGAAGAAGAAACTCACCACTCATGTTTTATGAAAAAGGTTCATCAAGAAAAACAGAAAGTGAGCAATTTACCTGATATTTTGCTTCCCTAAAGTCTGCAATGTTCAATGGCCTGATTGTGATTACTCTTTCTTCTTTATCATCTTCTGTGCCTGCAGCATCTTTCAAATTCTGTCCTTCCTCAGCTCTCTTCTTTCTCTCCTGTTAACAGATCGTTAATCACTTGAGCGAAAAACCAAATGGACAGGAAAATAAAGGCAGATAGTGAAACTGATTAAAGATGATATCCTTACTAGATCCTTTAGCCTCTCCTGTCGAATTAATTCCCTAACAGGCCTGTAAGCAGCTGTTGTGCAAAAATTCTGTTCATAACAATAGTGTCCTGATCAAAATCGGCTTAACACGGATCTAAACAGCAATAATGACATAATCGAAAACATATAACCTTCAGATCACTTCCACTATATCCTTCTGTCAGATTTGCTAGCTCCTTAATATCTAGTGCTTCATCAACTTTTTCTTTTGCCAAAAGGGTTCTCAAAATCTTCTCTCTATTGTCGGCAGATGGTAGGCCAACCATGATTCTGTTGATCAAAACGAGCATCAATACAAATAAACAAAAAGGGAAATTAGATCGATTTTGATTTCTATTCCTTGGTTACTTGGGAAATAACTCAAGAGTTTGATGATATCTTCCATATCCAATAGATGCAACCACAATTCCAAGTGTACCTACGTTCGTTTAAGAAAAATTCAAGTTATGAACAAAGTACCTTCTCTCAAAACGTCTAATAATTGCTTCATCAAGATCAAATGGCCTATTAGTTGCGGCAAGAACAAGAATCTTTTCACCCTGTTTTGTCAAGAGTCCATCCCAATGAGTCATGAACTCGTTCTTTATCTTTCGCATAGCTTCATGCTCTCCTGCTCTTGAACGTTGCCCAAGCATGCTATCAACCTCATCCACGAAAATAATAGTAGGGGAGACCTTAGCTGCAAGAGTAAACAGGGCTCGAACATTCTTCTCATCTTCACCAAACCATTTTGAAGTGATAGTAGACATAGACACATTAATGAAACTTGCTCCGGCCTCGTTGGCAATGGCCTTTGCCAACATTGTCTTCCCGGTGCCAGGAGGCCCAAATAGCAATATTCCTCTGCATGGCTTTAAAAGGCCTCCCTTGAATAGGTCTGGTCTTCGAAGAGGTAGCATCACTAGTTCTTGGAGAGATTCCTTAATATCATCCAAAGCACCAATATCTTTGAATGTCACACCGATCTCACTAGCTGGTATGACTTCTGGCCTTATGCGCTTCTCAAATTCATTGTCAGGAGGAATCTCCTGGTATAAGCAAACACCACGATGAGAAAAGAAGGGAACAGGAGAAGAATAAACACTACAGAGACGGATGGTCATCATAAACTTCATGTTAAGTTTACAAAACTAAAAAAATCGATCTACATGTCTATATATTATATTCCTGAAAGAATGCCAGTGATTCTTCAGTTGATTAATTAAATACTTAAAAAGTATACGCAATTTTAACATGGAATGCAGAGGTGCAGGTGCAGGCATATACACATAGCCACTTGTAGAACCAATGGTAGAGAATAAGTAAATCCTAACAAAGAAATCTCAGAAATGAAATAATAAATCTAACTCACCAGAGCTTTCGATGCTGGCGCTGAGTTACCAGCATCCTTCACTGTTGAAGCTGATGCCTCTGTTAAAGCTGATGCCTCAGGGACTGTGCTTCCGACTTTTGTTTCTGGCTTCACAGCAACAGCCTCATCCCTTGGTGCATCCTAGGACAACAAAAAGAGGACATCAAGAAAATACTCTTCACGTTCCATACTATCAGATTATTGAAAAAACATATACACAACCATAGAAGGTTCAGTCTGCGCTTCCAGCTTTAAAGTATCCTTGCCAGAAGACTTGCCTTCCTGGAATATGCTCAAACCATGGGACAAACTGTTCCATGACCAACAAAGTAAGTTAACAAGGCTTGAATGGTAAGGAAACAGCCAATACATATGCTAATCTAACCTTGCGGATGAAATAACTAGCCTCCAATTAATATACGAATCTAACCTTTTTTTGATAAATAATATACTAATCTAACCTTGAGGATGAAATAACTAGCTTTCCGTGTCTGTATTCAGGATCCTTGTTATTCATCAAATGATAAGAGACTGCAGATACTACAATTTCTTCTATATAGTTACCAAGAACCATCGTGTCTGCTGCACAGATTGAACCCAGATCATCACAGTCAAGGTCATTAGCTGCAAGTACTTCAATAATGTGGTTTTTGTTATCCTGATATTGGATCATCTTCATATCCTCCTCAAGTTGAGACCTCCAGCTGACAAGATGTGTTTCATCTTCGGGTTCCCTGATTTCAATATTGTAAGGGAACAGAGCAGTAAGCCTCTCATCCACTTGTCCATAGTTGTTCCCATGCACAACTCGTGAACCAAGGATCAGCACTGGTCCTGATAGTTTGTTCAACATTTTTTGAAACAAGTTATATATCCTTTGCGACCTAAAGAGGAGCTTCTCAATATCCCTAAGATACAGCACAATGGGATTGGTTTTTGATATTGAAAACAGGACCTGTCAATGAAATCAAAAATCGTGTCAGCCATGTCAGACCATCAATAACCCAGAAATCATGCCACATAATCAGCTAAACATCTATATAAAGTCAAAATACATTTAAACGGAAAAAGCATATAGCCTCTAATCCGGCAAAAACTATGGGATTGATTTGTCTGGCAGACAATACCTTGTAAAGTGTCTGTACAAGAAGCTTCTCATCAAAAGAGCTGCTTGTGCGCTTGAGAGGAACTACAAATCAGAAATATTAGTAAGAATTAGATACTGCAAGAGCTGGGTTGTTAGATGATTTCAGGCAATATGCTCCTACATGAACTGCTTCATCAGCCCGAAGTCCATTATTGATTAAACTGTTAAAATATGAATGAGACACTTGAATTACTTCATACTGCATAAGATATGGTTATTAAATATTTTTTCTGAACAGAATCACCAACTACAAAGTCCTGTTACCAACTCAATGATAAAATGTTGAAGTTCTCACTTTCAACAAAAAGAACATGTCGCTTCCTCTTATGCCAGAGGTTTCCTTCATAGGTTTTTTGCATATATGAGGATTCCACCACAACTAGTCCAATAAACTTTTTAGCTGGTAGAAGGGTTCATTAAGTTTTTGTTAGGAATCCAAACGGCTCTCCAATAATAGTTCATTCCTAATTTGTTGGACACAAAAAATAAAAATAAAAAACTAGCAGCTTTCTTAGAGATAAAAGACAATTTTTGAGTATTTCTATTTGGGTCAATTTGGAGACAAAGATGTGTAGATCAAAGTGGCATGATTCTGATACTTTTTTAGGTGAACCTAAAAATAATCAGGTAGAAGGGCCGAATAAGAATAATGCTACTTTCCTCCTCCACCCATGTGAATTATGTGGGGTATTTCAATTACAACATATTTAAAAAAATATTCGATTAGATCTGTTACACCAATAAGTAGCTAAAATATTTTATTCATGCATAACAGTAAATAGGACTACTATAAATCATATACTCTTTGAAAATAAAAAACTCCAAAAGAACCTGGATTTGCGGAAGAGGATTGGGAAGCAAGGTTATTCATATTAGCTGCGGCAGAAGCATTTCGACGAAGCTTTGAAGGAATGGAAGAACATTCTGTTCCCCTGCAAATGAAAGCACAAGACAAAATAGAAGGAATATTAAACAACCAAACAGGTAATGACCACACTTGCATCTTTTTCTACATACACGCCATACCTTGATCCAACTTCTTCCCCACTGCTTTGCCTACGCAATGTGCCTGTAACTAAAGAAGAGCCCACTTCAATGATGTCAACAATGCATTATATGAAACCACTGACACAATAAACAAGAAAATCAATTTTCCTTAAAAATCCATTGCAGTTTTGGGCAGAACTAGACTTCTCCCTCCTAGAATCTAAAGTCACCAGAACATATCCTGTAAGGCAGGAAGAAAGCACAAATAACTTTTTTTAAAAAAAACTACTAAATTTATGTCAAATGGTTTGCTAACAGACATACAAACAACTCTGAATAAAGTCATAGATTCAGAATATCAATTACTTTAAA
The DNA here is from genome assembly GCA_025200525.1 of Camellia lanceoleosa. Taxonomy (NCBI): domain Eukaryota; kingdom Viridiplantae; phylum Streptophyta; class Magnoliopsida; order Ericales; family Theaceae; genus Camellia; species Camellia lanceoleosa. The sequence continues at coordinate 170,998,864 of CM045769.1, forward strand.
ATACAAGAAAACATTATAGCATCTCTACTATCTTAATTTAATAACATATTAAAAAACGATTCTAAATAGTATCGAAGCATACCATGTACCAAGAATAAATCTAATGAGCTTATAGTGTTATTCAATCGTAACAAATGCCGATCATTTTTGCTAAATGGCATAGAAAGAACATGAATACTGCATGCTCACATCCTAGTCATGTATAAAGTGGTCATTAGAATGTGGGACGCATGCTACAAAATGATCATCATCACCAAAAATAAGGGCAAGTATTATTCTATTATACCTTTTTTTCCCTCCTTTGGTTGAAGAATTGAAAACGATCCAAACAAACCAGACATTCGCTCTAATGCCGTCTCTGAAATGGATCTTTTGAACATCTGTAAAGCAAGATGGGAAGTTAGCAAAGGAAACGAACTCACTCTCCAGTAGACTTGTGTGTGTCTGACACTGCAATGGGTGCAAAAACAGAAAATACAGAAACAAAATCACACACGATGCAACTCTAATCCAAATTACTATCCTTATAATCAAGGCCAGCAGACTCAGTTGCAAGATATCAATTGCAACACAAAAAGCTGCATGCTCAGAATAAATTGGGATAACTCACAGCTTCTTTGTTGGCAGTCCCATATTTGTTCTGGATCTGTAAAAAACCAACAACCCAATGTTAGTATCAGAAGCAGAGACCAAAGAAAAACCCGCAGCCTTGAGCACCCACCTTTAGTAAAAAGTCAGTTACATCCAACAGCAGCAACTTGGCTTCAAAGTAATGAGCTAAAGCCTTTGCAAGCATTTGCTGGTAAAGTTCTTCAAAATGGGAAACATAGTAATTGAGCTTGATGAAGACACAACGTACAACAACGTAAATACACTCAAGCTAGATCAAACAGACTATATATTTCAAATAACCAACCAGCAGGTCCTGAAAGCAAAATAGAACGACTCGCAGGAGGAAGGTTCCGTGTGTGCTTAGAAAAGTCAGATTTCTTCAAATGGACAAAGGCAGCACTTGTCAGTAACATCCTTGTCTTCTCACTGTCATTATGATAAAAAAAAAAAAACAAGGATGTAATTTTGAGGTAACATAAGAAGAGCATTTCCAGGAAAATATATATATATAAAAATTCATTATTGTGATGTACCATAGTGAGACTATCTCCGATACAGCAATTCCTCAGTAACTTCATTTAAACACTGGTGCACTTTATACTGATATCTTGATGCTCGATCATGACTTTGAAACAATAGTGTAATTTCAACCATCACTTAAACTCTTACAAGTTAGAACTCAAATTTACTCGACGAAGGACTAAGAAAAAGAGTATATGCAATGCTTATGTTAACTTGTATATTTGTCTTTGCGTATTTATACCTAAATAATCAATTTCTACAAGTGGCAGCTTTAAGTAAATGGTACGTGAGATGGAACAAATCAACAAATTGATTGCGAATACCACTCACTCGAATTATCAATTTAGATTGACCAATTAAAGTGGACATTAAAAAATGTACAATTAAGGATTGCAACCGATCTCACAATTTTAGTGATATAAAAAATATGTATATTTTCTTTCCCTTTATGATAATTAAACATCTATGCCTCAAAAAACTACAAATATTTAAAGAGAATGGCACAATATAGTAACTTCATTAGCAATGATAGACCTCCTTTGAAGAAGGCTTGCTTAAGATTTATATAAAAAATAAAAATAAAAACTGTCCTACATCCCTTACAGGTTCATCTTCTTACTTAGACAAGGAAATGTAGAATGAAAAAGCACTTCTATCTCCAACCACACCGAAGTTTCTTGTAGGAAAACAAATGAAGAACCTATTCAACAAACTTAGATATTTTTTAATCATAAACTTGTTCAAGTCAGCTACATATGTTTTTCAAAAAGAACATAAAAAGTTCAAGGCCAGCCTAAAACCTTGCCAATAATGTTTAATGTTACCCCTTACTTTCATTGAATTTATTTTCCATCATAATAATGAATTAAGCAAATCCAAAAGCTCCTGAAAAAACACCCTAAGGCTGCTCCCATCTAACTGTTATAAGCCTATGACAATTCTGTCATAGATTCTATGTATTAGAAGATAAGTTCCAAAATCTCTACTGAGGACCGAACTTAACACTTAGGGACTCACCCATTTGCTCAAATACACTTATTAACCTTAAGTTGACCTTTTCAATGGTGGTGCCAACAATAATTCTAAAATATACATCAACATTATGAGTAACAATTCATGGTGAATATTGCATCGATAAGACTTTATTTTTCCCAGAAGACATGTTCATTGCAACTCTATATTTATAATCATGTTATACGCTTTGGAGGACATAATTTTACAAGGAATGAAATGTTTATTCATGCTGCCATTTTACCATACCATGATAAATTTAACCATCAAGATCATTGTTTCATGGTTCAATAAGTTCAGTACTGGAAATAGAACCTGTTGGCCTGATATTAAGGACGCTTACAATTTTCAACCAAGCCATTAAAATAAATAACAGAATTTGAGACCTCACAAACTGATATGACCTCAAATTAACAGATAATGAATTATAGAAACCGAACAATGCCTTCCTAGTGACAAGTACCAAATTAGGAAAGTGAAATAAATATCTCCATTAAAATATAGGTAGAAGACAATGGTGAATCAGAAGTAGGTGAGAAAACCAAGTTCGTAACCCAAAAACATGCACATGAAAGATAGAGAATTCCAAGTGTGATATAAGCATGCCCCTAAAATATCTCCAATATTATATGATGCTAATCATCCAGTCTCTGAAAAACATAAAAATAAATAAATCACAATATAAAACTGGATGGAAAACAATCACAGATATGGTGGGCACTTAACCGTACATGGAAAAACACCCACTTTCATTCTTGAGATCCTGTGATGTGCGTACTTCAATGAAATTTTTTGGAAGGCTATCACATTTTTTACTTTTTGAATAATACACTTTCTACCCAATAACAGTCACCCCTATCCATCCATTCAATAACAGTTAGAGGTTCAATGTGTTTGGTTGCAATTTTCTGGAAATTGAATTTTTTGTTTTTCATATTTTTTTGTTTTTGTATTTAGTTAATATTTTTAAAATTTTAAGCAATTTTTTTGAGTAAAATATTTGTAAAAAATCAATAAATAGATAAGAATATGAAAATGTACTCTTTTTTTCTTTTTTATTTTTTGTATTGTTGGTATTTAGTGAGTTTTTTAAAGTATTTTTTTTATATAAATATTATTCTTTTAAAGTATATTTTATGTGTATTTAATTTTTTTTAAAAATTGCTTAAAATATTTTAAAAAATCAGTAAAAACAAAAAATAAAAACACAAAAAATATAAAAAATCAATTTTCTAATAAATAAAACCTAAAAAGTGAAACTAAACAAACCGAAAATTGCTAATCAATTTTCCTCAATCACCAAGCTGTCCAAAAATTTAAATATAAAATTACTGCCAATAACTAATAAAGTTCGATAAAGTTGAAGAAACAGTGTCAATTTAGTCTCCCGTAATTTTGATTTGAATAATTTAGTTTCTACGTTTTTAATTTTGTTGTAATTTTCGATTTGAATAATTTAATTTCTACATTTTCAATTTTATTGTAATGTGGTTTATCCATGAAACCAAAACAGACATGTATAAAACTAGAGAGACCACCAATGTCTCTCTAGTTTTGTTTCGTTCAAAATGTTAAAAGATTGCATTGCATGAGAGGGATTACATTATAGTAAAATTGAAAGTATAAAAACTAAATTGTTCAAATTAAAATTTATGAAAACCAAAGTAAAATTTCGTTCAAACTAGAAGCACCGGTGTAATTGACCCTAATTAATTAATAAAATTAGATAAAATTGAAGAAACAGAGTGTAGAGGATAAGAAGAAATTCTCTATTCACCTGAGGTAATACGGGAATTCATCGAAGGTGACTTTGCCATCTTTACCATCAAGAACAAGTTTGAGCATCTCATGTTCCATTCTCTCGGGGGTAATGGCGTTTGAAGAACCAGAATTAGCCCATCTACTCACACTCTGCCCTGAAGCCAAACCAATCCCAACCCCAACTCCTATCCCAACTCCCAACGCAGACATCAAAAACGGTTTCTGTTCCATTTTCTTCAAACCTTGTTCTAAATCTCACGCTAAACTAAACCTATCACTTCAATTCAAACACCAAAACAGAGACAAGTATTTCGTTGATTATCTCTGTTTTTACTCGAACAAAATCGACATAATTGATTGATTGATACGAAACTCAAAGACCAATAACCGCTGTAACTTTCAACTACTAACTATCGCGATGAAATTGAAATACGTCAAAACCTCTATGCTACGAAGATTGATTTGAATTTTTTTGAAAGAAAAAAAAAAATTAAAAGCTAAAAACTTCAAATATTTGACGCAATCACAACTTCTCGATGACGAAGAAAGAAAAATGTAAACAAACAAAACGATCTTAACCGCCACTCTCTCTCTCTCTCTCTATGTAGAAATTCTGTTGTTCTTATTTTCTCTCTCTAGGATCGCCGTTCGTCTTCAATTGGTCTCTCTCTCTTCTCTCTCTCTCTCTAAAAGTGGTTTTCGGACCTATATATGGCAAGGCGGAAGAAGCGGATCGAGAGTCCTAAAAACACGGCGAGGAAGTGATGAGCTCCGGCCACTGTAGACGGTGGCGGAGAGGTGGTTTGGTTGTGGTGGTAGTGTGGAGTCGAGTCGGTTCCGTATTTTGAGGGTGAGAAGTGTGAGTAAGTTTTTTTGAGTTAGTTTTTTACAGAGCAATGTTTGGTATAATGAAATAAATTTTATAATAGTGATAGTGTAATATATATGATTTTTGAATTATATTTAAAATAAAATATTTTATATTAATTAAGGTAATTCCTATATGATAGAAAGTTGAACCATTTAATCCTATGAATTTTCTTATGCACCATTTAGTCCCACTATCAACATCAACAACATCAACAACATTATTAACATCATCAAAACATTAGCTACATTATCAACATTAACAAAAAAATCCTTAAAAAAAAAATATGCCCTAAATGTCGATCAATGTAAAAAATAAAAACCGAATGTTATCTAAAACCGATCGCGATCCAGGGAAGAAATTGAATTATAAAATTAACTCTATATCGCGATCGGTTATCTAAAACCGAATGTTATCTACAGTTAATTTGGGTCTAAAACGAAGCTATGTAATGAAATTGAAGTGTAATCACATACCAGGAAGAGAAAGTTGGAGGAAGAGAAAGTTGGAGTCTTGTAGAGATGATCTTATAAACCCTTAAAGGAACCCCGTTCCGATCTTTCGTGTTCTTCGCGCTTTGGGGTTTGCCATTTGTCGAAAGAAATTGGATATCCATATGTATGTATGTATAAAATTAACTCTAGATAACCGATCGTGATCGCGATGCTTTTCTACAGAGAGAGTATGAAGATTTGTTTTGATATTTGCAGATTTCAGTGGCTATGAAGATTTGTTTTGATATTGAAGACGAAGAAATGTTTAATGTTTGATGATGTTTAATGTTTAATATTGATGATGATGTTTAATGTTTGATGATGATGTATAATGTTTAATGTTGAAGACTAATGTTTTATGTATGATGTTTGATGTTTGATGTTGATGATGAATAAAGTTTAATGTTTAATGTTTGGAGATGTTTAATGTTTAATGTTGATGATGATGTTTAATGTTTAATGTTTAATGTTGATGATGATGTTTAATGTTTTATGATGATGTATAATGTTTAATGTTGAAAAATAATGTTTTATGTCTGATGTTTGATATTTGATGTTGATGATGAATAATGTTTAATGTTTAATGTTTGATGATGTTTATTGTTTAATGTTGATGATGATGTTTAATGTTTAATGTTTGGTGATGTTTAATGTTGATGATTTGATGTTGATGATGTTCAATGGTCATTAACATCGGGATAGGACCTAACGGTTCATAAGAAAATTCATAGGACCAAATGGGTTACAAGATACAAATTTAGGATTTATTGGTGCATGCCCCATTTAAAAATTAAAAATTTTTCATAATTATTTTTATGAAAACTTTTTTTTATGATCATTATCCTTTTTCTTTTTCAAAAGGAGTAATGTTTGAAATTTTTTTTTTTTTTTTTTTTTAGGGTAGTCTTTAATATATATATAGAATAAAGGTTGGGACCCCTTTTGGGGGTCACCCCCTTTATCTCCCTTTGTCACGTGGTAAGAGGTGATTGGAGGAGTAGGAAAAAAAAGAAAAAGAAAAAGAAAAGATGACCAATGAAAGAGAGAGAGTGAGTCCAAAGAGGTCCTAAAAAAGGGATGAATCATTGTTGTATATATCTATATAATAAAGCAGAACGGTTTTTGAAAATGTCCCAGATACAATTGTCCTACTAGGACATTTCAATGGTTAGGATTCATTTACATATTCATATAGACGGCTGAGATTACCCCTTAAATTTATATCAACCCACTTCCCGCCCAAACACGAAATACCTGTTTATCCACGTCTCAAACACTAAATACCTGTTTATCCACGTCTCATCTCCATTCTACTCACCCACGTCTCATCTCCTGCTATCTTTAATCTTTAAGATGAGTCTGTTATTCAATCTTTATCTCTTCCCTTCTTTGTTCTCTATCTCTCTCTCCCCCCCTACTGTTGCGATGGTATTTCACGCAGGTAAGATCACTTTGTTCACTTTGTGATTTAGTTCCCAAACTAATTCAATTTCGTCTCTCTCTATCTTCAATTTCAGATTTCAGATCACTTTGTTCACTTTAGTTCCCAATTCAATTTCAGATTTCACATTGCTGCAATTCTTCTTTGTTCTCTATCTCTCTCTCCCCCCCTACTGTTGCGATGGTATTTTACGCAGGTAAGATCACTTTGTTCACTTTGTGATTTAGTTCCCAAACTAATTCAATTTCGTCTCTCTCTATCTTCAATTTCAGATTTCAGATCACTATGTTCACTTTAGTTCCCAATTCAATTTCAGATTTCACATTGCTGCAATTCAAACCCATCATTGATTGAGTTCCGCTCATCGCCGCCATTGAAGATCGACACCCACCCTCCTGGCTGCACCCATCCCTCTTTGCTCGGCTCCCCAGCGTTGCTTCAATTCAAACCCATCGTTCTTCGGTTCAACAGAGGTAAGTTCTTCAATTCCAGAGGCTTCAATTGTTTATGGGTCATTTACATTGGGCTAATACATTGTTTATGAGTCAGTTCCAGAGGCTAATTGGCCAATTTTATTGAATAGAATAGAATGTCTATCGGAATGTAATTCAAATAACAAAAATTGCAACCAAACACTGAAATGTGAGTCCCATGGATTAATTAATTATCCCAATCATATGCTATAATCTGCCCAAGCAAACAGGCCTTAGCTTCTTACACTTCTAATTACTGCTTTTGTTTTAAAAAAAATTATTCCTTGCAACTCTCTCTATCTCTCTCTCTCTCTCCCCCTACTGTTGCCATCATAGTTTTGTTCAAACTGATTCAATTTTAGATTTCACGATTTCTTTTCAGATTTCGGCTTCAAAGGCTTGCGGAGAAAGCAGAAAACAGAACGATCGGTATTTTCTGATTATCTATCTTTATTTCTTTATGTCAAGCTTCTTTATTTTTTATTTTCATCATTTGACTGGTCATCATCACCACCTCTCTCTCTCTTTACTCAAAGACTTCCATTACAACCCATTTCTGACTCAAAAGCAGTCTAGAGCATCCATTTTACGATTGGGTTTTCTTGAGCTTGAATTCATGATATTTTTTGCTTGAATCAATGTTTTCTTTGAGCTTGAATGAGATTCAAAAAATAGAGGCACAACAGTTGATATGAATAACTGAAACCCATAGGCTATCCTTGCAACTCCAATCAAGATTACATTGCAACCACAAAAATAAGCTTCATATCATCCTTCAAGCATTTCAATCTTTTTCAAGGTAGAATGATGCATTTGGGTTTTGCGTCAAAAATGATTTGTTGATAAATTGCCATCTTGGCATAGGTAGAAATTTGTACATCCACTATTTTGGGAAGTGATGTTCCAAAGGTGGTTGTAAGCATGGTGATTTCCCACCAGCAGAGTTGCTTCTACAGCATTTACATAACAAATGCAAAAAGAATGACTGGTACCTTTAGGTTTATTTTTGCTGTCAAGCAACATGCAATTTGCTGAGTGTCACATCCTAGGTATTTGATAGTGATAACAAGCGTGGCTTGCTGTCCAGGAGAATTTGAAGATTTTACTTTCCCAACCATCACATTTTACTTGCACTTTTTAGTAGATCCCATTGCCCTCATTTTTTATGGTTCTCTTTAAGCATCCTCAAAATAACGCAATGTTCTATGCTTTTTAATAGCGAGGATCAGAAAAAGTTGGAACAAAACTAGGATTTGTGCCTCAGATAGTATATTAGTTCTGTGGGCATGAAATAAATACACGCACGGACACTTATACACACATATGTACAAATATGTATGTGTGTATACTTGTGTGTTTGTAGAAGCACAAAGCTAAAAGGTAAAAGATTTGTGTGGCAATATAATGACGAATGGTGCAGGTTGTACTACCATTTACTTGCAATTCAGCATAGTGAAGACCATTAGACGCATGTCAGGATCACACTTAATTTGAAACATGTATACCATTAATAAATCAGCATTAATCATACAGAAAAATTATGAAAACGATATATCCATCAGCACTAATTGTAGAAAAAAATATTTACAAAAATGGTATATATATTTAAAATCTGACTCAATTATCTTTGACATAAATTGAATTTTGACTGAAGGAATAAAAGGGAAAGCAAGTTGAGTCTTTATAAGTTTATAGGGAACAAAAGTCCACTTCATCAATAGGAAATAATTGGGGTTAAAAATACTTGATTATTCCCATGTAAATGCACTGCAGAACCCTTCTTTCCCAAATGAGATCCATTTAATTTATTTACAATTCAAATTTAGGTACAAAATATAAAATCAGAAAAGACAAATGAGGCAACACAAAATTCATAAAATTGCAGTTGTGAACATGAACTGATGCGGATTCCTCTTCATCTGACTAGAAGCAAATAAGTGATTCATTGATATGGGTACCGTCTTTAAATATGAAATACCCATTCAGAGTTTGCCTATTTCCATTCTTTACATAATCCATGATCAAGAACTCACCCATTGCCACCAAAAAGGTGTAGAAAGTTTACCTTAACAGGACCTGCATCAATACACAACTATTTTGCAGAACGCGCTGGCACTCGGAAACAGTGGTTGCACTCCTCTTTACATAATAGAGGATAGAACAATATAAACTACCTCAGCTTGAAGTTTGTGAGTTTCTCAAAAGCAACACCATAATGGATAATTTCGATTTATCGATTCACTGAATATGAAAAACATGTTGCAACAAGAAATAAAGATAGATAGGATAGCTATGCATCAATTCATTAGAGAGGGCAATAATCTGTCTATTAGAACTCACAAAAAAATGCAATGATACATTGACACCTATCCAAAATAAAACAATTATATTAACCATGAAGTGAAGTATCCCCATTCCAGATTGGCATCACTAACCCACTTTTTTATTTATATTACTATTTCTTTATTTTTTGCTGTTCTGGTAGTCAGATAAAATTAAGTAGAGTGATAATATCATAATATAGAATAATCAAAATCAATGAAGAAAACAGGTTTTCTCATTCAAACGTTGGACTTTTTGCTATTATTTTTAATTGTGTATTTCGTTAAATTATGAATTGTGTATTTCGTTATTTTTGAGGTGTTAAATATTTTAATGAAACAAAGAGGGCTATAGAGATTTTTGTGACAGGGAATGAGGATAGGGAAATGGGTTTGTTTTATTATTTTTTTATGTTGTTATGAGGGTAACTACTGTTTGGATTTCTATTACAATCTGCAGAAACTGTTTAGATTTCTACTGTTTGGATTTCTATTACATATTGTTCAAACATTAGAGACTATTTATATAATTTATCTTCAATTATTTTTTATTTTTTATTTGGACCGGAAACTGATAGTTTATATGATGAAGTTAACTACTTGGCAAATCATAAAGTCTTCAAAGAGTAAGATGAATAAATCTGTCTCTCAATTCTTTGGCTATTTATTTCTGTTTAAAAAAATTTTAAAATTCATAACTTAAGTTCTACAAATCTATTTTTAACAAAATTAATATAGGTAGATTTGTCTTTCTGTTATCTTTCAAATAATTAGATCAATATTGAATATGAAATTTAAAAATAAATAAATAAATAAATAATAGATTGATTTTTCGATTACTTAAAATAACAAAACAACAATTTTTTTTTTATTATTATTATTTTTTTTTGAGAAAGTAAATACTCGAAACCACTTTCGGTAATTTTGAATGGATAGATCTCAATATTGAATTATTTTTGCATCTTCATATACATATTTGTTCAAATTATTTGAATCTGACCGTCTAAACCTATTGGTCCAAATCATTTTAACATGTTTCAATAATTTTAATCTATTTGTGCAAATTATTTTAAGCATGTATGCTAATATTTTTACATGTTTGTGCAAATTTTTTGAACATATTTGTTCACATATTGTTAAAGATGTTTGTCCCCATATTGTTAACTTTTGTGTCTAAATTATTTTAACATATGCATGTCAATATTTTTTCCTATATGTCCAAATTTTTTGAAGTTATTTGTCCCAATATTTGTATTCCCATTTTAGTACTCTTCATGTTGCTAGGGTTGGTTTTAATTTTATCATTTTAATGTGATTGTTAAAATACATCATCGAACAGCCATAATTATATAACCAAACATTTCAGGTTGAAGTACAATAGTTATGGACAATATCACTATTTTCGGTCAAGTAAGTGTTCTTTTATTTGTCTTTCTTTTTTTTTTTTTTTTATTTATTTAGTTTTTCTCCCTCCATAGAAATTTAAATACCTCTCTTATAATGTAAGGCCTATTTATTTATTTATTTTAAACTTATCATATCTAATTTTCTTCTAATAAATGCTTTTTCCCTCATACTTTATAGGTGGATGAAGACTTACGCCGAACGGTAACACCAAGAAATAAATGATTTTTTTTTTTCCTTATTTAAGTGTACAAAATTTTATTTATCACTCTAAAGTTTTTGTATATATAGATTCAATTTCTTCAAGAAAGAAATGTTAATGTTGTTGTCCGCGATGAGCGTGACCTTAATGCTATTCGCATTCGTGAGGTAAGCCTACAAGTAACTTATATTCGCATGCATTTTCTTATTATTTTAAAAATATATTTGAATTATATTTCTACTTATTTTTTATGGGGAAAGGAAAAGCAGCATAAAGCAATATCAAAAAGAGAGAAAAAGGCTATCCCTTACGGCAAAGGAAAGGAACATGCACATCCGTAGTATGGTTTCTTAACATTTTTAAAAAATTTGTTTTTCGAATATTTATTATTATTTTTATATAGATTTTTGTTATTCTAACTATAGTGTTATATACTTTTTTTTATGTATATTTTATGAGTTATTGTTTTTAAAATATTTATTCAATTGTTTTGACTGATTGTAAAATATTTTGCTAAACCATGTTAAAGTAAGTATTTGTATAACATGTAATTAAAGTAAGCATTTGTATAACAATCTTCATATTTCATGCATCTAATTATATAATATTCTCATTTTAGGCACACAATGATAATGTGTTATCAAAAGCTGCATTGGCTCAACGTGCACGGCGAGAACGTGAAAAAAATCAAAACTCATGTTCTGCATACCAATTAGGACAACGCATGCGACGAGCGAGAGATCTAATGAATCTATTACCCCAAGCCAACCTTCTGTAGATCCCAATTGGATAACAACTCAGTTTAATTCTTGATATATATACTCTTTCTATTACCACTTTATTATACAGATTTTAATTTATTCACAATCCATTTTTGTAGTCCTGCTCTTACAACCTCATCTAGAAATGTTGGTGTGGTCATCCGTGATGAGCATGACCTTAATGTTATTCGTGTTCGTGCGGTAAGTACAAAATCAAGTAAAACAATGTATGTATTTTTATTTATATAAGATTTTTTTAAATCTTTTCAATATTTTATTTATATTTGTTAGGAAAAAGAAAAAGAAAAGGTCAACCCAATGTCTAAGGGAAAAGAAAAGGTGACTCCTTCTGGCAAGAGAATGACAAATGCATGTCAACTGGTATATATTCCTTTTAAAAAATATGAAGCAAAACTATGTGAATTTGTTGCTTTATGTTTCTGCCCGTAGAATGATTGTAATATATTTTCCTATAATTTGCTATTATTTATGTGTTTTCCAAATTTATTTATTTTTATTTAGCATAGATACATGTACATTTATAATGTAACATGTGAAAAGAATAAGAAACAAAAAAAAAAAAAAAAAACGAAGAAATAAAGACAAACTATGTAATGAAAGAATAAACTAAAATAAGATAGATTTTTATTTCTTCTTTATTTTTTTTTATAAAAAACAAAATGCATAAATAAAGAAATAAATACAGATAACACTATTAAAGGTATAAAACAAATAAAATATAAAACAAAATTAAGAGAAACAAAATAAACAAAAAGATTTTTCATTTTAAGTACAAAATATTCACATATTTTGCACCAATGACAAAATATTTTCATTTTAGGCACAAAATGATAATGTAATATCAAAAGCTGCTTTGGCCCAACGTGCACGACGAGAGCGTGAAATAAATGAAAACTCATACTTTCAATGCTCGCAACGAGAACAAGAGGGATCAGAAGAATGTATTCAACCAATACACCCTTCGTTAGCACCAAATCGTCGCAATCGCGGTTGCTTGGAATGGGAAACAATAACTGAAGATTCTCATTCTGCACAAAAACGAACAATGGTTGCCCATCATTCTACATGTTCGTTTTTTATGCCAAGCACGTCTTTACCTCCACAAAGGAATCGGTAAATTACTATGTCTAATCTTCAAATACATATTCTTACCATTTTGTTTTATATAATTTTATTTATACACAAATATTCGTAGGTCTACTTCTATAAATCAATTTCTTCAAGAAGATCTATGTACTGATGATGAATTAGAAGATATGCCTATGAGTACATCAATTGATGCCCGAGCACACAACAATTCTTGCCGCCATTATCTTGGCAAGATGGACGTACTATGTCCTTATTGTTCAGCCTTACATTGGATGGATGAAAAATTGACCAAATCATCTATAAAGCGTCCCTTATTCGGAACTTGCTGTTTGGAAGGGAAAATTAGGCTACCTTTGCTTATTACACCTCCTCCATCACTTCAAGCGTTGTATGATGGGAATAATGATCAATCAAAATCCTTTCGAAGTTATACTCAATTGTACAATGCAGCCAATGCTTTTACAAGTCTTGGTGCTACATTGGATCCTAGAGTACTCAGTGGAAGGGGTCCTACATCATTCACAATTCATGGGGAATTACGACATCGAACAGGATCACTACAACCACAACTAGGGCAGGACGCGAGTTATGCTCAACTGTATATCTATGACCCTGATTCAGCGTTAGAAATTCGTAATCGTAGAAATCCTAACTTGAGAAGGGATGTGCTCAAAACTATTCAGGATAGTTTGTTGCAAGTCAATGCATTTGTAGCTAAATTTCGCCAGGCTCATGCCATTTTACATCAATTAGACGCGGCAGGACACAATCTACCTGCTCATCTTCATTACAATTCAACAACTGATCGACGTCGGTATAACTTACCAACTGCAGATGAGATTGCGATTGTAATACCAGGTGATGGAACAGAGGTCAGTGGAATGAGAGATATTATCTTACATTTCCAAGGAACTAATGAGTTGATGCAAATTAATGAATGTCACCCAGCATACTTGCCATTACATTATGTTCTATTATTTCCTTATGGTGAGCTTGGATGGGAACCTGAGTTGAAATTGTGGAATGTTCAATATGATCGACCTTCAACTGATCGACTTACTCAAATGGATTTTTATAGTTATCGTTTGTTTGAACGACCCACAGAGTATTCAACTATTTTGAGAGGTGGGAAACTATTTCAAGAGTTTTTGGTAGATGCATGGGCCACAACTGAGCAAAATCGATTGACATACTACAAGCTTAATCAAGGGAAACTTCGGGTTGAGCTTTACCAAGAGTTGTCAGATATTGATCCAGATTATGTGCGACCTGGTCAAATTGGTCAAAGGTTTGTTTTGCCATCTTCATTTACTGGTAGTCCTAGACATATGTTTGAAATCTTTCAAGATTCAATGGCTATCACGCGATACAACCAACATCCAGATATTTTTCTTACCATATTTGCAAACCCTAATTGGCGAAATTACTTGACATTATTATCACATCAAAAACCTATTGATCGTCTGATTTAATTGCCGTGTTTTTGAGTTGAAGAAAATGTTTGATGAAGGAGATAGAAGCAAATAAAGTGTTTGGAAATAAAGTTGCACATGTTTTTACAATTGAATTTCAAAAGCGAGGCCTCCCATATGCATGCACTTTTATTTCTTAAGGGTGGGACAAAATTGGACATGTGCTCAAGTAGACAAATTGGTGCGTCGAGTTTCGGACCCAAAATATGATCCTATGCTTTTTGAAACTGTCAAATGTTGTATGGTACATGGACCATGTGGTGCTCGAAATCCTCATGCACCATGTATGGAAAATGGTAGATGTAGTAAGAGATATCCTCGAGCTTTCACAGAAACAACAACTATGGATCAAGATGGATACCCCATCTATCGTCGTCGCAATAATGGCCAAGTACATCTTGTGAGGGCAAGAAGTTGATAACAGGATGTCGTACCATACAATGCATATCTTTCTAAACTTTTCAAGCTCATATAAATGTGGAAGTATCTTGTGAATGAGATGTGTCAAGTATATACATAAGTACATTTACAAAGGTTATGATCGCAACGATGGTGTTGGGATCGATAAATGAGATTCAACAATATCTCGATGCAAGGTATATTGGACCTCGAAGTCGCTTGGCGAATATTTGGTCATCCTTTGCATGCGAGATACCAATGGTTATGCGATTGGCACTTCATTTACCTGGAATGCATCGCGTTGTTTTTAACCCAGAAGAGTCATTAGAAGCGATTCAATGTAGAGCTGGTCAACAAATGTCAACTCTTACTGGCTTCTTTGCATATTGTCTTTGCCGGTGAAGATGAATGTCCATTCACTTATCAAGAATTTCCACTGACATTTTGTATGGCTCAAGTCGGAAAGAGATGGAAATCAAGAGAAAGAGGATATGCAATTGGTAGAATGTACTTTGCCAGTCCTAATTGTGGTGAAAGATTTTATCTGCGTTTGTTACTAACTGTTGTCAAAGGACCAAAGTCATTTCGGTCTTTACGTACGGTTGATAATATTGTGCATGATACATTTAAATTAGCTTGTGTTGCAAGGGGGCTTTTAGAAGATGATGAAGAATGGATACAATGCTTGAAAGAAATTTGCGATTATGAAAACGGATACCAATTGAGGAGATTGTTTAGTGTTATTCTCACCCAGTGCTCTCCACTAAATCCATGTGCGTTATGGAATCAATTCTCAACGCATATATGTGATGATCTTGCACATAAGATTCGTACATTGTTTGCCATTTCTAACCCAACTGAGGCTCAAATTGAAGATTATGGTCTCCATCTTTTGAATCAAATGCTTCATGAATCAGGCAAATGTTTAATTGACTTCCCACCTATGCCACAACCCATCAAATTGGAGTGCGATGGTTGGTAATTGATTGATATTCGAACATCAACAACTGCAGAATGAGGCACAACAGGCAGATCCAGAAATTACTATTGATTGTCTCAACAATGGACAACGGAATGCTTATAACACAATCACTTCTTCAATTTTTCAAAATAAAGGAACTGTTTTCTTTCTTAATGGGGGTGCTGGAACAGGGAAAACATTTCTGTACAATATGATTGCATTAAAATGTCGTAGCCTTGGGCATATCGTTGTTACTGTGGCTTCATCTGGAATTGCATCATTGTTATTGGTAGGAGGTCGCACTGCACATTCAACATTTTCCATTCCGTTAGATGTCTTGGAAAATTCACTTTGTGGGTTTACCAAACAATCATTACAAGCTGAGTTGTTTAGAGAAACAAAACTTATAATTTGGGATGAAGTTCCTATGCAACATAGACATTGTGTTGAGGCGGTTGATCGTACATTAAGGGATATTCGTGATTGTGAAAAGCCATTTGGGGGTATTACTGTTGTTCTTGGTGGAGACTTTCGACAAATCTTACCAGTTATACCCAAAGGAATTCGTGAGCAAATTGTGAATGCTTCATTAAGACACTCTGTTCTATGGAAGCATATACATATCTTAACTTTGGATTTGAATATGCACTTGAATCATGGAGACCATGAAAATGCTATTTTCGCAAATTTCTTGATGGAGGTAACACTACTTTAACCTTTTTCTTTATTATATAGATTATTTTAAATTAATTAATTGTTTTTACACTCATTTTTTTTAATTGATTTCACTTTTTTTAGATTGGGACTAATCCTCAGGAAATCATCAACCTTCCATCAACAATACACAAATGTCAAGATTTGAATGAATTGCTCTCTACAGTTTACCCACAGTTGAATATGATAGAGACGTCGACCCCAACATTTTTAACTGAACGCACCATTCTATCTGCGGCGTACGATGATGTCGATGACATTAATACTACTGCATTGAATATCTTTCGGGAGATTATATACTTGTTTTGCGGAGATAAAATGTGAAGATAATGAAATTGATCCTACCATTACAAATAGATATCCTAATGAATATTTAAATTCATTGGATCCTCCCGGGCTACCAACTTTTAAGTTAGAGTTGAAAGTGGGTTGTCCAATAATATTGTTAAGAAATATTGCACCGAAAGATGGACTATGTAATGGTACAAGATTGATGGTTACTAGGTGCGACACTCGCATAATTGAAGCTCAAATTTTAACTGGAGAAAAGTTTGGCAATTTAGCATTCATACCAAGGATATCTTTGACACCATCTTCTTCAGAAATGCCTTTCCAAATGACAAGACGTCAATTTCCAGTCCGATTAGCATATGCCTTGACCATTAATAAATCTCAAGGACAATCTGTGAAATTTGTTGGGGTTGATTTGCGCATACCAGTGTTTAGCCATGGCCAATTATATGTGGCATTGTCCAGATGTACATCCTTTGATCGTATAAGTATCCTCCTCCCTAAAGATAGTTTGGATTCTACTACAAATATTGTTTATCCTGAAGTGTTGTTGTAGTGTTCCATGTTCATTAAATCATGTTTTATCAAAAGGTAACCATGTAGATTTATTTCTATTGATTATATATATATATATATATTTTTTAATAAAATTTCAATCTAATAATAATTGGAAATATGAATTTTTTAAGGATTGGATCAAAAAATTTATGGAGCTTAAAAGGAGAAATACAACTAGCTTGCTTCGATGGGGATGTAATAAGGTAATTTCAATCTCAAAGTATTTTGATATGTATATTTCCAACAAATATACCAATCTATATTTTTTTTTTGTTTCTACAAATTACCAGATTGTTGTGCATGTTCCTCATTGGGGATGCATACAAGTTGATACAAAGACTTTTTCGAAAGTAATGAGGAGGAAGTTTGGGCAAATACATGTTTGAAGACACATTATTGACACATCTTCTGTGAAGCATACGTATTCTGGAAAGCTCCGACCCACTTTTTTTAATAGAGTTTTAACTCACTCTTTTGGCGTATGACAATTTAATGTTTATTTTTCTTATGTAGTTAGAATTTGGTTGGCAGCAATAACACTAACTGATGTGCATTTTAATTTTAATTTCTTTTAAATTGCAGAGTATTGGCTGGTGTGCATTATTTGATATATATATATATTTTTTTATATTTGATTTGTTTGAAATTGTAAAGTGTAGTCTATTAAATAGATTTTTATAATTGCATTTTAATCTTAAATTTAAATAGTGTTGCGATTACAATTATATTATAATCCTAACATTATTTACACCGTGCCTTTAGGCACGGGCATACGCTAGTATATATATATTTTAAGAGCGATAGATGATAGAGATGGATCCGGACTCTCGGTGGCTCAGTGGCTCACTACGTGGGCCCTACTTTTCTTTTTTGGGAAACTTTCAAGTTAGTGGCACTTGTAGACAAATGTTGTCACATTTTTTTAAACACAATTATGTTATGATAAATTTATAAATATTAATATTTTAAATTTTTTTAATCAATTTATAATAATTTTTTAAGCTATCACTCATATGTATTTTTCTTATTATGTTGCCACTAAGGAAAATTTTAATATGTACATATTTAAAAAATACACTATAAACATTTTTAATTATAATAATTTTTTTTTTTAATTATGACTCATAAAATCTATAATTATGTCTTATATTATATTTAGATATGACAAATTTTTTTAATTATAACTTAAAAAATATAAAATTATATTATTTTATTATTTAATTATAAAATACATAGACATGTGTACCATAATATTTTCCTACCACTAATACATATCATAAAAAAATGTGCACACTCAAGTGGTATAATTTTAATGCAATTATATTAATTTTTATAAAAATTAATTCACAAAATATGTATAATTTACTTATAGGAAAATCATAGTTATAGGAAAATCATATTTTATTTTTTTACATTAAAAATATATATATATAGTGTGTTAGTTTCAAATTATTTAATCTTATCAAAAAAAGGGGTCAGTTAATATAATTATATTATATTTTTTTTAATCTAAAAAAATCAATATAATTTACCAAATATATATGTCAAATACAAGAAATTTTTTATTTTGTGATAGAATGTATATTTTTCTTAACCATGCTCTTTTTTTTTTTTTTTTTTTTTTTTTTTCCTCGCTCTCCAAACTCAAACAAAAAAAATAATTCTTCATTTCACCATCAATAATAATAGAGAGTTCTAATGATGTGATAAGGAGTACGGCGCGCATGTGATATAATGTGTATGTCTATTTTTTTTTTCTCTTGTCACATCATTGAAGCTCTCTTTAAAGTTCCAAAATTAAAACTTTCAATTTTTATTCTTTCACAATTATTATTACTGACATTACTAATAGCTCATGCAATGCAAACCATCACCAACTACCGTCACCATTATTAAGGGCATAAGGGTGTAAATTGGGCCCATGCTAGCCCATGTCGAGCCGTCCCCGGCTCTCGCTAAAATTTGGATCCGGTCTGACCGGTCCACGGGTCAGACAATTAGGCTCAGGCTCAGAGAGTATTCAAGCTTGGGCTCGAGTTTGGGCCGGGCCTGAACATTCTTTTAAAAATTTTTCTATCAAAATTTTATTTTTTTTATTAAAAATGACATTGGGCCTTGGACAAACCGGGGCCTCTAGTTAAGCTTTGAGTAAATCTTGAGCGAACAAATGGGTTGAGCTATGGCCTGAGCTAGGCTAGTCAAACCGAGTTTCAAAATAACAGTCCAGAATTCCAGACTAGACTCGGGCTCAGACCCGACCCCACCCCACCCCACCCCACCCCATAAGTTACAGGCCTTTTTACACCCCTATAAGGGTAAGCCATCACTCTCTAATCATTTATTTTATTCTCGTCTTCATCAAAAGCCAAATCAATTCACCCTCATTCCCATGCAAATGAAAATTATGTCTCAATTCAAGTTTAATTTATCCGATTAAGATTGACTAATCATATAAATAAATTATATTTAAAAATACTAATTAATTTTTAATCCAACAATCTAACCGACTTTTTAAGCATGAAAAAGTCAGAAGTTGGATTGACGGCAAAATAAATCATTCAGGTAACTTTTATGTAAAACTAGTTGCAATTTAATAATAGCATCAATTTGAAAGCAAATTTTGTTAGATTGCAATGTGAACCTCACACAAAGTTGTGGGAGCATTCATTGATTGTAGACGGGTTCAGTGATCCTTGAGGGTTCGTCTTGAACGGTTGGTACGTATATTTTTTACATAATTATTTAAGATTTAATTTCTGAGATTAGATTATAAGAATTTTTTTATTTTTTTATTTTTTGTGAATTTCCTAATTCTGGTATGAATGACTTACTTTTGACCAAATCAAAGAAGAAATTAATTGACGTGCAGATAAACTGACCCAAACACTCCTTATTGTTGAAAAAAAATAAAATAATAGATAGGTACAGTAAACAACAAATTTTGATGCATGTGTGTTCGCCTACCGAAGCACATAGCCAATCAGCTTTTAGGCCTCACTAGGCAAGTTGGGTTAAGTTTATCCCACTTCATTTAAATTTTTTTTTTTTAAAAAAAAAAAAATCAATTTATATAATTCAAAAATACACTTTAGATAGAAAATCTTATGACTCGACTATTTTATTTTTTGTGTTCAGAAGTTGATATAAAAAATATAATGTGAACAGAGAGGAAATTGTGTGATAATAAAAATTTATAAGAAAAATTGAAGATTCTCGCTTCTAAGTGGAGTGGTTATTTAATGGTTTTGGAGTATTGTTTTATGTAACAAAAAGTATCAAGTCTAATTCTTTAATTAATAAATTTCAAATTAGGACACTATATGAATTTATCCCAAAATGGCTTAATGATTTTTTTTTTTTTATTTGTGAAAATCAGTTGTTAATTGTTAGATTAGCATTAATCAAAATGGCCTAATGATTTTTTTTTTTAAATATGCGAAAGTCAATTGTTAGTTGTTAGATTAGCACTAATAGGAGTTAGTCTCCCCACTCTAGTAAAACACCAAGTACTTGTCTCTTAATTTAATTTTCCCTTACAAGAATTATGGTTAGGCCTAGTTGGCCCACCATCTCAATCTAACTCAATATTTTGAAGATTTGAAGCAAATATTCAACTCATACGTACGTTGAGATATTAAGCTTGTTTATTTTTTGAGTTAAGTTTGGAATGAGAAATTTTATCTTAGCCTCACCTATCCATTTAGTTTTAGATTTGCTTTTATTTTTCCTTTTCTTCACAAATTTTTACTTAAATTTAAAATTTAAATACATCATTAAGAAATAATTATTTATATCTCATTTATTTAAAAATAAATTTTAAATTTTTTCTTTAAGGTTCATATGATTGAATTCTAAATACATGCTAAAAGACAAATTTTACAGTTATTTATAATAAAAAAAAAAAAAATAGTGGGATTAACAATTTTCCATTTATTTGATCAATTTTTTTTTCCTTCAAAAAGATTTTACTATTCGTGACTTGCATGCATTTTTTATGGTTCTATATTTATGAGCACTGAATTAATTTACTTAATTATTAACTCACAAAAATAACAAGAACAGTCAGGATGGCCGAGTGGTCTAAGGCGCCAGACTCAAGTTCTGGTCTTCGTAAGAAGGCGTGGGTTCAAATCCCACTTCTGACATTTAATATTTTTTTTTCCTGCATTTATTTATTTATTTAACTTTTTCTGCAGATTTTTTTTTTTTAGCTGCGGATTTTTTTTTTAAATTTAAATTTTTTTTTACTTACTTTTTTTATATTTTACTTTATTTCTTTTGTTTTAGCTGCAGAGATTATTTTTAATTTTTGCTGCAGATTATTAACCTTGGTAGCTATGGTTTTTAGATAGTATATTTTTCACACTCTTATGCTCCATTTATTTTAGTAGAAAACATTTTATGTGCAATTTTTTTTGGATAAAATGTTTTCCTATATTTTGTTGCGTCTTTGAAGCTATTATATTAATGATTGTATTAGTGGTGGTGACAGTGATAGCATGATAGCAGTGATAAGATTTTAATTCGAAAAATGTTTTTCTTCCTTTGACAGTAGAAAATATTTTTAGCACAAGTATGTTTATTTTCCATTGACTATGGAAAACATTTTTCGTTGATTTTTTATTTTTATTATACCAATGCTAAAAAATGCGAAAAACATTAATCAAAAATATTTTTGTTAACCCATTGAAAAAAAAAAGGATTTTTATTGATAAATTCATCTTAGAGTTGTTATAACCCATTAAGTCCACAAAAGAATATTATAACCTGATTAGTCCCATATACTTTTCTTTTTATTCCATAAAGTCCATTTTTCTAATTTTATATTTTTATCTAGACTATTATGCCGTTATATATATATACTGTGTTAATACATAATACGTTCCTTGTGATTTCGTGGATTCAGTTTTGGCAATTTCTATCATTCTAATTCAAATGGATACGTTTCTATCTTGCATGCTCATTCTGAGGCTTTGATGTGCTAGGGTTTCATTGTTGCTGCTGTAGTCTGGTTTAGTGATTTTCAAGTGAAGACGACGAATTTGAAAGTGTTCGATTATCAGATTTTCTGGAGTATAACTACTTCAAAGCAGTTGTTTTCGAGTTTTTGGACGATTGTAGGATTACATGATTAAGGTTAGTATCATTTTGGTTATGAATACATGTTCACTTTATGTTTTGATTTGTATGATGGATCAGATGCTCTGTTTTTTGATTGATATGGATTGGATGCTCTGTTTTTTCAATTATATACATCATACGTGATATAATTCAGAGTATATGGATCAATGTGAATGTTTACTTCTTGGTCCTATGGAGGGGAGGTCATCAGATTAGTGATAAATGTAGATCTTCTATAATTCAGAGTATGTGGAACAATGTGAATGTTTACATCATGTTAGTATTATGTGAAGAATGTAGATGTTTGCATTTTACTTTGATGTTTGCTTAATGAGACTCTGTATGAGTGATATAATTCAGAGTATATAGATCAATGTGAATGTTTACATCGTGGTTCTGTGGAGGGGAGGTCATCAGAATAGTGATGAATGTGGATCGTCTATAATTCAGAGTATGTGGAACAATGTGAATGTTTACATCGTGTTAGTATTACGTGAAGAATGTGGATGCTTGCATTTTACTTTGATGTTTGCTTAATGAGACTTTGTGTGGGTGATATAATTCAGAGTATATATGTCAATGTAAATGTTTACATCGTGTTAATATTAATGAAAGAATATGGATGTTCTCACTTTACTTTGATATTTGCTTAATGAGGCTCTGTGTGGGTGCTATAATTCAGAGTATATATGTCAATGTAAATGTTTACATCGTGTTAATATTAATGAAAGAATATGGATGTTCTCACTTTACTTTGATGTTTGCTTAATGTGCCTGTTTGGCATAGCTTATAATCAGCTTATTTCAGCTTTTAGCTTAATTTAAGCTATTTTGATGTGTTTGGTTTAGCTTATAACTTATAGCTTATAACTTTTTGGAAGTCAGAAATCAGCTTATTCTTTGAGTGGGGCAGGAAATGCTTTAAGAATAAGCTGGAAATCAGCTTAAGCTGAAAGTTATAAGCTATAAGCTGTTTAGACATAAGCTATAAGCAGTTTCCCACAGCTCTACCAAACAGCACTAATGACACTCTGTGTGGGTGATATAATTCAGAAGATATGTATCAATGTGAATATTCACATCTTGTTAATGTGAATTATGGATTTAACATTTGAACTATACACATAGTCATCTAATTTTTGCACAATGTGAACTTTCATATCGGTTTGGATTATTGTTGATTGTTGTATTGTTGATGGATACCTTTATGATGTTGGTGTGTACATATGGTTGCAGTACAACTGTAATAAATGTTGCCCGCGCATTGTGTTATTCGCGTTTGGTGGACTGTTTGTGTGAAAAATGGAGGGAGTTGTCTGCTGATTCTATTTCATTGTTCTGTCAGTTACCTGGGATTAACAGGTGTGATTTGGACAACGAGGAAGAATTTCAGAACATGTTACTGCTTGCTAAACCAATGGGGGTACAACATGTAGAAGTTGTGGTTAAGGTGAAAAGTGATATTGGTCAGTCAAGTAGCTTGGGATCGCTGCGTGTGGGGATTGAGGAAGATATTGATGCACTACGAAAATTTTGCCACCATAAGGAGAAGGTGTTGTTGTCAGCCCATTGGGCAAATGGTATTACGCATGTAGGACAACAGTTTGTTGGAGGTGCACAAGAATTTCGTGACGTTTTATGTAAGTATGCCATCCAATATGGGTTTCAGTTTACGTATGTCAAGAACCAGACAACAAGAGTTACTGCTATGTGTGCGATACGTGAGGAGAGAGATTGCTTGTGGGCTATACATTGTAGAGCACAACAAGCAAATGGTTTTTTCTACATCAAGAGGTTTAGTGATGTGCATAGTTGTGGTACAGATGTCCAAACATTGAAGAATCCGCGAGTGAGTTCGGATTTGGTGTCGAGTACCATATCTGAAATTGTGAGGGACAAGCCGTTGACTCGGCCGTGTGAGGTGGTGACTATTTTGAAGAGGGATTATGGGCTAGATGTGAGTTACCATGTCGTATGGTTGGGTGTGGAGAAAGCAAAGGCTGGTATTCATGGAGATCACTCATTATCGTTTGACCAGCCGCGGTGGTATTCGGATGTTGTGATGCGGTACAATCCGGGGAGTTATGTCAATATTGACTATGATGCGAGTAGTCAACAGTTTTGTCGTTTCTTTGTGTCATTCGCTACGTGTATTTCTAAGTTCAATTCTTGTCGGCCTTTATTATTCCTGGATGGAACATTCCTCAAAGGAAAATACAAAGGTCAGCTACTTGCGGCAATGACGAAAGACGGAAACAATGGTTAGTATTTTTTTTAGCTGTCTATTCATGTCAATATTCATTCTGAGCAGCATAGTCTGGACAAATGAGTGATTGAGAAATTATAAGTAATGTGAACATTGACATTAGTATGCACTGATATGAATGTTCACATCTGTGTCTGCTAATGACAATAATGTGAACATTCACATTATTATACACTGATGTGAATGTTCACATCAGTGTATACGAATGTCAGTTGATCCATTAATGAACAGTACTGTGAATGTTCACATTATCAATGACTCAACAATCAACAATGAATTATTAATGGTCGTTAATGTGAATGTTCACATCGTTGATGTTTACGAACCCGAATCCAAAAATAACAATAGTAATAGGACAATGTAGATATAAACATTCACATGACCTGTTTCGTTTATACTGTTTTCTATTCACTTCGGAATATTGTGAACAGTTGTGTATTGGTGTTGTGTTGTAGGTCTGTTTCCTGTTGCATTTGCGATGATTAATTCAGAGACCACGGCCAATTGGTTGTGGTTCTTGCATGAACTTGGGAAGGTTGTTGATGATAAGCATCAGATTACTTTTATTTCGGATCGTAATCTTGGTCTGTTAGAAGTTATGCCAAAGGTGTTCCCATTGGCTTATCACGATTATTGCTTACAACACTTGAAGAGCAATTTAAGAGACCGGATGAAAGGAATTAATAATGGATTCAGGGATCACCTAGTAAGTAGTTTGGGTGACTGTGCCTACGAGCCAACTGTGGTAGGGTTCCATGAAAAGCTTGCAAAATTAAAAGAGAATGGTAAACAACGAGCTCATAATTTTTCAAGGACTTGGCACCTGAGCACTGGGAAAATTCATACTTCAGGTAATAATAGTTTCCTAAGGTGTTCCATTTGTCAAGTTTAGAATGGTAGCGATGTGAATTTTCAGTTTAGAATGGTAACAATCTTCCAATTGTGTTTCATGTTCAATGTAAATGATGTGAATGTTCACATCTGCTAATGATGATTGATGTGAATGATGTAAATGTTCACATCTGTTAATTTGTCAAACAGTCATGCAATGTATTATAGATTTGAATGTTGACACCTGTCATATTTTGTTGTTGTTAACATTCACATCTGTCTATCATTTAAGTTGACAACATAATAAGCATATAATATTCACTGCGAATGATGTTAATGTTCACATCTGTCAACGTGAATGTTCAGACATGTTAAATTCCGTATTGTACAATGTTTGTGATATTATACAGGGGCATGCGTTATGGGCAGATGACATCCAATGCGGCGGACTCATTTAATAACTGGATTAAAGAAGCACGTAATCTTCTTATCACTCAAATGGTAGACACAATTCGTACTTAGTTGATGCGGCAAATGTCTGCACAGCGTGACCAAGCAAACAAATGGAATTAGCTTATTTGTCCTACATTCGAAACAAGGCTTATTGATTCGTTCAATGACAGCAAGTCTTGGCAAGTTAGCAAAGCCAATGAGGATGTGTTTGAAGTTCATTCGATACCATCTGTTACAGTTGATGTTGCGAGGCGTACATATTCTTGCTTCAAATGGCAAATCAACGGATTCCCATGTGACCATGCTGTTGTTGCCATTCAGAAGAGCCGCTACAATCTCAATGATTGTGTGGAACATTACTTTCATGTAGAGACATATCGTGCAGCCTATTCAGGTGCTATATTCCCTATACCATCGGTGGAGAAGCCGCCTTTTGATCCCACGGACTTCACTATATACCCGCCAATTGTAAAAAGACTACCCAGAAGGCCGAAAAAGAATAGGATCCCATCAAGGGGTGAGAAACTGAACCAAATAAGGTGCGAGAGATGTGATAAGTTGAGGAGCCATAATCGGAAATCATGCACGGAGCCGATATAGGATGTACATTTTTCATTTCAACATTGTGTTTTACATTGGATTCTCATATTCATTTTTGAAATAAGATTGTGTTGTGTTGGCAAACATTGTGTTGCAATAAGATTACGTTGCGTTGGCAAACATAATAATGTATTAGTATTTGATTTGTGTTTTATTTTTAATTTTTTAAGGTACCAATCTGACATTTATGTTATTGTGTTTTGGATGAATGCATGATGTTAACATTCACACTTGTGTAATATAATCACATTATGTGAATAATTGCACATGGGTTGAACTTTTAAACATTTATGTGGTGTGAATGTTCACATTCTTGTTACTGTTAACAGCATCAAAGTATGACATGAACGTTTATATCAATGTAACCATTCACATCATCAACTCATAAGATGTGTATATTCATGACATTGTTGCTGCAATTCAAATAATCAGAAGTTATGATGTGAATATTCACATCATCAAATTATTAGATGTGAATATTGACTTGTGTTAAGAAATATCATATTCACACCTGTCATATTGTGTTACATGAACACTTTAAGCAATATTCACATCCATGCAGTATGGTTTAAAACATAAGAAAGTGTATGATTATTCTGTGATGTGAGCATTCACATCATGTCATGTGTCAAAAAAAATAAAATACAATCTCAATATGCATGACCAACGCAAAATAGGCCTGAAAATGCGTATACTTATATTGACTGAAAAATATCTGTACAAGCAGTGATATAGACTTGATTTACAATTAAGCTAGTCTGCTCTAATATGTGAAATCTATTGACACTAAATTATCTTAAATGTGGATATCAGATTTGGGTAACAGTAATAGGTGGACACCCCCCACCTATAGGTTTTCACATTGCACTGTCTTTCTGTGGTTCAGAAAAAAGGTGTACTAATGAGTCTCTTATTTGACACAATTCTAAGCGATCTAGGCTGGCAACAATGTCTTCACGGTATACATGCACCCTCATGATGTAACAAACTGCAGGCCCGCAACCTTGAAAATGCAAATTTCTTGTTAGATTTTGAAATTTAGGTTGGTAATGGTTGTGAAACATATGTACAAATCGATTTTAGGCTTACGAATCTGATGCTTGCTGAGAATAGATGTCTACTGATATGATTGGTTGCAAAGTATTTTGGCTTGATAATTTGGTCCATAATGGTGATGATGGTCTAATGTTGTGTACCAAAGCCTCGATGTAGTCCCTCTGCCAACAACGAAATTTCATATTAGGCATCAACCAACATCGTGCATACGTCCAAGTTCAAATATTACACATCATGACAAGTATTATATGTGTCAGCCACTTACCACTATTTGTGCTTTGTCAATATATGGGTCATGTATGCCTTCTCTTGGGTGCATCGAGTTATAATGCCTCCATACATTCTCTTTCACGTCGTACACAACAATTGTCCAGTGGAAGTTGCCGTGTATTGGGAAGATTAAGAATCTCTAGCCTTGATACTCCTTGATATGTACATCAATCAGTTTATTTCTCTTGTGAGGGGGGCACTCTTGCATGATTTTCTGCACACAAAGGGCATACAATGATGTACCAAGTATTTATATCAATGTTCGATGTGAATGATGTGAATGTTCACATCTGCTAATGGTAAGTGATGTGAATGATGTGAATGTTCACATCTGTTAATGATTAGTGATGTGAATGATGTGAATGTTTACATCTATTAATTTGTAAAACAGTCATGCAATGTATTACATATGTGAATGTTCACACCTGTTACATTATGTTGTTGTTAACATTCACATTTGTGTATCATTTAAGTTAACAACATAATAAGCATATAATGTTCACTGCGAATGATGTTAATGTTCACATCTGTCAATGTGAATATTCTCATCTGTCATTTTATATTGTTGTTAACATTCACATCTACCTATCATTTAAGTTAACAATATAAGCATATAATGCTGAGATGAACATTCATATCTATTGAAACATAAACAAACCAAAAGTCTAGTGGTTACGAAACATGTGCTTGTAAAGATAAATGCTGAATCCTTAATCCTTCAAACTTGGGTTGACTAGCCCTTGTAGTTCAAGTAGAATTTCACCATATGCATCTATCACCTGTAGAAATAGAAGGGTGGCAGTACATTATTTGTAGTGTCTTTACAGTGTGTGTGTGTGTGTGTGTTTTGTACACATTTACATTTGCCATACGTTATTGGTTATTGATTTTTCCTTGATGATGTGTATGATATCATCAAAATACACATCTTTAGTCTTTGAGTCCCTTCGCCACACTAGCAACCTGTGCATTGTGATTACAAAAAACATTAATGTCAACATTGCACATTTATGAAATGATCTAATTTATTAAGTATGTATGTGAACTGAACATGAATAAAAAAAAAAATTCAGTTGGGGATATGTAAGATCACTTGCTCATCACCGCCATTCTTGTGCAAATTTTGGACCTTCTGCTTGTTGAGTTTGCTCATGTTGGCCCAAACCTTCAGTTTGTTATTCAAGGTTAACTTCTTGTACTTTGTTGGCTGCTTTTTTTGTAGATGCTTGTGTAAATCTTGTGCAATTTGGATTGCATGGGATTGCTCTTCGGCTCCCTCTTTTTTTTTTTTGACCAGGCAAGTTCGGGTATTCAAATTCATCCAATGGGTACTCTTTCCTTACCTTCTGCTTTATGCGCTTTACCCTCGATGGTGGGCTGATAATGTGTTTCAATGCTGCAGTAGGATGCTTCTTAAGGCTGTCGTGAGCCTTTTGTGCTTCAACTTGAGTGATAATGTGGATGGACTGATCGTCAAAAAGGTCTTGAAGAATTATTTTTTCACATTCCAAGTTGATGACCAACTTTGTCAGCTGCTGAATTTCTGTATCTTTCCACTCCATGCAATTCTTCATGTCTATGTCCATATTGGATGGGCCTAATTGGTCAAATAGTTTGGCTTCAAGGGCAGCAATCACCCTTGCCCTCAACTCCCATGATTCTTCAAACTGTTTGTATTTCGCTTCCCATTGTCGTACAAGACCCCAAGCTTTTTGGTTTTCTTTTATAAGTACATCCACAATGTCCGGCTTAGTTGATTGTGCTATGATGATACCTCTCTCAGCATTGGGGGTGTTAAAGTTGGGGTTGATGTCATGTCCAACATCATTCAGGTCCATTGCATCGACAAAAAATCCATCCCCGTCGTCACTGCGTTGACTGTCTTTGCTTTCATGATCATTGCTTTCATCTTTCTTTGTTGGTGCACTTGACAAAATCTCAGGTTTGGGCTCCACATTCAATTTTATATGATGGTACATCTTCGCTTCAGTTGGGGATGCCATTAGCTCGCCGTCATATACCTGCAGTTTGAGACATAATGTTAGTTAGATAGTTCCTTGTCTCACTATGTGAATGGGCACAATATTTTTGGTTGTACTTGTACCTCATTTAAACCAAGCTTAGCCAAAGATATAGACTTCATGTTGCTATGTAAGGCTGTGATGTCCCACTTTACACATCGGGGAATGGCATTGGGGTTGCGGGGTTGTAAGATTATTGTATGCTCACACAGCCAGTACTGAAACAAATAACAAATATCAATAATGTGAATGTTCACATCAATTAACACTGATATGAATGTGTACACCATGGGTAGTAATGTGAATGTTCACATCAATTAACACTGATGTGAATGTTTACACCAGTGGGTAATAATGTGTATTTATACATTACTGAACAGTAATGTGAATGTTTACATCACTGATGTCAACTTCCACACCATTGCCTAGTAATGTAAATGTTCACATAGTAATGTCAATGTTTCAAATTTGTTTTGGTGCTACCACCACATCAATCTACACTGATGTGAATGTTTACACCAGTGTCTACTAATGTGTGTTTGTACATTACTGAATAGTGACTTGAATGTTTACATCACTGATGTCAACTTCCACATCATTGCCTAGTAATGTGAACATTCACATCAGTGATGTGAATGTCCAATTCTAGATGGGCCTTCAATTATAATGCTTTTGGGCCTATGCGGTCTTTGGGCTTCGTCCCTTATATTTTCTGCAACCCATTCTTTGTATAAGCTCTTTGGGGACGATCCATCTTTGTAATACGTAAATGGATGAACATACGGCAATGACGGATTAAATGAAATCCGATCATAATTGGATGACAACTTGTCATAATTGAGCCAGAAACATTTGGGATCGCCGTTTCTTACCAGTGCCAGTGCTTCGTCCTTGGTGGTGGCAGCAAGTGCGTCACGATATATATTTTCTTTATTATTCTGGTTAGTGCAGCGGCCCCCCTCACGGAATTCGCCTCATTCCGTATAGTCTCCGTGTTTGGAGATATATTCCAGCACATTCTGATGATTGAAAGCCCCTTGAACATTGGGATGGAAATGGCGATTAGATCGATCGTGAGTAACGTCGAAGAACCGTTCATTTTGCGTCTGGGCCTATTTTAATTGTTCCTGTTAAACATTAAATGGGCCTCATTATTGTAATTGCTCCTTTGGTCTGGTCACCAATTACAGCCCATTTACCTAGCTTAAACTTGCTCAGAAAACTAATTTATTGGGACAATATAAATTGAAGAAATCTGCAATATTATTTAATCATAAAAATTTACATAAATATTGTCCCATCGCCAATCGTTTACATAATATGAAATCTCGTCGAGTACAACGGTCAGTGCGAGACAATAATTTACAGGGCTAATAATTCCAAAGCTGGATAATGTCTTCGTCATCCTGCGTGCAATAAGCTGGGAAAATACAGTCTCCGACAGGCTTCTGCGACCACTGGATGTCAGCCATGTATACATCGTCGCTGTAAAACCTCCTAAAAATCTGGATGTTCTTATCCCCAATGTAAAACCTCCCACTAGATGGCTTGAATGTCTGCACTATACGTACAATGACATCATCATATTTCATGCAGTGGTTGAGGTTGACTTCATTACTGATCAAGCAATCAAATAATGGCCAAAACGGTGTTTTTCTAAGGCACTTCAATTGGCTACTTGTAAATTTTGTATCCTTTAACAGTATGACCAATCCAGTTATATTTGACCGGTAGTTAACTTTTTTCATGTTCACTTCTTCAGGAACAACTGTTTAATCAGGTTTGGCTTTGGCACGGGATTCCCCTCTCTTTCGCTTGCCATCAACTCTATGGGGAAGACCTAGGTGTTCAAATAAGAACATATAATTGGTTGAAAAACAGAGGATGGAACCAAAAGCACCAAACAACATTCAACAATCAACAGTGATATTAATATGAACATTCACATCATTGTATACTAATGTGAATGTTCACATCAGTGTATACTAATGTTAGTTTACCCAGTATAGTAATGTAAATGTTCACATCATCTATGTTTGCAAAATCAATTCCAAAAACAACAACAATTATAGGGCAATGTAAATGTTTACATGGGTGATCCCATTATGTTATAACTGGCTAAAAATCAAAGGGTGGAACCAACAGCGCCAAACAACACTCAACAACACAAACAAGTCTGACATTGATGTCACAATGTGAATATTTACATCATATTCCATCACATTGTTGAGTGAAGATTGGGGGCTCTATGGACATCAACAATCAACAATATCAATAGTGACAGTAATGTGAACATTCACATCATTGTCTACTAATGTAAGTTTACCCAGTAATGAACACTAATGTGAATGTTCACATCATCTATGTTTACAAAAATCAATTTCGAAAACAACAACAGTTACAGGGCAATGTAAATGTTTACATAGGTGATCACATTATGTTATAATTTATTAAAAATCAAAGGGTGGAACCAACAGCACCAACTAACACCCAACAACAAAAACAAGTCTGACATTGATGTCACAATGTGAATATTTACATCTTATTTCATCACATTATTGAGTGAAGTTTGGGGGTTCTATAGACATTAACAATCAACAATATCAACAGTGACAGTAATGTGAACATTCACATCATTATACACTGATGTGAATGTTCACATCAGTGTCTACTACTGTAAGTTTACCCAGTAATGAACACTAATGTGAATGTTCACATCATCTATGTTTACAAAAATCAATTCTGAAAACAACAACAATTACAGGGCAATGTAAATATTTACATGGGTGATCACATTATGTTATAATTTGCTAAAAATCAAAAGGTGGAACCAACAACACCAACAGCACCAACAACACCCAACAACAGAAACAAGTCTGACATTGATGTCACAATGTGAATATTTACATCATATTCCATCACATTGTTGAGTGAAGTTTGGGGGTTCTATGGACATCAACAATCAACAATATCAACAGTGATAGTAATGTGAACATTCACATCATTATACACTGATATGAATGCCCACATTAGTGTCTACTACTGTAAGTTTACCCAGTAATGAATACTAATGTGAATGTTCACATCATCTATGTTTACAAAATCAATTTCGAAAACATCTATGTTTAGAAATTCAAATCCGAAAACAACAATAATTATAGGGCAATGTAAATGTATACATCGGTGATCACATTATGATTGAAAAGTAGAAGGTGGATGGTATTGCTTACTTTTGTTCCTTATGGTGGGTGGGTATGGACCACACTCAGTGGATGAAATAAACTCAATCCAACGACAGGAATTTTCGAACGACGAAGCACCCTCCTTCCAATGTGAACCTTCGCAATGGTGAGATGAAGAGGAATCTGGGGTCGATGGTGGACGGTGGACGACGACGACGTTGGTAAGGCGATGTGAATCTAGGGTTACTAGAGGTGATGTAATCTGGTTTCGTGGATTCAGTTTTTGTTTTGAAAATTTTGTGGATTGAATAGTTGGAATGGGAATGGGTTTTGCATAATCGATTACACACGGGAGAGGCGGAGGAGGGTTATTTCGTCCTTTTACAAGTATGCTACATTTGTAGACGGGTTGCTTCCTAACTAGCAGGGTTGGCATGATTGTGTTACTTTGTTGGCTACATGGGGATCTCTACTACAGTTTGGATTTGTGTAATGCTTGTATTAGATTGTGGGCATGTGATCTTCAGCTATTGAGCCTTAGAGACGGATTTTCGTTGGCAGCCGTGCACGTGCTATGGCAATATCACTGGTTCGCATCAAGGGGCCTATGTTTCGACCGTTCGTGGTGGCATTTGCAACTTGTGCTTGTCAGTGGTTTTGCATCTTTAGACGCATGGTTGTTGACTTCTTAGAGGGTTTGTTCGGAAAATTTTCAAGACAAAATTTGAGATCTTGACTCCCGTGTGCAGAGGCACCGAGTGTACATGCTTGCTAGAGAGCGGGGTGATGGATGAAATCACCGTTGTTGGAAGACAATCATGTAGCGGGATTGTAAAGTCAAGATATAATTTGGTGCCAAGATCAGCGCACCGTTTTGAGCATCATTGTTGGAATGGCTAGCTTTGTGAGTGGTAGGAGCGGTGAGCCTTTGAAAGGCGAAATCTTTGAGCTTGATTGAGATAGCTGACTTGAGTGAAGGCAGTAGCCGAAGTACTGGGAAACATGAGTTAAATTCTAGCCAGAAGATATAAGTTCAGCCAGAGGGCTTGCTTGAGGGCACGAGCATGATCTTCAGCCAGTAGGCTACATTTTTCCAAAGGGCACGAGTTGAGCAAAGCCAGTGGGCTTTATTTCAGCCAGAAGGCTACATTTCTAAAAGCAGCATTGAAGTTTTAAGTTATAAATGTATCTTCAGCCGGTGGGCTACACTTTGTTAAAAAGAGCGAGTTGAGCAAAGCCGGTGGGCTTCAATTCAGCCTGAGGGCTACACTTCTACAAGAGCATTGAAGTTTTGGGTTATAAGTAAATATCCATCCAGAAGGCTACCCATTGCCAGAGGGCACGAGTTTGAGTTAAGCCAGAGGGCTTCATTTTGCTAGAGAGCATGAGAAAATTTGAGTTTGCAAAGTATGCATTAGACAGAGGCCTACAATTTGCTAGAGGGCTTCAGCTAAAGTGTTTTAAAGTTTGAGTTTGCTAGAGAGTAACAGCCAAAGGGCTTCAGAGATTGAGCTTGCCAGAGAGCAACAGCCAAGAGGGCTTCAGAGATTGGGGCTTGCCAGCGGGCATCAGCTAGAAAGCTTCAGAGGCATGAGCTTGTTAATGAACAACAGCCAGAGGGCTTTTATTTCGCCAGAGGGCACAGTACAGAGATACTTGAGTCTATTGAAGATATCAGTCAGAGGGCTTTGGTCTTGCCAGAGGGCATTGTTTAATCATTTTGAGGAGCAACTATTGATTTGCATTGAGTCGATGAGGGCGCCAATAACTCGAGTGGAGGAGGAAGTCGCGATGCGATGACCCATTACGAGTTAGCTCAGAGGAGCATTGGGAGTATGAGGGATTATTAGAGAAACATCGTCTAGAGGAGTCATCTCAGAGGAGCTTGAGTTAGCTCAGAGGAGCTTGAGTTTGTTCAGAGGAGCATTGGCAGAAAGGCCATTCGAGAAGAGGGCTTGGCAATTCAAGAGTATTGGCAAAGGGCAGAGTTTAGAGACGCTCAGAGGAGCTTGGCAGAGGCCATTTTCAGAGAGGGCATTTCAGAAAAGTTGCCAACAAAGGGTGTAACAAGTGGAGTGCATTTCAGCTGGATTTGAGTAAAGAACAATGAGGGGAGCTTGGCTAAAAGAGTTAGACGTTGAAGGTAGGCCATCAACGCAGAGGTGTTGGACTCATCAGAGGAGTCGGTACACGCACTGCAGCATCAGCTTTGTGCTACATCAACGAGGACATTGATGGTTGGAGTGGAGGAGAGTGTCACGGGTTGCCTTGCAAGGCTAACTCCGTGACGTTTCGCTCGCGGTGGTGTGGCCATTTGAGTGCTCAAGAGTGACCGTTGGAAATGCCCCAACGTGGCCTAACATTGGCCCCAAGTAGCCCAAGGCATGTAGGCCACTAATAGCCAGCAAACGGCAAAGCCGCAGCCCATGCCAATAGCCAACCAACGCTGCCAGTAGCAGCAGCAGCCAACAGTAGCAGCCAACAGCGCAGAATTTTGGCGCATTGTTTCAGCATTCAAACGAAGGAGTTTCGGGCTGAAATTTTTACTGGAAAGAGATCTTAGGGGAAGTGTTTTCCAGACCAAGTTTCGTGATTTTTCTCAATTTGTGGAATTTATGAAAAATCATTATGACTTCTCGGACATATATGATGTTTCCTCCTGCGAAAGGGCAAATTGCTTAACAAGAATATATAAGGGGGCAAGGTTTGCTACCTACCTACCTACCTCCCTGCCCAAACTGGGCTTCAAGTAAGCAACCTTGGGGCAACTCAAGGGTGGGCTTTAGGCATCCAGAGGGGTGTCTAGAGTCTCCACGTGGGTTTGGGAGCCCCGTGGACGGTGCAATAATGCAGGCACTGCGCGCACCCTCCCGAGGGGGAGGTTCACTACGTTGCTTCCATTATGCCACGAAATATGGCATCTTTGGGACTTGTTTTGGACCGAATGGCCTATCGAGGCACCACTAAAGGCCTCGTGTGCCAACTCAAGTGCTTGGTTTGGGTTCAACCTTGCACGAGGGGATCCCATGGCTTGAGCTAAGCAGTTGGAAGGCGACACCGCATATGTGGGTTATCAAATGAAGGCATCAAGCTATGTATTGACTAAGTCCATTGAGGGACTACATTATGCTACAAGCAAGCTACGGATTGAGATGTTGCCTTACTCATCCTACACGTTGGTGCAACGCTAAGGTGCGCAATAGCCTTAGGTGGAATCTAACAAACGTGTTGGTACAAGGACTACGCCGTGAGCAAGAGATTGACCCTCAGTGGCTTGTGGGCTTTGCATGACCGTTTGGCCATCCAATATGCATCTATTGAGGTATGCTTGACCCTACGTCACTTTGAGATACTATTAAAGACCCAACGTGCAATGTTGGCTTGTCGGCTAAGTCGAGGGCCTTCGCTAACACATCATTGTGTGGCTAGGCACCTTGGTGACGTAAATCTAAGTTGGGCGAGCACCTTGCTGAGGTAAGCTTGGGGCTATGAAGCGACTTATGCCGTGCTTGGTGCACTTGAGGCGTCAGGCCTACTTGTGGCATCCGAGTGAAGACAGAGCTTCCTTGTGAAGTTATTTTGCTTGACAAAGCATTGGGCCCTAATGTTCAAACGGGTGAGGCCATTAACACTCGATTTGTCAATAAGAATCTTGCTAGATCTCAATTATGAAATTTCTGTTCACTTCAGAAGTTCATCATACTAGCAACGACTAGCATGAAAGATAAAGTTTAATGCACTAATATAATAATGAACATCAGATAATAAATAAATTCGATCAGCCTCCAATCTTAAAATTGGTTGATTTGGCAACACAAAGAAAGCAAATATTATGCTAGAAACTTGTGATAAGACAGGAGAGTTGTACCTTTTTATTTTCCTTTTGGAAGATTTCCAAGGCAATAGACACCAAAAGATAAAAATGACCTTTATTACTTGAAAGACAGACCACAATATTACACAAGATTCACTAAACATAAGAATTTTCATTTTCACCCAAGTTAAACATTCACCAAAATAGTTTTTTTTTTTTTTTTTTTTAACAAAAAGAAAAAAAAATGTCCTACTCATCAAAAAAATAATACAATAGACAGTATCACAATGACAATACCAATATGCAAGATCTCCTTTGTTATAATTACTTGCACAAAAAATTTATTGTTGTGATTTCAATCATAAATCCAAATACACCCACAATATGCATTTTATGAGACAAAAACAAGAATGTTAATCGGATGCAACTCTTCCCCTCCTTGCTAAGTAACCAAGCCTTGAAAAAAACCTCACAAAAAAAGAGAAAAGAGAGAGACTCGGTCCACAAGATTCCTGTTAAAATGGGATCTGCTAATACAAGCATATACACGTGCGTTTACATCTTGCTGCCCGAAAACACATCCTTCTAATGCATATCAGATGTCACACCTGAATCTACCAAAACGAGCGAGATTCGTTTACAAATGGTAGTTCATTCCCACTTCAATCAAGCTAATGTGAGGAATAGTCAAGGTCACAGCCGATGCCCGGCAGTTCTTCCGTAAGAATGAGTACAGATTGAACACAAGCTGCTTCAAGAATGACGAATTCCTTCTCGCCTTTATATGCGAATGGCTGACTATATATGCTACCCCAGCACGCTTAGCTTGCAAAAGTTCACAAAGCTCTTCATTAACATGCGGATACATATGATCATCCGTATACGGCAAATTAAACTGCAATCGGCGTCTGTGGATCAAATGGGGCGATTCATGCTCATACATTGCCTGCAATTTCTGTAGTGTGGCGGACTTGCCATTGGGTATAGTGGTGGCAGTGCTTGAACTTCTGGTTTCTTCGGATGTAATGCGATCTGACGTTACCAATCTCGTCCCGAATTTCTCTGACGTCCTCACGACCGCCATCCAACCATCCGCTGACCCTTCAATCGCTGCGGAACCTTCAGCTTCCATTTTGATGAATTCTGCTATGCACATCACGAGATGGTTTTCGAAATCTTCATCATCCTTGTGGACGTCTAGGTATCCATACCGGACGATGCAACGGTACAAACGATAATCTTTGGGGCCGATTCGACCAATGAGGTACCGCTCTTTATGGGGTACATAAGGAACGAGAACAGATTTGACGCAGACAAAGATGATCACTTGGTGAATAGCCGGCAAGTTGGTCATAAAATGGGAGAATGTGGCTGGGATTCCAGTTACTAGTTCTGTGTAGATAAGGCCAATTCCTGGAACCCTAATGATCCCAAGACTTGGACCTAATGTAAGGATCCATTTCATGGACACCTTGCTTTGCATGTCGAATAAATGCTTCCTCCGGGTGCCGTAGTGCCACACGTACATGATTATGAGGAAGACTGAAGATAGCACAAGAGGAACCCACCCGCCTCGATGAAGTTTCATACAAGAAGATGAGAGATAGATGGCCTCGGCAAACCCGAAGAGTAGGAGGAATGAAAGGGAAAGTATGAAACTCTTTTGCCACACAAAGTTGATCACCAATGACATCAAACATGTTGTGACAAATGCTTCAGCTATGCATGCAATACCTGAAAGTAAGATAACAGCAAAAACAATAGCTTTCAATACGAAAGGATGAGATCTAGATTGAGTATAAACATTTCACAAAATAATAACTAAGCTCAGGGCCAGAGGTGGAAGGGAGACTGGAGAGAGGGGAGAGTGAAAACTTGTTTTGAAAACAAGTGAACACATTTTTTCTTAGTATCAAAAATTTTTAAATTTTTTTGAATTAATTCCACTTTTTTTAAAACAAAAACAATATATGAAACAAATTTTCTTTTCTAGTTCCCCAAAACAGAAATGGGAAACAGAAGCATTACAAAATGATGCCTTAAGAGAATCTAGGGTAAAAAGTTTTGCATTATGGCATAAAAAGAATTCAATATTTTATCCACTTATACACTTGGCATGAATAGACACATATCCATGAAATCGCTAATAGAAAAAGATGACCAAGTAACTTAAATTTCATGAGTTGAAGATGTTTTAACCAAAGAAAAACTTACCATAAGCATTCCCAATAAGTGATATCTTATGTAGACCAGCCGTGACAGCCACACTGAGAATCATGAGGATCCAGTTCATTTCTGGGACGTACATCTGACCATCAATCCATCTTGCCTTGTGTAGAACCTTGATGCGGGGAAAACAGCCCAATGAATGGCATTGTTTGACAATTGAGAATGTGACAGAGATGACAGCCTGGCTGGCAACAACCGCAGCGAGATTTCCCAGGACAAAAACTGGCCAAAATATGGGATCTACCAAAAGGCAAGAACATTCTTTCAAAAATACAAACAATTGCCTTCTTTGTAAATTACTATGAAGCACGAGTGCAGATGTATCTTTGCTCTCTTGATACGATATGCGATCTAAAAATATTTATTTTTAATTTAGAGTAATGCAAAAATTAATTAAATGGTTTAATTTGTTAAGATCCAACCTATAATTAACATTTATTAATGTCAAAAGTAAAAATATAAATCAAAATTAAATGTCAATATATTAAATAACTTATAAACCACAATTTAATTTTAAAATCATGCTAAGTATAAAACTAAAAATAAAAAAGAAGTTTAGTAAAATGAGTTTTCTTTGTAAATTATGATGACGTGGACTGCTAATGCACATCTATATTAGTGGTGACAAATTTTCCAAACGAGGAATTTATCCAAAAAAAAAAAAAATTCCAAACAAGGAAGCTTGCAGCAAAATGGGCCCATATTCCTGCCCAAATTCCAGGGGAATCGTATAAGATCAAATTCATATCTTTCCTACAAGAAAATTGGAACTCGAGAAATTTAAACTTCCATTCAACTCGATCAGGTTTAAGCTTAGAAAAGTTCTCACTTTGGAGAACGCAAAAGCAGAGTCCTCAATGGAAGGGTAAGGAACCTAAAAGAAGTAACGACCCATATAATCACCCAAGCCATGACCAGTTGAGGACTGCTAATCAGGCTATTGATAGGCCCTAACCATGTGACTTTCTGTTATTTCTATTATTTAGTGTTGAATTTACAAGATTATGGGTTTTTATCTCAAGTCTTACACGAGTCGTATCAAACTTTTATGATTTGAAGTTACTGATGAACTTTTGATTATTTCAATTATTCATGTTTTAAAGCATAACAAGGCCAGGACAAAAAAATTATGGAGTGCTGCTTATTTAGCAGTGGAGTATCAAACTCAAGACAATATCTTACTCCTATTTACTGGTAATAAGTATTGGGGCAAATCATATTAGTGGTCCTTGTAATTTGTCTCGTGTTAATTTTGTCCCTGCAGTTCTAATTGTATTAATTTTGCCCTTTAATTTAGTCCAATTGATAACATCTGTTAAAAATTAAACAAAATTAAAGGGCAAAATTGTCCATGCCAAAGGAAAAGAACCATTTCAAATTGGATATCAACCTCTCAATCTAGAGGGTATCAATTGGACTAAAATGATACTGGGTGAAAAATTCAAGGGTAAAATTGATTCAATTAGAACTACAAGGTCTAAATTGACACAAACGACAAACTACAATGATTGTAAGTGTAATTTGTCCTAAATATTGGCAAGTTGGCATGAAGAATAACTGCTTAGTTCATGATCAACTGGTATGTGCGTTAAGTGCAAAACTAAGGGTTACCCTGTTAAGGGAATATGCAAACTGATCTACAAACAAAAATGAACTAATAAGAATAATAGATTACAACCAATTTTCAGTTGGTTTTGCCTCAAACATATTCTATGCCTGATGCTGACCCTATTAGACGACTGAGATCATATATGATAGCATCCTTTATGGAAAACTACTATTTTAATGTGACAAATGAATATAGGTCCTAGTCGAGTAATAGTTTACCCGGAATTGAAGAATAGAAGCTTGAAGATATTGCATAAAAATTCTTTGAAAGGAATGCAGCCTGCCCCATGTATTGAAGAACTAGACAGGGGTAAACAACACAAGAAAACGAAACCTGCAATCGCAATGAATATTTTTAGGATTTGACTTAATTGGTAAATATATGAGAAAAGGCACAATCATCAGACCAACCAAAATTTCTTATTGAAGCTACAAAAAAGCCGAGTGATGGAAATCAGTTCGAGTTGTATGGTAAAATTTAAGCATAAGTTTCAGTTGTAATTATTAGTTCACTCAACTATGGATCATAAAGAAAAGGAATCCACACATAAAACATATTTTATTGGGACAAGTAAATGAAATTGCATTAGAGAAAGTGCCAAGGGGGAACCAACCTTGTACAAAAGAGGGGAAAAAAAAAAACTACATCTCACCGATAATGAATTGATACATCATCAATGTCAAGCTATCAATTGATACATCTAGATTTTGGATCTCAAATATTGGCCAATATTGACATTTAAAATCCAAGGAGTGTCAGATCATGTCGAAATATGATAATGAATTTCCTAGGTGGCTGATATAGTAGGAAGGATAAAAAAAACAATGGCAGCTGTGACATCTATAATACTACTCTGGGCCTCTGGCATCCCAGAGTTCGAAAAAGCTACTATCAGGCTGCAACTGCAAAACCCAATACCTTAGTCAGACCATGTCACAGAACTCTACAAGGTGTTTCCAGTCGAAGTTACCATCATTGTTGAAAACATCTTTTAACACAAATCAATCATAGAACCAAGCACAACCCTCTCACATGAGTTGGGTCCCATCTTTTTTGTGGGTCTAGGGGTCCCACATCCATGTGATAGGGTTGCGTCTAGTTTTGTGATTGGTTTTTGTGCAAGGGAAAGAACTGATCATTGTTTATAGTTTCTATATAATGACTTAAACATGGATTAATCAAGAATAAAGTCCAATGCAGTAACCAATAGCTATACATACTCTTATCGATGCAGCTGTGAAGTGGCCAAGGTTTGCAAACATAGCTCCAGTTCCTGCAGACAAGAAGAAAAAGCTATAACAATCTGATTATTGTAGAGCTGAATGAACAAAACATCATTGGATTACAAACATGAAACTTACCTGTGATACAAAGAAGAATTCCTCCTAGAGAAAGCCAACCATCTTTTCCCGTGTCCCTAAAGAACTTGTAGGCATAATACGGAGAAAGTGCACGGTATATTTTTGGGTTCCACTCAATTATATTGTAGATCCCGACAGCAGCAATGGATAGCAACCATAGGATTATAATTGGAGCAAATAAGAAGGCCACCATGTGCGTACCGTGGTGCTGCATTGCAAAGAGGCCAACTAATACAGCACAGGCAATAAAAACCACCATATCTGTGTAGTACATAGAAAGTCTTAGCACAGTGAAGAACAGCACAATGATGGGAAAAAACAGAAAAATCAAAAGAAATTCCATCCTGATGTATGTCTCCTGCAACTTAGCTAGTACTGATCCTGATAACCCAAAATAAGAAATTATATTGACGCATTTCTCTTTATTTCTGTCTTTCATTCTCTCGTTGCAATCTCTTCTATTTTTCTTCCAATTTTGAGGTTTTATATCAGGAAAAATTCAAAGCATAGAATATGTCAGCAAAGCTTTTACCCATGCTCTCAGTCTTAGACTCTATCAAGTAAACATCATATTTTATATTCTGCCAAAACCATACTTCTCCAACAAATTGGAGTCCTCCTCTTTTCTACTAGACATTTCCCATAAGAACTTGCTTGTATTCTACTACATATTAAATATTCAATAATGCTAGGTATCATGAAAGAAATATCATGAAAACCTTCATGAAAATTCTCCACCATTGGATTAGCACAGATATAGACACGATGACAAGGTGATTTTCAAAAAAATGTAGGATACAATATGCCTGGAGTTGGAACACTTTAAAATTTTATATTTTTATAAATTTATTATATGTCAAATATATGAATAGTTTATCAAAGATAATGAAAAGAAAAGGAAAAAGATAGAAGCAACGTAGCACTAATTAAAATTAAAAGGTCATATATTACATACCTTAAACATCAAGATATAATTGCAATCTTAATAATACAAAACAATCTTAAAACATTGAAATGCACATGATTATTCATCTTATAAACATTTTGAAACATATTTGGAGTGCACAAGTTGCAATACAAAAATGCTAAATATAGTTGCTACGAAAAAATTCATCACATAGGTCATGTTCGGAGGGATCAAGAAGTCTCACCAAAGTGTCTAGAAAGTGTCCGATATTATGAATTTAAAATTTTAATTAAAACATGTTGAAAAAGTGTCGGACACGCCATTAATATGAACAGAATACTTGGTCCGGCATCTTCACATGCACTAGCTTTTATAGATCATTATGACGAAAGAATTCCCCCCCTCCCCGTCTCTCAAGTTATACTTACGGTCTTGAAATCTTGCAGCATAAACTTGCAGCCCTTTAACGGATGATAACACTGCAAAAGACCAGTGCATAAATGATTAATGAATAGCAAGAGTAACAGTTCAGAATGAATCATTTTGATCCCCAAGGATCTTAAAAGGGTTATGAAAGGCCTAAG
The DNA here is from genome assembly GCA_025200525.1 of Camellia lanceoleosa. Lineage (NCBI taxonomy): Eukaryota > Viridiplantae > Streptophyta > Magnoliopsida > Ericales > Theaceae > Camellia > Camellia lanceoleosa. Next base: position 171,042,543 of record CM045769.1, read on the forward strand.
ACAGTGCTAGTACCCGAAATTGCAGGTGTGAGGATACCATCACATATCAACAGGGAAGCGCCAAACAATAACATGAGAAGTATACCAGTTTTCATCTTTTTATGCTTCTCAATAAACCTTTTAAATGCCGAGGAAGGTATGTTCCTACTTGAGTATCCAAGAGGATGATACGTGCTAATCTCCTCATCTGCAGCTTGATGATTAGGAAGCAAACTGAATTTTGCGTGTCTGCAAAGGAGAGAGTACAAAGCAAATGGCCCTCCTGTGAACAAGCCCAACAATTTTAGCACAAATGAAAGAGGAAAATACATGGAGGTTGACTATAAGCATCATCAAAAAGATATTGGTTCTTACCTTGACCATTATCATCTGCACTCAACGTTATGATGACATACTTGAGCAGTAAAAGAAGCGTAAGAGACCAAAATATCAAAGAAAATACCCCAAAAACTGCATCCTCGGTTTGATAATTATGTAATCTTCCAGAAAATGTACTTATGTAAACATAAAGGGGGCCAGTGCTCAAGTCTCCGTGCACTATGCCGAAACTCTGATATGCTAAAAGGAGAACATTCTTACGTTGATTTCTACGGTCAACCTGCTTGGATTGGAAATCAATGTGTAATGAATGAATACCAAATATTAACAATATCTTAGTTCAAACATGCCTATAAGGTCATTGAGAAATATATGCAGGTGCAGTGTCTAGGTTACATAAAGGACTAGTTCATGGATTAATAGATTGACACCATTCACGAGTAGAATTAAGGGTCAACATTCATGTTAATAAACTATTCAAGAGTAAAATTAAGGCCCAATATTTGTGTCAATAGAATGGAAATAACCCTCACAAAATAATTTTCAAGTACATCATGACCTAAATCCAAAAACAATACCTAAAGAAATTCAGCTTCTTAAACAATTTTCTTAAATCTTGATCATGTGCGCTTCAATATCAAAAATTGGTCTTCAGCCTTGATTGCATTGCTTCTTTTTTTTCTTTTTCTTTTTTTCCTTCTTTCATTCAGCTCCACCATGACCCATACATTCTTTTGAAATGCCATCATGTCTGTCATAATTTTCTATCCACATTATTTTTTTCCTACCTGTTTCTTTTATGACATCTTTGACTTGAATTGAGTAGCGAGTAATTGTATGGTCATTGCTCTTTGTTGCACATTACCACACATATTGAAAGATCTTTCTGAATTTGTTCTCAATTGGTGCTCAATTGGTGCAGATTGTGAGTTACATAGTGCACATACTACTTTCTAAAATTTGGTAAAACTTTTGGGATCTCTAGGATTGTTGCTTTCTAAATCTTATCTTTGTTTGCTCCCTCGTTTATTTCAACCCTTAATTAACAAGTTATTCCTTGATTTTGAGCCCTTGGCATTGTAGCTGTCTCGCAAATTTCTTTTATACAATTACTCAATAATATTGAGAATTACTTTATTTTACCCCATTCACTTTGTATGAGTAAAATATACTTCGATGCCCATAACCTTATAGATAATCAAATCTAAGAGATCTAATCAATGATAAAAAATGCGTCAACAAAACAAGTAAAAGGCCTAGAAACTAACAAATTCAAATCTAACTAGTTACATATTCCTCAAATTTAAAAAGAATCACACATCACATCATATATCCAGACAACACAGCAATACAAATTTGGCTGCATTAGGAAACTAATGCATTTCTTAGTTTTCCTCTTACATGTGTATCTCTATATATAGATGGATTGGAGACATACAAAATATAAAATAAAGTAGAAGACAAAAGGTGGAGATAGAAAGATAATTTTTTAGGGGATTTTTTGGTTTTTTTTGGTTCTTTTTTCTTTTTGGTGGGTTGGAACAACTTGAAATCATAAGTAGGCAACATTTATTTCCCTCAAAGGAAGAAATGAAGAAAATTTGAATTTTGAAAAGGACTTGAAGATGAACATGACCACACAAGAACAAACAACCAGAATAGACTCCTAAAATGGACATTCCAAACACACCCTAACCAGCCTACACAGTAAAAAACAACTGGAAAATACCAGCATCATCAACACCACTAGGAATTAAATGCAACTCAATAAAATTACACTTCATATCCACCTTTTCTCTAGCACTTAATTTTATTACCTCAGACTAGAAAAAACCATATCAACATTCAAACATAAATTGCAATTTCTGATCACAAAACCCATGTACTAATTCCACATAATGTTCAAATCAAACAAATCAACAGCTCTCCAAATCACCAAAACTCTCACATTTCATGAAATTATCAGAAAAAAACAAAAACAAAAATTGCCCTTCTATTAACACTCAATTTAGATTCATATAAGCATGGATACAAACAAAGAAAATTGGATTTGAAAGGGCAATACCATAGCTGTAAAGATTAGGCTCTGTGAATTGCCTGCTTTTTCTATGGAGAGCGTGGAGGAGCTCAACTAATCAAGAACAAGATATATATAATGGAATATATATATATATATGTATTGTGTGTATATAAATTAACATTACGGAGAAATGGCGAGTTGAATCGGTCGACATAGCTGTTGCGACTGTTACAAATCTGGCGTGTAATTCGTCCGAGTTTGTTGTGTAGCGATCCACATGTATTCATCAAAAAGGCCTGATTGTGATTTTTTCTATTAGGTTTTGGAAAAGGAAATAACAATATAAACCCTGTATGCTTCAATGGGTTGCTCATGACAAGAGACCCTACCATTTCTCTCTCATTTTTCATTTTAATTGTCTCTTCTATTTTCTCTTATATATATCTATATAATAAAACAGAATTATTTTTTAAAAAATCTATATATAACAAGGGAAATTTGATTATAAACTTCCTTTACCTTCCTTTCATTGTTGGAAGGATTAAGAAAAAAAAATTATATTTTATAAACTCCCTTATAATTATAAAGTCTTGCATAAAGGACAAAAATTATTATTTAAATATTTTATCAGACTATTATACTCTCAACTAAATTTTCCCACCTTCTCTACCCACTATCTCCCCACCTTCTCTGTCTCTATGACTCTGGCCAGCCAAAATCGAGTTAATCTAAGCCTAAGATTCATTCAATCTTTGACTTAGAACATTGACCTGGTTCAAGTAATCACAATCTGACCTGTGTATTTGAATTGAAGCTTAGTTTGAAGCTTTAATCTAATTTGCATCTGTCAAGAAACCAAGGACTTCATCGCGAAACTGATTCGATTCAACAATCAACCTGAATTCAAGCTTCTGGGACTCCCGATTACGAACTGGAGTCCTTTGCGATCTGACATTGGGTTCTCTCTTGTGACTCGTTGTTCTTTGAGTCAACTTCGAAGAGAACTTTGGATTTCGAGTTCTAATTGGACTTGCGATTTTAGTTTGCATCTGGCTTGAAGGTTACAAACTCTAAGTTCGAACGACTTGTAGATTGACTTCGCTAACTGAATCGAAATCAGACTTGTGTTTGCTATCTTGAAGTGAAATTAAACTCGATTTGAAGCTTCAATTGCAATTTGAAGACCCATCGAGTTCACAGTTATGACATAAAGTCTCTCTCTTGGTAGGTAACATCTTCTCTTTCTTGATACAAACACATAACACACAAAAAGAAATATGGTGTTGAGGTTGCAAACATGGATGATTTTGAAGAAGATTTTTTTTTTTTCAATCTGGTTGGTTGTTAATCTAATTTTTTTATTTTTATTTTTGTTGATTTGCCGAGTTTAATCAGGTGTGTGCTTTAGTTTTTGTTTGACAGAATATGAGTAAAATTTTACTTTGGTTTGTGCTCTATTTTTATTTGACAGAATGAGAGTAAAATTTTACTCTGGTTTGTGCTTTGTTTTTATTTGACAAAATGAAAGTAAAATTTTATTATGGTTTGTACTCTGTTTTTGCTTAACAGAATAAGAGTAAAATTTTACTCTGGTTTGTACTTTGTTTTTGTTTGATAAAATGAGAGTAAAATTTTACTCTTGTGTGTGCTTTATTTTTGTTTGATAAAATGAGAGTAAAATTTTACTTTAGTGTTATCTGTTTTATTTTTTATTGTTTTTTTATACAATGATAGTAAACTTTTACTCTATTATTGTGTACTTCTGCTATTTGTTTTTGGACTCCTAGCGATAGTAAAATTTTACTATCAATTCATTGCAAATTTGAATTATATAATGATAGTAAAATTGTACTTTCAGAGTAAAGTTTACTATGATTCAAAATAAAATTTTACTATGAATCAGAAAATCAGAGTAAAGTTTACTATGATTCAAAGTGTAATTTTACTTTGGTTAAAAACATGTTGATTTGCTTAACGATATAAAATTTTACTTTAAATCATAGTAAACTTTACTCTGATTCAGAGTAAAATTTTACTCTGGTTAAAAATATGTTGATTTCCTTAACGATATAAAATTTTACTCTGAATCAGAGTAAAGTTTATTATGATGCAAAGTAAAATTTACTCTGAAATTTTACTCTGGTTAAAAATATGTTGATTTGCTTAACGATATAAAATTTTACTTTGAATCATAGTAAAATTTTACTCTGAAATACATTGTGAATATGGTTTAATAGAAGAGCTGATGGATATGAGAGTAATATAGTAAAAGAAATAAATTAATATTAGGGAGTTTTGAAAGTACATATATAATTCTTGTCCTTTTGAAAGACAAATTAGACAGTGAAAGTTTTATCACAAAATCTCCCATATAACAATGGAAGACTTCATTTGAAATTATATTTCAAATTAATAGTTTAGATCTGTCTAATTTGAAAAGCAATGGCTCATATTTATTTTTAAAAATATCTCTCTCACAAACAACTTCAATGGTTCAGATTTGTCTAATTTAAAAATAATGGCTAAGATTCAAAAGAGATTCAATAGTCTAGATTTATCTAAGAAATAAGATTCAATGGTCCAAATTTGTTTACATATCAACTCTTACCAACTCACTGCACTTTACATCATATGTATGTATGAACAAAGCTTTGAGGAAGCTTTGAAGAATGAAGAACAAAGCTCAATGGAAAGCTCTTTGGATAAGGAAGAACAAAGCTCTTTGTACTTCTTTTCATTTTTTCTCTACCATTACCAAGTAAGGAACTCCTATCTCTTTACTTTCCTTTTGTTTTCCATTCATTTTTTTACCTCTGTTTTTTTTCCCTCCTAGTTCATAACTCTGGATTTTTTTTTTCATCATCCCGTCATCCCCACCCATCCAACTTTTCTATCTTTATATCACGATTATACTTTCAGTTTGAATGCTAAACAATGGCTCAGATTTATTTTGTTTTTTCCTGGCTTCACCCATTATTTTTTCTTGAAGTAAAAAAAAAAATTTTGTCTTGTGTTTTTTTTCTTAGTTCTTTTTTAACATTAATTGGATTGACCCCCCCTCTCTCTCTCTCTCTCTATCAAATGGGGGTTAAGAAAAAATGGATTTCATTTTAAGAATCATTTTTATTTCATTTTAGTCAAATGGGTTGAGGCTCTCTTTAATTATCAATAGTCATATTTTATTCTTTTTCAATTTTTTGTTTGATTTCTGATTGCGATTTGATTTCTATTTTTTGTTTTGCAGATTGTTGTTTCTCGGTGCTTTGGTTAGTACTTTGATCTCTGTTTTTTTGGATTTTCTTTCTCTCTCTTTTTTTTTTTAAATTTATTTTTTTAGTTTTGGCTGTTGATTGTTGAAAGAGAGAGAGAGAGAGGGAAATGAAGTTTGAATCATATGCATTGTTGTTTGCTATCTCAAATTTGTTTTTCTCTTCTTGGCTTCACCAATTGTTTTTTCTTGAAGCAAAAAAAAAAAAAAAAAAGATCTGAAACAAAAAAATAAAATTTTGTGTTGTGTTTTTTTCTTAGTTCTTTTTTAATATTAATTGGATTAACCCACTTTTCTCTCTCTCTCTCTCTCTCTATCAAATGGGGGTTAAGAAAAAATAGATTTCATGTTAAGAATCATTTTTATTTTATTTTAGTCAAATGGGTTGAGACTCTCTTTAATTATCCATGGTCATATTTTGTTCTTTTTCGATTTTTTGTTTGATTTCTGATTATGTTTTGATCTCTATTTTTTGACTTGCAAATTGCTATTTCTTAGTGCTCTGGTTAGTACTTTGATCTCTATTTTTTTGGATTTTCTTTCTCTCTCTCTTTTTCTTTTTTTGTAGTTTGGTTGTTGATTGTTGAGAGAGAGAGACAGACACAGAGAAAGAGAGAGAGAGATAGAGAGCGCGCGCGAGAGAGAGAGAGAGGAAAAGGAAGTTTGAATCATATGTATTGTTGTTTGCTATCTGCGAAAAAAGGAAATTGAAAGTTTGAACTTTCTTCACCGTTTTACTCCTTATAAAACATATAATTAAAAATAAATAAATAAATAAATAAATAGAACTTTTTAATGGAAAGTATGGAAAAATGGGTCAAGGAAATATATTTGTGATTAAATAAGCTACTCTCTACTATAACTCATTGGAGTAGTTAAATTTTTTTTATTGTAGTTTTTTACTTATTTTTTTTTCACATTTTAAAATGCAAAATTAGTAATTAAATTTCTATATTGAAGTTTTGTTAAAATTTTATTCATAAATAGTATAATTTATATTTTTTTGTAATTTATTTATTTATTTTTTTGTGGTACACATTAATTATTAGTGGGAAAAGTGGACAATACAATCCATAAGAATTTAATTGTTGTTAATGCAAAATTACTATATAGAATCAATCACAAAATCAAGTATTGCAATAGTTCTACATTTTGCCCAATAGAGAAAAATGATGAAGATTTCTATGACAGTATTTAGGTAGCGTTTGGTAGAGTTTTCTAAATATGATTTGAAAATAGAGTTGTATTTTGAGTATGTGAGTTTTAGAATTATGATTTGAGTGTAGAAAATTTGTTTAGTGAAAGAGTTTTGAATTGAGTGAGAAATTTTTGATGTGACATATGATATTTGATACAAAAACTTACAACTCATAACCAAATACACAACTCAAAATTCTATTCAAAGCTCATAAAATTTTTTTAAAAAAAAATTTCTATTTTTTTTTTATTTAAAATATAAAAAAATAACAAGTGCTAATTATAAAAATAATAAAAATTACACTGTATCGGTCAATCGGCCAGATGTCCGGGAGGACGACCGGCCGGATATCGGGGAAGACGACTGGTTAGCCCAAATTTTCCAGCCTTGGAAAGAATTTTCAAAAATGGGTATGGAATTAGTTTTTGAAAACTCTAAATAAACACCATACTGAAACCAAACCGTGGAATCATAGTTTGAACATCTAACCAAACACAACCTATATTTTTCTTAACCATACTCTTTTTTTGTTTTTTCCTCACTCTCCAAACTCAAACAAAAAAATAATTCTTCATTTCACAATCTAAAGAGAGCTCTAATGATGTGGCAAAAGAAAAAAAAATAAAAAATAAAAACATAGGTACACACATCATATCACATGTGGGCCCTACTCCTTGCCACATTATTAGAGTTCTTTTTAAAGCTCCAAAATTAAAACTTTCAATCTTTATTCTTTCACAATTACCGTTACTGTTATTACTAATAGCTCATGCAATGCAAACCATCACCAACTATCGTCACCATTATTAAGGGCATAAGGGTGTAAATTGGGCCTAGGCTAGCCCATGTTGAGTCACCTTGGTTCTTGCTAAAATTTGGATCCGATTCGGTCGGTCCACGGGTCAGACAATTAGGCTCAGGCTCAGGGAGTATTCGAGCTTAGGCTCGGGTTTGGGCCGGGCCTGAACATTTAAAAAAAATTTTTTTTACTAAAATTTTATTATTTTTCATTAAAAATGACATTGGGCCTTGGACAAATCGGGCCTCAGGTTAGGCTTTGAGTGAGTCTTAAGCGGACTAATGGGTTGAGCTATGGGGCGAGCTAGGTGGGTTGGACTGAGCTTCAAAATAACAATTCAGATTTCCAAGCTGGGCTCGGGCCCAAACCCCACCCCATAAGTTACAGGCCGTTTTTACACCCCTACGAGGACAAACCATCACTCTCTAATCAGTTACTTTATTGTCGTCTTCATCAAAAGACAAATCAATTCACCCTTATTCTCATGCAAATAAAAATTATGTCTCAATTCAAGTTTAATTTATTCGATTAAGATCGATTAATCATATAAATAAATTAAATTTAAAAATATTATAAAATACTAATAAATTTTTAATCCAACAATCTAACCGACTTTTCAAGCATGAAAAAGTCAGAAGTTGGTTTGACGGCAAAATAAATCATTCATATAACTTTTTATGTAAAACAAGTTGCAATTTAATAATAGCATCAATTTGAAAGCAAATTTTGTTAGATTACAATTGGTTCTTTTGAGAAGTTGGTAAAAAGTTAATTTTTAGTTTTTTACCAAGTTTTTTGGCTTTTTTGGAAATGAGTTGAGAAGTTGGTAAAAAGTTGATTTTTTCCTTTTTAGTTTAACATTTATTTATGGTGTCAAATCAAATTAAAATGACCAAAATACCCTTATCTAACATAAGAGATTTATTTTTTTATTTTTTTTTCATAGGCCCTAATTTGTAATTTTACGACTACGTTTTTGGCACTTGCCAAATGGCTTTTGTGGCCTTTTTGGCAGCCACGTTTTTAAACATTTTATCTAAAAACGTGACTTTTTACTATGTTTCCAAAATGGCACAATGTGAACCTCACACAGTTGTGGGAGCATTCATTGATTGTAGATGGGTTCAGTGACCCTTGAGGGTTCGTCTTGAATGGCTGATACGTATATTTTTTACATAATTATTTAAGATTTAATTTTTGAGATTAGATCATAAGATTTTTTTTTTTTAATTTTTGTGAATTTCCTAATTCGAGTACTTTTGACAGAATTGAAGAAAAAAGAAAAAAATTATTGACGTGCACATAAACTGATCCAAACTTTTTTTATTGTTTAAAAAAAATAAAATAATAGATAGATACCGTGAACCACAAATTTCGATGCATCTGTGTTTACCTGATGCCGCTGAAGCCCATAGCCAATCAGCTTTTAGGCCTCACTAGGCAAGGTGGGTTAAGTTTATCCCACTTCATTTAATTTAAAAAAAAAAAAAATTCCATTTATATAATTCAAAAATACACTTTAGATAGGAAATCTTATGACTCGACTATTTTGGGCTCTTTTGGTATTAGAGCAAAATGTAACTTTTTGCTGCTAGAACAAAACGTAAGGTCGTGTTTTTTTACTATTTGGGAAGTGGTAAAAGTAGGTTAAAAAATTATAGAAGTGCCTTCAATGTTTATATCTTGTGGGTTTAGATAAAATATAATTTTTTAAAGTTTGGTAAGGTTATTTTAGTCATTTTAGTGTGATGTGACACCATAAATAAATATTAATTCAAAAAAAAAAAAAACTTTTTACAAACTTCCTAAAAAACAATGTTAGAGACCACTAAAAGTGGTGCTCTAAAGCAACCACTAATGATGTGGCACTTATTTATTTTTTTTTTAAAAAAAAAATTTGACATAACAACATTGTGGCAGTGGGTGGACCCACTGTCACATCATTAGTGGTGATACTAATTAGTGCTTTCACTCATTTTTCCTTTCCAAAATCACTCTAAAAAAAGCTTGGTTAAAAGCAAAAAAGTTACTTTTTACCATCTTCCCAAAATACCACTTTATTTTTTGGGTTTAGAAGTTGATAAAAAAATATAATGTGAATTGAGAGGAAATTGTGTGATAATAGAAATTTATAAGAAAAATTGAAGATTCTCTCTTCTAAGTGGAGTGGTTATTTAATGGTTTTGGAATATTGTTTTACATAACAAAAAGTATAGAGTCTAATTGTTTTAATTAATAAATTTTAAATTAGCACATTATATGAATTTATCCCAAATGGCTTAATGATCTTTCTTTTTTTTTCAATTTACAAAAGTCAGTTGTTAATTGTTAGATTAGCACCAATCAAAATGGCCTAATGATTTTTCTTTTTTTTTTAAATATGCAAAAATCAATTGTTAGTTGTTAAATTAGTACCAATAGGAATTAGTCTCCCCACCCTCGCAAAGCACTAAGAACTTGTCTCCTAATTCAATTCTCCTTTACAAGAATTATGGTTAGGCCTAGTTGGCCCACCATCTCAATCTAACTCAATATTTTGAAGATTTGAAGCAAATATTCAACTCGTACGTACGATGAGATATTAAGTTTGTTTATTTTTTGAGTTAAGTTTGGAATGAGAAATTTTATCTTAGCCTCACTTATCCATTTAGTTTTAGATTTGCTTTTATTTTTCCTTTTCTTCACAAATTTTTACTTAAATTTAAAATTTAAATACATCATTAAGAAATAATTATTTATATCTCATTTATTTATAAATAAATTTTAAATTTTTTCTTTAAGATTCATATGATTGAATTCTAAATACATGCTAAAAGACAAATTTTACAGTTATTTATAAAATAAAAAAAAATAGTGGGATTAACAATTTTCCATTTATTTGATCAATTTTTTTTTCCTTCAAAAAGATTTTACTATTCGTGACTTGCATGCATTTTTTATGGTTCTATATTTATGAGCACTGAATTAATTAAGTTACTTAATTATTAACTTTCAGAAATTATCAAGACGGTCAGGATGGCCGAGTGGTCTAAGGCGCCAGACTCAAGTTCTGGTCTTCGTGAGAAGGCGTGGGTTCAAATCCCACTTCTGACATTTAATTTTTTTTCTGCATTTATTTATTTATTTAACTTTTTCTGCAGCATTTTTTTTTTTAAACTTTTAAAAAAAAAATTTACTTACTTTTTATTTTACCTTTTTTTTTTTTAATTTTTATTTTACTTTATTTCTTTTATTTTAGCTGCAGAGATTAGTTTTAATTTTTGCTGCAGATTATTAACCTTGGTAGCTATGGTTTTTAGATAGTATATTTTTCACTCTTATGCTCCATTTATTTCAGTAGGAAATATTTTATGTGCAATTTTTTTTTTCTATAAAATGTTTGCCTATATTTATTAATGATTGTATTGGTGGTGGTGACAGTGGTAGCATGATAGCAGTGATAAGACTTTAATTCGAAAAGCGTTTTTCACCCTTTGATAGTAGAAAATATTTTTAGCACAAATATGTTTATTTTCTGTTGACTATGAAAAACATTTTTCGTTAATTTTTTATTCTTATTATACCAACGCTAAAAAATGCGAAACATTAGTCAAAAATATTTTTGTTGACGGCAACCTTCAATATTTCCTACAGACTCAACCCACTGAAAAAAAAAAAATCTTGCTAGATCTCAATTATGAAATTCTGTTCACTTCAGAAGTTCATCATACTGGAAAAGACTAGCATGAAAGATAAAGTTTATTGCACTAATATAATAATGATCAATAGATAATAAATAAATTTGATCAGCCTCCAATCTTAAAATTGGTTGATTTGGCAACACAAAGAAAGCAAATATTATGCTAGAAACTTGTGATAGACAGAAGAGAGATGTACCTTTTAATTTTCCTTTTGGAAAATTTCCAAGGCAATAGACACCAAAAGATAACAATAACCTTTATTACTTGAAATACAGACCACAATATTACACAAGATTCACTAAACATAAGAATTTTCATTTTCACCCAAGTTAAACATTCACCAAAATAGTTTTTTTATTTTTATTTTTTATTTTTTATTTATTTTAAAACAAAAAGAAAAAAAAAATGTCATACTCATCAAGAAAAATACAATAGACAGTATCACAATGACAATACCAGTATGCAAGATCTCCTTCGTTATCATTACTTGCACAAAAAACTTGCTTTGAAAATAAGTGAAAACATTTTTTCTTTGTATCAAAAATTTTTAAAATTTTTTGAATTGATTCCACTTTTTTTAAAACAAAAACAATATACGAAACAAATTTTCTTTTCTAATTCCCCAAAAAAGAAAAGGAAAACAGAAATGGGAAAGTGAGACATAACCAAATGATGCCTTAGAGAATCTAGGGTAAAAAGTTTTGCATTATGGCATAAAAAGAATTCAAACATTTTATCCACTCATACACTTGGTATGAATAGACACATATCCATGAAATCACTAATAGAAAAAGATGACCAAGCAAGGGCGGACCCAGGATTCGTCAATGGGGTGGACTAATATTAAGGTAAAATTATATAATATATTTTAAATATAACCACATAAGAAAAAAGAGAATTTAATAATATAATCTAAATTAGTATCTAAATTTATTGATTAGAAATAATCTAACTAAGTTGTGTCTGACGAGTCTTGAAAGATTCGAATTCATCGATTACAAAATTTAGATCAATTTTCAAAAAGTATGAAAAACAATATGCTTTATCTTTTGAAGGAGAATACTCTAGCTAAGAAATTATTTAAACCAAATATGTTGGAATCGGCGATTCTGCTTTCCAAATGAGGACTTAAGATACTCAAGTTTAGGTTAATAAGGCCCCAAGTTCACATAAGTTCGTCTAACCTCATCCCGTTGATTAACTAGATATTCACAAATTTGCAAGCGTAAACCAGGATCCCGTTCAATATTAGTTGAATCAAATTCGCTTGGTTTATTTGCTTGAGGCATGGAAGGCGGCTACACATCAGAAAATGAGATTTCAACAACATTAGATGTTGTACTACTAGATTTTTGTTTTCATTGATAGAATGAAAAGAAGGGTTTTTCTTTTTTTTGAGTGTGGAGGTTCCATTATTTATAACCTAAAAAAAATTAAAAAAACAATTTAGCCCTATTTGATATTAAACCAGAGTATATTCGTAATAATTTTAAATATTAGGGTTTCTAGATACATCCTCAATAAATTTTATTTAAGCTTTCATTTTTTTTTTTATATATGTCCAAAAAAACTCTTTCAAAGTTCAAAAAGTAAGAGCAATATAGAACATTGTACAAGGTAACATCATAAAAAAACTAAAAGCAATATAATATTTGTTGCATAAAGATAAAATTTCAAAATCATTGTTAATCAAATCCATTCTCAACCAACGAAATAATTGGTTAATTACACTTACCAAAAATGTTAGGAAAGTAGAGCTGCTGGTGACGACGGAGAGGGCCACTGCCTATCTATTGGAATATGTGAGGATTGTTTTGGAAGATTTGTTAATTAAATAAATACAAATCTATTGGATTGCCTATCTATTTTTTTGGGTAAGTATTGAGCTGCTATTGGCAGCCCATTTAAAAAACAAACAAAAAAACTATTGGCCCTTATTTGGGGGGTGGTAATGGGAGAGGTTGGAAGGTCGGGTCGGTGGGAAAAAAAATTTCTCTGATTTTTTTAAATTTTGGGATCTGCGACCACCTATGCCCAAAATTTCTAGGTCCGCCCAACTTAAATTTCATGAGTTGAAAATGTTTTAACCAAAGAAAAACTTACCATAACCATTCCCAATAAGTGATATCTGATGTAGACCAAACGTGACAGCCACACTGAGAATCATGAGGATCCAGTTCATTTCTGGGACGTACATCTGACCATCAATCCATCTTGCCTTGTGTAGAACCTTGATGCGGGGAAAACAGCCCAATGAATGGCATTGTTTGACAATTGAGAATGTGACAGAGATGGCCAAAATATGGGATCTACCAAAAGGCAAGAACATTCTTTCAAAAATACAAACAATTGCTTTCTTTGTAAATTATGATGAAGTGGACCGCTAATGCAAATCTATATTAGTGGTGGCAAATTTTCCAAACGAGGAATTTATCCAAAAAAAAAAAATTCCAAACAAGGAAGCTTGCAGCAAAATGGGCCCATCTTCTTGCCCAAATTCCAGGTGAATCATGTAAGATCAAATTCATATCTTTCCTACAAGGAAACTGGAACTCAGGAAATTTAAACTTCCATTCAACTCGATCAGGTTTAGGCCTAGGGAAGTTCTCACTTTGGAGAACCCGAAAGCAGAGTCCTCAATGGAAGGGTAAGGAACCTAAAAGAAGTAACGACCCATATAATCACCCAAGCCATGACCAGTTGAGGACTGCTAATCAGGCTATTGATAGGCCCTAACCATGTGACTTTATGTTATTTCTATTATTTAGTGTTGAATTTACAAGATTATGGGTTTTTATCTCAAGTCATACACGAGTCGTATCAAACTTTTATGATTTGAAGTTGCAGATGAACTTTTGATTATTTCAATTATTCATGTTTTAAAGCATAACAAGGCCAGGACAAAAAATTTATGGAGTGCCGCTTATTTAGCAGTGGAGTATCAAACTCAAGACAATATCTTACTCCTATTTACTGGTAATAAGTATTGGGGCAAATCATACTAGTGGTCCTTGTAATTTGTCTCGTGTTAATTTTGTCCCTGTAGTTTTAATTGTATTAATTTTGCCCTTTAATTTAGTCCAATTGATAACATCTGTTAAAAATTAAACAAAATTCAAGGGCAAAATTGTCCATTCCAAAGGAAAAGAATCATTTCAAATTGGACATCAACCTCTCAATCTAGAGGGTATCAATTAGACTAAAATGATACTGTCATGACCCAAACCTGTCCCTATGGGTTTAGTATCAGAATCGCCAAGAATCCGAGATTATCGAAGGCACATATGATAAGACAAAGATAACAGAGTACAGGGGCCTGGCGGAAGCCAATACAGTAATAAACAATGTCCAATGAGCTGTGACAATCTGTATGCCAAAAAGATTTTTCATACATTTGTACAGAACAGTATACAAAACATTTACAAACATTGAGCGAGGATCAAGTCCTATTAACCAAGATGAAAGGCAGTCTATACAGTAAACAAAACAATACAGGAGGGGAAACACTAAACTCCCCTAGCCTTAGCTCGGCAGGCTCGGAACCTCGTAGTGAGGCACATAGGTTGGCTTGACAAAACTGGAATTACCCCGACGCTTCTAGCATTGGTCCAGTGCCTGTATACCTACATATATATATGAGTAGTGAGCTAAAGCCCAGTGAATAACATAATGCGTAAAGGGGTTTAGAATGAATGTCCTTACAGTAATTAAAACAGTTCATTAAATTAGTATTTCAGTCTTTCAGTCAATCAGTCATATGTAGTACATCCATTAGCATGAAAGTACAGTAAGCAGTAGGTCTTAAAGACCGAACAGTAATGATGGCCATCAATTAGTAAACAGTAGTGGTCCCACGAGGGAACCGACAGAGATCTCTGTAACAGTAACAGTAAACAGTAGGTGCTAAGGATGCCACAGTACAGTTCAGAAATAAAGGACATACATTCATTCAGTAATCAATATCAGTTTAGTATTCAGAAGATACTCATTTTGAACATATCTTTACACAATTGTTACTCACAGAGTTCTGGGCTACAGTGAACTAGAGTGTCTCCTCGGAAAGCCAACCCTAAACAGTTAACAGATTGAACACACACTAAGTTTCACAGTTGGGGAAAGATAATAACTTAATCCCTAAATTTGCCTTGGTGTGTTCTACATCCATATCCTCTTTAAGATGCCTTAAATATGCCCTAGGAATGCCTAGGATGGAAAGAGGATGCAAAGATGCACTTTTGAACACTTTACAAAATTTGCTAAAAATAGGGGTCTCGCTCGAGCGAGGGTTCCTTCGCTCGAGCGGATATGCAGACAAAGGAGCTCCGCTCGAGCGTGAATTCCGTCGCTCGAGCGGACTGTGTGCTACAGTAAAAATACTGGATGCTCAAGATTTACGCTCGATGCTCGCTCGAGCGTGAGACACAGCTTTTCACTCAAGCGTAAGTCCCTTCGCTCGAGCGTATGCCTGCGCGTACCAAGATTCTGAGAGCTTGCAATTTACGCTCGAGCCGCCATTCCGTCGCTCGAGCGTGGCTCAGAGTAAACGGTGGTTGCTCGAGCGCAGAATCCTTCGCTCAAACGTAGAAGCCAAATTCTGGAATTTCCAGATTTGCTTCCCAAGCTCAAAGCAAGCATTCCTAAGCTCAAAACTCGACCTCTTGGGCCCAAATTCTGAAAAACACAACTACTCATTACACAACAAGTTTCAAAGCTCAATTTGTGAATTTAAAGCCCAAGGGGGAGTCAATTAAATCCAAATTCAAACCCATTTTCATGAACATGAAAAACATGCAAACATGCATGAATTCAAATCATTTCAAAGCTTCAATTTGATGCTCTAGTGAGCCAATTGTTCCAAAAACAAGTTGAAAACATGGATCATTGCAAATTTATGAGCATGCATGTGAGGAATGATGGATTACAACCCCAAAACTTGTCAATATGCACATGCATGCAACAATTGAGCTCTAATTCAACATTATTAGATTAAAACATGCCTTAGCTCTTTAATCTAGCATGAACCATGCAAGAATGAAGTCAAATGCAAGTTCAAGAAGGTAAGGCTCTACCTCAGGTCTTGAATTAAAGGTCTAGGAGCTCAATCTTGGAACACTCTCTCCAATTCCTTTAATTTCCAACCCAACTCTTATGAACTCAAGATGAAACACTCACTTCTCTCACTCTCTCCCTCTTGGACGGCAAAAACAAGGGACTTGGCTGATGAATGTTCTGTATTGAGTGCAATAAGGCTCTACAATAATAATAAACAAGGCCCCACTAGATAGCATTATGGTAAATAAGTCCATATCTTGTGTTTTATCGCTATTAATCTAATTTAATCATACCAAATCACATTTCAGATAAATATGTCATAAAATCACATAAATTATGATGATCACAAAACACTAATCGATTTCGGGCTCGGCCGCCGATAAGGCCTTCAATTTACAGTTTAAACATATAAACATGAACAGATCATTAAACAGTCAAACAGATAAAATGCAATTCAAACAGATACAGGCAATCAATTCAGTTTCAGATTTCAGTCAGTCAGTTCAATTACTTTTCATATTCGATCTCAGTTTAGCAGTAATCGGTAATCAATCAGTCATTAATCGGTAAATAGTATGAGGGTTGTTACAGATACAATGTGCAAAATTCAAGGGTAAAATTGATTCAATTAGAACTACAAGGTCTAAATTGACACAAACGACAAACTACAATGATCGTAAGTGTAATTTGTCCTAAATATTGGCAAGTTGGCATGAAGAATAACTGCTTAGTTCATGATCAACTGGTATGTGGGTTAAGTGCAAAACTAAGGGTTACCCTGTTAAGGGAATATGCAAACTGATCTACAAACAAAAATAAACCAATAAGAATAATAGATTACAACCAATTTTTAGTTGGCTTTGCCTCAAACATCTTCTATGCCTGATTCTGACCTTATTAGACGACTGAGATCATATATGATAGCATCCATTATGGAAAACTACTATTTTAATGTGAAAAATGAATATAGGTCATAGTCAGGTAATAGTTTACTCGGAATTGAAGAACAGAAGCTTGAAGATATTGCATAAAAATTCTTTGAAAGGAATGCAGCCTGCCCCATGTATTGAAGAACTAGACGGGTAAACAACATAAGAAAACGAAACCTGCAATCGCAATGAATATTTTTAGGATTTGACTTAATTGGTAAATATATGAGAAAAAGCACAATTATTAGACCAACCAAAATTTCTTATTGAAGCTACAAAAAAGCCGAGTGACGGAAATCAGTTCGAGTTGTATGGTAAAATTTAAGCATAAGTTTCAGTTGTAATTATTAGTTCACTCAACTATGGATCATAAAGAAAAGGAACCCACACATAAAACATATATTTTATTGGGACAAGTAAATGAAATTGCATTAGAGAAAGTGCCAAGGGGGAACCAACCTTGTACAAAAAAGGGGAAAAAAAAAACTACATCTCACCGATAATGAATTGATACATCATCAATGTCAAGCTATCAATTGATACATCTAGATTTTGGATCTCAAATATTGGCCAATATTGACATTTAAAATCCAAGGAGTGTCAGAACATGTTGAAATATGATAATGAATTTCCTAGGTGGCTGATATAGTAGGAAGGATAAAAAAAACAATGGCAGCTGTGACATCTATAATACTACTCTGGGCCTCTGGCATCCCAGAGTTCGAAAAAAAGCTACTGTCAGACTGCAACTGCAAAACCCAATACCTTAGTCAAACCATGTCACAGAACTCTACAAGGTGTTTCCAATCGAAGTTACCATCATTGTTGAAAACATCTATTAACACAAACCAATCATAGAACCAAGCACAACCCTCTCACATGAGTTGGGACCCATATTTTTTGTGGGTCTAGGGGTCCCATATCCATATGATAGGATTGCGTCTAGTTTTGTGATTGGTTTTTGTGCAAGGGAAAGAACTGATCATTGTTTATAGTTTCTATATAATGACTTAAACATGGATTAATCAAGAATAAAAGTCCAATGCAGTAACCAATAGCTATGCATACTCTTATCGATAAAGCTGTGAAGTGGCCAAGGTTTGCAAACATAGCTCCGGTTCCTGCAGACAAAAAGAAAAGGCTGCAACAATCTGATTGTTGTAGAGCTGAATGAACAAAACATCATTGTGTTGGGTATACCTCCTTATTGGAGTGTGGGACCCAATTGGTTTGTTAAAAGAGTTTAATTTGGTTTGGTATTAATTATAATATATTTTTATATATTATATCTAATTTGTGAAAACCCAATTCAATTTGGATATAACTAGGGTTTTGATAAAAACCTATATTCACAATATATATATATATATTGATATTGTTTAGTTCTTTGGGAGAGGTGCAGCAACAGAGTGAAAATTGATACATAATTCGGTGGGTTTTTTGGTTTATGGGATAGCCATAATAATTGCTTCCTCCTCTATGGTGTTTTGTTTTTCTGCACAGTTATTCGGTTTCAAAGCACTGTTTGGAGTTCACATTGAAGGTGTGAGATTTGGGTTATTATTTTAGGTCTTCTACAACTTTAGTTTCTGAAGATTTTGGTTCATCTATTTGGTAAAGTTTTTCCTCTTGTTTATTTGTGATTATTTGGAATTCACCTAAGGGTGGTTTTGTGAGACGATTCGTGTCTCGTTTGTAATCATTTGGAAACTATTTGGTTGATAGTGGAATCGGATTTCGATCCCGTGGACATACCTTACATTGAGGGAACCACGTAAAAATTCTTGTGTTGCTTTTGATTTAATTTTTCCGCATTAGTTTTTATTCCCATTAATTGATTTACTTGTGGGGAATCACATATTTTCCCCAACACATTGGACTACAAACATGAAACTTAAATGTGATACAAAGAAGAATTCCTCCTAGATGAAGCCAACCATCTTTTCCCGTGTCCCTAAAGAACTTGTAGACATAATACGGAGAAAGTGCACGGTATATTTTTGGGTTCCACTCAATTATATTGTAGATCCCGACAGCAGCAATGGATAGCAACTGTAGGATTATAATTGGAGCAAATAACAAGGCCACCATGTGCGTACCGTGGTGCTGCATTGCAAAGAGGCCAACTAACACAGCACAGGCAATAAAAACCACCATATCTATGTAGTACATAGAAAGTCTTAGCACAGTGAAGAGCAGCACAATGATGGGGAAAAAAAGAAAAATCAAAAGAAATTCCATCCTGATGTATGTCTCCTGCAACTTACTGATCCTGATAACCCAAAATAAGAAACTATATTGATGCATATCTCTTTATTTGTGTCTTTCATTCTCTCGTTGCAATCTCTTCTATTTTTCTTCCAATTTTGAGGTTTTATATCAGGAAAAATTCAATGCATTGAATATGTCAGCAAAGCTTTTATCCATGCTCTCAGTCTTAGACTCTATCGAGTAAACATCATATTTTATATTCTTCCAAAACCATACTTCTCCAACAAATTGGAGTCCTCCTCTTTTCTACTAGACATTTCCCATAAGAACTTGCTTGTATTCTACTACATATTAAATATTCAATAATGCTAGATATCATGAAAGAAATATCATGAAACAATAGGGGGTGAGCAAGAGAGAGAGAGGCGTGAGGATTGTGAAGGCGTGAGGATTCAAAATAAGGGTTTACACAGCTTTAACATGTATTCTCAAAATAGGCTCGTGAGACACAACGCATTTGGAGGCAGTTTTAAATGCCTCCTATTTCAAAACGGTGTTGTTTTATTAAAGGAATATGCGACATTTTTATAAAAAGTCGTTAAAGATTAATAGAAGTGACGTTCACTACTACAAATATAGATAAAGATCACACTTTTTTTGTGTGATGTATATTTTTTAATCACACCTTTTAAGTTTTATTAAAGTGTGGTCTTTGGGAGTGTGATTAAAAGAGGTCATTTTTAATCACACTTCTTAAGTGTCATTAAAAAATGCTTTCATCACACCTTTTAAATGTGATTAAAAAAAATTTAGATCACACCTTTTAAGTGTGATTAAAAAAATTTCAATCACACCTTCTAAGTGTGATTAAAAACATTTAGATCACATCTTTTAAGTGTGATTAAAAAAATTTCAATCACACCTTCTAAGTGTGATTAAAAACATTTAGATCACACTTTTTAGGTGTGATTAAAAACATTTAGATCATCTTTTAATTGTGATTAAAAATATTTAGATCATACCTTTTAAGTGTGATTAAAAAGATTTAGATCACATCTTTTAAGTGTGATTAAAAACATTTAGATAGTGTGATTAATAACATTTAGATCACATTTTTTAAGTGTGATTAATAACTAATAAACATGTGATTAAAAAAAAAGAATTCGACATATTTGAAGAATAATCAATATTATTTTTGTACGCGCATTTGAAGAATATAATACACACTATATACTATATTTTGAATCACAACCATATATTGAATGGAATAACGTCATATATTTCATAAATGAAAGTTAAATGTTCAAAAGTATCTACAAAGAAACTAATAAAAAGTTTTTAACTGTGATTACATATATTAAAAAATAAAAAATAAAAAACTTGAAAAAACTAAGTTCTTGAATTCTTTGACCATATTTTGCATCTCTCCAAGAAATTCTGACCTGAAAAGTAAAAAAAAAGCAAATTAATTTAGAAACCGTTAGAAGCATATGAAAAAACGTACTATTTTTGTAGAGACTGTTCTTGTCTTACAAAAGACAAAAATCGAACATTTTCTCATCACACTGACTCTTCATCCCCTGCATCAATAGAAAAAAATAACGAATTTGATTGTTACTAGTATAAAATGTTTGTATTACCATATATAAATATGACATATACATATGGAGCATGATTGAACAGTATATACAAACACACATTAGTAAATCATAGCCTTGAAAAGATTTTATCAAAAAATTATTATAGCAACACATCAACAGAGAGAGTAAACTAAACCAAATCCCAACAAAAATTAAAGCTCAAATAAAGGTAGAGAAAGAAAAGCAATTAATATACCAAGTCAAGATGAGTCAACTCCAAAAGACTAAACAAATGAACAATCGCCCACAGTTCCAGTATTTGAGTGTTGAGCAATTCCACCAAGATTTTAACAATTATGTGCTGGTGTATCTGTTTTTAGATAAGAAAAAATATAAGTAAAGAGTGGATAGAAAGAGAAGAAAGAGATGAAATGATGAAAGAGAAAAGAAGAAAAGAGCACAAAAGAGAACAAGTTTAAACGAGGGAAAGTCTGGAATAGTTATATAACTACCATGACCCAAATTTAAGGGAATGTACTTTTAGGGAACAAGATATGAGGGTTGAGTGCTGGTGAGAACATTTAGATAACCCGGTGATTGGGCCTACTAAGTTCTTGGACTTTTTTTTTTATAACTTTCTCCTTAATGGTGAATGTACTTTAAGGGAACAAGATATGAACAATATTCTGTGAACATAATATGGAATGTGTGTACACCATTACATTAATTTAAGAGTTTCAACTAGTGTATATATAATTCAAGAGCATTTAGATAACCCGGTGATTGGGCCTTTACCTAGGTTTCAATTCCTACCCCTATGTAACGAAGTTCGTCTTTTTGACAGAAAAATAAAAAATGAAAGGACAAAAACTAGTATAATTCATATATGAGAGCAACGCGGGAGGTAACTCAATGATCAGGGAGATCATATGGCTACAAGAGAAGAAACAATCAAGTTTTCATTTTTTCTTGTTTGTGTCTCCATGAGACTGGCTGCTTAACACTTTCAGAAATGCTTTCAATTTGCCTTACTAGTAAAATATATTATTTTTCAATCATTTTAAAATGCAATAGTGTATTGATTACTGTGGGAGCTAGTATCATGCATTTTGAAGTACATGGAAACAATGAATGAGCAATTTGAATTAACCATGATGTTAATTTTGAGATTAAGTTATTCTTTTATAATGTAATCAAAACAGATTGTGGTCCTGTTTTATGGTCAAATGTCATACACTATGCAAGTGATACCAGCAAAGGTTTGTTCTCTGTGGTTTAGCTGGGAGGGGGAGGGGTGTGTGAGAACAAAGCCTTATTTTAAGGATGCTTTGAAGACAAATTGAAAAACTTAAAAATAAAAGAAAGATAATAAATTTGTTGGATTTAAGATGTGAGAGAGAGTGGAAACTCTCAATTGGTTGCATTTGGGGATTTGAATCTTATTTTTAACAACTATAGAACAGGAATGTTTATACGGGGCCACATAACCTTTATCTGATCTATGAATAATTGCAAAGTCAAAAAAAGAAAAAAAAATAATAATTCCACAAGGTCTAAACAATCTACGCAAAGTGGGCTGCCTAACACTGCTAGGAAAGGTGCAGGCTTTAAACACTGCTAGAAAATGCCCCAGGGCTCAAAGTGGGCTGCCTAACTCACTTAGGTGGTTTGCCTCCCAAAAGAGGCAGCAACTGGCAGCAGCAGCAGCAACTTGTAGTAGCAACAAAAACTGCTCTGCAGCAGTAGTAACAACTAAGTGCTTAATGGTCTTCTAGCTACCATTATAAATTTGAGTGGAGAGTAATTTCTTGAGGGTTGAGTGGACATTATTATTATATATATATTTTGTTTGATGTTGCCCTTAATGTATATATCTATTATTGCTAAGCAACTCCACTTGTGTTATTTCTTCAATTTTGCTAGTCCCAATCATGAATAAGGAGTCGTTTTGTGTGTTGGATAGGTAGCCTGGCATCTGACGCATCAAAATCCCTTCCTACCTTTTTTCTCTTTGTAAACGCCCTAGAAGATTTGTTTCCTCCATCTATCGAATAACTTGAATATTGCTTGATTTTGAATGAATGAGAGTTGGAATGAGTGTTATGATCCATTTATTATCTATTTTTTATTTTGTAGAAAATCATGAAACATTTGTTTCCTCTGTTTCTCATGTAATTTGAGTTTGCTAGATTTCAATTGAATGATCGTGGTATAGTGATTTTTGTGTTTTGCTTTCTATTCTTTTGCAGCTTCAAAAGATTATTGAAGAACAAAAGACCAAAATTCATAAAACTGAACGTGCACTTCAAGTTGCTGAGGTACACTAGTAACCTTGTGTTGCTAATACAAATATAATAATATATGCTACTGATGGTGACGTGCACTTTTATTCCATGTGAAATTCTTTCCAGGAAGAATTGATGAAGGCAAAGTTTGATGCCACATCAAAAACTAATCAACTAATGGAGGTAAAAGAATTTATAGCCTTATATGATTTCATATCATGATCTAAATTGTTCTACTTTTACTGGTCTAATGGTAAACAGTACGGCACAGTGAAAAGGGGTTGAGGCAGTGGTGAAGCCTTCAGATGATGGTCTATAAAGGGGAGAGGCTGAGTCTGTGATAGATTAAGCCATAATGGCTTGTCCCTTGGGTTCTAGAACTTGTTGGTGAGAAGAAACTCTAACAATTATCCCTTAGTTGATCTATTTTTCAGAATCCAAAACAAAACAAAGTTAAAAGTGACTTAAAAAATTGGAAGTTAAAAACCCGAGCAAATGATATGGACGCTCCAAATGGTTTGTAGATCATCCATCCACAGGGCACGTTAAAAATATATATTAAAAAAAAAAAGTATCAACAAGGCTCCATTTGTTGCAATGAAATCATCACTCGAGGGAACAAAATTCACCAAATAACTTATTATAATTTTAATGTTTCCAAGTAGAAAAGAAAATAATGCGCTAGAAAAGGTAGGGCAGCATACCCTGAAGCTATTGTACTCCTCTTTCACTTTCAATTAAACATCCTTCCTAGTGGCACGGACATTAATTGGACCGAGAAACATACTCAAGAACCGTCCTGCCATCAATCAATAGCAAGTTAATCATCACATCTTTCGAATGCAATTAACAAAAACCCCATTCATAAAAAAAATAAAAAAAATTAGATAGATAAATGAAATGAGTAAACACAACACAGAAAGGCACCATGAGATTTCCTGGGAATAAAAGCGGCCGCATCTCCTTCACTCAATATGTAGCTAGATCTGTATAATTCTTCTTCCAACTAGAGAAACAGAAAGGAAACTGTAGTGTGAGTATATCATCCAAAATCTCAATAAAAAAAATAATAAAAAAAAATAAAAAAACTTCTATTCTATAGAAAGCAAGAGCAAGAGAAAGAGAGAGAGAAAGAGAAGGAGATTTGGAGTAGTTGTTACTTTGTCGGCCTCTTTGGGATCCAAATTGCCATTATGGACTAAGGAGGAAATAGAACAACGGAGGGTGCGAATAGCGGAATCAAGAGTGAGGGCACGCTGTCGAAGGGCTTCGTCGTCGCGAGTCGTTCTTGAAATCAACGAAGAAGCTGAGTCCTGTAACTCCTTGGCCGAATCGATCAGTCTCGAAACTTCTTCGTCGACTGCTCTATCTGAGTTCGAGTTCGAATCGCCCATCCCCGAGGAAATTGATCCAGATCAATTCACGCCTTGCCTACATAGGTTTTACGTGTATGTGTATGTATAGTAATAGAATCGAGAGAGAGAAAGAGAGAGAGAGAGAGAGAGAGAGAGAGAGAGAGAGAGTGTGTGTGTGAAGCGTCGTTTCAGAAACAGAAGGCAAGGAGAAGGAGAAGAGATGTGTGTTTGTGAAATTCGATCTTGTTGGGGAATGGAAGAGTCGTCTCTCTCACTCATGGGCATGGGTAGAATAAAGGCGCGAATTGTATAGTATATTTTATATAAAAATCAAATTGAAATGTTTATGGAGTGTGATTAAAAAAATATATATATATACAATTATATTTATTTAAAAAGTGTGAATAAAAATAAATATTATTGTAGTAGTGTATATATAATCACACTTTAATTAGAAGATGTGATTAATATATATATATATATATGGGTAAATTACACTGACACCCCCTGAGGTTTATGTTTATTACAATTTTCCCTTAACGTTTTAGAAATTATATCTCCTTCCTGGAGGTTTAAAGTTTCATTACAGATTTCTCTCAGCAATTTGATTTTTTTAAATACTAATTTTGCCCTCACTGGTAAATTATATTGACACCCCTAGCATTTTAGAAGCTACAATCCCTTCCCTAAGGTTTAAAGTATCATTGCCTCCTCCGTTAGTATTAGTTGGAAAAAAAAAAAAAAAAAATTCATTGAAAAAAAAATTAATTGAAAAAAAAATTAATTGAAAAAAAAAATTGCTAGTAAAATTTTTAAATTTCTGTTTAAAAATCAATGTAAACTTATTTTTTGAATTTACATTTTTTCCTCAAATTTACAAATTGAGACAACCATTTATAAATAAAAAAAAATTTGTCAAACAAGTTTTTATGACAGTTTTTAAAATTTTTGTAAATATAAATTGAAAATTGAAAATGAAATGTAAGGGTCTGTATGGTAACGTTTACATTTTCAGTTTATATTTACAAAAATTTTATCTGATTTTTTTTATTTTTTGTTTGTTTTTAGAAAAACAAAAACTGTAAACGCGTTTGGTAATTGACAAAATATTTTAAAAAATTTAAAAATATAAAAAAGAGTGAGAAATGGCAAGTGGTGGCAAGTGGCGGCGGAAGACGGTGGTGAAAAGTGGTGATGGTGGGTGGTGAGTGGTGGAAAGTAGTGACGGTGGGTGGTGGGTGGCGGGTGAATGGGTGACGATAGCGGGTGGTGGGTGGTAGCGGGCGGGCGGGTGGGTGGTGGTGGTGGTGGTGGTGGTGGCGGGTGGTGGTGGCATGTGGGTGGCAGGTGATGGTGGTGGATGAGTGGGTGACGGTGGTAGGCGGTAACGAGTGGGTGGTGGTGGTGGTGGTGGTAGTGGCGGTAGTGGCGGGTGGTGTGTGGTGGCGGCAGATGGCAGGTGGTGGCGAGTAGGTGGTGGTAGCGAGTGGTGATGGTGGGTGAGTGAGTGACGGTGGCGGGTGGTAGCTAGTGGGTGGTGGTGGTGGTGGTGGTGGCGGTGGCGGCGGGTGGTGGTGGCAGATAGCGGGTAGTGGAGGGTGGGTGGTGGTAGCGGGTGGTGATGGTGGGTGAGTGGGTGACGGTGGCGGGTAGTAGCGAGTGGGTGGTGGTGGCAGGTGGGTAGCGGATGGCGGGTAGTGGTGGGTGGTGGTGGGTGGTTGGGTGACGGTGGTGGGTGGTAGCGAGTGGGTGGTGGTGGTAGGTAGTAGGTGGTGGTGGCAGGTGGCTGGTGGCTGGTGGTGGCGAGTGGGTGGGTGGTGGTGGTGGCGGGTGGTGGATGGTGAGTGGTGGTGGTGGGTGGTGGATGGTAGTGGCGAGTGGCGGCGGGTAGATGGCAGGTGGGTGGTGGGTGGTGGTGGTGGTGGTAGTGGCGGTGGCGGCAAAGAGTGAGTGGTGGTGGCAAGTAGGTGGCAAGTAGGTGGTGGTGGCAGGTGGGTGGTAGTGGCGGGTGGTGGATGGTGGTGGCGGAAGACGGTGGTGGAAAATGGTGGTGGGTGGTGGCTAGTGTTGGGTGGTAAAAAAAAAAAAAAATTCAAAACTCAAAATGGAAACACATTTTTTGAGTTTATATTTTTTGGCCAAATTTATAAACTGAGACCACTGATTTATAAATCAAAAATTTACCAAACAAGTTTTTTATTTGAGTTTTTAAAATTTTTGTAAATATAAACACTGAAAACGTAAATGTTACCAAACGACACTTTAGCAAACAGGCTTTAGATGGTAAAAATATGATAAAATTAACAAATAATTAAATAAGTTATCAACGTAAGAAATGACTTATCAAAAAATTCTTAAGCCATATATGGTTTGATTTTTAGAAAAAAAAATTTTAAAAATTAAAAATTAATTTGGTTAAGAAATAAAAAATAAAAAATAATTATCATTTAAGGGGTAAAAAATAATTATCATTTTAATTTTTGGACAGGTTATATACATACGTATGGCTGTTTCAATTTAATTTGTAAAAAATTATTTCTAACTACTCGAAAGATAAAAATTATATAAAAATGATAATTATTTTTATTTTTTATTTCTTAACCAAATTAATTTTAAATTAATTTTTTTTTAAAAAAAATCAAACCATACATAGCCTAAGAATCTTTTGATAAGTCATTTATTATATTAGTAACTTATTTGATTATTTGTTAATTTTACGACATTTTTACCATCTAAAGCCTGTTTGATAACCATTTCATTTTCAGTTTTCAATTTACATTTACAAAATTTTTTAAAATGTCATAAAAACTTTTTTGATAATTTTTTTGATTTATAAATGGTTGTCTCAGTTTGTAAATTTGAGGAAAAAACGTAAATTCAAAAAATGAGTTTATGTTGGTTTTTAAATTGAAATTTAAAAATTTTACTAACAAAATGTTTTTCCAATTAATTTTTTTTCAATGAATTTTTTTCCAATTAATACTAACCGAGAGGGCAATTGGTAATGCAACTTTTAACCTTAGGGAGGGTATTGTAATTTCAAAAATGTGAGGGGTGTCAATATAATTTACCCAGTGAGGGCAAAATTAGTATTTAAAAAAATTAAATGGCTAAGGGGAAATCTGTAATGAAACTTTAAACTTTAGGGAGGAAGATGTAATTTTCAAAACGTGAGAGGAAAACTATAATAAACATAAACCTCAGGGGGTGTCAGTGTAATTTACCCCATATATATATAATCACACTTAATTAGAAAGTGACTTAAAAAATAAATATTGTCACACTCAATCAGATTAAGTGTGATTAAAAATTTGGGAATTGTATATTTTATACAAAAATCAATTTGAAATATTTTATACAATCACACTTATTTAGGAAGTGTGATTAAAAAGTTGTAATGTATATATAATCACATTTTAATTAGAAGGTGTGATTAAAAAATATATAAATAATCACACTTTAATTAGAATGTGTGATTAAAATATATATACAATCACACTCATTTAAAAAGTGTGATTAAAAAGTAATAGTATATATATAATCACACTTTAATTAGAATGTGTGATCAAAAAATATATATAATCACACTCATTTAAAAAGTGTGATTAAAAAGTAGTAGTGTATATATAATCACACTTTAATTAGAAGGTGTGATTAAAAAAATATATATATAATCACACTTATTTAAAAAGTGTGATTAAAAAGTAATTGTGTATATGTAATCACACTTTAATTAGAATGTGTGATTAAAAAATATATATAATCACACTCATTTAAAAAGTGTGATTAAAAAGTAGTTGTGTATATATAATCACACTTTAATTAGAAGGTGTGATTAAAAAATATATAAATAATCACACTTTAATTAGAATGTGTGATTAAAACACATATAAATAATCACAAATATTTAAAAAGTGTGATAAAAAGTAATAGTGTATATATAATCACACTTTAATTAGAATGTGTGATTAATATATATATATATATAATCACACTCATTTAAAAAGTGTGATTAAAAAGTAGTAGTATATATAATCACATTTTAATTACAAGGTGTGATTAAAAAATAAATAAATAATCACACTTTAATTAGAATGTGTGGTTAAAATATATATATATATATATATATATAATCACACTTTAATTAGAAAGTGTGATTAAAAAAATGTATATATAATCACACTTAATTGAAAAAGTGACATAAAAAATAAATATTATCACACTCAATCAAATTAAGTGTGATTAAAATATCAATCTAATTTTTTTTATCACACTTTCAATAAAAGTGAGATATTTTTTTTTTGTCAAAGTGTGATCTTCAACTATTTTTGTAGTAGTGAAATCACACTTTAATTAAAAAGATGTGATTAAAAAATATATAAATAATCACACTTTAATTAGAATGTGTGGTTAAAAATATATATATATATATATATAATCACACTT
Organism: Camellia lanceoleosa; assembly: GCA_025200525.1. Classification (NCBI taxonomy): domain Eukaryota; kingdom Viridiplantae; phylum Streptophyta; class Magnoliopsida; order Ericales; family Theaceae; genus Camellia; species Camellia lanceoleosa. The sequence goes on from CM045769.1 coordinate 171,071,684, forward strand.
ACTTAAAAAGTGTGATTAAAAAGTAGTAGTATATATACAATCACACTTTAATTAAAAAGGTGTGATTAAAAAATATATAAATAATTACACTTGTTTAAAAAATGTGATTAAAAAGTAGTAGTGTATATATAATCACACTTTAATTAAAAGGTGTGATTAAAAAATATATAAATAATCACACTTTAATTAGAATGTGTGATTAAAAAATATATATATAATCACACTTACTTAAAAAGTGTGATTAAAAAGTAGTAGTGTATATACAATCACACTTTAATTAAAAAAGGTGTGATTAAAAAATATATAAATAATCACACTTTAATTAGAATGTGTGATTAAAAAATATATATATAATCACACTTGTTTAAAAAGTGTGATTAAAAAGTAGTAGTATATATATAATCACACTTTAATTAAAAGGTATGATTAAAAAATATATAAACAATCACACTTTAATTAGAATGTGTGATTAAAAAATATATACATAATCACACTTGTTTAAAAAGTGTGATTAAAAAGTAGTAGTGTATATATAATCACACTTTAATTAAAAGGTGTGATTAAAAAATATATAAACAATCACACTTTAATTAGAATGTGTGATTAAAAAATATATATATAATCACACTTGTTTAAAAAGTGTGATTAAAAAGTAGTAGTGTATATATAATCACACTTTTAATTAGAAGGTGTGATTAAAAAAAATATATATAATCACACTTAATTCAAAAGTGACATAAAAAATAAATATTATCACACTCAATCAAATTAAGTGTGATTAAAATTACAATTTAATTTTTTTTTTTATCACACTTCCAATAAAAGTGAGATCTTTTTTTTTTTGTCAAAGTGTGATCTTTAACTATTTTTAAAAAAATGTTGTTAAAAAAACGTCGCCTAAACCAATTTTTCTTGTAGTGAAGCTAACTTATCTGCCTCACCTAGTTTGCTCCCAGGAAATAATTAAGCAAATAGAAAAACAACATTAGTTTAACAGACTTCTGTGATGCTCCATGGGCTGATCCTTCACCATCAACCTCAGCATTGTCATTTACTACTTGCATAGCAACTCCATCCAATCTTTTCAATTTCTTTGTTGAGCCTTGATCCATGTTGTCTGATGAAGTAGAAAGCATTTGTGCACTCACAGGAGTTGTAACCTGTATGACAGTCGCTGAAGTAAGACTTTATGGTTGTAGAGCAAACTGCTGCTTCAAGTTAATCATCCTAGCCCAAAAAATTCATAAATCATCACACTTCTAAGCAACGAGAATGTTGTACAGATTTCACCTCTAAAGATTTTATGGACAGATTAATGGGATATTGGGAATAGTGCAAGCATGGAGTAAAAAATTTTTGCAACAGAACAGGCTACTTTAAAGAATGAAGCTGACTGGAGGAACTGTTTCCCATATCAGCAAGAGGAAGAGGGATGCAATGTAGTGATGTAAGTGTCATCGCACTAATAGTTTGAAAAGTACAAAAATTTCAACAATCGTACGAAACTAAGTTGTAACGCCCTCAAAAAAAAAAAAAAAAAAAAAAAAACATAAAACCCATCATTCTTGATATGCAACAATATAAGAGAAATAAACATCTTTCCATTTATCAGAGTAGTTCTTACAGAAGTATTACATGTTGACAACAAAAGTAAAAGCCCTATGGGCTTACAACTTTCCAAGCCAACACTTGGTTACAAGAAATGGGTACTAACTCATATACATATTAAGCCCTTGGCTTGAATTTACATGTAATACATCACAGGAAAGCAAAACAACCAAAAAGTCTGTCTGCCGCTAGCCTCCCAAGCTATATCCTTGGAGGTGGCATGCTACATGCACCTGAAAATGGTGTCCCATATAGGGTGAGCCACAACTCAGTAGAAATATACTAAACCAACTATAAACGATGACTAAAATAACAGTATTTGATAGAAGGTCCACACTTATATTCCCACTTATAACACATTGCAGTTTCATGACATTCAAGTCCATGTTACATTTTATTTCCTACTTCCTTTACAACTTTGGGTTTGAAAACAAGGCTCAGAACCTAGCCAAATAACTTAATGAGATTATGACTCATCTTTAAAACACTTTTGAAATTCATAATGGATATACATTTTGGTGCTGTATCAACAACACATAAACCACTTCCATACTTCACAATTGATAACGATATACATTTTAGTGCTATATCAAGTCAATTCAAACACTTCCATAATCCACACTTGATACACATTGTAGTACTGTATCAATGTCAAACAAAATCCGGTTTAGAGGTCCATCCTTTATCTTCCCCTAAATCGTGGAGTACATCCCCTATCTCCTCCTACACACACAATGTATATAAACGTAGATCATATACATAATCAATCAATACATAAAGTTAATGTATTACTCCAACCGCTATATTTGTTAGCATACTCAATCGATTAGTTTTAGTTCGCCTAATCATCATGTATTGTCTACAACAATTAAGACTATCCTCCACTGATAGCCCAAAGCAGTTATTTCTAAACAGAAAATAAATGCACAAAATGTATAAAATATCAACATTTCAACTAGGTGAGTGATAAATGATCCGACTACACCCTTTAATCCCATACATTCCCAATTTCAACATTCTCAATTCAAGTTCTCATTTCTCAAAATTAATTTTACAAATTAATTTATCGATGTAATTAGGTCATTTCTCATAATTAACAAAACAACCCTAAGGTTCCATTTCTATCAATAACCCAACATTTACCTCATTTCTCCATGCTAAACATGCATATAGGTTTATATAAGTAAAACCCCTTCTTTTGTAAAATTACATAAAGGCCCAAACTTTCTCAAAATTACCCAACAACCCCCAACATGTCAAAATGCTAAAATTTAAAGACAAAGCTCATAAGGAGGAGTAGGGTATTCCTACCTCGAAGTTTGAGCTCAAACGGAGATGAAGATCAAAAACCAACGTGCTCCAAATCCCAAGTTTTTCAGATTAAAACGAAGCCCTCAACCCACTCTATCTTTTTAACAAAGGACTAGAAACCCACTCTAGATAGATCAAACCTTAGAGAGAAGACAAGTATAGAGAGAAAGAGAGAGTCGGATCTAGGGTTTGCAAAAGAAGAGGGAATGAAAAAGTGAAGTTATTTCCGTTGTTGCCTACTGATATATAACAGGCTCGCTTGAGCGAAGGATTGGTCGCTTGAGCGACCAAACACAAAGAATATTCACTCGAGCGAAGAAAGTCTCGCTCGAGCTAACAACTCGAAGCTTCAGGTCTGCAACCCAGAAGCACGCTCGAGCGACCGAATGCTCGCTCGAGCTAGGAAACTCAAAACATATACCTCGCTCGCTCGAGCGAAGGAAAGCTCGCTCGAACGAAAAACTGCACCCTTCAGGTCCAGTACCAGACGCAGACGCAAGCTCGAGCCAAGAACCTCTCGCTCAAGCCACCAGATACAAAACTCAACTCTCGCTCGAGCAACCAAACCCTGGCTCGAGTGAAGGATCCAAAACAAAGAGCTCGCTCGAGCGACAAACTTCTCGTTCGAGCGAAGGACCAAAATTCTGGGCAGCAACCATTTGCTCTCAAACACAACCAACTTGTAACAAACCTGCCCATCACATCCTATAACTCAAATACAAAGTACGAAAGGATGTAAACAAGATACAAACAACTGCTAACATCCACGGAACCAAGTCCGGATCACTGTACAACAAGGGGTGAAACCCGGGATCGCTATATAAGTAGCACCAATCATAGTTGTTGATGAATTTTGATTAGTATAAGTTTCTTACTTCTCTAAAGTAGAGAAGGTACTCTGGAACTATTTCATGTTTACAATTCACTCGAATTTAAAACAACCCACAGACAGAAGTTTGCAAGTGGGGAACCGAAGTTCTAAAGAAAAAGCATGACTTACAATAGGAACTGTAGGATGAGCATAAACAACTCCAAGAGAATAGATGGCAGAGTCAGGCACCCCATAAGGTCGCATCACATGCTGCAATAGTTATATGTCAAATAGAGAATGAGTTCAACAAATATTGCATTTGGAACACAGCTCCAAGCTAGGCATACAGAAATGCCATGTGCAGAAGATGACTATAGAAACTTAGATAACTCCAGAGTACCTGTGGCGGTGCCCACACATGAGGATGAGGAACATGACAACCCATGACTGCAGAGTTCAAATATGATGGTGGTATGGGTACTCCGGGCCCATAATATGCCTAAAAGTGAATCAAATTGTTAAATTGCTAGTGAATTAATAAAATTGGCAAAAACAAAATTTTTTGAACCTAAGTTCCAACTAAAGTAATTGCCGTGCAAGAAAGGAAGATGCTCCATAAAGGGAATAACCTGAATAGTTGCCCAGTCGGGAGAGATGAATGTTTGTTTGGTCCTGCCAATGCCAATGGGTGGTCCAATTTCAGATCTTGAACTCCAAGAGTTAATCCGCCAAAGAAACAATGTAACAGACCTCTCTCTTTCATGCAAGCACACATGCATGTATGTATGTTGGATTAAATTGTACATAAATAGTAGTACTGTTTGCTTATTGCAATCATAATTCAGAAACTATTTGTACATGTATTTAACAAAAAGGAGAAAAATCATTCATTTGTTATTGATAAAGACATATAAGCCCACAACAAAAACATATCAGGAACACATAACCTGTTTAGGTGGAGATGCTTTTTTAGATTTTGGACATGCTTTTTCAGATTTTGGAGATATCATGTCTTCACTTCTTCACATGGAATATAAAAGTAGATGGCAAAAGGGAAAATAAAACTGCAAAAAAAAAAAAAAAAAAACAAGAAAAAAAATCTGGAGTGAAGAAGAAGAAGAAGAAGAAAGAATACAGCAAAAAATACATAAACCTAGCTTTGGCGACAGCTTCCTAATCAGGTCAGACAATTTTCTTCCCCTTTTTCTTTTGGTTCTTTTCTAATCAATCACTGAACATGCCAAAAATGAAATTGTCCACATTTGCTCATGTAGTGTCCAAGAGCACAAAAAATGTAAGAAGATGAGAAATATGACTACAAACAAATTCTTAGACTTGTGGGAGGTTTTTGGAATTGAAGCTAAAAGTATAAATTCCTAACATAAAGATGATACAACTTGACTTAAAAAGGGAAGAAGAGCATAGGGATGGAGAAGGCTGAAAACGTAACAGAGAGTGATGCCACTTGTGCTGAGATTGTTTGGGAAATGAAGTTGATTACTACAGAAACATGGTTGTGTTGCCAAAACAATTTTGTAGATTTCTTCTGAAATTAAAAAATCTTTAATATTTTTTCTTCCACATACACGTATATTTTCTAAAAATTGATAGTTGAGTATCTACCTGTTCAATGTCTCTAATCATCTCTCTGTAACTGCGTCTTCAGAGAGAGAAAACAGTTGATTATAGAGTGTGCATCGAATCAGGATCCCAAGAATCATATCAAAGAACGATAAATCACACAAGGTAATATGTTGCATCCACTTGTTCAGGGAAAAAAAATATCTATACACTTCTGTGAGTACATATGAAACCAAAATCACCTCCTCTTGTTATTCTTCTTTTCTTTTCAATTATTTTTCCCTTTTTTTGTTTTTATATTTTCCATGTGTTGGTTATAAACATAAATAACCTTCCAACATAGGCAAATTCGCAAAATCTTTTACAATGCAAATAGCAATCATAAAAAATTACCATATTGTGCAAATTTAACAAGAAATCACCATAAGATATAAGTTGAACGAAAAAGCGAAAAAGAAATTGGAAATGCTCTCAAAGCTATTACTTGATATAAATAAAAAGCTTATGTACATGTTAAAAGTCCCGGAAATTCTTTATACAGACTCTGCACCTTTTTAAAGTTGGTGATGCACTAGGAAGTTCTTTTTTGTTAGTATATAAGTAAATGGTTGTTAATGATCATAGGTTTTATTTCATGCAATAATTTTAACATAAAGCTCATTAGTAGATCTCTATTCTGAGAAAAAATGCATGAAAGTTTGTAAAACACTTAATTACTTTATTAGTTATTGCTAACACTTAATTACTTTATTAGTTATTGCTAGACTTATATGCCTTAAATAAGCCATTTAGTAATAAGCAGGAAATAGCATTTTCTAGTCAGAAAAAAAAAAAAAAAAAAAAAATCCTGAGCCCAACTACGTGCATGAGGGTATATATTTATTGATATACTTCGCCAGTATTCTAACATTTTATTTATTTATTTATTTTCTTTAAAAGAAATGGGAAGTTCCTAGTTATACAACTTACACTAAAGAGCACTGACATAGGAAACGAGCACCATGTAGGTATTTGAGAACGGTCCCATCTCAATTGCCCTGGTGGCTTTGCTTTGGTATTATTTATTTATTTATTTTGCATTGATTTTCATTTGTATCTTTGGGATTCATATGCTTGAGAATGGGCCCATCACAATTGGAACCTCAATTCTATCTTGATGGAAATGCAATTCCAACTCGATTCATGCTCTTAACTATGGAATTGCTATTTTAGAGCAGATACATCACCCACAGTAGGCTATTCTTGCAAATAAGTGCCTAAAAGTTCACCATAAGAGAAGACTGTCATTTTTTTACCTATTTATCAAAGCAAAATTCCTAGGAACATCAATCATTGTCATACAGGATGGGTATTTCATAGATGTACCATTTACTTTACAGTTTTACACAGTGTCATTTAACGGGATAGACTCACTTGCAATACTCTATTGGAATGGCACAAGCTATATCCAAGTCCATGTTTGTTTTCCCTCAACTAGGAAAAAGAGTATTTGGTGAAACACATCTTCAGAAGGGACTTTGTATTTACTAATGGTCTATCAATTGTATTCTCGCTTTCCATTAAATATTATAGAACAAGAAATGGAGATGTAATAATCACCAACTTTTAACATTCTTTGAAATGAGTGACACAACTCAGATTGCACAATTTGCATCACCAGTAAAGCGTACAAGTAATTTAAGTAACCTAGCGTACAAGTAATTTAAGTAACCTAGCATCCAAGAGGGTGTTCCTTATGATATCTCATTATAAGGGTATTCTTTAAAACACACACACCCACACACACACAAGAAGAAAAAGAATGTTATCTTATAGTACACCGCACAGGAACAGGAGCCCATAGGCTTTATACTCCTAGCATTAAAAGATGGTCGAAAACTTTTTTCTACAACCAATAATATACATAGACCAGTGAGAGAAATCTTACAAAATTATAAGGTTTTTCAGGTATTCATTATAGTAGATAACTTATTTTGAAACAAACCTGAACCAAGATTGCTTTATTGGTCAGCCTATTGGCATCTTTTCCAGTGTCAATTTCTGGACCTCCCATTATTAGCAAACCGATGGTCTCTAAAGCACTGAGAGAGTTTATCGTCTATTGGCATCATATTGGTTCAAAGACAACAAAAAATGACCAGTAAGGTTTCAGTGATAACACATACATATGTATGTTTGTCCACGCATATACATGACAGTTTAAACTACAAGAAGTGAACAAAGTTCTAAAAATCTAAGTATCTAACCTTCTGTTGGGTGAAACTGCAGCTGCTTCCTCTAAGCTTCAAAATTGATATCAAAGGGTCCAAGCCCATAGTCTCCCTTAGCAATACCTACACCACACCCAAACCATAGTTAGTAGTAGTGAAGGAATGTGTATGCGTCAAAACAAAAATAATAACAAAAGGCCTACAAACCTGATTAGACACATTGTTACGAATGAGATTGGTCAACAATTCAAGACAGTTCTGTTCAGTGACAACCATGTCAGAGAAATTACCAATGGCATTAATAATTGGCCATGGCTATCACCAAAGCTAAAGAAGTGTTTTCCAAAACAAGTCTTTTGACTAGTAGTACAATACATATGACATCAAAGCGCTGATTGATAGCATATTTTTATATACTATTAAAGTATTTATCATCTTAGGTGTCACGAAAAAGACTAGATGGTTCACACGAGAATTTGTAAGGAAACAAGCCATCTAGACAAAGCATGTAGTAAATGAGAGAATTTAAAATAAATGTTATAGGACTTCTAATAAAATGAAAGAGGAAAAAGAAATCCACAATCTAATTATTTGTTTATCAGAAAAAGAAATCCATGATCTAATTATTTGTTGTAGAACACCAGAACATTTACATAAATGTTTTCCACATTTAATGTTGAATACAAATTTTCAAATATGCAAGGTTCCCAACAAATTATGGTAAGTAAAACAAGTAATCCACCATGTAGAGGCACTTGAGTTCACACAAAGCAATCTTAAACAACAAGCACCTTGAACTTGAATTGCACCTAGATTGCTAAAAAAATAAAATGACAATGGCATAATAAAATGTACATGACACAAGATAGTGCATAAATTGCATATTGCATCTAACAGAAGGCCATGCATTAACAAATGGCTTATTAGCAAAAAGTTATGACTGACGACAGAACTAACATAACACATGTAAATGAATCAATTCAGTAAATCACCTGAACAACAACACCACCTTCCGAACACCCTTCCTCTTTAATAATACTAAAAATCTTCTCAAAAGCACCTTCAAAGACTAGAATCTTTTGAATTTCGTACAATTACAAAGCATATTTCAACCAGTTATTAGTAGGAAAACAAAATCATGAGTTGATTTTATTTTTGAATAAGAAAGAAAATAAAGAAAAATGACAATGGGAGGTGAAAAATTCACTTCAGCCTCACGGGTAGTAAGTGAGATGTAACAGGGCCTCATTTCGTATAACCTGTAAGACACATTTTTTAGGATCCAATAATATCAGGAACAGCACAAACAGCCAAAAGATTGGGCTTTTTCCTTCCTAGAAAGTTCGATTAAGAAAAGTCCCCAAACAAAAAATTCCAATTATAAACATATTTCACAAACAAGAGAAAAACTCAGTATTAGGGAATTTGAAAGGGAGATTCTTTTCCATTCCGATGTACCAAAAAAAAAAAGAAGAAGAGAGATTCACAAAGCTCCTAAAAGTTTCAATTTATCATGCATGTCTATCTAATTTCTTAAGAAGCAGGCTATTACAATCGTTTAGAAAAATAAAATAAAATTGAAATCATAAAAATCAAATAAAGCAAGCGGTCAACCATTTTCGCACCTCACGATCCATTAGCATGTCCATAAGCCGAGTTATTCCACGAGGAATAGTCAGAATGGCTTCCTGTAACCTGAGGAGAAACGCAACAATATATTTTTCCCTAGCACAATCTAGTAAATCCAAAAATAAAATATAACATAAAGAAAGCAGCCACAAAAAGAATACCTATTTGGAGAATTCGTAAGAAGAACTGTCAATAGTTGCTGCGTGTAATAGCGTATGTAGAAATCCTCCTCCGACTGCCAAGGTACAAGTCAATATATTGTACAAAAATATGCATAATCCAAGCAAATTCAATAAATAAATTGTTCAAGGTGGGAACTCTCACCAACAGACTTAGAAGAAGAGAAATGCTTTCTGCTTCTCTAGAAAGCAAATCAGTGTTCATCAAAGTTGGTTGAACATCATTCTTCAGAGCTTTTGCCTGATCAATTGGAGTCAAGGCACTCACAAGAGTTTCTAGAGCACCACGAACCTTCAAGCATTCAAACCATGAAACACTAATTTTATTATTGTACAGTAAAATGGGGGTAGGAAGTATGGGGAACTTTTTTTATAAAAAAAAGATCATACACATAAGAGGAAATGTGGAAGAGACTAAACATTTTCCATCTGCAACATTATCTGATAAGAATTGACAAGATATGTTTCAGGACACAAGACTTAGTTTTATTGGTCCACTTACCTTAAAATTTATTTACAAGTTTCTCTAATAATGTCGCAAGTAACCACCATTTGTTCAAGGCAAAGAAAATTATATTTCTCAAATTAAGTACAAAATCAAAATATAAAAAAGACACTGAAATCAATAAAGAATAGATGGAAGCTTTCAAACCATTTCAACATCATCACGCTCTTCCTTCAAGACACTTAAAAGTACCGGAAAGCCTGCAATAGAATTTAATGAATTGTATTATACGTGATGAGCATGCTCAAATAATGTCACTCTATCCAACAAAAGAGAAATACAAATCCATTGCGCCAAAAGCTAGCTGGGCAGCACGACTTTCTGCTAAAACAAGTTGAAGTTCAGCAATAGCAGTCCTCCTGTCTTCTGCAAGCACACCGTTACTTATACAGTCAAGCAAGCGTTTAACATAGGTATTGAAATAAGTCATGACGCAGATTAGTTACAACATCCAAATTTGGAAAATATGTATTATGTATAGAAAGAAATAACAATACACTGATGAATAAATGAACAAATGGTCCAACTTCTTCAATAAAACCAAGTAATGGTTCACAAGAAGTTGGATCAACACATAATAACCATATGTAAAACTCCAAAACAAATCAAGTTGACGATGAAAAATAATTAAACCACAGGTGAGAGATTCACTGCTTCATCACTGAGTCTTTAGTTGAGGTTAGGATGGAGCAATACCACCAACAGGTGACATTACAAATTTTATGAAATTAAACAAATCTTTTACTACATGGCTTTACTGTTAATTGAATTCCAGCCAGTGCATTATGTGGTGTGCATTGCATAAATATTTTGAGTCATCAACAAAACAAAATCCACCACTATAGCAATAGTTGTTATGAACATAAATAAACAATTTACCTATCTTTACTTGAGGTAGAATTCTCATTTCCAAAGACAAGCCCAACAACCCCTTGTACACGATTCTGTAAATTAATCATGTGTAAGCATAAGATTAGTAAAATGGCACTTCCCATGACAACGCATCTGAAAATTGACTCCAAGACATGTATATTATAAACCAAATACACAATAATGAGAAGTTATCAATTGAAAAACTAACTGTGACAAAATCCATATTGAAAGATGACAGTAAACACTGCGGAATAGCAAGCTAATGAGAGAAAATACCTTGTACCCAGATTAATGACAGAAAATACCTTGTGCCCAGACATCAAATCCATCCTTTGATACAAATGGACCACTAAAAGTCAATCAAACCAAAGCTTTCTGAAAAATAACAAAGAAAAAAACCCTTGACGGTGAACAATAAGTGACCAAACTAAACAATTTGATCAAAACTACAAAAGTACAAAGATATCATTCTACATTACTAAGAAGGATCACACTACGATGCAGTTAGCATTCACATATACACATACATATAGATACACTTGAAGGGTAGAACATGTTATGCGCATACGCACTTTATTGGCCTTGTTCAATGCAGTGTATAAAGCTCTGGTGATAGCTTCTTTTATTTTGGAATTGCGTGCCAGAGTGTTTAGTGTTGCTTCCAATTATAGTTTATAAAAAAAAATAGCTTAATATACTAATTACCGGAATGCTGAGGAAGATACACTTTTAACTTTTGTTTTTGATTATTAAATTTTAACTTGCAAGAAGCCGAACCAAACAGGGCCATTATGACCCATCGATCAAATTTTACTGTTTGAAAAAAATATTTACAAACTTACTGGTCACTTCTCAGAGTCAATTTTTGAATCGAGATTTACAACCGACCAGCATTCAAAAATACATTCTAAAACAATGTCAGAGCAGTGACTTTCACGAATAACACAATAGGATGACTACAACGAAATTTTCATCTCTCATTACCTCCAAAAAATGTTAGCTACTCAGCTTACTTTGCAATTTAAGAAATGTTGATCATGAAACATTTCATCTGCCACACACACGTACACACATACTCAGAGAGAGAGAGAGAGAGAGAGAGAGAGAGAGAGTTAAGGAAATGTGAAATGGAAATGTCAATACTTTCCATTTGATACCCCAATTTTATATGGAAAAAAGAACTTACCAAAGCAAGAATATGGAAAAAAATGAACAACCTTTCATGATAAAAGCCACTCCCTACATCTCTACATCTCTACCCCAATCTCTATACCTCTGTCTTCCTTCTGTCTTTTTTCCCAAGAATTACATCTCTGTCTTCTGTCCTTTTTCCTAAGATTTACAATGGATCAGCAAGTTGTTTTTTCTCAACAACCACCACAATCCATTATTAAAAAACCCTCAAAATTTTCTTGGTTTCTTCGATCCATTTTTGGCAGCTGCGGCGGGAAGTCGGTGGAGAAGACATTAGTTGAGGATGAAAAAGATGGGAATACAGATTATTATTCTTCTTTTTCTTCCTCCGGCTTGGACTCGGATTCAACTTATTCTTCAAAGGAAAAAGGTAGTAAAAATGGAGAATTGCAAAATGAGTTTCAGAAGGTGACAGATGACATTAAGCAAGAACTTCAAGTGGCTGACTTGAAAAGGGAGTTGATGAAACTCTTGAAGAAGGAAGCAGAGAAGATGATCAGTGATTTAAAGATGGAAGCTGAAATGTTGAATTGTGAGAATTCAAAGCTTTTACAAGAACTTGTCACCGAATGTAGCTAGTTGAGGGAGAAATTGGGTGAGAGAGAAAGGGAACTTGCGAGTCACACCGAGATGCATGAAACCCATAAGAGTGAAACATCAGCTCGAATGAGGGGTTTAGAACTTGAGCTGGATTCTCTGCGTACCCAGAAAGGAGATGAAGTGAAGTTGCTGATGGAGAATCTTAGCATGATTAAGGAAGACTACGGGTACTTTGAGAGGCGTGTTTATGAAATTCTGAACGCGTTTCAAGGTGCAAAGAACATGGTCAGAGAATTGCATGAAACAATCGCAGAGAGTCAGAAAAAAATAGAAAGATGCTCCAAGAGAAAGAGGGTATTATGATACAGGTGAAGGACCTAGAATGGGAGGTGGACTCTCTACGAAATCAGAACAGTAATTTGGAAGAGCAGCTAAGAAGTAAAAAGCACGAGACTGAGACTGATCTGATGCTAGGGGTCCAAGAAGAAGAAGAAAGAAAGAGCAACGAAGATGAAGATGAAGATGAAGATGATGATTTTGAGTTCCCCACCCCTGCCGATGAGATCATTCCTGTTTACCCCATTTTCGGCAGAGATGAGCTCGACGGAGTTCCGGCCGAAACCTACTGCGTCTCCAGAAAAATGAAGCCGATGGTGGCCGGAGGAGGAGTGACGGTGGCGCAGGAGAGAGATCGGAGGAGGCGGTTGTTGATGCCATACAGGCAAGAACAGTTCTTTGCTAACGTGAAGATGTTGACCAGAAATGTCAAGCAAATTGGAAATGTTCTCAAAGCTACTGTCGGGTAGAAGAAGGCCAAACAATTGTTCTAAATTTTTATTTTATTTATGTCTATTATTGTGATTTTTAATTGATTGTTATATTTGATTGGTTTATAAGAACTTTTACCACTTTAGATTTTGATTTAAAAAAAAAAATAATTTTACCTTTAGATTCATATAGACAAGGTGGGCTAGAAAAAAAAAAATTAACATAATTGTAAATAAAAAAATCACTAAAAATAAAAAAATTTGAAATAAAATATAATTTATTTAAAATTTTCCAGACAATTAAAACTTAACGAGTTTAAAAAATCTATTAAAAGTTTAGTTTGTTTATCATTCAAGTCAATTTCAAATGAGTTTTAATAAATAAAAAAAAATCACAAATTAAGTTTAAATAGTTTGATTTTTTTAAAAAAAGTTCTATAATACATATAAATTATATCCTCCAATCATGATTGAAGTTTTTACGCACTGATTAAGTAAATATTTTAATAAAAATTGTAATGGTAAACTTTTATTCTGTTTGGAAATTGATTGTTGCACCGTTACGTAATTTAGTGGATTTTCTAAACTATTTTAAGTATTTTTTTATTTTTAAAATTTATTTAATTTAAATATACCTAAAAAGTAATATATATATATATATATGAACATAACTTTAAAAAATCACTAAATACATTTTTTAAAAATATTTCTTGACAAATATTTTATTTTTTAAATCCATATAAGTTAAGAAACAAATTTTTTTTAAATATTTAAAAATTTCACTAAAAACAAAAAAAAAATTAAAATCATTTTTAAAATCTCAAAAACAAACCGTCTATAATTTTTATTCAGTTTTTTTTCTTAAAAAAAAATAAAAATCTCAGTGTTACTTACCAAACTGTTGGATGTTTGAGTCAATATTTAGATTAAATCTTTTTTCATTTGAGTAAAAAATGAATAAAACTCAATTTGATATGAGTATGAAACAAAAATTTTAAATGAATTTTGAATATTTATATACAAAAAAACATCTTCTATTTTACCAAACTAAGAAAATGCCAAAAAATAAGAAGAAAAAACAAAACAAAACAAAACAAAGCAAACATTGAAACAAATACAAAAAATTTATCCAAAAACAGCTCGATTATTCCATGAAAAATTTGTATTATTTAATATAGTCCGTTGCTAATAGTGTCACATTTTTTCTTTGGATTTATACTTTCTTCTAGTTTTTTGGAGAAAAATAAGTGAAACATCCATCTCCAATTTTGTGTAGGATGAGAGGTCTAAGTTTTTTTTTATTAGTTGATGTCCCTTAATATTTTCATAAAGAAAATTTAACTTGGAGAAATTTCGGTCTCGACTCAAAAAAATTTCAATTTTCACATAGAAATTTCTATGAAAATTAAAATTTCTTTGAGTTGAGGTTAAATTTCTCAGAGTGGGGAAAAAATTTTCTGAGTAGAATTTTATTTGTGAAAATGTTGAGTGACCTTAACTACTACGAAAATATTATTTGTCTTTTATAGTATATAATCTTAATATTAGGAATTTTAGAAAAAATTCTCATTTTTTTATTACAATTTTCTCGTAACAATAAATTTCAATTTTTTCTTTATTCCAAACCTCTCAAAAATCTAATCCAAACCCTCCACCCACTCCAACTATCACTCTATTCGGCCAACCCACCCCCATTATCCCCATCTCTCCTTTGCTAACCCCACTCCTTCATAACCTTTTTTCTTGGGAAAATAATAAATCAGTGATAACTTCAAAAATAAATATCAATTTCATGAAAAAAATTTGTGTTTGACTTTAATATAACAAAGTTTTTCAT
This sequence comes from Camellia lanceoleosa, assembly GCA_025200525.1. Classification (NCBI taxonomy): domain Eukaryota; kingdom Viridiplantae; phylum Streptophyta; class Magnoliopsida; order Ericales; family Theaceae; genus Camellia; species Camellia lanceoleosa. The sequence continues at coordinate 171,086,729 of CM045769.1, forward strand.
TAATTTATAAATATTTTCTTTAAATTTGATTAAATGAAAATTTTCATCTTTTCTACTCATCTTCACTTCCATCTGATTTTTTGTGCACCAAAGGGTTGGGTTTTAGAGGAGGAAGAGCTAGGTGATTGTGGGGCTGGTCGCAGTTAGAAGCTGGGCTAGCACAAGTGAAGTGATAAAGGCTTATAACTTGAAATTTAAAATTCACTTATAATAACATAATTACATAATTGAATTTGTGATAAATAAAAAATTGACATATAAAAATTTATCTTTAAGGCCTATTTTTTTTCATATATGAACTTTTTAAATTTAGGAATACTTATCAATCGATCATATTAATTAGACTTATTTACATATATGTCATAACTGATAAATTTATCACTGCTAATTTATTTATAACACCAAGAAAAATTGATTAATTTATCAGTTAGTAAATTTATCAATAAAATTTGATGGATAATAAATTCTAAAAACTATCGATAATTTATTCTTAAATTTAAGAGTACAATGGATGTGACCTAACAATTTCTGTAGTAGAATTGCACATTTCGTGTCTGCGTCACATGTACATAATTATTATCTTAATATATATATATATATATATATATTTGTTATTGAATTATTATCTTATTAGCCCTGTTTGGCATTTGATTTTTTTGGTTAAATAATCAATAAGACAAAATGTCACATTTAAATTATAATAATTTTATTTTTTCTCTCACAATTATTAAACCAATTACCCAAAAAAACACAAAAAACAAAACAAACAAACAAACATAGTCAACTATCATTCCAAACATAATTTTTTTAACCAAGTTAAAATAGTCAAATAGCCAAAAAATCAACTAAAATAATAAAGCTTCCAAATGGGCCATCTGGAATATTGAATGTTGAACCAATACGAATAGGGTGTTTTGGGCGAGGGGAGATTCTACTCACTCAGTTTGGTTTTAATTTTTTTTAGAAAATTTTAATTTTTTGTTTTTCGTATTTTTGTCTTCACTGAATTTTTTAAAAAAAATTTTGGAATTTTTTTTTAAAAATTCGTATAATATTTGTGAAAAATCTTTAAAAAATTCATTTAACTACCAAAAATTAAAAAAAAAAGTTACGAAAATTCAAAACATTTTTCATATTTTTGTGTATTTATTAATTTTTAAAAATATTTTTTCACAAATATTTTACTATTTATATATATCTAAGTAAGATTCATCTAAAAAAGTAAAGAAATGCTTAAAATTTTAAAAATATGTATTAAAAATAAAAAAAAATATGAAAAATAAAAAACTCAATTTCTAAAAAACTGAAACCAAACATATTGATTTATATTCAAAAAAATGTTTAAGTGAATCCAATTTTTTAGTACATCTTATTAAATTATTTAGGGTTATAATTTATTCCTAGCATAACCTTCTTCTTTTTTTTTTCCCTCCAAATTATCCTTTTGAGGTACGCCCAAATAAAATAAATTAAAAATTTTAAATTACTTTTGAAAAACATTTCTTTGGTTCACGTATATACATGGAATACGATTAAGAAACCCAGTACTGGCGAAAGAGGATGGAAAAGGAAGATGACGAATATTTAGCATGCTTTTCGTCATTATTCATCGAACTTTCATAACCAAACAAATTCACTTTGTTCGGCTGTATATTGCAGAACAAAGTGAAATTGTTCGATTATGAAAATCCAAACAATAATAACGAAAAATAGGCTGAATATTCGCTTTTATTTGAAAAAAATACAAAAATCAATAATTGTACTTTTTTATTTATGTAAGTACTTACATCCTCTTTGATGGGTTGTTTTAAAAAATTATTTTGATTATTACTCTCATCCATTGCTTGATTTTGTTCAAACTTTTTTCTATTTGCAAATAATAATATAATAAAAAACAATGATATTTGTGATAATGATGAGTTTTGGTGGGATAGATTGGAGTTTTGGAGTGAGGAAAAAAAAGAAGAGAAAATAATTGAAACTTGGAGAAAAAGATGAAGATATTTAAATATAAAGAATATGTATAATTGATTATGGTGTGCTATGAAAAAAAATTATTTTAATGTTTAATATGTATTGTCTTTATTAGTAAATTCATATTAAAATATAATAAAAATTAAAATTTTAAAATTTGAATTGAACGTACTGAAATGGGCAAGGCATGGGCCTACATAGTCTTGTAATTGAACCTGACGTCAGGGGTCTGGATAGAACTCATATTAGGCCCAAACTCCCTTAGATAAGATATAGGCCAGGATGAGCAGGGCCCATTATTTAAAAACGAAAAAAACGTTGCGGCTGGGCCTCGTAGAAACATAGAATGGGCCTGGCCCAATCGATCAGATTTAATTAACTGATTATTCATTAGTTCATGGATTGTACTTTCCGTTACAATAACGTTTAAGTAGAGTATAAAAAGATGAAAATTGTATTATTATTATTTGTTATTTTAGTAATCAGTATGAGAAAATATAAGAAGAAAAAATTACATCATGTAAAAATAAGATTTGAACTTAGACACCACACCTCATAAATGAGTTTCCTCTAGAGGTTATAAGTTCGAGTTTCATGTAGATATAGGGGCAAACAAAAAAAAAAAAAAAAAAAACCTAAGCTAAATAATTTTTTGGCTAAAAAAAATAGTTTCTCTATAAAAAAAAAAAAAGTTTTTTGGAAATCTCAACAAAATTATTTAAATTTTTTTTTAAGGTCTCTAATATTAAGATTTTATAAGATAAATAGCATATAATATTTTCATAATAGTTAAGATCCCTCAATATTTTTATAGAGAAAATTCGACTTAGAGAAATTTTGCCCGACTGAGAAAGGTCGAAATTTTTCTGAGTGGGGCAAAATTTATTTGAGTCAAATTTTCTCTGTGAAAATGTTAAGGAACCTTAGCTAATAAAAAAAACATCTTAAACCTCTCCTACTGAATGAAGTTGGAGAGGAATATTTTATTAATTTTTCCTAAAAAATGATTTTACCTTCCATACTCATATACTATAAGAAATACCACCTGCCCTTTTGGTTATGTTAACAAAGACACTACAACACTATTAGGGATAATATAATAATTTCTCATCAAAAAAACAAAAGTTTGAAAAGACTCATCAGACTTTCTCCAAAAAAAAAAATAAATAAATAAAAATAACAATTACCAAATACGTCATTTTTTTTTGAATTGTGAAAATGCAAAAATAAATAAATAATAATAATAAAAAGAAAAATACTGAAAAAGCAATGGCCAAATTTATAGCTTTTTTTCCCAACGATTTACAACTCTACTTCTTTTAATTTCTTCTAATAAATATAGATATGAAATGTCACACCCCAAGCTCCGTGACAACGCCGCACACTCATTTAAGTGAGCATGCAAAGTTAAGAGTCCAACATATAGCCAATAATGTAAAATACTCCAATTAAATCCTTAATTATCATAATGCTAAAATCCATAAAAATTGATTATTCTTATCGTATGAAATTATCCACCAAGTCCACTAATAAAATCCATCAACAAAACAATAATCCAAGTACTTAAATCATAGTCCTACTCTCGGCACATTATAATAATTATCCACCAAATCCACTAATAAAATCCATTAACAAAACAATAATCCAAGTACTTAAATCATAGTCTTACTCTCGGCACTCCCACATGTAAAAATTCCGCGCAGCTCTACTCTTCAGAATATAAAAAACAAAATAAGGGTAAGCTAGATAGCCTAGTAAATAACCAACCATCACTGCTAGCTGGATCAAGTATACAAATAAATAAATCGATAACCAATAAATATAAATTTTTCTACAGTTCAATAAATGAACAATTATTTGTAAGATGGCTTCATAGTTAAAAATAAACACTGTACAATACATTTCAAATGAAAAGCCAACAAGATAATTCAAAGTAATTCGTTGTTCAAATCGATGGTTCGATATTCAGATAATTCAATGATTTGATTCACAAAATCCAAGTCTTAATGACTACGGTCACTTAGCCCGTGACAAAGCCCAGAACCACACATAGGTTGGTGGTAAAGCTCCAAAAGAAACTAATTTTTGTGCCAATAAATAACCCCCATTGGCTAGGGTCTAAATCATAGTTAGACTAGAGTGATGTTCAAAATTCAAACAATACACAAATTTTAAATAAAACATTCGATATTTTCAGAATAAATGTTTAGTACAATTTTCAGAATAGTTTCACTAAATATTCAAATAATTTTCATAATAATATTCGATATTATTTTATACTTGACCCATATTTTATTTTAAGAGAACATGAAGGCTATAAATAAATATTTATGATTTTAAACGATTCGATAGGAATAACAATGAACCAACAGTGATAGAGGGTTACTTACTTCAAATAGCTAAAATAATATTCCCAAGCTAATCTCAAATTACCAAGATCCACCTCAATCTCACAAACCTTGAAATAGCCCCAATTTTGCCACTATGGAGAAACCCAGAAAACCAAGAATTCAATGAAAGAAAGATTACGCTGAAAAGGGTTTGATTTTAAAGCCTTCAATTATCGAGAATTCAAATCAATTGAACCAATGATGAAAAAGTAGAGGAAAAGGAAGGGAATAGGGTTTATGTTTTCTTTTCTTTAACTTTTTTTTTTTTCAAACCTTTGCTGTCTTCACCTTTCGTAGCTGCAGCATCCACTTGCCTCACTTTGTTTCCTTTTTTTTAATTTTTTTTGTTTTTCTTCTTGTACATAAAGGGTTATTAACCTAATTCCTTAAAATTACTAAATTACCCATACAAATTAATTTAACTACTACTTTATCCAAAAAAATAATTCTACATATATCTTGGATTTTACATTCTTCCCTCCTTAAAAGAAATTTCGTTCTCGAAATTTGACATACTTGGAGTCTCAAAAAGTTGTGGATACTTTCGTTTCATTTCATCCTCGAGTTTTCAAGTTGCTTCTCTTTCTGAGTGATTGCTCCATTGAACCTTAACATAGTGGATGACTCGACGCCTAAAAACTTGTTCTTTCCTATCAACAATTCGTATAGGGTGTTCCTCATAAGTCAAATCCTCCTTAAACTGCAACGGTGCATGATCAATCACATGACTAGGATCCGGTATATATTTCCTTAACATTGAGACATGAAAAACATTATGAACTCCAGCTAGTGAAGGTGGTAGGGCAAGTCTGTAAGCTACCTCACCAATTCGATCTAAAACCTCACATGGCCCAACAAATCTAGGACTCAATTTACTACGAACACCAAACCTCATTACTCCTTTCATAGGAGACACCTTAAGGAACACATGGTCTCCAACCTCAAACACCAAATCGCGTCTCCTGTTATCTGCATAACTTGTTTGTCTACTCTGTGTCGTGCGAAGTCGCTCTTTAATAAGATTGATCTTGTCCACTATTTGTTGCACAATCTCAGGCCCTAACAACTTCCTTTCACCCACATCATCCCAACAAATAGGTGATCTATACTTTCGTCCATATAAAGCCTCGTATGGTGCCATCTGAATGCTCGCATGATAACTGTTATTATAAGAGAATTCCACTAAGGCCAAATGCTCATCCCAAGAACCTCCAAGATCAATAACACAAGCCCTCAACATGTCTTCCAAGGCTTGAATAGTTCTCTCTGACTATCCATCAGTTTAAGGATGAAAGGCAGTGCTAAAATTCAAACTAATACCCAAAGCTGTATGCAAACTCCTCCAAAACATAGATACAAATCTGTTATCTCTATCAGACACTATGGTCACCGGAATACCATGCAACTTCACAATCTCCTTGATATACAAATTTGCAAACTTCTCTAAGGAGAACCCTACCTTGAAAGCTAGAAAGTGAGCGGATTTGGTCAATCAATCAACGATAACCCAAACAGCATTGTTACCACATTGGGTCCTAGGCAACCCTGTCACAAAATCCATGGTAATATGTTCCCACTTCCACTCGGGAATAGGAAGAGGTTGTAACTTACCTGCAGGTCTTTCACGTTCAACTTTCAATTGTTGACATACCAAATATTGAGCAATATACTGAGCAATTTCCCTCTTCATATTATTCCACCAAAAGTTCCTCTTCAAGTCTTTATACATTTTAGTGCTCCTTGGATGCACAGTATATCCTGAACTGTGAGCTTTTCTCAGGATTTCTCTCGAGCTCTAAATCATTAGGCACACACAGTCTCTCTCCAAATCTCAAGGTTCCATCTTTATGCATACAAAATTCCATCTGTAGCCCTATTTCCATTTCAGCCTTAAGTTTTTGCAACTGATGATCTCTTCCCTGAGCATCTTTAATTCTATCAATTAATGTGGGTTGAACTCTAAGGTTTGCCAACTGCACTTCATGGCTATGCCATCTAATCTCAATATTCAACCTCTACAAGTCCTCCAAGATATTCTTTTGGTCAGTGATCAAGGTAGCCAAATTACTCGGGGTCTTTCTACTCAAGGCATCCGCCACTGCATTGGCTTTTCCTGGATGATAATTGATAGTCAAATCATAGTCCTTTTGTAATAACCCTCACCACTGTTTACCGAATGACCACTGATTACTGTTAAACCGAGACTGATTATGATTGATAACTGAAGTAATCGACCGGTTACGGTGCTAAACCCTTAGGGGCGGGTTTGGGTCATGACACCTTTAATAGCTCCAACCATCGCCTTTGCCTCATATTCAATTCTTTTGAATGAAAATATATTTCAAACTTTTATGATCAGTGAATATCTCCCATTTCACCCCATACAGGTAGTGCCTCCAGATTTTCAATGCAAACACCATTGCAGCCAACTCCAAATCATGCGTAGAATAATTCTGCTCATATGGCTTCAATTGCCTAGACGCATATGCCACTACCTTATTATTCTGCATCAGGACACAACCTAAACCCATCTTCGATACATTACTATAGATGGTAAAACCTTCATCTCCGGACGGAACTATAAGTACTGGAGTAGACACTAATCGACTCTTTAGATCTTGGAAACTCTTCTCACAATCATTAGACCATTCAAATTTAACCCTTTTTTGTGTTAAACGAGTCAAAGGCATAGAAATTCGGGAAAATCCCTCAACAAACCTTCTATAATAACCTGCTAAACCCAAGAAGCTACGAATTTTAGTGACACTAGTAGGCCTATTCCACTCTACCACCGCCTCCACTTTTTTGGGGTCAATAGACACCCCATCTCTAGATATCACATGACCAAAAAATGATACACTCTTCAGCCAAAATTCACACTTCTTTAATTTAGCAAATAATTTCTTCTCCCTTAATATCTGCAACACTATTCTCAGATGTTCTCGTGCTGCTCTTTACTCTTCGAGTACACAAGAATGTCATCAATAAAAACTACCACAAACTGATTTAAGAAGGGTTTAAATACTCTGTTCATTAAATTCATAAAAGCTGCAGGCGCATTGGTCAACCCAAACGGCGTCACTAAAAATTCATAATGCCCATACCTAGTTCGGAAGGCTGTCTTAGGTATATCTTCCGCCTTAACCTTTAACTGGTGATAGCTAGAATGAAGGTCAATCTTAGAAAAGACTTGTGCTCCTTGCAACTGATCAAATAGGTCATCTATCCTAGGCAAAGGATATTTATTTCGAATTGTCACCTTGTTCAACTCTCAATAATCAATGCAAAGGAGAAAACTACCATCCTTCTTTTCACAAATAAAACAGGCGCATTCCAAGGAGAAACACTAGGCCGAATGAAGCTCTTATCTAGTAACTCTTGTAATTGTTTCTTCAACTCTTTCAACTCTACTGGAGCCATCCGATACGGAGCCTTAGAGATAGGACCCGTGCCGGGTATCAATTCAATGGCAAACTCAATCTCTTTATCTAGTGGCAACCTCGGTAACTCTTCAAGAAAAACATCGGGAAATTCCTTCACAACTAGAATATCCTCTAACTTCAATTCAGTCTCACGGGTATCTCTCACAGAAGCTAAATAGCCCTCGCAACCATTCCTTAACAACCTTCTAGCTTGCAAAGCTGAGATTACCAGAAAAGGAGTGTTAACTCCACTACCCACAAACAAAATTCTGGTTGATTAGGAATCTGAAATACTACCCTTTTGCCTCGACAATCAACAGAAGCATAATTGGTTGCCAACCAATCCATTCCAAGAATTATGTCAAAGTCCCACATATCTAAAATAGTCAAGTCTACAAGCAATCTCCTAATGTTCCATTGTAACCTATATACATCAATAATAAAACCTCATCTCATTCTATTCTCAAGTCCCTACAACATGTAAATAAAATTAACATTATACCAAATTATAAGCGTTCCCAGTCCTATATCTACCCAACCTCACCTTTACTATTCTCTACCGGTCTTTAAAATTACAACCTGGCTCTGATATCACAAAATTGTCACGCTCCAAGCTCCGTGACAACGCCGCACACTCATTTAAGTAAGCATGCAAAGCTAAGAGTCCAACACATAACCAACAATGTAAAATACTCCAATTAAATCCTTAATTATCATAATGCTAAAATCCATAAAAATTGATTATTCTTATCGTATGAAATTATCCACCAAGTCCACTAATAAAATCCATTAACAAAACAATAATCTAAGTACTTAAATCATAGTCCTACGCTCGGCACATTATAATAATTATCCACCAAGTCCACTAATAAAATCCATTAACAAAACAATAATCCAAATACTTAAATCATAGTCCTACTCTCGGCACTCCCACATGTAAAAATCCCGCGCAGCTCTACTCTTCAGAATCTAAAAAACAAAATAAGGGTAAGCTAGATAGCCCAGTAAATAACCAACCATCACTGCTAGTTGGATCAAGTATACAAATAAATAAATAAATAAATAAATCGATAACCAATAAATATAAAATTTTCTACAGTTCAATAAATGAACAATTATTTGTAAGATGGTTTCATAGTTAAAAATAAACAATGTACAATACATTTCAAATGAAAAGCCAACAAGATAATTCAAAGTAATTTGTTGTTCAAATCGATGGTTCGATATTCAGATAATTCAATGATTTGATTCACAAAACCCAAGTCTTAATGACTACGGTCACTTAGCCCGTGACAAGGCCTAGAACCACACATAGGCCGGTGGTAAAGCCCCAAAAGAAACTAGTTTCTGTGCCAATAAATAACCCCCATTAGCTAGGGTCCAAATTATAGTCAGACTAGAGTGATGTTCAAAATTCAAACAATACACAAATTTTAAATAAAACATTCGAAATTTTCAGAATAAATGTTTAGTACAATTTTCATAATAGTTTCACTAAATATTCAAATAATTTTCATAATAATATTCGATTTTATTTTATACTTGACCCATATTTTATTTTAAGAGAACATGAAGGCTATAAATAAATATTTATGATTTTAAACGATTCGATAGGAATAAAAATGAACCAACAGTGATAGAGGGTTACTTACTTCAAATAGCTAAAATAATATTCCCAAACTAATCTCAAATTACCAAGATCCACCTCAATCTCACAAACCTTGAAATAGCCCCAATTTTGCCACCATGGAGAAACTCAGAAAACCAAGAATTCAATGAAAGAAAGATTACGCTGAAAAGGGTTCGATTTTAAAGCCTTCAATTATCGAGAATTCAAATCAATTGAACCAATGATGAAAAAGCAGAGCAAAAGGAAGGGAATAGGGTTTATGTTTTCTTTTCTTTAACTTTTTTTTTTTTCAAACCTTTGCTGCCTTCACCTTTTGCAGCTGCAGCATCCACTTGCCTCACTTTGTTTCCTTTTCTTTTTTTTTCTTCTTTTACATAAAGGGTTATTAACCTAATTCCTTAAAATTACTAAATTACCCATACAAATTAATTTAACTACTACTTTATCCAAAAAAATAATTCTACATATATCTTGGATTTTACATGAAATCATATGGAACATTATCATGTGAGATCACCATTCTTGAACTTGCTTCATAAAACATCCTTTTTACAACTATGTTCTCGTCTACAATGTTTTGTCAATGAAACATGCTCAAAATGTCTTCTACTTGAAGAAAATCTTCGAAATGAAGAGCAATGTCTGGAGTGTGTAGCTAAGAAAGATAGCCATGAATTTCCAGAGGTTAAGGTACCAAGCTAGAAAGGGGCTTACAAAGAGTCCCAAAACCATGTTGTAAATCCTTAATATTACTTGTAGCACACTCTGTGGACTCTTTAGGAACCCTACACAACCCACAAAAAATTGATCTATATTATTATGTGATAGTGATAAAATTTAGTTTTGGAAATGTCAAGGAAGTCTACATACAAAGTCACAATCTTCAATAAAATCTACGAATCTCAAAATAGAAACAAACAAATCAACAACAAAAAATAAAAAATAAAAAAATAGTGGAATTTCAAAATAAAAACAAACGGATAAAAAAAAAACAAAAAAAAAAATCAATAATGTTCTAAGGAGAGTCATAGTGGAATTACCAGCACTGAGCCTCCTGGTTTCATTGGCGACTCAATTACAACTTGAGCTCTCCTGCATTATAGTGTGCTCCATTATAATTGCGTAATAGAAAATTGAGGTGAATATTGGAATTGATTTTTATTTAATACTTGATGACTAGTTTGGTTCTGTCTTCCATCGAACATTCATAAAAACTGCAGCCTCTGGTGAAGGGGATCTGTTTCTTGTTCCATTCTGTCATGGTAATTGAGAGGGTAATTTATATGTAAATTAGACCGAGCTGGGTAGTGGGCCGTTCTGTGGGCCACGGTAAGAAGGGCAGGGTAAAAAGGGCCCAGGAGTTAGCCCGGTCATAGAAAGCCTCGTAGTTAGCCCGGTCCCAGAGAACATTGTAGTTAGCCTGGTCCAAAAGGGCTTTTCAGTTAACTCGGTCACCACGGCTAGAGTGACAACAGATAGCTCGGTCACACCTTTTGAGCTGAGACAACCCAGCATCGAGGTACACGCAGTGAAAGGAAGAACTGAGCTAGTTGAAGCTCGGTCTATGCTGCAGCTTTAGCATGGCCATGTTATCTCGGTCGTATTGACATCCGACCATGGTAAAACCATCTCACTTGGTTTAAGCAGTGAGGGGGGTGTTGAAGGATAAGCATTATCTTTCTGGAAAGTGATTCCTAGGAGGACTCTGCATGGAGGAGTAAGAGTCCTACAAAGATTGTGCCACGTGGAACCTATAAAAGCTCACAACATAACTTATGGGGGAGGTAAGACAACTTTGATTCTTGAATACACAGAGCTTTTTGTCTATTTTTCTGACTTAGGCAGCAGAGAGGTATCCGACACACACCCCCCGGCTAGCTCACGTTTGTGTTTTCAGGGAGTAAAGTGACGTCGTACAGAGAAGCGCAATCTTGATCAACAAGATTATACGAGGATAATATTTCGTGCTCGTACAGTAATAGAACACATTTATCGTCAAGTTTTATGTATCACTTAAAAAGATGCTTATTGTGCTGATGAGAAACAACATTGTTAAATTCATTTGAGACAACGAGAGATGAGATCGAATTACCTAGACGCCAAGTTACTCCAGTTGTAAAATCATCTCCTTCGCACACGTGTCCTATCTTGAACTTGACATTTTGACCCATGCTCGCGATTAGTTGCCCAAAGAACTCCATAACCTCCTGCAGTTGCACATAGAAACAGATAACACAATAAAGTTGCTTTTGTTTTGGCGCAAAGAAAATGTTGCTTTACAAAAATTATTCTAGTAATTGGCAAATAAGTAGACAAGCACTAATGCTTCATTTGTTTAGGCAGAAAACATTTTTTATAAAAAAAAAAAATCATTAATTTTCATTTTCAGTCATACAAAGTGTCAAAAAAAAAAAAAAAAAAATCAGAAAACGTTTTCCGCCAAAGTAAACATAGTTGCGTTTATGCTTAAAAGGAGAAATTGAGAAAGACCTTTTCCCCCTGGAATGGTTTGATGAATGAGCAATTGTCAAAATAACAATCATCAGAGATGAACTCGCAGAGTTTGTTCAAATTCTTCTCATTGATAGAGGTATAGAACTGCTTAATTGAGTCAGATGAAGAAAGTGGATTAGGCCCAATATCATAACTGCTCGCCGATGACATGACTACCTTTAACCTATGTTCTCCGATGGATTTGTTCCATGTCCTTGCTTTCATGTATATATGCCGTCCTACACTCTTCGTGTTATTAATCTTAAGCTGGCATTTTTTCATAGGCAAGAAATGGAGAGCCCCTACCATTGCTTTGGAGGGTATAATCTGCCCTGTGGCATGGCCTGAGAAGGCAGCTCGAGCAGCCATTGCCTATTCAGAACAAATTGGCACCACTGCCCACCAAAACTTGGTGTATGACATTTAAATGCTTTGAGGATTGAATGGAATGGGGTTTTTTTTGGTGGCTTGGAATCTAAACAAGGAATCATTCTTTGATTTGTAGCTTTTTTTGTAATTGTCAGAGAACATTTTGTGCCTTGGCATGTAATCAAAGAACCATTGTTTCATTCAACATTGAAACTTGGACATAACCCAAAAGGTTAGCATGGTGGTCAAAGTCTGAGTCAGGGTGTGGTTTATCCATAGTTTCAAATTTGAAATCACCTAAATGTAAGTAATATCTTGGGATCAATTTATAATTAAGCTCCTATTAGTGAATGGTGAAATTGATTTTGAAGTTAATCAGTTCATTAAGCCAGACACTATTAAAAAAACATTAAAACCTGAGCGGTCCTATTTTACATTGATCCTACCACTCAAGCATTTGGGACAAGCCAGTGGAGTCATGTATTTACCAAAAGTGCACAATAAATTCTTTTCCTTTAGTATCATCTACTGTACAATAAATTATTTTCCTTCAGTATCATCTATTATATCGAAGGTACTATCGAGAAAGTGGATAATTAAAGAAATGTGCAACCATACATTTAAAATGGAGGTACATTTTCCCAATAAAAATGAATAGTTAATAAAAATGTATAAACTATTTAATATTTAAAAAACCAACAACTAGTTAAGTACCCCTACCATAAAGATATTTTACCAGCTTCATTGGGTTGTATATTATGATGGACCCATCTTCCAGCCAAACCCTTGAACATTTTTAGAGCCTCTTATGATATGGGATGTGCTTTGTTTATTGTTTGTTTGGGATCCTTTTTTGGAATAAATTTTCTTTGTGAAAATATTGAGGGACCTTAATTACTATGAAAATGTTATTTGTCTTTTATCTTATAAAATCTTAATATTAGAGATTTTTAAAAAAAATCTCAATTTTTTTATTAAAATTTTATCTTAACAATAAATTTCAATTTTATCTTTATTCCTAACCTCTCAAAAGTCTAACTCAAACTCCCTTCCCACTCCAACTATCACTCTATTCCGCAAACACTTTTCCCCACAACCTCAGCGCTAGTAGCCCTTTCCAACCCATCTCCATTACCCCCATCTCTCATTTGGTAACCCCACTCCTTCATAGTCTTTTTTCTTGGGAAAATAATAAATTAGTGATAACTTCAAAAATAAATATCAACTTCATGAAAAAAATTTGTGTTTGACGTTAATATAACAAAGTTTTTCATTAATTTATAAATATTTTCTTTAAATTTGATTAAATGAAAATTTTCATCTTTTCTACTCATCTCCCACTTCCATCTCATTTTTTGTGCACAAAAGGGTTGGGTTTTAGAGGAGGAAGAGCTAGGTGGTTGTGGAGCTGGTTGCAGTTAGAAGCTGGGCTGGCACAAGTGAAGTGATAAAAGCTTATAACTTGAAATTTAAAATTCACTTATAACAACATAATTACATAATTGAATTTGTGATAAATAAAAAATTGACATATAAAAATTTATTTTTAAGGCCTATTTTTTTTTTTCATATATGAACTTTTTAAATTTAGGAACACTTATCAATCGGTCATATTAATTAGACTTATTTACTTATATATCCTAACTGATAAATTTATCACTGCTAATTTATTTATAACACCAAGAAAATTGATTAATTTATCAGTTAATAAATTTATCAATAAAATTTAATAGATAATAAATTCTAAAGATAAAACCTATCGTTAATTTATCCTTAAATTTTAGGGTACGATGGATGTGACCTAACAATTCTGTAGTAGAATTGCACATTTCATGTCTGCGTCACATGTACATAATTATTATCTTTATATATATATATATATATATATTTGTTATTGAATCATTATCTTATTAACCCTGTTTGGTATTTGATTTTTTTTAGTTAAATAGTCAATAAGATAAAATATCATATTTAAATTATAATAATTTTACTTTTTCTCTCACAATTATTAAACCAATTACAAAACAAACAAAGTCAACTATCATTCCAAACATAATTTTTTTAACCAAGTTAAAATAGTCAAATAGCCAAAAAATCAACTAAAATAATAAAGTTTCCAAACGGGCCATCTAGAATATTGAATGGTGAACCAACACTAATAGGGTGCTTTGGGCAAAGGGAGATTCTACTCACTTTGTTTGGTTTTAATTTTCATAATTTATTTTTTTTTAAATTTTAAATTTTAATTTTTCGTTTTTCGTATTTTTTGTTTTCATTGAATTTTTTAAAAATATTTTTGGCAATTTTTTTTAAAAATTCGTATAATATTTGTAAAAAAACTTTAAAAAATTCACTACATACTAAAAATACAAAAAAATAAAAAATAAAAAAACAAAAATTCAGAACATTTTTCATATTTTTGTGTATTTATTAATTTTTAAAAATATTTTACTATTTATATACATTTAAGTAAGGTGCATCTAAAAAAGTAAAAAAATGCTTAAAATTTTAAAAATATTCACTAAAAACACAAAAATAAAAAAGAAAATAAAAAACAATTTCTAGAAAACTGAAACCAAACACATTGATTTATATTCAAAAAACTGTTTAAATGAATCCAATTTTTTAGTACATGTTATTAAGTTAATTAGGGTTATAATTTATTCCTAGCATACCCCATTTTTTTTTTCTCCAAATTATCCTTTTGAGGTATACACAAATAAAATAAATTATAAATTATAAATTATTTTTGAAAAACATTTCTTTTGTTCACGTATATACATGGAATACGATCAAGAAACACAGCACCGGTGACGGAGGATGGAAAAGGAAGATGACGAATATTTAGCATGCTTTTTGTCATTATTATTCAAACTTTTATAACCGAACAAATTCACTTTGTTCAGCTGTACATTGCAGAACAAAGTGAAATTGTTTGATTATGAAAATCCAAACAATAATAACGAAAAATAGGCTGAATATTTGCTTTTATTTGAAATTGTTTTGATTATTACTCTCATCTATTGCTTGATTTTGTTCAAACTTTTTTCTATTTACAAATAATAATATAATAAAAAACAATGATATTTATGATAATGATGAGTTTTGGAGTAAGGAAGAAAAAGAAGAAAAAATAATTAAAACTTGAGAAAAAAGATGAAGATATTTAAATATAAAGAATACGTATAATTGATTAGAGTGTACTATGAAAAAAAAATATTTTAATGTTTAATATGTATTGTTTTTATTAGTAAATTCATATTAAAATATAATAAAAATTAAAATTTTAAAATTTGAATTGAACGTGCTGAGATGGGCAAGGCATGGGCCTATATAGTCCTGTAATTGGACCTGACGTCACGGTCTGGATAGAACCCATATCAGGCCCAAATTCCCTTGGATAAGATATAGGCCAAGATGAGCAGGCCCACTATTTAAAAACGAAAAAAACGCTGAGGCTGGGCCTCGTAGAAACATAGAATGGCCTAGCCCAACTGATCAGATTTAACTAAGTTATTCATTAGTTCATGGATTGTACTTTTTGTTACAATAATGTTTAAGTAGAGTATAAAAAGATGAAAATTGTATTATTATTATTATTATTATTTGTTATTTTAGTAATCAGTATGAGAAAATATAAGAAGAAAAAAATTACATCACGTAATAATAAGATTTGAACTTAGACACCACACCTCATAAATAAGTCTCCTCTAGAGATTGGAAGTTCGAGTTTCATGTAGGACGTTAGGAATGGTTCTCTTTCCTTTTAGATTTAGATATAGGGCAGCCAAAAAAAAAAAAAAAAAAAAAAAACCCTAAGCTAAGCAATTTTTTGGCTAAAAAAATAGTTTCTCTATAAAACTAAGCTAAAACAATTTTTTAGAAAAAATTAATCTTTTACTTTCTTAAAATATTTTAGGTAAATTACGGTTTTCACTTTGCTTTATAATATGAATAGATTAGTTAAAATTTGAAACAAAAGGTAAAAATATAGAAAAAAACAAACTTACTTAAATAGTCAAAAGTAGAAAATAACTCAACATAAAATGGTAAAATATAAATTATTTTATAACTTTTCTTTGGCTTTTGAAATTTATATAATTCTTAAAGTATTGAATTTTTATTAATGTGAATCGATGGGCAGCTGTTACCCACTTCTCCAATTAAAAATGTCACGTGTTGTTAATCCAAGGGCAAAAAGTGGAAGAAAAAAAATTTGAAATATTTAAGCCCAAGTGGGAAGAAAGAATCTACACTTTAATTTATTTGTTAAAGCATCTTTACCAGTTTACTTATATTTTACTTTGAAATATTGTTAAAAAATTTATTTTTTATTTTAGCAATCACTTTTTCGTCTAGTTTTTCCAATAAATTGCCTATCATTTCTCTATTAACGAACTCCTTATTTTTTCCCCTATTCTATTAAAATATAATTTTTAATTATAAATTTTAAAAGAATAAAAATTATAAATATGTATTACAATCTTTAAAATCAATATATATATGAAGGGACTAGCGTAATTAAATATTAAATTAGAGTAACTTATAAGAGAGTGATAGAACTTCAATCCCTTAAGATAGGTAAAGGAATGATTGTGGGGAGGGGGGTAGTTGACCATGGAATTAAATTGACAAGGGGTAGTTGACCATGACGTTAGATTTGAAATTATGATGCATTGTTTTGTTAATAATCTTAGCATCTTTTTTCATGGCAGTGATTGTACTTATCACCAAGCCATTTTGACCAATTAAAATTAATGTCCAGATTGTCTCCGGTCTAGATTTGATATAGTTCGGTTTAATTCAATCCATTAGATCTATTTTTAGGTTTCTTTTCGATAATTAGAATTATTCACAATGTAGGCTTTGTTGAGTATATTATTCCTGTAACAAATTACGTCGATTGGATAATGGACACTATGTATTTAGATCACTTTTGTTTGAAAAAAAAAAGGATGGTAAAAAAATTAACGATTCATAAAAAAGTTATCCAAATATATAGTATCTATTATCCGATTGACATGATTTTTTAAGAGATAATATACTCAACAAATTTTAAAATGTAAACGGTTTGAAATATCGAAAAAGAGTCTAAAAGTGAGTGCAATGGGTTGATCAAGAGACTTAGATCTCCTATCTGCAATTTGGACTGGAGGCAAGCCCCAGCCTAAAATTAAAATAAAAATAAAAAAAAAAATGAAAAAGATTTTGATCAAGAGACTTAGATCTCCCATCTGCAATTTGACCATGATGTTAGATTTGAAATTATGATGCATTGTTTTGTTCATAATCTTAGCATCTTTTTTCATGGCAGTGGTTGATCTCATCACCAAGTCATTTTGACCAATTAAAATTAACATTACAAAAAAAAAAAAAAGAAAAAATTTTGATCAAGAGACTTAGATCTCCTATCTGCAATACAAGCTTGATCATTTTTATAAAAATCAAATCACACTTCGCCACTTATAATTTAGTTAAGTTTTAAACAGTGAGGTGATGAAAAAATTATATTGAATCTTAGATTTAAATAGTTAAGTTTTAAACTTAAATTGAAGTCGAAAGATTTAATGCAAATTACAGCACACTCAGATAAAATTTAGAGGATGAAAAGTGTAATTTATCACTTTTTTTTTTTCATTAGATCTTTTGTCATCTTATTCCAAATCCATTTGACATGTCATTAATCTCTCCTATATTGTTCAGTAATTCTAAAATATCACGTGACAAATTATTTATGTAGTATTTCAAATCAATCAAGTTATAAGTAAGATATGCTTGCTTACTTTGATTCAATAGTTAGGAGACAAAATTTAACTCAATGTGCATCTTTTTGACTACAAATGTATTAGTTGGCATTGCTAGTTCAACCATAATTTTTATGTATTCAAGGGAGTAAGGATCTTTAGTCCATTTTCCTTTGTGTCTATGAACCAAACTCAGTAAGGATCTTTAGTCCATTCTCCTTTGTGTGTATGAACCAAACTCCCTCCTTACTACGCAATCAATAATCAATTTTCTTTGATTTGATAATGGAGAGTGTATTTCAAACATTAGAGAATGTGACAGTGTTTGGTATAAATTATGTTTATTGTTTATGAGATAAAAATAGTTAATTAAATTGAAAAAATATATTTATTTGAAAAATGAAAAATGGATATTTTTAGGTTGTGTTTGGATTATGGATTTTAGTAAGAATTTAGAAAGGAGTAGGAGAAAATGTAAGTGAAATATGAATGACATATAGCTACCTTTTCACCTAACTTTTTTTTTTTTTTTTTTTTTTTAAAATCTCTATCTAAATTCATAATTCAAACACGACATTAGTTTGATAAATGACATTATTTGAGTGAGTTAATGGTGGATCTATATTTATCGAATAATGCTATATGCACACTAATGTATCAATTGATAATGTGGTATAATTGAAAATGTTTTTAATATTTGTAATGTGATTAATGAGTGTGGTCAATAATAATTTCATAACTAATGTTGATACACTAATTAATACACTAATTGATAGATGTAGCACTACCGATCTTTATCATATGTTATTGGAAGAGAACCTTTAGGAGAAGCCCATGTCCCTTTCTAGCCTCATGGTTCTTGCTCCTTGGTTTTATCTCCAACAAATAATTGTTTAAGTAGACTTTTGATTTTCTTCTCCTATTTATTTAATTTATCATCTAACTTTTATTTAAATTTTTATTTTGATCTCCCACCTTCTAATTTTAGCGATTAAGTCCTTAAATTTCATCATTTATTTCAATGCAATCCTCTTATTACTAATCATTAAAAAATAGACAAAGTACTTACATAATGGCTATGCAGGCATGATTTCAAGCAATTAAAGGGAAAAAAAAATAATGAAAAAATTACATATTTTACTCTCTCAACTTTTTCTCAAATTCCACTTTAGCCCTTTATTTTTCAACTTTCACCCAAAATTTTAATTGTGGGGGTGATGGGAGAGGATTGACTACATTGAAACTTAAGTTGAAACTTAAAGACTTAATTATTGCAATTAAAATGTGAGAAATCAAAATGAAATGTAGGTGAAAATTTAAGGCTGAAAAGTATATTTTACCCATTCAAAATATTGAAGATGTATTATTGCAGGTCTTAACCCTCATTTGGTAGGTGGAACATATAAGTTTTTAGTTTATTAGTTGTTGCCAAAGGAGGCCTTTTCAAATGGGGTTTACTTTGTCACCTATGTACATGCTTGTTTTGTTATAGTATTACTTTTGTATGTTTTCATTTGACATAGATTCCTTTTATATGCATAATGATTAAGATAGCTATCACTGGTCATTAGTTTGGTTTTCTTAATTTTATTTTTCACCAAGTAAAAGAAAGATTACATGTCTTTCATGCTAGAGTATATGTATTAATTCAATTCAAAAAAAGAAGTTTGAAAAACTAGATGTGTTTGGTCTAGAAAAATAAAAAAATAAAAAAACTGATTTTTTTGGGACTTTGTACACACCCAAATACAGTAAAAATGTAAATTTATTAGGTACCAAATGAGCCTTTCACAAAATTTCAAAGATAATAAAAGGTAGAATAATATCTTTACAACGAAAGAGTCAAAAAGCCAGTTATATTGTTGTCAATCGCTTATTCTTTTTCATTTTTCAACATAATTAGTGAAAAAAATGATATTGTCACATATTTTACATTTAAATATAAATTTTATCCTTAATTATTTTTATATCTACACACCAGTTGCATTAGTTTTATTTGATCAACATTATTAAAATAATATATGCTAATTCTCCCTCTTGCAATTTTTATTTTTATTTTTATTTGTGAGTGTTGGAACTTGGGTTGTCGGTGAAATCTAATTAGGTTTCATCACCCAGCCTAGAAGAGTGCCATAAATAATAATAATAATAATTAATGGCCGCAGACTTCCATGAGTTGGTTTCATATTTAGAAATGGGCCATTTCTATTTCACACATAATCAATACTCACCATCGCCGGCTAGTTCTCCTCTAATATGCTATCCAAATTCGTATAGTAGCTGTTGGCTTCATATTTTGTACAAATCAATTACAATTTAATACGTGACAGAATAAGGGTAATATAGGAAGACTATTCAAGTCTTCGATCTTGATCGTACACGTGGCAGTTAGTATCGGTTCTCACGTGATCTGAGTAGCATTGGATCAATAAAGAGGTGCAAGGTGACGTGGCTTCAACGGTTACTCAGATTCAAATTCAAATTTAGGAGGGAAGCCTAACTGCAAGTGATGGCGTAGTGGGACTACTTATAAGGCAGCATGATCAACGATCATGGAGGAGCAGTTCGACGATTTGAAATGCAGTTCGATGGTCATCCTTGAGAAGTATAAATAGCGAGGAAGACCCCAGAAAAAACCCCCAGACTTAGATCATACAAACCAGTCTTACTTTACATATTTTCTTTTCTAGTTTTACATTTCCTGTTCTTTAAATTCCTGCTCTTTACATTCCTGCACTTTAAATTCCTACACTGCACTTCATTCATAGGAGTAGTTTCAAGTAGATTATCGTTGTAAACCTCTACGAGGCTGAGTTCGGATCATTGTAAGTTTTCATTTTAATGAAATACTTCAATTGCTCTTCATTTAACTGTTATTTTGTTTAATTTCTCCTAAGTCTAGCAACTAGTAAAAGTCTTCTTCATTGAGGCTGAAAGAACTAAAACACAATCGTCTGATAATTGGTTGACAATTAACATTTCTGTAAGGACTGATTGATCCTTGCTGGCATGCTCACATTTACAAAAATACCCTTCGAAAGCCAAAAAGCCAACATATATTTTTGGCACACCCAGTGGGACTAATTGAAATGGCTAGACGAAGAAGACAAGGAGAAAATGAACGCTTGGAAGAAGGCGTAGAAGGAGAGGTAGAAATACCTAATCCAGAGGATAATGTGGTAACACATCCTGTGAAAACTCCCATATTATCAGAACCTATGGTCAAACAGACCAGTACTTCAGGACAAGAACCACATGTTCATAGTATTGGACGAAACTAAGGAATTGGACCATCCACTGTTCCATCTACTCATCCAATAAATCCATGGAATGACCTAGTAGATGCCATAGGACAACAATTGATGAACATAATGGAAAGGTGGGCAACATCCTTTTTGGATCGAATGAATAACCACCAACCAATGAACACAAGACACATCGAGGAAGTTTTAAATGTCCCTCAACAAAGATTGGCTAGAGATAAACAGCCTATGCAAGTTAATGGACATTCTAATATTAAAATAGTAATCAGAACTATGAAAGACCATCACCTCAGTCTTGGTATGAACCCATTTCGAGGCCTATAGCAGGTCAAAATGCCTCAGTACTCAACAATGAAGCCATACAAATTGGTGGATCTAGCCCAGTACAAGAAACTGGCATAAGAATGGTCACAAATCCCATGTTCGAAGCCATACCTGGTACAAGGGGGTTTACTAATCCTTTATTCGAATTTATACCTGGGAGGTTAGAAGGTTGGCCTGCAAATGGAAGGGACATAACACCTGTTCCAGCACCTTTCGCAGGTTCTTTCGCAGGACAGGCTCAAAGGAGTTACCCATACCCCCAACAGCAACCTGCACCACAGGGACAACCAGTCCCAAATGTACCACCTTATGGACCAAGAGGACCATAAGCACAAGTTTGTCCACAAAATCTTGTGTTTGTCCCTCCAGTAGTGGTTCAGCAGACACAAAATATGGTCCCTAGGGACCAAATTGCTGATATTGTTAGGGAGATGTGTGGACCGATGGCTCGGGGGGTCCAGACTCCTGTATATAGAAAACCATACCTAGAATGGGTAGATAGGGTACGTAAATACCCGAGGGGGTTTAGGATACCAGATTTTACCCTTTTCTATGGGAGTGGAAACCAATCAACAGTAGAGCATATTGCTAGGTTTGCTGCTCAATACGGTGAATTTACTAATCATGACTATATGAAACTAAGATTATTCCCAAATTCTCTAACTGGGGGAGCATTTGTATGGTACATCAACCTTACACCTGGCTCCATTCAAAATTGACAACAAATGGAAGAGGCATTTCATGCCCAATTCTTCCAATCGGAGCCAGAGGTTTCTATGGCAGACTTGGCTAGATTGAGTCAAAGGCCTGAAGAAAAGGCTACTCAGTTTATTGCTAGATTTAAAAGGGCTTGAAATAAATGTAGAGTCATCCTGCCAGAGCCAGAATTCGTAAGATTGGCTCAAAATGGCTTAGAGTTCAGGCTTCGAAAGAAGTTTGACTCGACTGAATTCAGAGATTTGGTGGAACTAACCTATAAGGTGTCTAGGTATGAAGCATTACTAGAGGAGGAACAAGATCGAAATAATGCATCGTACAAGACATATTATAGAAATCCTAATTATGAGATCGATACAGCAGAGATTGTGGGCAAAGAACCTGTGATCTGTGAGGCATTAATTCATAAGGATACAACAATTGACCAGCAGTTTAAAAAGAAAGACCTTCATAGAAAGTACTCTTTCGATTTAACAAAGGCAGATGACATTTTTGATCATTTGCTTGCGGCCAACTTCCTTAAGTTACCTAAAGGAGTAAAATTTCCATCCCCAAATGAACTTAAGGGAAAAGTATATTGTAAATGGCATAACTCTTGGTCTCACTCGACTAAAAACTGCATTGTTTCTCGAGACAGGATCCAAGAACAAATTCAAAAAGGAAGTTCGAAGTTCCCAGCCAAAACAGAAAAGGCCATGGGGATCGACAGTAATCCATTTCCAGAAGTTGGAGAGGTGGCAGCCAATGTCATTACGTCAGACTTTCAAAACTTGTCCTTGACAGAATTAGAAGAAGTCAATGTGCAGATGCATGTTGCTAACCAGACAACCATCAAAAAGGACACCAGAAATCTGCCAGTTATTGGACAAGGTTTCTCACACCAGAGGGAACACTCTGATGAAGAATCATTAGATGATGATTCCTTAGAGGCAGCAGTAATGCAAATGATGTGTCCCAGGTGCAGACTGAGTTATAAATGGTTGAGGGCTTCCAATTGATGGGAAGCAATACTACAGGGATGTTTAGAGACACCCTAAACCAATCAATGCTTACAACAAAAGGCTGTATCCGGCTAGTGTTAGGCAGTAGCCATTGGTAGTTGAACCAACAGTCGATAGAATGTATGCTAAAGGCAAGAGACCCTTGTATGAGTCTAGGCCACCCAACTACTACAGAATGAAGAGCAGTCATTCTGAAAGAAGACTGGAGAAAAGTTCAGGTTATGGGTCAAAGCCAGAGATTGGCCTCCTAGACCAACCTCACGCAGGACAGAAAGTGGCCACTTTCATCGAAGGCCTGAATCAGGCTCGAAACATGAGGTTAGGACCAAGCAAGTGCCTTCACAACCAGCTTCGAAAATGGCTTCGAAGGTAGAAAGAAGCAGTTCAACATCTGAGTCAGTAATTTCGTGGGTACCTGGAGTCCCAGATTGGTTTGTGATGCAGAACAAACCTAGGGAAGTGCCCACTCAGAGAGATGTTGGAAATCAAGGAAGGATGGTTAAACCTCCTTTGGTGGCTCCGAACAATTGGGTATTGCTTAAACACCCAAAGATGAAGGAACCAGATATGGTCCCAGTCATTTTGAGATCACAAAGGAGAAAGATTCAACGCAGGTACACTCAATACCAGAAAGATATGAAAGAAAATGGAGAGAACTCTTCATTGGTCCAGACAGAAGGAAAGAAGACTCCAAAGTCAGACCATACTCCAAAGACAACTCTACAAAGCAAGGTGGCTTGCAGCAGGGAACAGTTGACCAAGGTTCATTCTGAACTAAAAGCCAGAGAAGAATCTAGCTTGGCAAGATTGAAGAAAGCTTTGATGGATAGTGATAGCGAGATAGAAGAAGAAATTGGCATAAGCCAAAAGAAAGAAATGGTGGAGGAAGAAATGTTCGAAGCCTTCATGGCTGAGCAAACGTTTTTGGTTGAAAAACCAGTTGAGAAAGATCCTTCGAAGGAATCAGTTAACAACGAAGTGCCAGAGTGCAGCATGGAGGATACTGCTGAGGTAACTAAACAAGGTGGCCAAGAGGGGAAGCAGGTACTGGCAGCCATCCAATTTGGCTCATTTCCTCCAGTATCAGTCAATATGGTACACATACTGCCTCATGAGTTCCAGGTTGGAGATGAGGACCAAGATGACCAAGACATTGATCTTATTCTTGTCTCTAGTGAAGACTCACAAGTAAGTATGGTACAAGATGATTCTGGAATGGCTACCCCAATGGAAACTGAATATGAGAGTGAAGAAGAGGTGAGCATTAACCTCTTGTATCCTTTTGAGTATCCCTCGAATTCTATGACACAACATGTCAAGCCTTTGTACATCAAGGCTTTCTTCGATGGGATACAACTGAACCGAGTCCTGATAGACAATGGGGCAACAGTGAATTTACTACCGAAATCTTCTTTGAAGAAACTAGGGAAAAAGAATCCTAGGTTAATCCCAACCAACATAACCATCGCTGGCTTTGCCGGAGACAAACAGATGGCTCAGGGAATTTTACCCATCAACCTGAGTGTGGGAACTAGGGACTGCACGACAGCATTCTTCGTAATCGACAGTAATGCTAAATACAATGCTTTACTTGGGAGAGATTGGATTCACACTAACAAATGTGTGCCTTCCTCTTTGCATCAGAAAATTATGATGGCCTTAGGCAATGGAGAGACAGAGGAAATTGATGCAGATCCTCAACCTTTCATAGCCTGTGCAGACTTCGTAGAGGCCAAACTGTGTATTGAGGGAGTGACACCACTCAGTATACTAAGGAAACCTGATGGCTCAGCCGAAGTGACAACTGATGAGGAAGTGACACACCTAAAGCACTTTGTCCAATAGAGTGTTGATGAGGAGGTTGTTGTTAAGGATGACAATAATGCCTGGTTGTAGGCAAAGAAATGAGACACAAGAAGCCAAATCTTTGGCTCTAATTAAATTCTCAACATTGGATGTAAACTCAATAGTCTAGAAAGTACAGGAGCAAGAGAGAGAAGCCATGATAATTGGCTGTAAGCAGAAGCAGCAATAGGTCAAAGTTTTGACCCTTGATAAATACTGTGCATTGGACATTGAAACAAAAGTCCAGGAGATACAGGAAGAGGAAGCCTTGTGGACAGACTTTGTCTATGAGGATGAGAGCAAAGATGTTGAATTAAAGAACCTGGGAACAGAACAAAGCAGGGAGATTGCTTCGAAGATAGAAGAAATCATAGAAGAAGCTTCAGTAGGTTCTCAAACACAAGACCCCTTAGAAGAAGTAAATTTAGGGGAAGGTTCTATACAACAGCCCACTTACATAAGTGCTTGTCTGAATGTTCTAGACAGGGACCAGTTGTTGGTTGTTCTAAAGAAATATAAAGATTGCTTTGCATGGTCTTATAATGAACTACCAGGATTGGATAGGTCATTAGTGGAACATAGGCTCCCTATGAAACTTAACCTCAAGCCATACAATCAAAAACCAAGAAGAATGAGTCCAGAAGTAATTCAGAAAGTCAAGGAAGAGATTCTTAGACTACTCAAAGCAAGCTTTATTAGGACAGCTAGGTATGTGGAATGGCTATCTAATATTGTGCCTATGGTTAAGAAGAATGGTAAAATGAGGATATGCATTGATTTCAGAAACTTGAATTTAGCAACTCCAAAAGATGAGTACCCCATGCCTATAGTGGATCTGTTGGTAGACAGTTCAGCAGGGCATCAAGTTTTATCAATGATGGATGGACATTCTGGTTATAACCAGATCTGCATTGCAGAGGAGGATGTCCACAAGATAGCATTTAGATGTCCTGGAAATATTGGCATCTTCGAATGGGTTAAAATGCCATTTGGCCTGAAGAATGCTGGAGTTACATATCATAGGGCTATGAACACTATCTTTCATGACCTCATTGGAGGGTATTTAGAGTGTTATATTGATGATATTGTAGTTAAATCCCAATCCATGGAGGAGCATCTGTTTCACTTAGAAGCAACCTTGGAAAGAATGAGAAAGTTCAAATTGAAGCTTAATACTCTTAAGTGTGCTTTTGGCGTATCATCTGGAAACTTCTTGGGCTATGTGGTACACAAGAAAGGAATATAGATTGACCAGAATAAAGCCAAAGCCATCATTGAAGCCAGACCTCCATCAAGTAAGAAAGAATTACAAAAGTTCCTTGGGCAGGTTAATTTTCTTCGAAGATTCATTTCTAACGCTGCAGGGAAAACTAAAGTTTTTTCTTCCTTATTAAGGTTGAAAGATGAAGAGGAATTTGTGTGGACAGCAGAGCATCAAATTGCTTTCGAAGGTATCAAAACCTACTTGGCCAACCCTCTAGTGCTGATGCCACCAAAGGGTGACAAGCCCTTGAAGTTGTACATAGCTGCAGCAGAAGATTCATTGGGAGCTTTCTTGGCCCAAGATAATGAAGAAGGCAAGAAGCAAGCTATTTATTACCTTAGTAGGTTTTTAAATTCTTATGAATGTAAATATTCAGCTGTTGAAAAGCTATGTCTTGCTTTGTATTTTGCTGCAATGAAATTAAGATACTATCTTTTACCTACAACTGTCTTGGTAATTGCAACCACAGATTTGGTTAAGTACATGTTATCTAGACCTATGTTAAGGGGAAGAATTGGTAAGTGGATACTAGCCTTATCAGAATTTCATCTAGAATATGTCCCTCAAAAGGCAGTAAAGGGGCAAGTTTTAGCCAATTTTCTGGCAGACCATCCAACTCAAACAGAGAGCCAAGAGATAATGGAACTTGGTATGGCTAGTGTTGAGTCATGGCAGATGTGGTTCGATGGGTCGAAAGCCAATGGCTTAACTAGAATTGGTATTGTGATTAGGTCTCCACAAGGGGTAGAGACCACACATGGTTTCAGAGTGGATGAAGTTACCTGTTCCAATAACCAAGTTGAATATGAAGCCTTAATAGTGGGACTAGAAATTCTTATTGGATTACAAGTTCATGCAGTTGACATATTTGGAGACTCTCAATTGGTGGTTAACCAAGTGAAAGGGATTTTCAAGTGTCAAAGCATAAGCATTTTACCATACTATGTTGTTGCATTACATTTGCTTTTTCAATTTCAAATAGCAAATGTAACTCATGTTCCAAGATTCTTGAATAATAGAGCTAATGATGTGGCTCAGAAAGTTTCGAACTTCAAGAGAAGGGATGATGCCTAAAGGAACATAAGCTAAACAACATATCAGAAATTGATACCACATTTGAATAAAAGGAATGTGGTCTTGGAAGTCAATCAAAATGACTTGCAAGAACAAGATTGGAGGCATCCAATAATGCAGTACTTGGCTGGTCCATCTTCGAAGGCCAGCAGGAAAATTAAATTGCAGTCTATACAATATATGATATATGGTAATGCTCTCTACAAAAGAGGGGGAGATGGTTTGTTGCTGGAATGTTTAGGCCCAAAAGAAGCATTAACAACTATGGCTGAGGTTCATGAAGGCATCTGTGGTGCTCATCAGCTTGGTGTGAAGATGAGATGGTTGCTTCGAAGGCATTCCTACTATTGGCCAACTATTCTTAAAGACTGCATAGAGTATGCAAAGGGTTGCCAGGCATGCCAAAAGCATGACACAATAAGGCATGTGCCCATAACTGACCTATATGTAGTAGTGAAGCCCTGGCCATTCAGAGGATGGGCTATGGACATGATGGGGAAAATACACCCACCTTCTTCGAAGCATCATTGTTTCATTCTAGTGGCCACTGATTACTTCACTAAGTGGGTCGAAGCTAAGCCATACAAGGTTGTAGATCAGACTGAGGTTATTGGATTTATTAAGGATCTAATCCATAGATTTGGTATCCCACAAACTCTGTGGATAATGGGACTGTATTCGATGGGAAGATGGTGAAGTCCTTTGTAGCAGAGTTTGGAAGTAGCCTTGTTAATTCTACCCCCTATTATGCACAAGCCAATGGTCAAGCTGAATCATCCAATAAGTCCTTGAAGAAAGGAATACAAAAGGTTGTGGAGGACAATCCCAGGGATTGGCATAACTTATTGTTAGATGTGTTGTGGGCTTAAAAAACTTCCCCAAGGTCAAGCACAGGAGTTACTCCTTATGCCTTAGTGTATGGGCATGATGCAGTGTTACCTGTGGAAATTAATGTTAAATCTTTGAGGGTAAGATGCCAAGACCAGCTAAATCCTGAGCAATACCATCAGAGTATGTGCTTGGAATTAGAAGGCATAGATGAAGCGAGTCGGCATTAAACAAAGATTCTCTTGCAAAAGAAGAAAGCAGCCAAAAATTACAATAAGAAGGTCAAATACATTGGCTTTGATGAAGGTGATTTGGTATGGAAGACAATACTCCCGATAGGAATTAAAAGCCATAAGTTTGGTAAGTGGTCACCTAACTGGGAAGGACCATATCAAATTGATAGAGTCCTGCCTTTTGGGGTATACCATTTAAGAAATTTGAATGGATACATACATCCCAAAAAGATCAATGGCAAATATTTGAAGCCTTATTTTCCAACTATTTGGGAAACACAAGGAGTAGAATAAATGTCAAGCAAAAGAACACAAGACTACTCAGATGATAGACAAGAATTTGTTTTTCATAAAGAGTTAAGTACATTTTGCCACAA
The DNA here is from genome assembly GCA_025200525.1 of Camellia lanceoleosa. NCBI lineage: Eukaryota > Viridiplantae > Streptophyta > Magnoliopsida > Ericales > Theaceae > Camellia > Camellia lanceoleosa. The sequence continues at coordinate 171,115,677 of CM045769.1, forward strand.
ATTGGCCAAAAAATCATTACAATGTCATAATTGTTCTTTTACAATAGATTTCCTATTGCTAAGTGATAAAAACAACTGAATAGCTGTAGCCATTTCTTCTTTCCGATCGGTCAGTCCTTGGTTGGTGATTTGCAGTTTGGTATCAGTTCGGACTAAGGCCTGGTTCACTGCAGATAACTCCTCTTCAAGTTGAGCTTTCTTCTCTAGCAGCTGAACTCGAAAGTGAGAGGTAGAGGAGTGTTGTTCCTTGAGCTCTGAGACTTCAGTATGTACTTGGGAAACAAAACTCTGGTCTTTAGCCAATTTCTCCTCCGCAGCTTTGGCAGCATGGCAAATGTTGATGTAGAAGTCGATAGTAGCTGCTACCTGGGATAAGTGACTTGAGACATCTATGCCTGACTGTTCAGCAACTTTGCAGCACTGGAGGAACCCATCTCTTATTATAGGCCTTCACAAAGCCTCGAAGGGGAGCCTCAAAAAGGAGATTAACAGTTCCAGGCAGGTGTCTAAGCCCATCAGAGGTGCAGAAAGCTTGCTGCTGGAGGAAGGAGAGCTTTCAAGAATTTGTAGCAAGGAGTCGGCCAAAACTAATGGCTCAGCTTCAAAATTGGTTGTTAGAGAGGTAGAGGGTACATCGAAGAGATTGGCTAGCCTGGCTTCGAAGATATCAACCTCATCCGTAGACATGAGGGGTGCAGAAAGAGTTGTGGTAGAAGACAAAGGACTGCATTGGGATGAGAGAAATGGATGGAGCATCTTTGGCAATCTCTATGGTCTTAGCCACCAATGAATCTAGTGAAGAGGGCCTGGAAGTAGGCAAAGGTAATGAACTATGAGTTGGAGAACTACCAGCACCCTCTATTGGGGAATCAGATACCTTCGAAGAAGAGGTAATGGTTGAAATTTCTTTAGAAGGAGAAGGAAGAGCAGGGCTCGAATGAGAAGTAAATTGAGACAAGTCGAAGGTCAGATAGGGAAGATATGGAGTCAAACCAAAAGAAAGAGTTACAGGAATGCTGGGACTCAAAAGGGGTACATGGAATGTGGGCCTAGGAAATGGAAGTATTATCTGAATGGCCTTCACATTTTGCATCCGATCAACCTCAACTGAAATTGAGGGAGTCCTTATTGGAAGTATAGCCTCAGTAGTTGTTGCTGCAAAAAGGAAGAAACGTAAGGTCAAGCTTCAATGTCAAAGTTTGATAAGGAAAAACAGTAGAAGCATGAAAGAAATTACTTGTTTCAGAAATGTTGGCAGTGATGGGAGAGCTACGAAGGGAGTAATGTTTGGCAGTTTGTTGTCTTCTCGCGGTTTCCCTTTGTAATGCATCAACAGTAGCAACTTCATCTCTCAGAAGTTGTTGTTGCCGTCTTTTCTCAGCCCTCTCGAAGACAATTATAGCCTTAGAATGTTCTTGTTCTATGGCCTTGGCAGTTGCCTCATGAATGGTATCTTCAACCAAATTAGTAGCAGAAGCAGTCACTTTGTTTCTCTTTTCTATTGCCATGGCAATTGTCTTGGAATCGGAGTCTTCTGTGAAATCAGAAGGAGAGACAGTCATCTTTTTTTTCTTTCTTCTCTGTATTGGTATTGTCTGCTTCTTCTCAATTTCCTTCTCAACTTATTCAATCTGGGATCTAGATTCTGTAGAGATAAGCTCCTCTTCTACCTCTCTGGCAGCTGTCTCATCTTGGACTAAGTCAGAAGTAGGGATGATCACTCTTTTTCTTCTTATTAAGGGTGACTCATGCCCTTGATCTGTTTCTTCTTCTTCTTCTTCTGCTTACACCTCAGCTGTTTTCTTTTCAAGATCAAGCAGTCTCATTTTCTTTGTTGTGGGCTACCTTCACAAAAGAAGAGCTAAGGATAAGACTATAACCATTATAGAGAAGGCCAAAGGAAAAGAAACAAAGGTGTATACCTTTCTTCGAAGCAGCCCGAGTGACTCTAGGAGGAGTTGAGGCAGCAGGAGTGGACGCAGGTACTGCAACTGGAACAGTGGGAGAAGTAACAGTTCCAGCTCCTTTGGGGTTGGGCAGATCCAATACCATTAGCAGGTTCTGAGGAGAAATGGCCAAGTGTACTTCCATATAGGTCACCCACCAGTTCTGGTACCTCTTTAACAAGGTACCTTGAGGAAGGAAAGGGGTATACTCGAAATTGACCAAGTCATCTATAAATTTGAAAGTTATCTCTTCTAGCCTGGACCTCCTAACTTTCAGATCCCTCTTAGTGAGACTTAAATTGGTATTGTTGCAGAGAGGTATTGGAACCCCTTGTGTGAAGCCAAATTGTCTACCAAATTGAGCAGGACAATACGGCTCAGCTATGCATTTGTAGGCTCTGGGGTTCAAAGTCCCAATAAATAACTCTCTAGGGATCAGAATGGAAGTCCATATATCTTTGTGAGCAGGTGAGGCGCAAGACCTGTCACTTAGGAAATTCCTCAACCAGGATGGACCAATGGCGGGTTCGAAGGGACGGAAACGGAAAGTAGGAAGGGAAGCTAGAAGCTGGTGGAAGAAAGAGAAGTAAAAAGCAAAAGTGGAGGGATAAAGTGAAGCATTGGCCAGACTTATGCCATGAGTAAGAGGGTTTGGCTCAGAAAATTTAAGGCATTTGGATTGTAACTCGGTAAAATAGGCAAAAAGCCAAAGCTGAAGGATCTAGAATGGCCCCCCTTGATTAACATCTAAGGGTTTCTTACAAAAGAGGGAGCAGACTCTATATACATGGCCTAGAACATATGGAGCTAAGGCCACATTTTTCTGTAAAACAAGGGCTTTGGCAAGAGGGGCAAATTCAGGCATGATTCTCTGATAAGAGGTGTAGAAGAGGAATTTGCAAAGCCAATACAATAAGAAAGAAAAGAACTCCCTATCAGTCACGAAGCCCTCTCTTTTATTCTCAGCCTTAGCGAAATCACTATAGGATGAGTTAAGAGAGGGAACGGAGAAAGGAACTGCTGGGTCAGGGTAATCTGGTCCAAAAGGGGTACCAATGGGGGATAATCTTAGTAGATGGCAAATGTCAAGCACTGTAGGGGCCATCATCCCACATCTAAATTGAAAAAAATTAAAGATAGGATTCCAAAAACACAAGGCAGCAGCAATTAGGAAAGGGCCCTCTGAGATAGTTACCCTGGATAGTCGGAGAGCATCGAGAAGGCAGAGCTCTTGAAGGTCCAGAGTTCTAGCGAGGACAACCCGGTCATACCATTCTTGCCACTTCGGTCTCACCGTGGGCCAACATCGGTGGGGGTGGTTTATCCTCCAGTTCCTCCAGTCAAGACCACCTTCGTAAAGAAGACATTGGTTTTCCAAACGAGGATATAGGGCTGGGAGCTCAGTAAGGATCTCCTTAAATATGGGCCCAAGCACGTAGTCTTGCTACACATGGCAACGAGGGATGAAGATTCGTCCATCGATGGCGCTTTTTTCCCCAGCTTTGTACTTCTCACATTTTGCATCAATGATCCTCTTCAGGGTTACAGATGGGCTCGCACACTTTACGATTGGCACTGAAGAAGAAGCCATTGATAGTACGCGTGTCCAAAAGGTGAAGCTGAGAAAGGAAGTAGAGAGAAGTGGAAGATCGGCAGAGGTAAAAGGGTTTGTGTGTTGAGCGAGCAAATGATTTCAGAACACGAAATAAAAAGGTTTCAAAAGCCTTTGTGTTTGGGGAATACATAAACGCTTGGTTCGTTAAGCACTAAAAGTACGAATACGAAGAGTTTCCTTCAAATATTGATAGTATTTGGAGGGAAAAACACAGCCCAGATGCTAAGGCTAGCTTCGAAGTAAAATATTTGGCTTCGAAACCAGGTTTTGGTGCCAAAAGCCAAAAAACAACGGCTTCGAAACAAAGAAGTCGGCTTCGAAGCACATTTCCGTACTTAAAAATGTAAGAATACTCAAGTATTTGATTTACTTTGAAGGGGATTAAAAGACCTATCTTAGGTTTCTTAGTGAAAGTAATGTCCTTCGAAGTGAAACTTGAGACTCTGTGAGGATGGGAATTGGTGTTCAAAACATAATACACCAGTTTTTGGCGCCGAAAGTCCAATAACAATAGCTTCGAAACCAAGAAGCCGGCTTCGAAGCATATTCCCTATCCAATGGATGCAAGAATACCAAGTGTTCGTTTACTTCAAAGGGATTAAAGACCTGTTTTAGGTTTCTCATTGAAAGTGATGTTCTTCGAAGTAAAACTAGAAATTCCTTAGGAATAGAAATTGGCATTCGAAACATCAAAACCAATAGTTGGTTTATATATATTCAGAAAAGTTGTCTTTGCGAACTAAAACAGTGCAGCCCTCAAAAGGAGCTTCCATATTTTTGAAAATATAGACTGTTGTTCAAGACAAAAAGATCAATTTAAAACTGATTGATCATAATAAATCATTGACCATATGTCGGTTGTGATTGAAACAAGTTTTGAAGAGTAAGGTTGTTAAATTCGAAGCATGGATCTTGAATGGAAAACATCAAAAAACTATCAACTGCATTCCATAAATTGGAAAAGTTCATGGTTGTTTTGGTTAATATTTATTTAAAACGATTGAATCCAGGTTCGAAGGAAAAGATTGTTCAGTTCAAAGCTCTGAAATCGCTTTTAAAGACAAATGGAGACAAGATCAAACCATAAAGAGAATTCTTAGTGGTATTAAAGCAAAAACAGTTACATCGAGTGGCCATTTTTGGGTACAAACTCAAGCTCATAAAAATAGGGAATGGAATAAATAATAAGATCATGAAATTTAGTCCAACAATGATCAATGAATTTCTGTTCTTTCTTTATTCTGTCCTCTATTTCTTCCAACATTGGCTGCATAAGTTAATGTGCTCTCACTTCGTAGTAAAGCTCTTCAGCCTTTTGTAGACGTCCCCGAATGCCCCGGGAGGATGAACTCCCGTTTCGTTCGTTTTGCGGGTCTACTACAGTTCGGACTCAAATTGTTATGGTTCTTAATCTGAACCAAAGAGTCCAAATCTGGCAAATTGTTTTGAGAAAACAGATTTTTAGAAAAGAAGTGCCAAACATGGACTGCTTTGCCAGATACAGAGTCGCCACCTAAATATTTTATTTTGGGAAATTTAGGAAACCCTGACTCGGTGCCAAAGGCCACGTGTCCGTCATCACCAAAGTTGCCTTGGCTCGGGAACTTTGGTACGATTGGGGAAGGTCAGCTATGAGCACCCCCTCTCGCCCGATCCGAAGATCGGCCTCTACTAACTGTGATATCTTGTCTTGAAAGCATTATGTGTTCTTATTTCGGTTATTAGCCTAGAATTACTATGTTATGCGCACATCAAACAAGTATAGACCAAATCGCCTAGATTGGAACAAAACATTGCGTGTTTGTTTTGAAAATGGTTTGCTACTCGCAAGTAAGCTAAAATGCAGGTTTTACCACTCTCAAGTGGGCTTTAGAAAAGAAGGTTTTGCCATTATCTAGTGGGCTTAAAACTCACAGTTTTAATGCATTATTCCAATTTAGGTTATTCAACCTCCACCCAGAGGCATTCAAGCAGTTATATCACATAAGTAGCTAGCCTCATGGTAATCATGCTATTATGGCAACACTCACACGCATGCGGTATGCTAAAACATAAAAGCTCACCTAGTACTCCAAGCCAAAACAGAAACTAGTTAGTAATCAAGTGCATGATCCTAGTTCATGTTAAGATGGCTAATGCAACACATACAGAATGCAACTTAGATAGGCTCGGCTAATCTACAATGACATGTGAAATGCTGCAACTAACACGTATTCAATTTGGAATTGAAATACAGATGCAGTTAGAATGATGCGCCGAGCCCGATACATGCAAAACAGATGAATGAATGCAAACATGCTATCATATTGCATGCTAATTTAAACATGCCCTAGTCTACCCTCATAAGCAGGTAAATAAATGGAAAGAAAGACGTAGAATTGGAAGACATACACGCACTCATACACACTTATTACACAATTGCCCTCACTCAGAGGGTCCAAATAAATATTACAGTCCGAATAAATAATACTAAATCAATTATTACAAATTAAATATTACAAAAATCCTAATTAATTAACAAAATAAATGCAGAAGGGAAAAGGCCACAGCCCCGCCTTGGAATGCACGAATGATGCATGCTCGAGTCCATTTCGCCCGGAAAACCCGTACCATGCCACCGCTATCTCTGTTTACACTGCCCTGCTTTTCTGAAAATTGCCAAAGTCTTGGGACATATTCCCTGCACACTGTAGAGCACCATCGGCTAAAGGAAATACCCACCGGCCATGAAAAATGTCCATCGGCTGGACTTCATGTTATCGGCCATTCATCCATGGCCGGTCGGCCAAAAATTCCTGCAGAACTGGTTTTTGACAGCAACAAAGGACAGACAGTGTATGGCATGGAATTTCAAGCAAATGTAAGCATGGTCACACTCCCTATCATGTAGTGGACTCAAGGGAGCATGGCCCTCGATTCTTGGGCCATCAATTGTGCATTTTGATGCATGATGGCCTAAGAGGCCAAGGTTGCAATTCAATGAAAATGCATGCAACACACAAATGAATACCAAGACCCTATCATGTCAAAGTCAAGGGCCTCGGTGACCAAGAGTTGAGACGTGTTACATCACTTGGAGTATGAACACTTCTCAATCCTTACACTTGGCTTGACACCCCAAACCAAGCAATGTAATGCATGTTATGCAAACATGGCTCAAAGATGCAACATAAGATTAAGATGCAAGGCATGCCAAATGCAATGCAACATGTCATGGCAAGTATACAAAAGAACTAGCATGTGACAACACATCATGAATCAAACATGCAACAAACATGTGACCAGTAAGCAATGGTGGACTTAAACCATGAAGGGGCAGACCTTAGCCCACCCCAAAACAGTGGCCAAAAGCATCCCAAATGATGGACAAAATGCACAACAAACATGCAAGTCAAAGAGGCCCAAAGCTAAGGCATAACAAAGGAGGCATTCTACTACCACTACCCCAAGCAAACATGGCATGAACCGTACAACCAAAAAATAGAATTTTAACATGCAAAATAAGCCCTAAATACCCCTGATATGGCAGCCCCAAAGCCTCAAATATAAGGCTATGCACAATGACCTATTCCTAGTCATGAAAGGCCAACTCTTTAAGGCATGAATGAGATGATAAATGGAGACATGTAAGCATGGTATAGGGACTGAAATAGCATGTTAAATGATTCCAAATCATTGAAACAGCCTAACCAATGCATGTTTATGATTCACACATTTAAGGCTCACAAGCCAAAATGTGAAGCAACTATACCAAACATGCTAAACAAGACCAAATCGTTATTAAGACCTTAAGCATGATAAAATATGGCCAAGAACTTCACAAAGTAAAGCCAAGATATGAGAGCATGGTAGTCAAAAGTCATGATGCATTTCTAGGCACAAACAAGGGAATATAAAGCAAGTATGTTAAGCATGCAAAGGGCCACAAATCCGACAAAAAACAGAGATAACATGTGACCTAAATAGCACCAAAAACATCTGATATGGAGCCAAGAACAAACCAAGCATGCATGTTGCCCTTTAAGCCAAAACAAGGATAAAAGAGGGACAAAGGGGAGAGGGGTGTCCCTCCCCTATACAAGACTTCAAACCCTCTTATTTACCACTGAAAATCCACTGGATTTCAATGGTGAAAAGAACAAAACACTCAAGCAAATAAAGCCTAGCAATGGAAGCACCAAAAGGGCCAAATAAGGCCTAAGAGGGTGAGTTCGACCCCAAACCACAAAATGACCTTGATGAAGTATTTAAAGCATACAAATATAAGACTTTTTCTAGTTATACACAAAGCTCAAATCATCATGCAAGACAGGTAAAAAGCTGTTGCAAAATTGGAGAAACTAAAGCAAAGTAGTTACCCTTGAAGAACACCTCAAGAACAACAGGTCCAGCCACTCTCTTCTGATCAAAACAAGTCCAAAAACTCAAGAACAAACCCTCTAAGTCCCTCAAGGTCGAAGTAAGGTGTGCTAGTGTGTGTGTTAGTGCAAAACTAAGGTAAAACTACACTTTTAGGCCATAAAACACATACAAGAGGAGGAGAGAGAGGGAAATATAGAGAGAGAGTATGTGACAGATGTGTATGTATATATTCTCTGGTTTTTTTGTTCAAAACTTCTCTAACCCTAGACAAAGGAGGAAGAAGGGCTCTTATATAAGCAAAGAAAAGGCTTTAAGCTTCTCAAGGAAGCTAAATGAAAAGGGGCAAATGGTGCAAATGGTTCATGGCTTCTTGAAGAAGCTGGGACAACTGGCCAAGCTTCCCCAAGAAGCTTGGCCAAGGGTTCATCCTTCTAGAAGGAACTAGGGGGTCAAGGGCTCAAAACAGTCATCCCTGTGCATGAAGAGTGGTGTTGGTGTATTCCAGTAGCACACCGTATGCACCAAGCTTTGAAGGGTCACCGGCCGAAAAAATAGGTCACCGGCCAAATAAAGTGCCGGCCGGCCACAAAGAGTGCCGACCGGCTATTGATACCAAGCAACCACGGCTGGTAGCAACAAGGAATGGCCGATGATGTAAAGGGAGGGCCGGTGGAGTATGGGGATGAGCAACAAGCCATTCCCTGCCTTCCAAGGCAAAAACACAAATGTTTGGTGCAAAACCAAACACTAAACGAACGAGTTAAGAGATCCTGAGGCAAGGCGCGCAGCCGAGGCCTCCGGGAACTCAAAACGAACACGAACAAGGGTGATCACTTAGTGTTCAATCAGTGACGTCCAAGTCTTGAGGACGGTCAAAAATGGGGTGTCTACACCTTTATTTCGAAAGCTGTTTCTCTCAATCCTTGTTCCAATTCTTCTATATCCAAGTCATCCCAGTATGCAGAATCTTTATTCTTGAAATCATCGAATTCTTCAATAAATTTTTCTGCTTCGTATTGGGCATGAATTTGAAGGGATGAAAGTTGGTCTAAAGATTGTGTGGTGTTCATAGAGGTCCGATGCCAGTGGAGAAGCAATGGAAGTTGGTCCAAAAACATGTGAAGCTCTACTTGGGCGAGGGGATTGTGAATGTGACCCCGAGTTAGAATATCACAAGCCCATCGAAAATTCTTAAGAAGGACTTCGTCCTCAAGAACATTGAAGGGCAAGTGAGAAAAAGCCGCAAGCAGAAGTTGAGCTTGTTTTCGCTTGGTCGGAGTAAGGGAAGGTGGAGGTTTGTAAGGTGAAAAGACCTTATCCGCAGAGAGGGCAAGCCTCAGTTTCTCTATCCAGCAAGGATTTGGCGGAAGAGAAGGTGTGGATGCTTCTATTTCAAGAGGTGGAGCAAGGGCAGAAGGAACAAGGGCATTAATATAATCAAGCTAGTCAGAAGAGCAAATCTTCGCCTTCTGAGCTAGGAATGATGGATTGTATCATTGTGCCTCTTCTGGGCGTCTTGCAACATGCATTGTCTTTGTAGGCATGGAAGATGTATACCATGCCACAAGCAGATTCTCCTCCAAACTGCGTCGATGGTCAATGGGTACGTAGGGGTAGACCACTGAACTTCGAGCGTAGGAAGAAAACTCTAAAGGGTCAGTGAACTCAACAAAATGATGGTTGATTCGTTCCTTCAAATCATAGGTCTGAGGTGTTGACCAGCTTGTCCAGTCAGAAACCCCAGAAGATGAAGAAGTTGTAGCTTTATCCCATGCAGAGGTTTGTGAAGAAGAGTTTCCCAAGTCCATATTTGCAACTTTTCAAATCAAAGATTTGAGAGTAGTTTGTTCGAAGCACAAGGGTGAGTCAGAGGAAGAACTTCTTGTATCTATATTGGCAAGTTTTTGAATCGAAAGATTAAGGGCAATGTGTTCGTAATCCAAAGGTCGATAATTTTCAAAGGCATCCATGACCTGAATATGGAAAGGTGGATAAAGGTGGCTAATTAATGCATGAAAATTCTTTCGAGGAGGAACAGCATCATCATATGACTCTTCGTGTGCTCGATCAGTGGAGGAGAAATTTGATTCGACCATAGAAGAAGTATCAGTCTGTGCGAGTGCTAAGGTATTGGGGTGTTCAAAAGATTGAAAGAGAATTAATACAAATGATCATCAATAAATGACGGTTGTGTTTCCAGAATATAGACCCCATGCACGTTCTAAAAAACGCGAGAAAAAGGGCTTTGATCCACTAATATCACCAAGTATTGGGTATATTAGTGCGGGGGGTAATGTTAGCTTCATATTTTGTACAAGCCAATCACAATTTAACACGTGGCAGAATAAGGGTAATATAGGAAGACTATTCAAGTCTTCGATCTTGATCGTACACGTGGCAGTTAGTATTGGTTCTCACGTGATCTGAGTAGCATTGGATCAATAAAGAGGTGCAAGGTGACGTGGCTTCAACGGTTACTCAGATTCAAATTCAAATATAGGAGGGAAGCCTAACTGCAAGTGTTGGCGTAGTGGGACTACTTATAAGACAGCATGATCAACGATCATGGAGGAGCAGTTTGACGGTTTGAAGTGCAGTTCGATGATCATCCTTGAGAAGTATTAATAGCGGGGAAGACCCCAGAAAAAACCCCCAGACTCAGATCATACAAACCAGTCTTATTTTACATATTTTCTTTTCTAGTTTTACATTTCCTGTACTTTAAATTCCTACACTGCACTTCATTCATAGGAGTAGTTTCAAGTAGATTATCGTTGTAAACCTCTACGAGGCTGAGTTCGGATCATTGTAAGTTTTCATTCTAATGAAATACTTCAATTGCTCTTCATTTAACTGTTATTTTGTTTAATTTCTCCTAAGTCAAGCCACTAGTAAAAGTCCTTTTCATTGAGGCTGAAAGAACTAAAACACAATCGTCTGATAATTGGTTAGCAATTAACATTTCTGTAAGGACTGATTGATCTTTGCTGGCACGCTCGCATTTACAAAAATACCCTTCGAAAGCCAAAAAGCCAACAGTAGCCCTTGAAAGAGCATTCTTAAAAGGAAACCTTAAATTTGTGTATTAATGACAAAAAAAAAAATAAATAAAAACAGGACTTAATTTTGTGTATTAAGTGTTTATTAATTTAGTGAATGAGCTGCTTTAATAAAAATGTTGAAGTGTGTTAAATAAGTGTGATATCCAATGTGTATAAATGTGAGAAAATATATATATATATATAAATGCCTCCCAACCACAATCTATTCTTCCCCTCGTTTCTCTCTTCTCTTAGCTCCTAACTCATTGACACAGTTAGCATACACCATAGCATTTGTCAACACCTACACTAAAATTGGAGTCCGATTTTTGTATAAAGGATTTTTTCATGGAGAAAATGTATGGGCACTCAAACATTGAGGTTAAAGTGTGTGTTATGAAAAAATGAGATCCACTTAAATAAGTATAAATGCATATAATATATACTAATTGCACAATTAAGGTAGTGCACTACCCTAATGTGTAATTAATCTTTTATCAATTGACACCCAATAGAAAGAAAAGACTTTTGTCTCTCAAGGTTGAAGAAGACGATGCTCAAACAAAGAGGATGGATTCCAGTGATCAAGCAAAGAGGACGTCAAGTGAATCACAGCACGTGGACTGAAGATCGAAGATCAGGAATGTTTACCCTTTTTGTGGACAACTTGCCCAAATCTATGGAACCCCGTCACTTGCATGATCTGTTCATAAAGTTTGGTGTGATCAAGGACGTGTACATACCAAAAAAGTGAAGGAGAACAACAAATACAAGGTTTGGATTCGTACGTTATGATTGCTTTATTGCAGCCAAAGTGGTAGAACAAAAGGCTCATGGCTTGTGGGTAGATGACAAATCTCTAGCAGTCAAAATTGCGGAATATGGCAAAGGAATAGTACCCAGGCAACAAATGCAGTCACCACCACCAAGGCAAACAGAGGCATGCAATACATCTGCTATGGCAGATAAGCAAGTTTGGAACCAAGGCACAGATGGTAGATCGTTTGCAGAGGTCATCAAGGGTGCTAACCCACGACACACATCAAGAACAATGATAAGAATGGAACAGATAGGAAATGGGTGGCTTTATGAGAGCATGATTATGAGGCTCAAACCAGTCCTCTGTTATGGAGGTGAAAAAAGAACTTATCAAACGAGGTGTAAAGAATGTGCTAGTGCGAGAAAGAGGAGGGCGGGATGTCATCTTATCCTTTAGCTCAAAGGAAGCTCTGTTGAGCGAAAAACATCTGATCAAGGACTGGTTTCAAGATTGGTGTGAATACATCATAGAGTGGCGACCAGGTATGCATCTTCAACAAGAAAGGTATATCTGGATCAGCTGCTATGGTGTGCCCCTTAATCTCTGGAGCTCAGATACATTTAGGAAGATTAGAAGAATATGGGGGGAGTTGGTTCAATTTGATGGTGATGTTTGCACGCCTAAATCATTTTGCTGTGGAAAATTTAAAATTATTACCAATGTTATGGAGCCTATAAACACAAGCCTTAATCTGGAGTGCAAAGGCAGATTCTACTCCATTAGAGTTCTTGAGGAGCAGTACACTGAGGAACCTAGTACAAGCTGTAATGATACTAATACTACTAAGGAAGACAAAGATGTTTGCTCCAAAGTTAATGGTGTTCTTCAACCCATAGCTGATAACACCTTGGAGGAAGGTGATAATGACAAGGCAGATGATATGGAAAGAGTCTCTTATGTGGCCAAAGGGGATTCGACAACTAGAATGAAGAAAATAGATGAGCTGGCTGTTGGTGGTAGTTGGAGTCATGCATCTGTAGTGGAAGAGACTAAAGATAGCGTGGTAAATTCAAACAATGAGGGCGCATGTGTGGTAGAGTCATCATTACCAATGGAAAGTCTATAGCAGAGGCAGAGGTACGATCATGACGCTCAAATAGGTGTTGAAGGCTATTTTAAGGATAGTAGGCAGCAGAAGATAGGGTGTAATCATGTTACTACAAAAAGTGTTGTAGCCCTTAATGTAGATGATCAGATTCTTACCCCTAGTTTTATGAAAAGCTTAAGTGAGACCCTAAAGGCAAGACCTGGCATTAACCTTGAGGTAGCCCTTGGCCCTGATCAATTTGGGCTGCAGGCCATTATGGCAACCCATGACATTACTATTTCTGATACTTCTCCCTCTAGGCCATCTGCAGCTGGGCTCCATCTAGCTAACCGAGTGTGTGGTGTAGCCTCAGCCCACCAAGCCTCAATTGGGCTGGGTTCTCAGGTAAAGAATAATGCCCATCTCAGCCCACCAATTTCAAGCTCCATTAGTACCCGCATTAAGAAAGGCAGAAGGAAAGGAAACAAAAGCAATGGTGTTAAACTTCCCCTTTTTCTTGGTAGGTTTAGTGGGTTTACTAGACGCATTGGTGAAAAAGGGGCAAGATCAAACTCTGGAACTCTCAAAGGCTACAAGATTAGGTCCACTGCTTCATCTTCATCTTATCTCAATCCTGAACTTCAGCAATCCCCTTCCAGAAATGATGTTTTTCAAGAAGCTCAGGCCACACTGCAGATGGGAAAAAGTCTGGGACTCGATTATAGAGGGCAGGAACCTGAGGTAATCAGGCAACTAACATTCATGGAGGTGAAAGACAATGAGAGGTTGTGCAGTAGAAACGGCATTGTGGAGTGAACAGCTCATCAGAGGTGTAATTTGTGTCATATTTGTTACTATGAAGGCACTAAGTTAGAACATTAGAGGGATGGGTAGACCTGAAAAAAGAAAAAAGATCAGGAAACTATTGTTAGATAAGAAAATTGATGTGGCATTGCTCCAAGAAACCAAAAGATCTAACATGACTACTGAGATAGTTGGGAGTGTTTGGCCTAGGGAGTGTTTGGAGTTCATAACTGTTGATGCAGAAGGGTTAGCAGGTGGGCTACTCTGTCTCTGGGATCTTGCAATTTTTTAGTTCTCAGGGTGTTGCAGCAATAGAAATTTCATCCTCCTCTCAGGTAAACTTCTCAACACCTTTGCTTGTGTAATTGTTAATGTACATGCTTCCAATGATGTTGCAAGGATAGGGAAGCTATGGGTGATATTGCTACACCTCAAAGACTCCTTCCTACAGCCTTGGTGTCTTGGTGGTGATTTCAATGAGATCAAACACTTAGGGGGAAAAGTAGGATCATCAAGTAGGGACAGAGGTATGCAAGAATTCAATGACTTCATAGACAAAAGTGAGATGATGGATGTGCAACTGATTGGCAGGAAATACACTTCGTGTAATGCTTTTGATGGAAACAAATGGAGTTGAATAGACAGGTTCCTTATTAGTCCTGAATGGATGGAAAGGCTTAAATTCAAATTGTGGGGCCTTCCTAGATCTGTATCTGACCACTGCTCAATTGTTCTCATGGAGGATGAGAGGGATTGGGGACCTAGGCCTTTCAAATTTCTGAATGCTTGGCTCCTACATTCTACCCTTGCCCCCTTAGTGGAGAAAACTTGGAAGGAAACACAGGTTTTTAGGACTGCTGGTTATATTCTGCACAGGAAATTGCATGCCCTTAAGTTGACATTAAAAAAATGGAATAGAGAGGTATATGGCAATGTTGCATCTCAACTGCAAGATTCTGAATCTGTCATGCATGCACTTGATCTGGTAGTTGAAACCAGGCCTATGGTTGAGGAAGAATTGAAGCTCCAAAGAGAGAAAAGGTCAGAAGTATAGAGATTGAGCAGGAAGATGGAATAGGAATGGTTACAAAAATCTAGGCTGGATTGGGGTTTGAAAGGAGATAGGAACACTAGATTCTTCCATGTTATGGCTACCAGCAGGCAGAATAGAAACACTCTCCACTCCATCACAGTAGGTGAGGTGGTGCTTGAGGAACCAAACCAGGTTAGAAATGAGGTATGGTCCCATTTTTACAATCATTTTAAAGAGGATTGGATGAATAGACTAGTACTTGTTGGTGAGTTTAAGAGCATAAGGCCTAGTGATTTATACCACATGCTTGAAGCAGAGTTTTCTGAGGAAGAGGTCTGGACAGCCATAAGAGACTGTAATGGGAATAAGGCCCCAGGGCCAGATGGATTTAATCTTATGTTTTTTCAGAAGCAGTGGAAAGTGATCAAAGGTGAAGTGCTTAATTTTATGAAAGAATTCCATATCAATGGCAGATTGGCCTCAGGTGTAAACAACACCTTCATTACTCTCATCCCAAAGAAGGAAAGAGCTATCAACTTAAAGGACTTTAGGTCTATTAGCTTGGTTGGTTCTGTATACAAAATTTTGTCTAAAGTTCTTACAGCTAGGCTTAAAAAAGTTTTGCCCCTTGTAATTGGAGATGCACAATCAACTTTCTTGGGTGGTAGGAGTATCCTCGATGGAGTATTGATTGCCAATGAGGTTGTGGATGGATGGCACAAATCTAAGAAAGCAGGACTGCTACTCAAACTAGATTTTGAAAAGGCTTTTGATTCCATCAATTGGGGGTTCTTTTACTCAATGCTTGCAAATTTTGGGTTTGGTTCCAAATGGATCTCTTGGATTAAGGAATATACTTCATCTTCAAGGATTTCAATACTTGTCAATGGTTCACCAACCAAGGAGTTTAGCCCTCAGAAAGGTCTTAGGCAAGGTGACCCTCTATCACCATTTCTATTCAATGTAGTTGCAGAAGCACTCAACATTCTCCTTCAAAGAGCTAGGGAGTTCAGATTGCTTAGAGGGGTAATCATTGGTAACAATCATGTTCAGCTCTCTCACCTTCAATTTGCAGATGATTCTCTATTATTTTGTGAGGCTGATCTGTCAGAAGTTCTTAGCTTGAAAAGGATCCTCAGATGTTTCGAAATAGCTTCAGGGCTCAAAATTAATTATCACAAAAGTGTGGTTTGTGGGTTAAATATATCTACCTCTGCTCTTGATGAATTTGCCTCAGTGCTAAACTGTAAGACCCAAAAATTACCACTTAAGTACTTGGGTTTACCTCTGGGTGCTAGTCTTAAGAGAAAGAAGACATGGTAACCTGTCATTGCAAAGTTCAAATTAAGGCTTGCTGGTTGGAAAAGGAGATTTCTATCTTTTGCGGGAAGGTTGACCTTGGTGAAAGCTATTCTGTTAAGTCTACCAATCTACTTCTTGTCTCTGTTTAGGTTTCTTGAAGGAATAGCTAGAGAGATTGATAAAATTCAAGCTTCATTCTTATGGGGTGGCCCAGATTCAAAGAGGAAAATACATTTAGTGAAATGGTTAGAGGTTACCAAGAGCTTTAATCAAGGTGGGCTGGGTATTAGAAGAATTAGAGATGTGAATGTGTACTTACTTCTCAAGTGGTGGTGGAGGTTTGCCTATGAACATAACTTGTTATGGAAGAGAGTCATATGCAACAAGTACAGACTTCCGGAAGGGCTCTGGCTTCCATCTCCAATCTCAGGCATCAATCTTTCTAAAATTTGAAGTGACATAATAACAGCAGTGGAACAGAAGGACCTTTTCTAGCAATACTATGTTAATAACCTGCAATTAAAAGTGGGCAATGGTTCCAGAATCAGATTCTGGTATGATAGATGGTGTGCAAATATCTGTCTCAAAGATGTCTTCCCAAGATTGTTTCGTTTGTCCCCTGATCAGATGAGATATCTCAAAGACTTTGTGGATCTCTCAAACTCCTCTAGGAATTGGCTACTTAATTTTAGGAGGATCCTATTTGAATGGGAAAATGAGGAATTACACAGACTCATTAGCACCTTATCAGCAGCATCTGAGTTAAATCAGGAGGTCCAAGATAGTGTTGTATGGCTAGCAGCTCAACCAGGTCAGTCTCTTGTCTCTGTTTTTTACAAACATACTAGTCACTTTCTTGGCTATGACGATAGTACCAGTAAATTAGTGTGGATTAAATACATTCCTCCCAAAGGGCAATTCTTTGGTTGGCTCACATGGAAGCGTAGGATCAAAACATCTGTGTTCTTGCATCGGGTTGGTATTTTAAATTTGTCAGCATCGACTCTGTGCATCTTTTGTAAATCTCATCAAGAAACAAGTGAACATGTGCTACTTCTTTGCCCCCTAGTGTGGAGGATATGGTCTGGCCTGCTGCAGTGGTGGCGGGTTGTTTAGGTGGTACCAAGTTCCATTGAAGGCCTACTACAATGGTGGGTAGGGCACTACTATAATAAAAAGGAACGAAGAATTTGGAGAGCATTACCACTGGTGGCTCTTTGGTCTATATGGAAGCACAGAAACGAATACCTCTTTCAAGGTTCTCAACCTAAGATGCTCAAGTTGCATGAGCTTATTATCACAAGGCTAGCTATCTGGTTAAAGGCTACATCCAAGGAGTCTCCATTCTCCATTTCAGATTTCCTCTATAACTTCAAGCAAATCAGATTCTGTCTAGGTGGTCTGCTGTAGCTATTTTCTTTTCTGTGTTGATTTTACTCTGTTTTGAGTTGGTCACTCTCCAACTCTCCTGAACTCTCCCCAAGCTTGTATCTTTTGTCTTTAATATATTTCCTTTTCGTTTACTGCTAAAAAAAAAAAAAAAAAGTGGGTTGTTATTTGGTTGCTATGCATTGGTTGTTATTTGGCTGCAGTGAAGGTCTGTCCTTTAATGCTGGGTTGCTATTTGGTTGCTATTGTCTAATCACTTTACCAAGGTCACTAGCAAGGTTTGATCTGGATTTGAGCCTGCTGGTGTATGCTGCTGGTTGGCTACAGATCTGTTGCATGGCATTGGAGGTCTATTGGTGTATGAGAATGGTTGGAGGTTGCAAATGGGTGGTGTTCCTATTGTGTTTATAAAGATGGATTGAGTATCTCAGTTTATGGAGATGGAACTGACTGTGGTGCCATCCTTCAAAATGGTGTTTGCTACAATCTCAACACTTTGAAGGATCCCTGTATCTATGCTGTTACTAGGCCTAGCAGTGGGCTGTTATTTTGGGATGGTATGCTATGCATTGGTTGATGATCTGTTTTGATGTTGGTATGATGTTGGTCTGCTTTTGGACTGATGGATTGCTTTTGATGATCTCTTCTTTGTTTTTCTTCTTGTTGGGTTTGGTTCTTCACCAAACTCCTGGGGTGAGCTTACATGCAGCTCTTCCCCTCCTCTTTTTTTTTTTTTTGATGTAATTTCTTTTCTTGTATGGTTTTTGCATCAATAAAAGTTCTCTTTTGCTAATAAAAAAAAAATTGCACGATTAAGGTTGAAAGTGGTGAGATCCAATTTATAGAAAGAAGGGGCTTTAATCAGCAAAAAGAGAATTTTATTGATGTAAAAAGCAAAGGCAAAGGCAAAGGCAAAAGAAAGAAAGAGGAATCTGTTTATCAACATTCAAAAAATGGATTGTCATCTCGTATATATATTTATAGAAGTGATGTAATCTAGAACACTAAATGTAGTGTGAATGTTGCAAACTAGTGAAATATATACAACAAAAAGTCAACTCAAACCACTGCATTCGATATTGCATGGGATGTAGAAAAAAATCTCTTATAGTTTATGAAATTGAAATGGAGTTAACATGCTAATACAGTTGGAAAAAATGATTAATAGTGGAAGTTACTGTCAATATACCTCTTCTTGGGAAGGCTTCAACAATAAAATACACATCATATTTCCACCAACAAAAGACAATCCCAAAGAATAACTAATTTAGATTCAACTATGTCAACATCATAAAAAAAATTGGAGACTAAAAGTACTGTACAACTCACTAAAGATGTACAAAAGATCAACACAATCAACCCATGAGGACTATCAGTCTTCCTCGACTTCAGGATCTTCCAGAAGCCCAATATCATCACCAATTCCTTCAAGTAATTTGTCTACATCTTCACCGAACTCTAACAATCTCACACTCAGCTTCTCTACCTTGCTCTGCTCTTGCCTGAGGCATACAAGCAAATCATTCAATTCTGTCTCGCTCTCCTTTTGGGCTTCTTCCCTTGCTTTACCTTTACAGCCTCGACATCTGGAATATGTGTGGCCCCTCCACTCTTCAAAGCTTTAATTTCCTTTTCTAGATGGAAATTTGTCTGTTCAAGACTGTTATAAGCATCGGACAAGCTTTTTAGATCGGATTCCATCTTTCCAACCAAATTACAATACATTGAAGCCTCGAATTCAATCTTGGTTTTCTCTGTTTTAAGCGTGTCTAGCTGTTGTGATGCCTCTTGAAGATCTCTATGGAGTGTCTCCAACTGGACTCTTTCTGAGCCCCCACTAGATCTATGCTCAGGCTGGGATGAACCACCCCTACCAATCTTGGCCAGGTCTTCAGCCAAGGTTGCATTGCGACTAAAAAGATCTTTTCAAAAACATAAAAAAAGCCAAAATATAAGTTAAAAAAAAATATGCAAAAAATTTCATGCAACCATATCGTTATCTCAGAGCACTGCTTCTCTACAAATGATTTTAGCTGTTTAACATAGTCTCCATCACTTTCCCAACCCTTCTGTTGCAATTCTGCTGACACTACCGCCACATTGCACTTTGGATGACTATAGACATCTGCAATGCTCTCTCTAATATCTACCTCCAAATTCTTGATAAAGTCAACAAACTGAGCATCAAACATCAAAGCAAGCATTGGATGATCCTCATTCTTCAGATCACTTGCCTCATTCTCTTCGACATCTTCAATCTCAGCCATACTAGCAGCGGTGGATCTTGTCAATGGTTTCCAGGGCTCAACCAGTTTTGCAGAAGAAAAAATTATGCTTTTTTGCATCTCCTCAAACTTCAAAAAGTATGATGTGAGCCCCACTTTCTAACTTATGGCCTCAACTATGGTAAAAGCATCCTTTGCACTGTCACTGGATTTATTATAAATAACACATTCTCCTAATATAACCATTGCTAACCCCCTTATACACACTGTTGTGGTTGAATTTGATACCAACTCTAGCAGATATGTAAGATGAGGACGTGAATCTGGGAAGCACTGCACCACACTAGGGCCCCGTTTGGTAGAGCTGTGGAAAAGTGATTATAAATTATAACTTATAACTGTAAACATAAGCTGTTAATCTGTTTAGTGCAACTGTGGGATTATGAATTTAAGTAGCAGAGTTGTGTTTGGTTGATAAGCTGTGAAATAACTTTTTTTGTATAATTGACCTTTTTGCCCTTATATGATATAAAAATGATAATTTTGTCATTTTTTTCAATTTTAATTTAAAAAAATTATTTCATTAATGAAAGTTAATATAATTAGTATTAAATAGTATCAACTAATATAAAAATTGATATTAATAATTAGTATCAATTGATATTAAAATTAGTCTGAATTAATACTAAAATTATATGAAAGCTGAATTAATACTAAAATTATTAATTAGTATCAATTGATATTAATAATTAATTTTTATTAATATCAAATAATATTAATAATCAACAATTGTTCTTAATTAGTATCAATTAATTACTTAATCAGTATCAATTAATACTAAAATTATTAATTAGTATCAATTAATAGCTTAATTAGTCTGAATTAATACTAAAATTATTAATTAGTATCAATTGATATTAATAATTAATTTTTATTAGTATCAAATAATATTAATAATAAACAATTGTTATTACTTAGTATCAATTAATTGCTTAATCAGTTTCAATTAATACTAAAATTATTAATTAGTATCAATTAATGGCTTAATTAGTTTGAATTAACACTAAAATTATTAATTAGTATCAATTAATATTAATAATTAATTTTTATTAATATAAAATAATATTAATAATCAACAATTGTTATTAATTAGTATCAATTAATAATTAATTCATTACAAAAATATAAAATATTAATTTATTAATTATTAATACCAATTAATATTGATTTTTTTCTTTTTCTTCAAAAATATACAATTTTTTATTTTTTAATTAATATTAATATTGATTTTTTTCCTTGTTTTTCAATTTTTTTTTCTAGGGTTTCATCGCTGCCAGCGAACAACCGCCGATGGCTAGGGTTTCAATACAAATCGCGATCTCGACGGCGACAGCAACGACCACAAAAAACGCAGATTGATAGAGAAAGAGAGAGAGGGATGGAGGTGTGTTTCAAATCGCAATCGCGATTGCAAAGAGAGAGCGAGCGAGTGATGGAGCAGATTGTGATTAAGTTTCAGATCGTGATCGCGATGGCGGTGGTGAACAGAGGTGACAACGGAGCTCTGGTTTGTTGATGCGATAGTGGTTGTTCTCCGATCGCAACGTTAGGGTTTCAGACTGCACGAACTAGAGAGAGAGAGAAAAGATCACGAAAAGAGAAAGACAGAGACAGAACCAGAACGTCGCCGGAAATCACCTCTTGTCGCGGGAAATCGCCTCTCTGGTTCTTGAGAGAGAGGAAAATGAGTGTGTTTTGATTTATATACATGGCACACTTGTAATAACTTGAAATTGTGAGGGGCATTTAAGTCATTTTGCCCCTCAAATAGGAGCTTCCCGCTTAAGCTGTTTTGGGAAGCACCTCCTCCCACACTTAACCAAAAAGCTCAGTTTTCACTTATAAAAAGCTATAATCTACCCCTATAAACTATACCAGACACTCCAAAATCACTTATTTTAAGCTATAAGTGGATTTAAGTTGAAAAAAAGCTGTGCCAAACAGGCACTAGGGCAATCTAAATGCCAAATGATTAACAGTTTCAAAATAATTGCTTGTACATATGTATTCCCTGATGCATTCGGTTTTCCTTCATCACTTTTCATGCAAGAAGCAAAAGCCAAGTATTTCACTACACGGTGCAATAATGGCTTTGGGGCTCCTAAAGATGGTGTAGGTTCTTCCAATTCAATTCGTGAAACCTGCATTTTACATTAAGATTGGGGGGGGGGGTTTAACAGGTTTAGTAAATTATCTAACCCTAAAATGTAAAGATAACTAGTATTCTGAAGCAATTGTTCTCCATACATTTTCTAAACCTAATAATACTAGAAGAAAAAACAAGGTGAGATTGCATACCCTCTCCTTGCACTGCATATTGTCCTTTAGCACATGAGAAAGAACACTAGCAGCTCTAGAACAAGTCTGCACTTCAGAACATTCTCTGGATGAATCTCACAGACAAAGCACCAAGAAAAAAAAATAACACAAAAAAAAAAAGCCTTGTTCTGTACGGTCAAGATAAATACTTACGAGCCAAAAGGCATATGGTGTCATGACCCAAAAACTTGAGTAAAAGAAGGGAAAAAAAAGACCTAAGGATCAGTGGCAGAGGTATGAAGGGTCCGCAGCGGTGGTCGGAGGGGGGGGCACGTGCCCCCCTCATTTTTTGCAATTCTTTTTTGCATATAAGGAAAATAATTAACAAATAAAAAAATATATATATAGAAATAACATTTAGAATGATTTCTTCATGACTTTTTTCAAATTACAAAAATAATGATGGTTGTTTTGATTAAAAATGAAGAAACTACAAGAAGGCACATTATTATGTATGAAAAATTTATAAAAAAAATTCAGTGCAACGGTGATTTCAAATCATCACTTACATGTAAACATATTTAACCCCACTACGAAAATGAGAAATTTTTGAATTGTTAATTATATTTGAGAGGGAGATTTTGTGAGCCGGAGCCAAACTGGGTCCAAGAATAGTGATGGACCAAGCTATGGGCCGAGCAAGGTCCAAGTATAAGAATTAGCCGGGCAGTGGGCCAATGTGATTGGGTTCTGTGACTTGGACCCTACTTCTGTTATCCCGGTTAGAGGCAGTTGCAGATTAGCTCAGTCTCGGTGGTAACCAACCGAGGTATAGGTGGATGGAGACCGAGCTAAGGGTTGCACATAGAAACGCCGAGCTATGTCTGTCGAAGTTCATGGGTTAGCTCAGTCATACTGAGGTTTTACCGCGGTATAACCATCTCCCTTGAGTAAGTAGTGGGAAGGGTGTAGAAAGATGAGCATTACCTTTCTAATTCCTAGGAGGACTCTGCTAAGGAGAGTAGAGTCCCACTAGGATTGTGCAAACCATCTCACTTGGTTAGTAGTGAGTAGGGTGAGTGATTCCTAGGAGGATTCTTATGAGGAAGAGTTGGAATCCTACTAGGAGTGTGCCAAGCAGAATCTACAAAAGCTCATAGCAAGACCTCTGTACAGGTATCACAACTTTGATTCTCGAATACACAGAGCTTTTGTCTATTTGTCTATTTTGCTGACTTAGGCATCGGAGAGGTATCCTGCACACACCCGCCGACTAGCTCACGTTTGTGTTTTTTGTTGGGTATACCTCCTTATTAGAGTGTGAGACCCAATTAGTTTTGGAAAAAGAGTTTAATTTGGCTTGGTTTAGGTATAATATTTTTATATATTATATTTGTGGAGGCCCAATCCAATTGGGATACAATTAGGGTTTGATTACAAAATCCTAGATTCATTATATTTTTATATTGGAGGCATTGTTGTTGGTTCTATACACACACAAGAAAAAAGTGGACGGTGGCTACTCTAGCTTCGGTAACAGTGCCATTGGTGAAGATTTGTTCAAGTTTTTGTTTATTTTGTGTGGAAGTTGATTTGGTTCGTTATTTTGGGTCGTTCTTCAACTTTGGTTTTGAAGATTTTGGTTCATTTATTTGGTGAGGTCTTTCCTCTTGTTTATTTGTGATTATTTGGAATTCACCTAAGGGTGATTTTGTGAGACCATTCGTGTCTCGTTTGTAATCGTTTGGAACTTATTTGGTTGATAGTGGAATCAGATTTCGATCCCGTGGACGTACCTCACATTGAGGGAACCACGTAAAAATTCTTGTGTTGCCTTTGATTTAATTTTTCCGCATTAGTTTATATTCCCATTGATTGATTTACTTGTGAGGATTCATCGATTTTCCCTAACAACTGGTATCAGAAGCTTACGGTTTATTTGGATTTATTTATTTGTGTAAATCAATGGAGGGGAATGTGGGTCGTATGTCTAGCTTCAATGGAAGCAATTGGGTAACTTAGAAAACTAAAATGGAGGACCTATTATTTTGTAAAGACTTGTATGGACCCATTGAGGGTGATAGTGGCAAACCTGCTGATATGAAAGATGATGAGTGGAAGAGGCTTAATCGGAAAGCTGTTAGTGTTATCCGTCAATGGATTGATGACAGTGTGTTTCATCATGTTGCTACTGAAACTTCAGCACATGATTTATGGAAAAAAATTAGAGAGTCTTTATGATAGAAAATCAGCCACAAATAAAGCATTTCTGTTTCGTAAGTTGGTTAATTTAAAATATAAAGAGGGCAGCCCTATTCCGGAACATCTGAATGAAATAAAGAGTATCGTTAACCAACTTGCTTCTATGAAAATTATTTTTGATGATGAGTTGCAGGCTTTGATGCTACTTAGTTCCTTACCCGAAAGTTGGGAGACTTTGGTTGTGACAGTTAGTAATTCGGCACCCGATGGAGTTGTCACTATGGGTCAAGTCACTAGTAGCTTGTTGAATGAAGAAACTAGAAGAAAATCAGTCGGTACCTCTCATTCAGAAGCATTTGTTGTGAGAGGCCGAAGCAAAACAAGGGGGAGGAGTAAGACTCCTTATGGTCGTGATCAAAGCCGTGACAAGTCAAGAGATGGTTCTTTTTCAAAGAAAGACGTTGAGTGTTATTATTGCCATGAGAAAGGGCACATGAAGCGGGAATGCCGAAAACTCAAGAACAAGGAGAAAAGGCGTGACAAAAGTGTGGATAAGAAGCAAGAAGACACAACCAAGCATTACCGATGATCTCATGGTCGTTTGTGAGGATGATTGTATCAATTTTGTGGGCCAAGAGAGCAGTTGGGTGATTGATTCCGGTGCTTCTTTTCATGTGACTTCTCGAGTTGATTTCTTCACTACCTACACTGCAGGAAATTATGGTTCTGTTAGAATGGGTAATGAAGGTTTGTCCAAGATTATTGGCATGGGTGATGTTTGCTTGGAAACAAATTTGGGTTGCAAATTGTTGCTTAAAGATGGGAGGCATGTTCTCGACATTCGCCTCAATTTGATCTCTACTGGGAAGCTAGATGATGAAGGCTTCAACAACAAATTTGGTGATGGAATATGGAAGCTTACAAAGGGTTCTTTGGTGGTGGCTAAGTGCAAGAAGACTCATACACTTTATTCGATGCAAGGAAAAATTTGTAAAGGTGTTGTCAATGCACTTGAAGATGATACTTCTACCGAATTGTGGCACAAGCGGCTTGGCCACATGAGTGAAAAGGGGCTGCAAGTATTGTTCAAGAAAGAGCTTCTACCCAGTTTGAAAGGTACACATCTTAAAACTTGTGTTCATTGTTTGGCGGGTAAACAACATAGAGTTTCTTTTCATAAAAATGTTGCTTCTAGAAAAGAAAATGTGTTGGAGTTAATTCATTCGGATGTTTGTGGTCCTTTAAAAGTTAGAACACATGGTGGTGCACTTTATTTTGTTACTTTCATTGATGATTATTCAAGGAAAGTTTGGGCTTATCTACTAAAAACTAAAGATCAAGTTCTAGAAGTATTTAAGCATTTTCAGGCTATGGTTGAAAGAGAAACAGGGCAGAAATTGAAGTGCATCCGAACAGACAATGGTGGTGAATACATTGGGCCATTTGATGAGTATTGTCGCAGCCAAGGTATTCGGTATCAAAAGACAGTTAAGAAGACTCCTCAACAAAATGGCGTTGCCGAGAGGATGAACCGCACTATTGTAGAAAGAACAAGGTGTTTGCTTTCACAAGCTAAATTGCCAAGATCCTTTTGGGGTGAGGCAATGAGTACAACGGTTGACGTGATCAATTTGTCTCCTTGCTATCCTTTGAATGGTGATGTTCCTGAAAGAGTTTGGACTGGCAAAGATGTGTCTTATGAGCACTTGAGAGTGTTTGGTTGCCGAGCTTTTGTTCACATTCCAAAGGATGAAAGGTCTAAGCTTGATAGTAAGTCAAGACAATGTATTTTTCTTGGCTATAGGCGTGATGAGTTCGGGTATAGATTATGGGATCCGGTTGACAAGAAAGTCATTCGAAGCCGTGATGTTGTGTTTCTTAAAGACCAAACAATTGAAGACTTTGGTAAAGGTGATCAACCGGAGCCAAAAACTAGTGATCTCATTGACATGGATCCATCTCCTTCATCTCCAGTTGATGATGAAAATGTGGGAGATATGCAGCCATCTATTGAAGATGTAGAAGATGATGCTAATCCTAATGAAGTTGAGCCAGAAATTGAGGAAGAGCATCCAACTCAAGAACCGCCACCACAACTTGAGTTGAGGAAATCTACAAGGGACCGACAACCTTCAAGAAAGTATCCTCCCAATGAATTTGTGTTGATTTCTGATCAAGGGGAGCCGGAAAGCTACCAAGAAGCAATTGAGCATGTAAAGAAAGGTGATTGGGAAAAGGCCATGGAAGAGGAGATGAACTCCTTACTTGAAAATCACACCTATGACTTAGTGAAGTTGCCTAAAGAGAGGAAAATTCTGAAAAATAAGTGGGTCTTCAAATTGAAGAATGATAGGAAGAATCTGAGGTACAAAGCGCGTCTTGTTGTGAAAGGCTTTGGGCAAAAGAAAGGTATTGACTTTGACGAGATTTTCTCGCCGGTTGTGAAGATGTCTTCTATTCGGGTTGTACTTGGCATGGCTGCAAGTATGAACCTTGAAGTTGAGCAACTTGATGTGAAGACCGCATTTCTTCATGGTGATCTTGAAGAAGAAATTTACATGGAACAACCGGAAGGTTTTGTGGAGAAAGGGAAAGAGAAATTTGTTTGCAAATTGAAGAAAAGTTTGTATGGCCTCAAGCAAGCTCCGCGGCAATGGTACAAAAAATTTGACTATTTCATGATGAATAATGGCTTTTCTAAAACCACTTCGGACCATTGTGTGTTTGTGAAAAATTTCCCGGATGGCAAATTTATTATTCTTTTGCTTTATGTTGATGACATATTAATTGTGGGTCAAGATTCTACCATGATTAACAGGTTAAAATTGGAGTTGAGTAAATCTTTTGCTATGAAAGATTTGGGACCGGCAAAACAAATACTTGGTATGAAAATTGTTCGTGATCGCAAAGAGGGACTGATTTGGTTGTCTCAAGAGAGCTACATTGAGAAAGTTCTTGAGAGATTCAACATGGATAAAGCAAAGCCAGTTGGTTGTCCACTTGCAGGTCACTTCAAGCTTAGTTCGAATCAATGTCCTACAAGTGAGAAAGACAAAGAAGAGATGTTGAAAGTTCCTTATGCTTCAGCAGTTGGTTCTTTGATGTACGCCATGGTTTGTACAAGGCCGGATATTGCTCACGCCGTTGGTGTGGTGAGTCGTTTTCTCTCTAATCCGGGTAAAGAACATTGGGCAGCGGTAAAATGGATTCTAAGATATCTTCGAGGGACTTCAAAGGTGTGTTTGTGTTTTGGGGATGGTAAACCGATGCTTGATGGGTTCACAGATTCTGACATGGCTGGTGATGTTGATTCTAGGAAATCTACTTCGGGGTATTTGATGACTTTTGCAGGGGGAGCTGTGTCATGGCAATCTAAATTACAAAAATGTGTTGCTCTCTCAACTACCGAAGTTGAATTTATTGCCATTACAGAAGCTTGCAAAGAAGAGTTATGGTTGAAGAAATTTTTGCAAGAGTTGGGTTTGAAGCAAGAAAGGTATGTGCTTTATTGTGATAGTCAAAGTGCTATTCACTTGAGTAAAAATTCTACCTTTCATTCGAGATCGAAACACATTGATGTGAGATACCATTGGATTCGTGATGTGTTAGATTCGAAATTGTTGCAACTCGAAAAGGTTCACACAGATGATAATATTTCAGATATGCTGACTAAGACTTTGTCGAGGGACAAACATTTAAAGTGTCGAACTTTGGCGGGTATGGTTGATGTCTCCACCTAAGTCGGTAGGGGGAGAATTGTTGGGTATACCTCCTTATTGGAGTATGAGACCCAATTAGTTTTGGAAAAAGAGTTTAATTTGGCTTGGTTTAGGTATAATATTTTTATATATTATATTTGTGGAGGCCCAATCCAATTGGGATACAATTAGGGTTTGATTACAAAATCCTAGATTCATTATATTTTTATATTGGAGACATTGTTGTTGGTTCTATACACACACAAGAAAAAAGTGGACGGCGGCTGCTCTAGCTTCGGTAACAGTGCCATTGGTGAAGATTTGTTCAAGTTTTTGTTTCTTTTGTGTGGAAGTTGATTTGGTTTGTTATTTTGGGTCGTTCTTCAACTTTGGTTTTGAAGATTTTGGTTCATTTATTTGGTGAGGTCTTTCCTTTTGTTTATTTGTGATTATTTGGAATTCACCTAAGGGTGGTTTTGTGAGACCATTCGTGTCTCGTTTGTAATCGTTTGGAACTTATTTGGTTGATAGTGGAATCGGATTTCGATCCCGTGGACGTACCTCACATTGAGGGAACCACGTAAAAATTCTTGTGTTGCCTTTGATTTAATTTTTCCGCATTAGTTTATATTCCCATTGATTGATTTACTTGTGGGGATTCATCGATTTTCCCTAACAACATTTTTAGGGAGTAAAGCGACGACATTTGAAAGAGCATAAACTTGATCAACAGGATTATATGAGAACATTATTTCGTGCTCGTACAATATTTGACAAGTTA
Organism: Camellia lanceoleosa; assembly: GCA_025200525.1. NCBI lineage: Eukaryota > Viridiplantae > Streptophyta > Magnoliopsida > Ericales > Theaceae > Camellia > Camellia lanceoleosa. Next base: position 171,144,241 of record CM045769.1, read on the forward strand.
GATTGACCTTCTATGCATTATTTTACTATTGGTTAGTGATACAATATATTGATGATGATATAGTATCATTATTATTTATATATTATTATATAATCTATCATTAGACATACAAGACTCTTTTGCATTGCTTATAATACACTAGTTATAAGTAACACCATATATTTCCAATTTTGATTTTTCACAAGGTCAATTGTAAAAACAAAAATTTATTTTATATTAAATATTTAAGATTTTGGGCTTACTACTAATTTAAAAATTATAATCTATTGTTATTGATTACAAGAAAAAAAAAATTCAAAATTTTAATTACCAAGTGTCCCTTCTGAATTATTTGTGTGGCTCTGCCACTGCTAAGGATGACAACATTTAGAGAGAATTTTGCAAGATACTCATCCTAGTTTAAAACAAAACGCTTCAAAGAGAGTTTATTATGAAAAAATAATTCATTGAGAAAAGATGAACAGGAAAAGCCCTTGGACACTTGGGACATACAACAAGATCGAAGGCTAAAACCAAAGCAAACAATATCAATAAGAAAAGAGGCCAATTCCTCCTACCCCCTAAAAGGGAAAGGTGCCCTGCAGCAAGGGAAAACACATCTTGAGAATTTAGGGTTCAACAATAATTTCCTACTTATATCGTTCCAAATGCACAAGAATACTTGATGAGGATTAAATACTCCAAACTGACTCGTACCCAACTCATAAAAAAGCCTGAGCACAAAATGTCAGAAGACACAACGCGGAACACTATCTAGTTATGCAGAATGGTATCCTCATCTTGAAGAAGGAAAAAAAAAAGAATAGAAAAGATGTATGTTATGTGATTATGTTCATGTCTTTAGTCTAGAAAGGTAAGATATGAACAGTACATGCTACCTCGAGGTCACCATCATTTTGACTCAAAGTGAGACCATGTAATAGCATGTTGCCAAAAACAAATTCTTCAAAGAATTAATCATTAGAAGCAGGAAGTCCAAACTAAAGTTATAAAAATAAAAATAGAATTAAAAAAAAGAATTGAATAAATGCACACATCTTCCAACCAAGAAACACAATATTCCCTTACACTTCAAAAAAAATAAAATTAAATAAGGTACTGACAGCAAAGAGGAGAACAAACAGACCTTCCAAATGACATGTTCACATCCTCCTCAGGCAGAGCATGAATCGTTGGCTGTGGTTGAGGGATTAATATTGATGCTAACATTGCTTGACCATCGGGGTTTTTCTGCCACAAATACAATAAATCAACCATTTAAATATAATTAAAAAACTTGAAAAAAGGAAAAATAGGAAATAATGAAAGAATATATATGATCAGATGCAATTGTATATATGACCGAGAAATTCAATCCAGTAGGGAAGTTCATGAAGTAAAAAAAAAAATAAGAAAAAATGAATATGCCCCACACAAACCTCACAAAAGCACTTAAAAACATAGTCTGCTACTACAAACTCTTGCATGCTGGAAGTCCTCAAGATGATTCGAAGGATAGAATTCAGTGCAGGCTCTACTTGTGGCTCCTCTCAAAGAACTTTGCTTGCCAGGGCATCAAGATTCTTAGTATGACTGGCAATCAGATCACCGATGCATCTAAGTGCCTGATATAAATAAAAAGCTTTTGTGCATGTTAGAAGTCTTGGAAATTCTTTATACAGACTCTGCACCTTTTTAAAGTTGGTGATTCACCAGGAAGTTTCTTTTTGTTGGTATATAAGTAAATGGTTGTTAATGATCATACGTTTTATTTCATGCAATAATTTTAACATAAAGCTCATTAATAGATCTCTATTCCGAGAAAAAATGCATGAAAGTTAGTAAAACACTTAATTACTTTATTAGTTATTGCTAGACTTATACGCCTTAAATAAGCCATTTAGTAATAAGTAGAAAATAGCATTTTCTAGTCTAAATAAATAAATAAATAATTCTGAGCCCAATTATGTGCATGAGGGTATATATTTATTGATATACTTAGCCGGTATTCTAACCTTTTATTTATTTATTTATTTTCTTTAAAAGAAATGGGAAGTCCCTAGTTATACAGCTTACTCTAAAGAGCACTGGCATAGGAAACTAGCATGAAATAGGTATTTGAGAACGATCTCATCTCAGTTGCCCTGGTTTATTTGCTTTGGTATTATTTATTTATTTTGCATTGATTTTCATTTGTATCTTTGGGATTCGTATGCTTGAGAATAGGCCTATCACAATTGGAACCTCAATTCTATCTTGATGGAAATGTAATTCCAACTCGATTCATGCTCTTAACTGTGGAATCGCTATTTTAGAGCAGATACATCACCCACAGCAGGCTATTCTTGCAAATAAGTGCCTAAAAGTTCACCATAATAGAAGACTGTCATTTTTTTACCTATTTATCAAAGCAAAATTCCTAGGAACGTCAATCATTGTCATACAGGATGGGTATCTCATAGATGTACCATTTACTTTACAGCTTTATAGAGTGTCATTTAACAGGATAGACTCACCTGCAATACTCTATTGGAATGGCACAAGCTATATCCAAGTCCATGTTTGTTTTCCCTCAACCAGGAAAAAGAGTATTTGGTGAAACACATCTTCAGAAGGGACTTTGTATTTACTAATGGAGATGTAATAATTGTATTCTTGCTTTCCATAAAATATTATAGAACAAGAAATGGAGATGTAATAATCACCAGCTTTTAACATTCTTTGAAATGAGTGACAACTCAGATTGCACAATCTGCATCACCAGTAAAGCGTACAAGTAATTTAAGTAACCTAGCATCCAAGAGGGTGTTCCTTATGATATCTCATTATAAGGGTATTCTTTAAAACACACACACAAGAAGAAAAAGAATGTTATCTTTACTGTACACTGCAGAGGAATAAGAGCCTATTGGCTTTCTACTCCTAGCATTAAAAGATGGTCGAAAACTTTTTTCTACAACCAATTATATACATAGACCAGTGAGAGAAATCTTACAAAATTATAAGCTTTTTCAGGTATTCATTATAGCAGATAACTTATTTTGAAACAAACCTGAACCAAGACTGCTTTATTGGTCAGCCTATTGGCATCTTTTCCAGTGTCAATTTCTGGACCTCCCATTATTAGCAAACCGATGGTCTCTAAAGCACTGAGAAGGTTTATTATCTACTGGCATCATATTGGTTCAAAGACAACAAAAAATGACCAGTAAGGTTTCAGTGATAACATATACATGTGTATGTCTGTCCACGCACATACATGACAGTGTAAACTACAAGAAGTGAACAAAGTTCAAAAAATCTGAGTGTCTAACCTTCTGTTGGTTGAAACAGTAGCTGCTTCCTCTAAGCTTCAAAATTGATATCAAAGGGTCAATGTCCATAGTCTCCCTTAGCAATACCTAAACCACACCCAAACCATGGTTAGTAGTAGTGAAGGAATGTGTATGCGTCAAAACAAAAATAATAACAAAAGGCTTACAAACTTGATTAGACGCATTGTTACAAATGAGATTGTTCAACAATTCAAGACAGTCCTGTTCAGTGACAACCCTGTCAAAGAAATTACCAATGGCATTAATAATTGGCCATGGCTATCACCAAAGCTAAAGAAGTGTTTTCCAAAACAAATCTTTTGACTAGTAGTACAATACATATGACATCAAAGCACTGATCGCACTGCTAGAAATTTGACATTTAGTGGCTTTTAAAAAAAGCCGCTAATTCTTTTCGTGACGTTTAGCACCAAACGTCGAAGACGCGACCGTCGCTATAGCATTATGGCACTTTAAAAACGTCGTTAAATTAGTATAGGCGGCATTTTTAAAAACGCCGCTAAATGTTGTAAATAACGATAACCTGACGTCATCTAATATTTAGCGACGTTTTAAAAATGCCGTGATAGATTTTTTCTTATTTTAAAAAACATGACCGTTGACACTGTAGTGGCGTTTGGGAAAACGCCATTATAGCTCTTTTTTTTCTTTTTCTTTTTTAATAGATTGTGCTTAATTCTGTTAGATTTAACTAAAAAACATACTTGTAATAAAGCTAAAAAATAGCAAAAATATGGATAAACCTATTTCAATATATTGACTAAATTTAGGCAAACATTGCATGATTAAACCAAAATCAAACAACAAACACAACCAGAAAATAAAAAATATTATATCAGTGTTAATTTCAACCAACAGCAATAACAAAAACAACAGCCATAACTAAAAAAAAAAACTAATTTGTCCATAAAGACCAAACTTCAGAGCTCCACAAAACATCCATACAAATAACGCCCATACGCACTTGTAAGGAATGATAAAACATAACTACTCAAATAATTATGATAAATTTGGCCATAAATGACAATGCTACCCAATAAAATAATAGATGAGAAATAAAAAGAAATGAAATCTTACTTCAAGTAATTTCTTCCATCATATCCACCAACAAGATATAGAGTATGCCATTAATTTTTGTTTAATTTCTTATTATAGATATGTCTAGATGTCGGGAACATTACACCAAACCAAAATAAAGAAGGCATTAGTTCCCTTGTCAACAGCAACTTCCACATAGCACAATGTGCTAATTGGATAAGAAAAATAGATGGATTATCCTTTAAATCACCAGCTCATAGCAATACCAGATAGCAAACTAAAAACATAAACAATTCCTGATATAAGATATGCCTTTGTATGAATGAAAAACCAACACATTTGAGAAATAAGCACTTTGTTCAAACACTAGATGTAATCTTAATCTGATACCATCTACAATGTACATAAAATTAAAAAATCAGAAAGAAATGATCAAATAGAAAGAGACCTGAGCAGCTGTTGGGCAGCTTATGAGAGTAAGCTGTCAAATTTAGATTCTAAGCAAACAAAGAAGCACTGTATACACACATGAAGTTGGGATTAATCAGTATATGCATTCAACCCATGCAAACACATTGTTTTGTAAATTGATCAACTTATCATTTGTGATCTTAAGATCGAATGATTTATTTAAGGCCCGATAAACCGGTTAAAAAACAAAAATTATCAGGACAAAAAAAAATGAAAACGCATTAGTAAAACTCAAGGAAAAATATCAATTTCGGGTTGTTCAAAAAAAAAATTCTTTAAGCAACCTCTGGCAGCACATGGTCAAGGTGTTTTAGGGCATGTAAGAGTGACAAAAAAGTGATAAATAACTTGTGTGCATTTCAAACAGGTAACTAGTACGAAATTTTATAATACTAGACTTTGGATATCAAGTAAACAATAGGTACAAATAAAGTCCCAGTTGAGATTCAAGAAATACCACTAGAGAGTCAAGGAAGCCCAAAACTACTTTAGGTTCAGCAGTCAATATACGTTATGCTTCCTCTACTGTCGATAGGTTGTATATACCAGGTCCCGTCTTCTTTTTCACCCAACTCACAATAGCATCCCTACAAAAGATAAGTAATAAGACAATAAGACAATGGTATTGTTCCATATTGTTCCAACCACCTACAAGAGAAACAAAAGTCAGAGATGCTAAAATGACCATCATACAGAATTTCCACCCAAAAAAATGAAAAAACACAATACTGTTTCAAAAACTGGTAAATCTTGTCTCATACTAAGTGCAATCTCAACAAATAATATGGTTGCAAATAAAAGAAAATAAATATTGGATAAGTTGTCACTTTTGAAGTGAAGTTCATTATAGTTATAAAGAATTAATATACATGCTTAACTGTGTCCAACATAAAGCTCACGTTTGCTTAGTGAAGAGTAGCTTGCCTCAGAAAGTGCCCTGAATCCACGATCCCTTGATATGTTTTCACTCTCAATGTCTTTAAGAGAACCCAAATCAGATGTTATTAATGCAGTGAGTACACCAAACTGTCACAACTCAGCCTAATTGAACTATTTGACTAAGTTCTTATGAGTTTTCTTGTTCTTTTCAAGCCAAAACAAGAACAGCTCAATCTTGAAATTTCATTTCCTTCACTTTTTCTTAGAAACCAAAGTCAAAGTTATATATAGTTTTCTTTCAGCTATTGTAATTGTGTTCTCTACTTTAGCTTTTCTTAGCAAAATTTGAAGCTTAGCCCTTCATTAGCTGAGCCAAGACCTACAGATTGGTGTATTTTTACCCTGATAATAACTATGCTGCTTTGCCTGCCATACCATGTGTCGATTTTAAGCGTTGTCGATAATTCGCTTAGTAGTATTCAATCAGAGCAAGGTACCTTGAATTTGCAGTTAAATCTGCATGTATACCTACATACATAGGTGTATATACTTGTAAATCTACACAAATGGAAAGCTAGCATGCATTCTTATATATGTTTTGTCATTTCTAGTCAAATGCTGCAAAAACTAAACCAAGAGGAAAAAAACATACTCTTTAAAACTAAAAAACGTACTATACAAAAATCTAGCATTCCAATTGATATTGTTGTATCAAGAATTAAGTTTCATGTATAACCATTAAACAAGATAGTTTGCTAGATTCTGGCCCAAACTAACATAAAAAATGGCACAAGCCAACGCCCCTAAAAATAAAATAAAAGAAAAAAAACACAAGAAGGGAAGTCATGTTACAATTAATAGTGCCATACCATGTTATTGGCAATTGCCAGAGTATGTGAAAGCCTGACAGCGAACTGACATGAAGATGAAATCTCTTTCTGTGAGAAAAGGTCAAGAAAGTAGTCAGCTTCGATTGTTTTTCTATCAAGAGTTCTAACAGAATAAAAGCAACATCCAGCCTAAGAAAAAAATAATAAGCTTTTTCCCACCCCATCAAAAATAGGAGCTAAATTACTTGAAGGATAAAGAAGTACCAGGTTAAAGGAGATACCACTTCCATAATGTCATTCCAAGATCCTTTCCACCCATAGAGAAAGCGCTCATACATACGTACACAATCATCTCAGTCGACAGTAGAACATTGAAAGAGTTAACATACAAATAATCTAACAAATTTGAATTGTTAGGAGAAAAAAACAGCAGAATTTTTGAACATTCTAGTTTCAAAGATGCATCCAATTTGAAAGTCACTTCAATGGAGAACTAGAGAGCAATTATACACCGAACTAGAAGAATAGATTATGACATCAATGTGGTAGAAGTAAGGCAACTATTAACATGAAAACAAAATGCAGTGTTCAATAACAAAGAAGAGAACACTCAAAGACTACAAGTACTTTAAAAGAATTCCAGACATATAATTTACTCCCTAAATGAAGTACAAAAATGAAGAACCTATACCATGTAGGTGTTTTTATCCTCCATCACATTGAACTTTCTAAGAGCAGAACTGATGCATTTGTTATGACATTTCTCTGTGGTGGGCCAAAAATGATGAGTGGCCTGAAAAGAGATATTAAACCCCAAAAGAAAAAGTACATAAGATGACAAGAAAATATGAATATCTCATTTGAAACTCTTGCCAATATGAATCTTAGCATACTTTAACTATCCAAGACATTGTCGGATCATCATTGTCAGCAGGTCAAAAATAAAGCAGATTTATTTATCAAAAACAAAAAAATAAATAAAGCAATTTTAAGTGAATCTCAAAGTATTTCTACTCTTCTAAGAATAATTCAGTTCCAAATAAATATTGTCTGCAGAACATTGGTCCTGTCTTAACTTGTGTACTAGTTGAATCTAAAATAAAGAAGGGAAAGGGTAACCGAGAGATTAGAACCTTGGAATACCTGGTAGAGAGCTAACTCGTAAGATTGAACAGTCTCCTTAAATGTACAAAGGGAAGAGTCATCCCATACCAATGTTGCAGCTAAATTAGATATACCTTCAAGTTCATCTAACTCAATTTGTTGAAAAATACTCTCATTTCAATATACATGTGTAGAGCAGCTCTCCACTGAGGAACAAAAAAACAAACACATAACCCAACAGAGTCTAAATCCCAATTCTTTACTAAAATGAAAAGGACATATACCAAAACACAGATGTAAACTAGTTTCAATGGATAATAAAAGACATGGTATGGAAGAGAAGAAATGCAAGCACAGGACAGTAACAAGAATAAATCTGGAAAAAAATGTAAGGTTACCTCAGGTATAAAAAGGTAAAATGAACCTCTTGTGTGCTTCATGGAAGATGACTCTATATCAAAATCAACATCTATAAAACCATCAGCCCTTACAAGTGTTGAATCTAGTGAGAGATATCTGTAAAAAAACCAAACAGGGGTTCATCAACTCATTAGCATAAAAGTTGAAATACGTACTGATGTGTCCATAATATTATAAACAGTGCACCTTTTCAGAAAAGATCATCCAAAATTGGTGCTTACAGCATGCATGGGTGACAAATCATGTACTTGTTCAGAGGGACCATGGCTCTGAAATCTAAATCTTATGAAAAAACTTTGTTGAAACTTTGTTGAGTGCATTACTTTTGACCATTATTGAACCATAGCAAGCATGAAAAATTTAAGTCCGTGTTGTTTAAATGCATATTATTCACTAGAAAGTACTAAATATGGGCACATCAAATGTACCCATGCATGCACATCTACATAAGATCAGCCCAAGAGCTCATCTCACCTTAGTGATCAAGAAATGTGGAGAACAAATGAAAGAAATTGTGCATTCAAAACTGCAATAAGCAGTCTTCATTCACATGTGGGATGCCTATCTCATGTCATTAAAATAAACTTCCCTTCTGATTTCCCCCTTCTATATAAACAGGAATCCCACCTATTGGTTTTCCTACTTTCCACTCATCTAGAAAACATGAATCCCACCTAGAAAGCAATCTAAATGTTAGGTTATCTTTCTCTTTGGAAAGAAAAAACTGAGGAAATACTCCTGATGACTCAGGTTGGTAGCAAAACCAATTCAAAGAACCTTTCTGGTCCAACAATTTCAGAGAACCTGTGGTGTCCAAATATCTATTTCTGGTCCACAATTCTGCTTGAGCACCTCTGGTGCCATGTAATATGGGCTTCCAACAATTTCAGAGAACCTTTCACCTAAAAATGTTTGAACAAATTAGGGCTACATAGCATAACTGCAAATACAAAAATAAAAATAAAAATAACTGGCCTCTTTATCTTCTTTTTTTACTTCGACTACACTACAAAAAAAAAAAAAAAAAAAAAAATGCAGGGTATGCATATAGAGAAGCTTAGATGAATATACATTCTTGGAGTATCCACTGCTTGAAGTCTTGGCATATTACTGACCAGGCAAAACAAACTTGTTTATATACAGGGTATGCATATTTAATGGGGTGTCTACACCTTCATATTATTAGGATGATAGAGTCTGAAGTTTCCAACAACTTATTATGCATAAAAGATAAAAGAAACTCACTCAAATGGTTCAAAATATCTTATATTTTTCTTCATGAATGAAGTCTTAAAAGGGCTATGATGCAGCATCACAAACTGCTACAAATTTCTCATCATCAAACAAATCTATTAGTTGAAGAGAGCTTGGACAAGCACTCTAATAAAAAATCAAACGACTGAAATAATCAAATTTAATAAACTATTAAGTGAAACCATCACTTCAGTGAATTCCAATCCATTGTTTTAAGCAAATATAGCTAGTTTTTGAACTTGGCCGTACTCATTTGATACATAATTCAACATATAATCCATATGAATATATAAAAGGTTACAGATTTTCTTATTGAGATTTTTGACCAAAAATTTTGTCAATCTATTCATATATATGTATGTATTTATTTTGTGTTCAATTTTAACATCTACAATACACATTATGATCTTCAATCGATCAATAGATCTTCAATCTGATCTAAGAATGATAAAGTAGATGAAACCTAGCATACTTGAATCGAATGATTTCGTCAGCAAGAAGATCGAGATGAAACTGATCAACACTTACTATGAAGAAAGAGCTGCAAACTCGAACACGAACTAGAGAAGAGGCTTGAATCTAGAATTTCCTACAATTACAAAGCATATTTCAACCAGTTATTAGTAGGAAAACAAAATCATGAGTTGATTTTATTTTTGAACAAGAAAGAAAATAAAGAAAAATGACAATGGGAGGTGAAAAATTCACCTCAGCTTCACGAGTCAAGTAAGTCAGAAGTAACAGGGCCTCATTTCGTATAACCTGTAAGACACATTTTTTAGGATCCAATAATATCAGGAACAGCACAAACAGCCAAAAGATTGGGCTTTTTCCTTCCTAGAAAGTTCGATTAACCAAACAAAAAATTCCAATTATGAACATATTTCACAAACAAGAGAAAAAGTTAATATTAGGGAATTTAAAAGGGAGATTCTTTTCCATTCCAATGTACCAAAAAAAAAAGAAGAAGAGAGATTCACAAAGCTCTTGAAAGTTTGAATTTATCATGCATGTCTATCTAATTTCTTAAGAAGCAGGCTATTACAATCGTTTAGAAAAATAAAATTAAATTGAAATCATAAAAATTAAATAACGCAAGCTGTCAACCATTTTCGCACCTCACGATCCATTAGCATGTCCATAAGCCGAGTTATTCCACGAGGAATAGTCAGAATGGCTTCCTGTAACCTAAGGAGAAACGCAGCAATATATTTTTCCCCGGCACAATCTAGTAAATCCAAAAATAAAATATAACATAAAGAAAGCAGCCACAAAAAGAATACCTATTTGGAGAATTCGTAAGAAAAACTGTCAATAGTTGCTGCGTGTAATAGCGTATGTAGAAATCCTCCTCCGACTGCCAAGGTACAAGTCAATATATTGCACAAAAATATGCATAATCCAAGCAAATTCAATAAATAAATTGTTCAAGGTGGGAACTCTCACCAACAGACTTAGAAGAAGAGAAATGCTTTCTGCTTCTCTAGAAAGCAAATCAGTGTTCATCAAAGTTGGTTGAACATCATTCTTCAGAGCTTTTGCCTGATCAATTGGAGTCAAGGCACTCACAAGCGTTTCTAGAGCACCACGAACCTTCTAGCATCCAAACCATGAAAACACTAATTTTATTATTGTACAATAAAATGGGGGCAGGAAGTATGGGGAACTTTTTTTATAAAAAAAAAGATCATACACATAAGAGGAAATGTGGAAGAGACTAAACATTTTCCATCTGCAACATTATCTGATAAGAACTGGCAAGTTATTTTTCAGGACACAATAGTTAGTTTTATTGGTCCACTTACCTTAAAATTTATTTACAAGTTTCTCTAATAATATCACGAGTAACCACCATTTGTTCAAGGCAAAGAAAATGTTATTTCTCAAATTAAGTACAAAATCAAAATATAAAAAAGACACTGAAATCAATAAAGAATGGATGGAAGCTTTCAAACCATTTCAACATCATCATGCTCTTCCTTCAAGACACTTAAAAGTACCGGAAAGCCTGCAACAGAATTTAATGAATTGTATTATATATGATGAGCATGCTCCAAATAATGTCACTCTATCCAACAAAAGAGAAGTACAAATCCATTACCCCCAAAAGCTAGCTGGGCAGCACGACTTTCTGCTACAACAAATTGAAGTTCAGCAATAGCAGTCCTCCTGTCTTCTGCCAGCACACCGTTACTTATACGGTCAAGCAAGCGTTCAACATAGGTATTGAAATAAGTCATGACGCAGATTAGTTACAACATCCAAATTTGGCAAATATGTATTATGTATAGAAAGAAATAACAATACACTGATGAGTAAATGAACAAATGGTTCAACTTCTTCAATAAAACCAAGTAATGGTTCACAAGAAGTTGGATCAACACATAATAACCATATGTAAAACTCCAAAACAAATCAAGTTGATGATGAAAAATAATTAAACCACAGGTGAGAGATTCACTGCTTCATCACTGAGTCTTTAGTTGAGGTTGGGATGGAGCAATACCACCAACAGGTGACATTACAAATTTTATGAAATTAAACAAATCTTTTACTACATGGCTTTACTGTTAATTGAATTCCAGCCAGTGCATTATGTGGTGTGCATTGCATAAATATTTTGAGTCATCAACAGAACAAAATCCACCACTATAACAATAGTTATTATGAACATAAATCAACAATTTACCTATCTTTACTTGAGGTAGAATTCTCATTTCCAAAGACAAGCCCAACAACCCCTTGTACACGATTCTGTAAATTAATCACGTGTAAGCATAAGATTAGTAAAATGGCACTTACCATGACAACACATCTGAAAATTGACTCCAAGACATGTATATTATAAACCAAATACACAATAATGAGAAGTTATCAATTGAAAAACTAACTGTGACAAAATCCATATTGAAAGATGACAGTAAACACTGCTGAATAGCAAGCTAATGAGAGAAAATACCTTGTACCCAGACTAATGACAGAAAATACCTTGTGCCCAGACATCAAATCCATCCTTTGATACCAATGGACCACTAAAAGTCAATCAAACCAAAGCTTTCTGAAAAATAACAAAGAAAAAAACCCTCGACGGTGAACAATAAGTGACCAAACTAAACAATTTGATCAAAACTACAAAAGTACAGAGATATCATTCTACATTACTAAGAAGGATAACAATACGATACAGTTAGCATTCACATATACACATACATATAGATACACTTGAAGGGTAGAACACATTACGCGCATACGCACTTTATTGGCCTTATTCAATGCAGTGTATAAAGCTCTGGTGATAGCTTCTTTTATTTTGGAATTACGTGCCAGAGTGTTTAGTGTTGCTTCCAATTATAGCTTATAAAAAAAATAGCTTAAAATACTAATTACCGAAATGCTGAGGAAAATGCACTTTTAACTTTTGTTTTTGATTATTAGATTTTAACTTGCAAGAAGCCGAACCAAACAGGGCCATTATGACCAATTGATCGAATTTTACCGTTTGAAAAAAATATTTACAAACTTACTGGTCACTTCTCAGAGTCAATTTTTGAATCAAGATTTACAACCGACCAACATTCAAAAATACATTCTAAAACAATGTCAAAGCAGTGACTTTCACGAATAACACAATAGGATGACTACAACAAAATTTTCATCTCCCATTACCTCCAAAAAATGTTAGCTACTCGACTTACTTTGCAATTTAAGAAATGTTGATCATGAAACATTTCATCCCCCCCCCACACACACACGTACACACACACTGAGAGAGAGAGAGAGAGAGAGAGAGAGAGAGAGTGTGTGTTAAGGAAATGTGGAATGGAAATGTCAATACTTTCCATTTGATAACCCAATTTATATGGAAAAAAGAACCTACCAAAGCAAGAATATGGAAAAAAATGAACTACCTTTCACGATAAAAGCCACTCCTTACATCTCTACCCCAATCTCTACATCTCTGTCTTCCTTCTGTCTTTTTTCCCAAGAATTACATCTCTGTCTTCTGTCCTTTTCCCAAGAATTACAATGGCTCAGCAAGTTGTTTTTTTCTCAACAACCACCACGATCCATTATTAAAAATCCCTCAAAATTTTCTCGGTTTCTTTGATCCATTTTTGGCAGCTGCGGCGGGAAGTCGGTGGAGAAGACATTAGTTGAGGATGAAAAAGATGGGAATACAGATTATTATTCTTCTTTTTCTTCCTCCGGCTTGGACTCGAATTCAGCTTATTCTTCAAAGGAAAAGGGCAGTAAAAATAAAGAATTGCAAAATGAGTTTCAGAAGGTGACAGATGACATTAAGCAAGAACTTCAAGTGGCTGACTTGAAAAGGGAGTTGATGAAACCATCAAGAGAAGGAAGCAGAGAAGATGATCAGTGATTTAAAGATGGAAGCTGAAACGTTGAATTGTGAGAATTCAAAGCTTTTACAAGAACTTGTCACCGAATGTAGCCAGTTGAGGGAGAAATTGGGTGAGAGAGAAAGGGAACTTGTGAGTCACACCGAGATGCATGAGACCCATAAAAGTGAAACATCAGCTCGAATGAGGGGTTTAGAACTTGAGCTGGATTCTCTTCGTACCCAGAAAGGAGATGAAGTGAAGTTGCTGATAGAGAATCTCAGCACCATTGAGGAAGACTACGGGTACTTTGAGATGCGTGTTCATGAAATTCTGAACGCGTTTCAAGGTGCAAAGAACAAGGTCAGAGAATTGGAAGAAACAATCGCAGAGGAGTAAGAAAAAAATAGGAAGATGCTCCAAGAGAAAGAGGGTATTTTGGTACAGGTGAAGGACCTGGAATGGGAGGTGGACTCTCTATGGAACCAGAACAGTAATTTGGGAGAGCAGCTAAGAAGTAAAAAGCACGAGACTGAGACTGATCAGATGCCAGGAGTCCAAGAAGAAGAAGAAATGAAGAGCCATGAAGATGAAGATGATGATTTTGAGTTCCCCACCCCTGCCGATGAGATCATTCCTGTTTACCCCATTTTCGGCAGAGATGAGCTCGACGGAGTTCCAGCAGGAACCTACTCCGTCTCCGAAAGAGTGAAGCTGACGGTGGCCAGAGGAGGAGTGACGGTGGCGCAGGAGAGAGATCGGAGGAGGCAGTTGTTGATGCCGTACAGGCAAGAAGGGTTCTTTGCTAACGTGAAGATGTTGACCAGAAATGTCAAGCAAATTGTATGCTCTCAAAGCTATCGTCGGGTAGAAAAAGGCCAAACAATTGTTCTAAATTTTTATTTTATTTTATTTTATTTATGTCTATTATTGTGATTTTTAATTGATTGTTATATTTGATTGGTTTATAAGAACTTTTACCACTTTAGATTTTGATTTTTAAAAAAAAATAATTTTACCTTTAGATTTGTATAGACAAGGTAGACTAGAAAAATAAAAAATTGACATAACTTTAAATAAAAAAAATCACTAAAAACAAAAAAAATAGAAATAAAATATAATTTATTTAAAATTTTCCGGACAATTAAAACTTAACGAGTTTAAAAAATATATTAAAAGTTTAGTTTGTTTATCATTCAAGTCAATTTCAAATGAGTTTTAATAAATAAAAAAAATCACAAATTAAGTTAAAATAGTTTGATTTTTTTTAAAAAAGTTCTTTAATACATATAAATTATATCCTCCGATCATGATTGAAGCTTTTATGTATTGATTTAAGTAAATATTTCAATAAAAATTCTAATTGTAAACTTTTATTCTGTTTGGAAATTGATTGTTGCGCTATTACGTAATTTAGTGGGCTTTTTGAATTATTTCAAGCATTTTTTTTATTTTTAAAATTTATTTAATTTTTCTATACCTAAAAAGTAAAAAAAAAAATATGAACATAATTTTAAAAAATCACTAAATACAATTTTTTTTAATATTTCTTTACAAATATTTTATTTTTTAAGTGCATATAACTTAAGAAACAAATTTTTTTTAAATATTTAAAATTTTCACTAAATACAAAAAAAAAAATTAAAAATCATTTTTAAGATCTCAAAATCAAACAATCTATAATTTTTATTCAGATTTTTTTTCTTTTAACAAAAAATCTCATCAAATTTTAATAGTGTTATTTACCAAACTATTGGATGTTTGAGTCAATATTTAAATTAAATCTTTTTTCATTTGAGTAAAAAATGAATAAAACTCAATTTGATATGAGAATGAAACAAAAAGTTTAAATGAATTTTGAATATTTTTTTACCGAAATTTTAATTTGAGTCAATATATGGATGTGAATGCATTTTGCATAATTTGATTACAAGAACATCTTAAGTTCACTCTCATTCAATTCATTTGGTTGATTGTGACACTGTTACAACTAATATTTTTCTCAAGCTCTAAGTCGTAATAAAATTAGATTAAAACTCTAAATAACATTCTCAACTACTAGTCTCAAGACATTAAATAATTTTTGAAAATTCTAAGTGCACATAAATCGGATACTTGAATAGTTTTTCTAGTTGATTGTGATATTTGATTGGTTTATTTTGACAATATCATTTGTTGGTGGAACTTTTATTAGTTTAGATTTTGATTTTTAAAAAAATAATTTTATCTTTAGATTCATCTAGACAAGGTAGACTAGAAATATAAAAAATTAACATAATTTTAAATAAAAAATCACCAAAAAATTTTTTTTTGAAATAAAATATAATTTATTTAAAATTTCCCGAACAATTAAAACTTAATGAGCTTAAAAAATATATTAAAAGTTTAGTTTGTTTATCATTCAAGTCAATTTCAAATGAGTTTTAATAAATAAATAAAAAATGACAAATTAAGTTAAAATAGTTTGATTTTTTAAAAAAAAGTTCTATAATACATATAAATTATATCCTCCAATTATGATTGAAGTTTTTACGCACTGACTTAAGTAAATTTTTCAATAAAAATTTTAATGGTAAACTTTTATTCTATTTGAAAATTGATTGTTGTGCTATTACGTAATTTAGTGGACTTTCTGAATTATTTGAAGTATTTTTTTTTACTTTTAAAATTTATTTAATTTAAATATACCTAAAAAGAAAAAAAAATATAAACATAATTTTAAAAAATCACTAAATACAATTTTTTTAAAATATTTTTTTACAAATATTTTATTTTTTAAATCCATATAAGTTAAGAAACAATTTTTTTTTTTAAATATTTAAAATTTTCACTAAAACAAAAAAATTTAAAAATGATTTTTAAAAACTCAAAATCAAACAGTCTTTAATTTTTTTTCAGATTTTTTTAAAAAAAAGAAAAGAAAAAATCTCATCATATTTTAACAGTTTTATTTACCAAACTGTTAGATGTTTGATTCAATATTTAAATTAAATCTTTTTTCATTTGAGTAAAAAAATGAATAAAACTCGATTTGATATAAGTATGAAACAAAAAGTTTAAATAAATTTTGAATTTTTTTTACCAAAATTTTAATTTGAGTCAATATATGGATGTGAATGCATTATGCATAATTTGATTACAAGAACATCTTAAGTTCAATCTCATTCAACTCATTTGGTTGATTGTGACACGATTACAACCAATATTTTTCTCAAGTTCTAAATTCGGAATAAAATTAGATTTAAACTCTAAATAATATTCCCAACGAGTGGTCTCAAGACATTAAATAATTTTGAAAAATTCTAAATGTACATAAATCGGATTATGAGCTAGACTTGAATAGTTTTTCTAATGTGGTACATGAGTCACGCAAATTGTTCATGGTCCTTTGCATTGTAAAACAAGGTAGACAGTTCTCAAAAAATATATAAATAAAAGAAAAAGAAAAAAAAAGATAGAGGTTAAGGAAGCTCATAACTCAGAGAGAGAGAGAGAGTAAAATCCAATCTGTAAATGACAAATGCCCTTATGCTTAATTTGGAAACAAGTAGAGAGTAAATAATCACACATTCTGGTAGTATAATTATGTAGCAAAATGATGACAATCTAACTCATTTCTATGTGTAAAGGTAGGTATAGACAAACCACAAACCAATCCAGAAAGCAAGAACTGTCGCCGTGATTCCAGATAGCCAAACTGAGAACATTTTTCAATCCCAGTTGCAACACGCCCCAGTTAGACCAACAAATCATGTCCTCAAGCTGGAAAAACATATGTCAATGTAACGTTGAAAAATCTTATCTGCGACGTCTGTTTGGGACCATCTCCGGATTGCCTTTCCTCATCATGGCGACAAACTCATCGTAGTTAATTCTTCCATCCTGCAAAAGAATTAAAGGATACATTTTCGAAGTGCCAATTCATCATGAGTATTGGAATCAAAAGACAGTGCATTTATAGTCTAAAAGGAACGGACACTTCAACGAAGGAAGCGTATGGTGATCACGATACTTCAGCGATACTTCTTAAATCCTCTGAACACGTCATAAGTGATAATTTTTTCTTATTAACAATGTTTTGCATTCTTTATAACACAATTTATGCGTTCTTCTAAATATATTTTGAAATATTTATAAGATGCATATAACATGTGTGTTACAATTTCTATAATTGTTTTGCATTCTTTAGAATGTAATTGTAACATACAAGATATCTTAATGTTTTAAGTTACAAAATATATAAACATTCATATGTATGAAATATAATAAATTTGTAAAAATACGAAATTTTAACATGCCACAAGTGTGTCGTCTCTTGCATTTTTGAAAAATAACATGTCTGCTAGTCCGAGTGTAGTTGTTGGATGACAAAGAAACATGGACATGAAGTACTATATTTTTTCGATATGAAATTTCTATGTACGAGGAGAATAAAAAAGGCTAGATAAGCATTGCATTAACAAAGGAGAGAAACCATACGTTGTCTGTGTCAACTTCTGCAATAATCTCCTTTATTGTTTTCTCATCGCCCATATTATACTTCTTCAGGGTGTGCTCCAATTCTTCCATTGTTATGTACCTAAATTAAGAGGCAAGAACGACAAAGCATAAATTATTTAAGAATCAGTCCTACAACTATGTTTAGGCGAAAATGGGAACAAAAATTGCTGTAATGATGTGTAACATAATAAGATAACAATAGATTTGAGAGAGAAGCTTACCCGCTCTTGTCCTCGTCAAAATATTCAAAGGCAGTGTATAAGTGGTGCTCTCTTTCCACTCTATTCATATGCATCGTAGCAGTTATAAATTCAATGTAATCAATTGTTCCATTTCCATCCACATCAGCCTGGAAGAACCATGATATTTTAGTTTTAACTGTGGAATAGCTTGTGAAAGTTCAAGTTTCTACCTAAGAAATCTAATTTTATCTAGAAGCTTCAGTGAAAGAGAAAACAGCTAAAATTATGGACCAGCTGATTATGACAATGCTCTAAAACGATGAAAAGCCCATCATGATATCCCACGTGCATGTAGGAACTAGAGCAATATATCCAAAAGCACCAAGAAGATAAGCTAGAAATTTTTTTTCAAAAAAAAAAAAAAAAAAACAAGAAAAACTGGAGGTACCGCTTCCATCAACTGCCTCACTTCCGACTCAGAAAGCTTGGAACCCATTTTTGGAAGACCAGCTTTCAGCTCTTCAAAAGTAATCGTTCCACTGTTATCTGTGTCCATTGATTTGAACATTTCCTTCAAGCCAACAATTTCTTCTTCAGAAAGATTTTCTGCAATGACCTAGAAGCTCAAGAAACCATAATTAGATTCTCCAAGTTTAACCAGAACCAAAGCCCAACATAGAGATTAAAATAAATTAAAATTTTCAAGAATATTTGTAGGGACAAAATAAAAACAATAAGATACTCTCAGTCCCACCTTTAGCGCTACTTTTTTGAGCTTGTTCATTGCACGGAACTGCTTCATTCTAGTTAAGACAGCAACATCAATGGGCTTATCAGATGCATCCCCGTCTTCTCTCATCCATGGATGATCTACATTTCATTTTTAGTTGATTGAGCTTTCATTTCTAACCCACAGAATGCAAGGAAGTTGTGATATAGCTCCCACTAGATAGCACATGGAATGTTAAGTGATGTATTTCTTGACTTAAATCTACAAAAAATAATGGAATTTTCGTCCAACAAAAAAGATAATGTATATGATTAAGTAGTTTTGGGGTTAAGTAGAGAAAATATGTGTCTATATATATTGATAAATAAAAAACATATGCATATATAACCTCTATCAGGACTATCACTCCTTATCTGCTGACCAAGATGTTGAATTGACCAGTAATCATAATAAGTAATGTAGATCAATCCAGGTTCTCTAAAAATAATTTAACGTCCAACTAATATTTGCATTAAATTTTTTTTAAGGTCTAAATTGACCCCAAGTGACGTAAAAGAAAGATCAAGCCATCACCTTTACCACAGCTACAATGGATTTTGTGGCAGGAACTAAATATTCAAACCCTTCCATATGGTCCTATCTAAATAAAAAAACTTCCATATGGTATTGTCCTATGAAGCACCGACACGTCCCTAGGCCTCACGTACGAGTGTCGGACACGTGTCGGACACGGACACGCAGTAGACACGTGTCCGATACTCTCTCTAACGTATCCCCTTTTTTTTTTTGAAATTTTCCAGTCAGACACGCCATGGACACGCCGGGACACTCTCCAGACACGCGTGAGTGAAGAAGCCCTAACTGTTGCAGAGGAGAAGAGGAAGAGAGAAGGAGATCGATGGAGACAAAGAAAGAGAGAAACCCTAACTGTTGCAGAGGAGACAGAAAGAGAGAAAGAGATCGAAGGAGACAGAGAGAGAGAGAGATCGAGGGAGGAGATGAGACAGAGAAAGAGAGAAAGAGATTGAGGGAGGAAGAAGCCTAACCTGTCAATCGAAGAAGCTGAGGTGATATTCTCCTTCTTCTCTTTGTCTTCCTCCCTTTCGTCTCTGCTTTTCTTCTCCTCCCTTTCGTCTCTGCTTTTCTGACTCTCTCTCGCTCTCGTCTTTGCTGATCCCTCTCTCTGTCCTTTTTTTTTTTTCTTCTATTTTCTCTTCCCTCTTACCGTGTCTGTCTCTCCCCCTTTATTCTTTTTATTCTTTTTTATGTCTTTCTTTTGTAAATAAATAATATAAATAAATACAAATAATATATTTATTTTTTAATTTTACATATAATAAATTAAATAAATAAATAAAAATAGTATATATTTTTTAATTTTACATATAATATATAAAATATATATATATATATATTAAACGTGTCCCCAGCGTGTCGTGTCCCCTATTTTTTGAAAATTTGCGTTTTTGCGTGTCCGTGTCGTGTCGCATGTCCGTGTCCGTGCTACATAGGTATTGTCACTAATGTAAACTGACAAGATTTCAAATAGCAAATGGCCACGAAACTTTAATATAGGAAGGGTGTGATGTGACCAAGAGATCAATCAATATATTTAGTGTATCACTAAGGCCTGCATTGTAAACAAAGGGTCCAGTTTTTTGCAGGAATCCCCTCGAGGCCTTTAGCAATTGCTCTTTAATGACTCATCAGGGTCTCGTGTGCTCAGGGCATCTGGTTTGAAAAAAAATAAAAAATAAAATAAATAACTCTCTCCTTTCTGTTTTCATTCCATAGTTACCTAGAGGCTATTACTACATTCTCAACAATCTTTTCAGGGTTTGAACTTACTTAATACTTCAGTTGCAGAAGCCCTTTCTTTAGGATCAGCCCGTAGCATGTTCTTGACAACATCTTTGGCACTACTGGATATGGATGGCCAAGGTTCACTTGAAAAATCAAGATGTCCCCGCAAAACAGCATCAAATATACTCTGTTCATTTTCTGCATGGGATAGAATAGTGAAAAAATGAGAAGATTGCAACTGTTAGGCCATATTGAGAAGTATTAACCATCAAAAAGTCTATAACACCTCCCACACACCCAAATAAAATAAGAGCAATCACAACTGATAATCTGAAAACACCCAACGTTTCTGAGTCTGTCATACTTTATGGATCTTACCTTCCATACGACATAAAGACATTGTTCAGAATAGAAATAGTTATGCCATGAGGTTCTCCTGATGAAGCATAAAATAAACTTCATGCAGAACTTCCACTAAACCATTTGTGTAAAGCTGATTTTGTAATTAATGACCATCTATTTTGCATATTCAAGTCTTATCTTACGGTAAGGATCCTCAATTATTTGGCCGACCACTTAGAAAATAGTGGAACCAACAACGATGTGCATTTGTAATAAGAAAGATGTTTATCAACAGTAGAGACTTGGGTTATGCTTGGCCAGAAAAGAGCAGAGAAATTGAAAAAAAGAAGGTTGTCTTATGTATGATCACCTCATCAGGTAACAAAGAAACATACCTCCCCAAAATGGTGGGACCCCACTGAGTAATATATATAATATCACCCCAGCACTCCATATATCAGCCTCAGCTCCATAATTTCGACGCAATACTTCAGGAGCTACATAATATGCACTTCCAACAAGATCTTTAAATACATCTCCTGCACCAACAAATAAACTATATGATTAAAAACATCACCAGTAAGCCTCAAAATCAGATGAAGATGATTGGTAATGATGCTTCCATAAAGACTTCCATACAAAATTAACACAACCAAGAGTTTTTATTGTTCAGTGTGATCCACCAAAATTCTTTTGTCCACAAATGCTGGTCAATAGTTTATAGAAAAGAACATACTGAAAATAAAACTAAAAAGAAAAGCCCTAAAGAACCAATGAGGTGTGTAGATGGAGAGTTTTGTTTTGGGGAGGGTATAGAATGATTTCAACAGGTGATTCAAACATTTAAAACAATAAATAACTTACAGAATACCAGAGTGAATCAGTCAGGCTACATTTGCACAAGTTCAAATAATTCCTCCACATGATGAAAAATTAATAACTTGGCAAAGGAGGAGGAATGACTTAGAAACGTTGGAAGTGGAAGAATGCTTTGATTTGATGTCAGTCTAATACACATATCTACAAGCTCTTATGACCTTTCATCATTTGTTTAATCACTAAATGATTTTGCCAAGGAGCCACTATTTTCACATTTGACCAATTCACAATTTTAGTAGTACTTCAAGTTATAAATAATTGATTGAGAGGGCCAATTTTTTGGTAAGATTAAGAGGACTCTTGATT
The DNA here is from genome assembly GCA_025200525.1 of Camellia lanceoleosa. Taxonomy (NCBI): domain Eukaryota; kingdom Viridiplantae; phylum Streptophyta; class Magnoliopsida; order Ericales; family Theaceae; genus Camellia; species Camellia lanceoleosa. The sequence goes on from CM045769.1 coordinate 171,166,633, forward strand.
CTAGCAAAGGGGCCATCTTTATAGCTTTATTTTTACAATAACTAAATTATTAACAAAGGCAAACGCATTTACAACAACTATTTGCCCATGGTAACTTTTTTTGTTTTGATCTTACCAATCATCAATCACATGCTTTAAAAGGTTGGTTAGCATCTATGTAGTACTATACATTATTATCATACCATTTCAATGGGGCATTCCTTCTATAATAAACACAAATTTGTTACTATTTATAGGTAAAATTAAATATGTTCTTATTTACTACTCTACTCGGTAGGAAAGATGGAAGTTAGCCGACCCTAAGTTTTTTAGGGCCCTAGGCGAACTTCCAAGAGAGGGCCCTTTACGCATAATCACACAAAAAAACAATTGTGGAAAGATGATAAAACACTCACAATTTTTATCCATTAGTTTCCACACAAAGTTTACTTTTATATATTTAATTATTAAAATCATACACTAAAAACTCAATTTAAAACAAGAAATAAAACACCAAAAAAACCCTGAAGATATAATAATCAAAATTAAATTAATTGAAGCAAAGTATCACTTAAATATTACTCTTCTAAAATGTTTAGCTGTAAAATTACTAATTAAGCTTATATATTCTAGCTTATCTACCATTTCCTTTTCAATTGATAGCATTACTAATCCCAGTGTTATTAAAGGCGATAGGCGCAATACGGCGCCAAGGTCTCCTGGGGTTTAGGCTCAAGACGAGACCAAGCTTCACCGAAGTAAGGCGCACCTTGTATAGAAAAAAATTATAAATTTAATATAAGTACATAATTTAAGGTTCAACATAAACAAAATGAAATGCTAAACATTTTAGTGTTTTTCGAAGATTAGGAATTAGGGATAATTTTTCTTCTATTATTGATTTCGAGTTGAATGCCCAATGTATTGACATCTGTAATAAGAGTAGGGGTCTTCTGTAGCTATGCCATATTAAATCAATAGTCAAATTTTAAACAAAATCTATTGAAGTAACAATAAAAAAAACCCTCAAGACGCAAGTCTTGGGCCTTATTGTGCCTTGGACCACGCAGGAGCCTTATTGAAGTCGCCTAACCTGGAACACTACAAGGCGCAAACCTTGGGCCTAGGTGCACGCCTAGGCGCGCCTTTAACAACACTAATAATCCCTTAAATCTTTTTTATTTTATTTTTTATGACATGGTTTATATAGATAGAAAAATTCTATAAACAATCTATATTTGAAAAACAATCATCCATACTTAATAAAAATATTTTTATTAATATATATTAGGTTACACCTACGTGGGCCCTATTTTTTTGGACAAAATTTGGAGGCCATAAGTGGCCACCTTCCCTGCCTTCCCTCAAGAACAGCCTTGGTTGTGAGGGATGGAAAAGGATAACCTCAGACAATTAAATGGATGGAAATCAAGAGGCAAATTAAATAGGAAAAGGTTGGTAGCAGTAAAGGAACAATAATTCTCCCTCATTTGTTCAACACAACACAAGCATGTTGTTCGTTGATAAGAGAAAGGATTTTGTTAACACACGTGGGCACATGTTAAAAAGGCTTTAAAGAATTATACATTCTTTATTGCACTCAAATACAATCTTTTAAAACCTTCTTAACATGTGAATAATGGATTCGAGAAGGGAAAGAAAAAGGTGAAGGAAATGGAGAAAAAATTTAGTATATATTTCATTCCTATTTTCCTTTCCCTTTCTAAATTCCTACCCAAAATTCAAAATCCAAATCCAGCCTAACAGAACCTCCAAGCTCTCCCTTTCCCTTCGTCTTCTTTCCTTCCTCCCAGACGTACCAAACAGAGCATTTTTCTTCCAAGTATTACAATATCCTACATAATTTCAATTGCATTTCCAATATGTTTTTTCCATTGATAGAAGAAAATTTTGTTAGAATTCCGGTCCTAAACGAAGCCAATATCAAGTAACCATAACCATAAAAAAAAAGAATTGAACAGCATTGTGGTTGCAGCAAATACCAAAAAACCAAAAACACATGGACATAAAACTAACTCTATGCATTCTCATGTTAGCAATTGAATCTTACAATCTGAAGGCCCTTCAAGTTCCAATCAAAGGCTTAAAAATAACGCAAAGATAGATCAATCGATGATGAGAACGTTTGCTTGTGTATATATGTACATATGTATGCAAACGTGAATCACAATACACACATCAATCGATCAGAAGTGTTACCTGATTTGTAGAACAATGAAAGCCCAAAGTCAGTAGCTTTCAACGGCGAGTCCTCATCGGTGCTCAAGAACAAGAAATTCTCAGGCTTCAAATCCCTATGCATCACCCCCATAGAATGACAATTATGCACAACAGTTACGATCTGGCGGCAGAGATCCGCAGCGGCGCGTTCAGAGTAGTGGCCCTTGGTGATGATCCGATCGAAGAGCTCTCCGCCGGCACATAACTCCATGATCAAATTCACCGATTGTCGATCCTCATACGCACCTTTAAGCTCAACAATGTTTCGATTTCCAGTGAGATGGTGCATGATCTGAACCTCTCGACGAACATCTTCGACATCGTCTTTGCTGATGAGCTTGCGAGTAGCGATTGACTTGCAAGCGAATTGCTCTTTCGTGGTCTTGTGAGTGACGAGATAGGTCACGCCGAACTGGCCGCGGCCGAGTTCTCGGCCGAAATTGTAGGTGGAGCGGACGTCTTCCATGGGGCGGCCGAGGACGCGGCCGATGCCGGAGAGGGGGCGGGGGGCGGCAGAGGAGGAGGGAGGAGGGGGGTGGCGGGGGGGTGGAGGGTGGTCGGAGGGGTGGATGGTGAGACCTTTGGGTGGTGATGGAGCGGCGGAGTCAGGGCGGAGTTGACCATTGCAATTGCCCATGAGGTGTTTGATGGTGGGACTGATTGAAGGAAACGAGTCAAGACAGAGAGATATGCGCGGTGTTTGGTCTGAACTGAAACCGAGGTTATGTACTGGAAATGACTAGAATACCCTTGGTTAGCCGAAATTATTGCACAGGTCCGGAAAACAACATGACTGTGTACTCATCCAATAAGGGAAGATTATGAGAGATTATTTGATAGTTGTAAGTCATATTTGTTTCACAAAATTAATAGTAAAATATTAATAATTTTATTAAATTAGTGTAGTATTTATTATTCAATTGGATTAATATCTATTAAATTAATAATCTCACCCCTACTCCATTACTAATAATTCTATAAATTTGTTGGATTAATTATTTATTGGATTAATAATCCTAAACCAAAATGTTAAAACAAACATAGAATAATTTGGCCCACGGATTAATAATCCATATCTCATGCTCTAATCCACTCAATCAAACATGCCCTTAAAGTATTATTTCATATTATTTATTACTTGACATCCAATAATTTATTTCTTAAAAACCCAAAAAAAATGTAAAAATGCTTTGGACCCTCAAAATTAGAGACCTCTATAACCTCTAAAATGATATGAATCAATCACATATATATATATATATATATAGTTTTCCTTTCTAAACTAATCACAAGTTTTGAGAATATGTAACATTGTTAAAAACAAATGATTAAATCTCACTATTCTAACTAACGAATCCCAAATTGAAACACCACTTGCCATTGTCTCAATGAATAAAATAATTTCTCATCCAAATAAGGCCTTTCTTTCATAAACTTTGACCATTTACTTTTAGTCATGGGTGTGATTTAATATTGTATGTACAACATAAAATGTGATCAAAGTTTTTCATACTTTTTAAGTAAACATGCTAAGAAATAATTGCCATATTATTCTAATAGATTTTTATGCATAAGTTTTTTTTTTTTTTTTAATTATAATTTTTGTTTAATTTATATGGAGGCAATGGTTGCAATTGATTGGTTTTAAGGCCATTGTCAATTGAGAATTAAATTGATTGTGACTGACTCATTTATGAATTTGATTGAGTGATTCATGGTTGGGATGTAGGGTTCATAGATGGGAACCATGCCCACTATGTAAGGCCACAAATCAATTTTGACCATTGATTTGTGTGAAGTAGGTAAAATTCACATAAATCACATATCAAGATTGGTTTATAGCATAGTCATATGTATATCACAGTAAACATTGAATAATTGCTCTCACGTGAGCGGATTGATATGAGATTTGCATAAGAAATATTTCTGTCAATAATAATTTTATAATCTTGATTTTGAGTTTTCAAAAGTAATTTTTTAATTTTGTGTGTGTATGTGTGTGTGTTTTTATTTGTATTTTGTTATTTTTAGTAGGGGTAGACGCGGGTCGGTTGCGGCCACAGAACTTTCAATCCGCCATCCGTCCGTCAAATTGGCGAATTGGAGAAAATCAATCTGCATCCGTCTGCCAATCCGGGGGATGTGGATTGAGCGGATTGGCGGTTTGGCGGATGGGTGCGAATCGGTTTAGCGGTTTAAAATTTTATAAATTTTCAACATAATTTAACTTGTTCACTTCCTCAAAAAAAAAAAAAAAAAAAAAAGAAGAAAGTATTACAGTTAATGACTTAAAAAAATATTACAATTACTGCATGTCTCATCCAAAGTAAGAAAGTTTGAAACTTTAGAATATCAGAATCACAGCATGTCTCATCCACATAAAGTATTACAATTTGTGGTTATTAAAATATAAAAACAATTCAAACCACCAAAATCATGAACAGACCAGTAATAGAGATTGTATGTTTCTATATTGTTACATCTATATTTGTTTTTGAAAACAAAAATCAACCAGCATATATCATATTTTCTATTTATTATTTTTAGAGATAGATTTAAAAATAAAAAAATATAGATAAATAATACATTTATTTATTTTAATTCAAAAAAGATATTCAAGTTAAAAAAAAAATTCAACAGAATATTTAAACTATTTTTAATTGAAAATACAAACAGAATATTTATACAAACTGAAAACACAAAGTTTTATAAATTACTGGGGGTGTTCGCGGTTTGGCAGTTCGGTTGCGACCAAAAAAATCTCAAATCCGCCATCCGTCTGCCAGATTGGCAGATTGGAGAAAATCAATCCGCAACCGTCCGCTCGTCATCACGCATCCGTCCAAAATGCGACGGATCGGTTCGATTCGGTCGGTTTTGGCGGATCGGTATATCCGATGCTCACCCTTAATTTTTAGTATAAAAAAAAAGTTCATATTTTATTCAATTTTTTTCAGATGCATAATTCACAAATATTTTACTTTTTAAATGTGACTAAATTAAATGGATCTAAAATTTTTTAAAAAAATACTTAAAATATTTTTTTTAAAAAAAAGTTTCCTAAAAAAAAGGCAAACACGAAAAATAAAAAACTCAAAAACTATTTTTCAAAACTGTTAACCAAACTCCCACTTTCAGTGCGAAAAAAGAAAATATATATATTTAAGAATAACAATTTTGTTCATCCATCTTTATCGTATTTATGTGTGAATATTACTCTCCTTCCTAAACCAGCAAGTAATATTCAGATAGAATAGTCGTTGGATCAAGTTTAATTCGTGCATCATTATGTTTGAAACTCTCTCATTCAATTGTCGGATATGACTGATCTCCTCCTAACATTGATGACTGAATCCAATGTGTTGTGGTGGTATAATTTCTTATTAGTGTGTGGTGAAATCATGTAAAAATATATTCTATGCATATCAAGTGATAAGGATTGTGTTTGTAGTGGACCTGATGAAGTATTATAGCCTCTGGAAGTCGGCACAAATGACTTGCCAATAAGTAGAACAATCACCAAACCAATCACAAAAGATTCAAAAATTATAAACCAAGCATTGCAACACAGGGGATATGATCCTAACCAAAGCACATAATAGCCTTATGTGAGAGAGAGAGAGAGAGAGAGAACTGGCCAACCACACTGACAAAACCATAACTATTAACAAGAGAGCACCAATGACTCAAAACACTCAAGAACCCTAATTTTCCCTTATTATTCCACAAGGGTGGTGAAGGAAAACACTCCCCAAAAGTTCACACCATTTTAAATCATTGAATGAGAAGAAACTCATCACCAAACACCACTTCACAAAGCATAAAACCAAAGGACACGCTACAAAGACCAAATTCAAAACGAGGTACTGAAATTTTCCTTACATCATCCAGTTATGGGGCATCACGAAGGATTTCCCTGGCTCAGACGGACCAATCCCAGAGTTTCCCGTCAACAGTGCCATCAGACTTCCACCACGCACCCTACCTTCTGGAACCAAAACCGGAGCAGCTGATATACCTCCATCATCAACTGGAAGACGAGCTTGCTGAAGAACTCCAAATTGTTTCCAACCAAAACCGGGAGGACTGGGCAAATTCACACCATTGCTATCCATCTTCGTGATATCAACATTCATATCCTCAACGTTGACAACATCTTTGATCTTCTCAGCTTTTCTAGGTTTTGGATCCTGGACCATAGCTCCCACGGTCGCACCCCCATGAACCCGTTTGTCCTGCACTAGAGCACCGTGTGATGTACATAACCCAGTCTTTCCCCTAGCAAACGAGTTACAGAGTCCATCACCTTGACCAAATTCCGAGCCAGGCTGGCCCCACGAGCATCTCTTACCTCCTCCGTGTGCCTTGCAAAAATCAGTGCTACCTTGTGCACTCTTCCCACACCCTTCGGATTTGCATCGCTTGCCCCCACCATGACGGACACAAAAGTCAGTCCGTCCTCGTGCACTCTTTGTGCAGTCTGGCACAGCACATCGCTTACCACCCCCGTGTGCTACACAGAATTGGGTCCCACCATGGACGCTCTTCGGGCAAACCCCACCACCTTGGAATGAACACCTTTTCCCTCCACCATGTCCCTTGCAGAAAGGCGTGCTCCCTTCGGCACCCTTGGTGCACCCCTCAAACGTGCACCTTTTGCCACCACCATGTGCCTTGCAAAACATCGTGCTACCTTGAGCTCCTTTGTTGCATGATTGATACTGGCATCTACGGCCACCTCCATGTGATATGCAAAGACCAGAGAGACCTTCGGCGCTCTTTGTACAGTTCTCTTTCTGACATCTCTTGCCACCACCATGTCGAATGCACAATCCGGATTTGCCTCTAGCGGCACGAGTGCAACTTTCATGACTGCATCGACGCCCACCACCATGTGCAATACAGAAATCTGTACGTCCTTCGGCACTTTTAGTACATCCTAGAAATTCACACCGTCGACCACCTCCGTGGGCCTTGCAGTAAACCGTTCGCCCCTCGGCTCCTTTATGGCAGCCGTGTTTCTGACACCTTCGGCCACCACCATGGGCAATGCAAAGGCCAGAAGCACCTCTCGCTCCCTTTCCACATCCCTTGAACTGACATGTCTTAGAACTACTGCTGCGTGGCTGCTGCTGTTGTTGTTGTGTGATCCCGGAAGTACAGGTGACTGAGCTTTTTGCTGTTGTTACTACGCTTGATGAGAGGTCTGGAACAATAGGAGCTGGATGGATTTCTCTCACAGTCTCGTTGAGGAAGAGACTAGTCCCTACTTTCTTTGGAATATGCAATGGATGGAAAGAATTTCCTGCTTTCCTGTGTAATGTTGTTGATCCGTCATCCATATGAAAGGCTCCACCAATGGAGCGTGGCATCTCCACCACACTTTGAGACGGTTTGGAGCTCAAATGGATGCTAGTGATATCAGATTCAGTGGGCCCAGTGGAGAGACTCAGCTCCAGATCAACCTTGGGCTGCAAATCAGTTACTTTCAGATTAGAGCTTGCAGATTTGTTTAGGCTGGATACCTTCTCATTCCCAAGATGAAGAGCAAAGTCTAAGTCAAGATCCATCGAGGACTCCTCATCGATTTCTTTGGCTGAAGACACCGCAGTGCATGCAGTTGCTGAACTCCCCTTACTGTCTGAGGAACTCGATGAATGGCCTAACTTTAGACACAACGAAGATCCCACTTGCTGGCCCATGGATCCGTAAATCAAACTCCACTTTCGTTTAATTCCCTTTGACGCAGACAAGAAAGGGATAGAAACACCAGGCGAATTAAGTCGTAAGATGGTATCCATGCAATAATCATCTCCAGATCCTCCTACTTGGACGGACTTGCCCAGATTCTTGAATGCATTTGAAGAAGGGTTAGCAGCAAAACCCAAATTCTGAAGCCTGGCATCCATGAACCGGCAGCGAAGATACAACACTCTTATTTGAACCAAATCTCAATTGCAAAACAACAGTCTGCCTGACTTCCGGGCTAAACAAACTTTAGATACAAAACTAGGGTTAGATGTCTCTGAAAGAGCACATCCCACCCCCGCTTACAAAACCTGAAGTATCCTTCCGATCCATTTGCTATAAAATCTTTAATCTGAACTTCAACTAATCAGCAACAATAGCTGAAGACAAATCTACACACACTTGGATCCTTCGCAACAACATCATGATGACCAACCATCCTGTTACACAAAAAATCACATCATCAGAGGGATACTCACTGAGAGAGGAACCAAAATGAGGCTTAACATACAACTGTACTAGAAACACGAACAGAGAGTCACAGACACACAACACTACACAGACAGGTCGACAAGACAATTTTTTATTATTATTATTTTTTTTTTGATAAATAGGTTGAGAAGACAATTTTTAAAAAATACAAAGCACAAAACGTGGAGAACATGCGCAAAATATGTAGTTTTATATATATTTATCATATGTCACACGTATGAACACTTAATTTAAAAATAATAAAAATATAACACGAATTTCTAAAGTTTAAAAGATGCAACTGCATATGGTTACATCAATACATGATAACTGCATATGATTACAACATAACACTAGCCTCAATATTCCATTCATAAAATTTAGTGGATGCAACTGCATATGGTAACATCAATACCCAATAACTGGTTTTCTAGAGCAACAACAACAATAGAAAAGCTTAGGTGTGAAACCATTAATGAGCGTTACTAGAGACTGGAAGATAAAAAGAAAGAATCAAATGACCCACACATTAGTATAGCTGCTGAGAGTGCCATTAAGGTTAAAGGCATATCCCCAAAAAACTGAAAAGCCAAACTACAAAATTAGAGATTCCCTGACAATTAAAACACATTGTGCAATAAAAGGCTGAGGTCTCCAACCTATGGACATAATTGAATAGCTAGCAAGACAAGCATTCATTGCACGATAGTGTACAATGTACTCAATTTCAAGTTTTTGTTAATTTTATGATTTTGCATTTCTGATACTTTATTGTTAAAGATTCAAAGAGATCATAAAAAGAACATGTTGACAAAACAATGCAAGAAACTAAACTACGACAAGCACAACTAACAAAATAGTCACTTGTATTATTTTTTGATAAGTCAAAGTAATCAATTAGTGTCTGAACTTCTAAAAAAATGGAAAAGGAAAACAACGCCGTAATTTCTAATCCAGACAAATTGCAAGAAGAGTTGCTTCTGATGATTGGCAAAACCAGCTAGGCTCTGGAGATTTTGAACGAATAACTGGGGGAACCAAAATAAAATTGAGCAAATGATCTAATAAAGAGGTCATACCCAGTTCACAAAGGCCCTTACAATAGGATCTGGGAGACGGAGTAGACTGGAAGTCCTACTTCCACCTTTTCAGTGAAAGGATGATTCCAAAACGCTAGGACAGATAGCACTTGCCATCACACTAAATCATGACCTCTTGGAACACAGTGATAAAATGAAAAACTAAATTCTATTTGCTGCATTAGCTACAATTGAGAAATTAATGAACATGTAAAACAAGGAAAGAACATAACTTTTTAAAGCCCGTGTGAATTTTTGGTACATGATGAAAACTAACAGACAAGGAATAGATAGAAATAACAGATTCAAATACTAACTCAGCCTACTACTAGTACAGAAAGACAATCTACCAACGTTAGAACTGCCGAGAAAAGATAAGGAAATTTATATGTTTAAAAATATATTAGCTTGATGAATAATCGTACATCATATCACATTAATAACTTTTATAAAAAGATTCAATTTTCCACGACTCGTCACTGGATTATCAGCGACGAAATGAACCATAAAGGAACCCAAAAAAATGAAATAAGCAGGCAAATCCAAGTCATAATCATGATAATAAAGCAAAAGCAAAACAATAATACTAATTAAATCATTGTGATAAAGAACAACGAGAAAAAACTGATACAAAAATCAACAACGAAAAAGGCCGTTTAACAATTTATTCAAGTGATAACAAGTGAAATTTAAAAGAAGCATGTATTCCCTAAGCCGAATCAAATCAGAAACAGAACAAACATAAATCTGACCTAATACAGATATAGGCTAAAAGGAAAAATAAAAAATAAAAAAAGAAGCAAGAAGCACAAAATTGATCTCTACGTGCATCAAAAGAAGCAGAAAACCCAAATCAAATATAAAAATACCAAATAGCCCCAAAACACAAAAATTTGGCAGAAAGTTAAGATGATTAATTGACAAAGAAAGGAACAGAAATAACAGGTGTTAAAAGGGTAACCAATATTGCGAAATTCAGAGCTAAGCAAGACATAATTAGATTTGTCTCTTTGCTAAGTAAAAAACGAACTTCACCGTTTGGTTGCCAAGAAAACAAAGGAAGAACCATTCCAGTCTATAATTTTTCGGTCTCGAATTACGAAGCAAATGAGCTGATAAAGCTGATACTTCTGCGTTTTCAGAACAGAACCCAAAGTTCTAATTTTTCTTTGGTATTCGTTCCGTTTCTCAGCAACCAAACAAGAGAAACAAAACACAGTGAATAAAGGCAGTAATTAAACAAATAGATTAATCAATACTTACTCAGAGCTCAATCAGTACAGATCCAGACTCGAACCCAGCAAAAACCCAATAAAAAGAAATAGCTGAAAAGAAAAAAGAAAAAAAACTTTCAAGTTAAAAACATCAAATTGAAGATACTACACATCAAATTGAAAGTAAAAAAATTCTGGGAAGAACGGGAACAAAACAAAAAAAAAGAAAAAAGAAAAATAGATTGAATCGGGCTTACAAAGCAGAATTGGAATCTGAAGCAAAATTGAAGGATTGAGTCGAGTAGAGAGGCTCGAATTGGAGAGCAAAGAGAGAGTACCTTCAAGATTTGATTACTTCATCGAGAGAGAGAGAGAGAGCGAGAGAGATTTTAGAGCGCCGGCAGCGAACAAAGACAGGGCGGACAGAGAGAGAAAATGATGAAAAGTACATTTTATCTCTCTCTTTCTAGAGAGAGAGAGAGAGAGAGAGAGAGAGTGGGGGCGATTACGAGTGGAAACAAACGAATTTTAGAGATTTTAGAATTTATTATTATTATTTTTTTAGATTGAAGAGATTTTGGACATGTTTGGTTTGAGTTTGAGATATGAGTTTTAGAAAAAAAAAATTTAAAAATTATTTGGTTTGAGATTTTTCTTAAAAAAATTTCAAAATCACTTTCTCTCTCTTACACATCAATCAATTACTTTTTCTTTCTCCTCTCTCCTTCTCAATCAATTTTTCTCTCACACACATCTATTCAATTACAACAAAATATCAAATCACCCCAAACTCCCACAAAAAAAATTTCTCTCAAAATATATAACCAAACAAACCAAAAAAAATTTTAAAACAACTCTTCTAAATTTTTTTCAAAAATAATTCTCCCAAAAACAAACCAAACAAGTCGTTTAGATTTGAGAGAAAACAAAATAAAAATAAGAAAAAAATAAAAAGAAAGCGCAGGATAAGGGGGACCGGCGTACGTTAAGCGGAGGCTTTCAATTAATTTATCGATTCTCGTGATGCAGGTAGGTACAGTGACAAATATAGAAGAGTAGTGATCCGTATCATAAAAAATAATTCATGATTATAAAAATAAAAATAAAAATAAAAAGAGTAGTGATTAGTAGTTCGAAAAAACGATGTCGTTTTCATCGTTTTTATTATTATTTTTTTTTAAAAGAAGAAAATCAGAAGAAGAGAAGGAAGGAGGAAGAAAAAGAGGAGGAAGAAGAAGAATTAGATTGGAGGGGCCAACAAAATCGGGCAGGAGACGGAGGTGAAAGCGGAGGCAGAAGCAGAAGCAGAGGCAGAGGCGGGGGCTACGAGGCAGAGGTGGAGGCGATGGCGGGGCTGCAACGAGGCAACGGCGGGGCAACGATCGGGCAGAGGCGACGACAAGCGGAGGGGCTGCCATCTCTTCCCCTCTCTTCCTCCTCTTCCCTTCTCTTCTCTTCTATCTGATTCGGGGCATTTGGAGGGGCTCAAATTCAGGGAAAAAAACATTTTTCAAAAAAAAAAATAAGCTTTTAAATTACATATATAATAAGTTATAATGTATAATATAAGGGCAGAAATTATTTTATGATCATTTTTATGAAATATTTTTTATAATATCTAATATTTTTTAATGGAGAAATTATTTGTTTATTACCTATCAAAAAGTTATATAAAAAAAAAAAAGAGGAGGAGAATTACATATAAGTGAGTGAACGAAAAGAAATTATCAATACATAAGTGGTGTTTGAAAGTTAAATTTGGATTTTTTTTTTTTTTTTTTGGCTAAAAAGATAAAATAGATTAAGATAACTAATAACAAAAAATTGTCATATTAAACCAATAATCATTGTACTTTTTGTCTCACAAATATCTCATTTAATTATAAAAAAAAATTAATTATCTTTCTAAACATAAAAACTTTAACCTATTAAAATAGTCATCTTCCCAAATGAGACCATAGGGAGGTGCATGTGACATTTGCACTTCACAACCTTTTATTTACATCTCATCACAGATACACTTGTACCCTATGGTCATGTTTTATTCACAAGGCTAACAGTGAAGTATTAATAATCCTATTAAATTAGTGTGGTATTCATTATCCAATTGGATTAATATCCATTGGATTAATAATCCCACCCCTACCCCATTACCTATAATCCTACAAATTTGTTGGATTAATTATCCATTAGATTAATAATCCTAAACCAAAATGTTAAAAAAAACTTAGGATAATTGGGCCCACAGATTAATAATCCCAATCTCATGCTCTAATCCACCCAATCAAATATGCCCTATATGTTTGTAATTTTTTTCTCTTTCTCTCACCTGTATGTAGTTCTCCATATATATATATATATATATAATAATAAATAGAGAATATAAGAAAAAAGTGAAGAGTATAAAAATAATTTTATAATAATAGAGGTATAAATGATTTATGTATTGGATTACCTAAATAAATTTTGTATTTTTGTCACTTTAAATTTTTTTATTTTTCACTTTTTAAAATTTTTCTCATAAAAAAATTATTTATTTTTATTTTTTAGGTACTATTCAATAAAAAAATATAAAAAAGTTTGTATTGAGAGTCTAAGGCTTTATTTGGTTTAAATTTTTAAAAATTATTTTTAAACGAATTTTCATTTATTTGTATTGCATGTGCACATAGATTTTTATGTAATTTTTTTATTTGTTTTTAGTGAAATTTTTTAAATATTTTATTGAAATTATTTTCTTTTTAAATGCATCTAAAATAGGTGCAACTAAAAGATACCAAAAAATTGACTAAAATATAAAATAAAAATATCACTAAACATAGAAGGACAGTTGAGTTCAAACCATTTTTTGAAAAATCAAATTAAACATAGCCTAAAATTTTGGTTATACTAACCCAATTAAAATTAAAATATTAGAAATAAGTGAGGAACAAATTTTAATAGAAATAAAAAGAAGGGAAGTAATGTTAGGATTCTCGGGCACTTACATGGGTGGAGATAGGGGTGAGCCGCAAATATGTCAGTCTGTCCAAACCGTTCGAATCGAATTAATTTGTCGTATTTTGAGTAGATGTGTAATAACAAGCAGACGATTGTGGATTGATTTTTTTTAATCTACCTAGTTTTGAACGGATGACAGATTTGAGGTTCCTTTGGCCGCAACCGAACCGCCAAATCGCGAGCACCCCTCGTAATTTGTAAGATTTTGTATTTTCAATTTGTTAAGTGATTCTGTTTGTGTTTTTAATAAAAAAAAATTAAAATATTCTGTTGAAAAAGAGTTTTTAACTTAAATATATTTTTTGAATTGAAAAAAATAAATGTATTATTTATCTATATTTTTTAGTTTTTAAATCTAACTCTAAAAATAATAAATAAAAAAGATGATATATGCTGGTTGATTTTTGTTTTCAAAAACAGATATAGATGTAACAATACAGAGGCATACAATCTCTACTACTACTCTGTTCATAGTTTTGGTAGTTTGAATTGTTTTTATATTTTAAGAACCACAAATTGTAATACTTTATGTGGATGAGGCATGCAGTGATTGTAATACGTAGATGAGGAATGCAGTGATTGTAATATTCTAAAATTTCAAACTTTATTTCTTTGGATGAGAAATGCAGTGATTATAATATTTTTTTAAGTTATTGACTAATATTATTTTTTTTTTATAGAAAGTACACAAGTTGAAATATGTTGAAATTTATAAAATTTTAAATCGCAAAATCAATTCGCATCCATCCTCCAATTCACTCAATCCACATCCGTCGGATTGACGGATGGATAGTGGATTAGAGGCTCCATGATCATAACCGACCCGGGCCCACCCCTAATGTGAGACCTAAACTATATGAATTTTACACCCATATAACTATGTGCAAAATTTTTAATAATGTTTTTTAAAAATCTTTAACATTTTGTAAATAAAGAAACAAGTACATAGTTGTAGTTGTGCACTCTATTCTTAAATTTATCAAAATATTTCTCTTTTTGCCTTTTGAGGTGGCCACTCCCCCCTCCTTAAGTATTACATTTTCAAGTTATTCTTCTCCATCTTCTCTCACCCTCTCCTATTCTACTTTGGCTTTCCCAAACCTTTCTTCACTGCCATCGCCCCATTTCATCCGAACAATCCCTAATTTCCTTTCAAAATCCTAGATTTATCAAATCAAAACCTAAAAATATTCACAGATGCCCTCATGGAATCTTATTGTTTCAATTCTCCACCTTAAATTTGGCAAAAAGAGACATGGTGATAGTTATTTAATTTTCATCTTTTCAATAAAAGTAGAAAAAGATTTTTATTTTTTTATTACGACAAATACTAATAAATGCTCACTGGTTTGATCAAGATTGGATGCAACAAAGCTCAAAAGTACTTTAAAAAATTAAAATATGTGAAAAACCTTATAGAAACTCTAGCTGAGAAGACCTTTTTTATGTTGAATATCATTAAAAAGTGCTCACTCACTGCATAACAAAAGGATAAAAAATTGAAGAATAAGATACCTTTTCGCCAATTTTACAACACCGTCCGTGGAGCCTCTCCAATTTTTTTATTATTATTAAATTTGAGTATAAATTTAAATAAAAACTAACATGGGTAATTACAATTCAGTGCTGTTTTAAAAAATTATTTATAAATACATTAAAAAGTTTAAAATTTTAATTAATAATATTTATAAAATTTATCATTGATGTGTAATTTTTTTTTCTACATTTTCACTGAATAAAATAGAACACTCCAATCATTACTCTCCTTTTTTATCAATTATTTTCTAAAAAATCTAAGCTTATTCTAAAATTTTGTTTAATCATTTTTTATAATAGAAATTGTCATTGATTTAGTGACAAAATTCTCTTAATTTAATACACAATTTTATGAAATAATTAGAATGCACTTTTAATCATTGTTTTTTAAAATTAAATTTGAATTTAATAAAAAAAATAATGAAGGTTTAAAAATGATTTTTCTACCAATTTTTTGAAACACTTTTATACCAAACATTTCATTTGACAATTTTTATTTTATTTTATTTTATTTTATTTTTTTGTAGTTTCCAGCATTTAATACAATAGAAAATAAAAGTCAATAAAAAAATATTTTCCATGATTAAAAAAACAAATCCATTTAAGTGAAAAAAAAATTTACTTTTAAAATACGAAAAATATTTTTCAAATTAAAATTTTATTAATGTCATTATACTATCGCTGTCACCACTACCGCCGCCACCATCTAGCCTTTGCCCCATCACTAACGCCAAATATTGAAAAATATTTTTGCTCAAACATGTGATAGCATTTAGTTTTTACTTATTAGGATATATTACAAATACAGTTCTTGAGATTTAATTAAAATACGAATCGTTCTATATAGTTTTGAAAATTGTATTCCACCTTTAAAGTTTCTAATTTCTCGCACTTTTTATTAATGAAATATCAAGTTAATTAATATATTTTAATGATGTTAAAAATATATTTTAATTAATAATTTAAGCAATTTTATTATTGTATAGGAAAACAATTATAACCTTTATTTTTTTAGTTTATTCTATTAAATAAAAAAATTTAATAAGAAAATATTTATAATTTTTTAAAATATAAAAAATAATATATATTTTAAATAAATTTCAAAAGTATATTTGTAATTTACCATTTTACTAAAGATGTACGAATAATTACTAGTGATTAAGGAATTAAAAGAGGGGGATTTGGTGATAGACCCCTCACTGTCTAATTTATCTTTCAAAATGACAAGAATTATATAGGGTCTTTCAAAAACCCCTGTCCTTTTGAAAATTTTATGTATTTTAACAGAATTATATTATGATTCAAAGTAAAATTTTACTCTGAAAATACAATTTTACTATGATCTGAGGAGAGTATCCACTTTGAATTGTCATGTATTAATAACCTTGTGTGTTTGGTTGCTGAGAAAATCACAGAAACATAACAAGGAAACCAAATATAGTTTGGTTGCTGAGAAAATCAGCATATTTTTTAACCAAAGTGAAATTTCAGAGTAAAGTTTTACTTTGAATTATAGTAAACTTTACTCTGATTCAAAGTAAAATTTTAATCTGAATCAGAGTAAAGTTTACTATGATTCAACGTAAAATTTTATATTTTTAAGCAAATTAATATTTTTTAACCAGAGTAAAATTTGACTCTGATTAGTAAAATTTCTGTGTGAAATTCTTATTAGAGAGATTCTTATCAGAGAGAGAGAAAGAGAGAGAAATTGAATAGATCATCTATTTTAATAGATCGATCATCCATTGAACAAGCTGAGTATGAACAGATCAATTCAAAAACTAGTAAAAATACAAATCTATATTACAAGGATATATAACCACAAAACACACAGATCAAAAACTAAATAAAAACATCCAAATATCAACATAATTATAATCTGATTAAGGTGGCCATTTTAGAGAACACATCCAAATATCTCTCTATCTTTTGATTTCAAAGAATACATGTGTTCAACAATACTCATACACACAAATATATATATATACATATATATATATATATATTCAAAACTCAGATCTGTATTTAAAAAAAATATCACGTAATATACATACATACACTCACTTACCGATATATATACATATACACATGTATGTATGAGTCATGTATACATACATACATGCACACACACATAGATAAATACAAATATACACATATACATAGGAAGAGCAAATCAGTGGAGACGTGGCGGAGCTTGGCATGTTCGCCAGAGGGAGCGGCGGAAGAGGATCGGACGCCGACGGCGTTACTGAGGTTGATACAGGAGTTCCAGAGGCGGTAGCTGAGCTTTCAGATCTTAAGCTTGAAAAAGTTAAAGAAGAGAGAAAGGAAGAAGAGAGATAGAGAAAGTGGGGAGAGAGTGGATAGAGAAGGTGAGAAAATTTAGTTAAGAATATAATAGTCTAATAAAATATTTAAATAATAAATTTTATCTTTTATACAAAATTTTATAATTATGAAAGAATTTAAAAAATATAATTTTTTTTATTTTTTTAATAATAAAAGAAAGATAAAAGAAGTTTATAATCAAATTTTTCATAAAAGAGTCGATCCTTGAATGACGTTATGAAAACCATTGTGGATTTTAATCCCTAAATTCCATGGGTTATACCCACATGGTGGGGTCCACTGAGAGATCACCTGATATTTTTTTATAAAGTGGGTCGGTCTCTAAGGCGGTTGCCTTTTTTTTTCTTTTCCTTTTTTTTTTTTTCCTTTTTAATTTGTAAGAGTAATACATAGTCATTAACAAATTGGATAAATTATAAATATACACTCTGGGATTTTTTTAAAATATAGATTATTCTTTGTAATTTAAAAAATTATAAATATTCATTTATTATAATTTTTTATTTAATAGAATTAATTAAAAAAATAAAATTCATAATTATTTTCTTATATAATAATAAAATTATCTACATTATTAATTGAAACATATTTCTAACATTATTAAAAATTATTAATTGAATTGATAATTTATTAATAAAAAAGACGATTTGTTAAGAAATTAAAAACCTCAGAGAGTAAAATATAATTTTCAGAACTAGAGAAAACGATTCGTGGTTTAATCAAACGTCAGGATATATTTGTAATTTATCTTAACAAATTTGATTCACAAATTTATTTATGATGATATGACAATTAATGGGGTCTTCAAAGAGTATAATAAATTAAAAATTAACCTTTATTTTGTTTTAATAGTATTACATGTATCAATTGGTATATTAATTAATTAGTACACTAACATATATTATATTATTATTATGACCTCATCCATTATACAAATTACAAATACTCAAAATTTCTACAACTATATCAAAAATGTTAAAAATCTCAAAAGTTGTATTAAAATTTCTACCAAATATCACATGAGACTCATATGGTGTGAGTCTCACATTCATCAAAGACATTTGGTAAAAATTTTGATAAAATTTTTATAATTTTTAATATTACTCAAATTGTATTATACCACCTATTAGTATACTAAGGCTCCGTTTGGGAAAAGCTACTTTGGACTTTTTTAGCTATTTTAATCACAAAAGATAAAATAGGTTATTTTAATCACAAAAAATAAAATATCACATCCAACCATAATTATTATACTATTCTCTTAAAAAAAAGTAAAAAAAGTTAAAAAGTGTTTCCCAAACCAAGCTGCTCACGCTAAAAAAATCAAAAAATTAAAAAATTAACCCACTTTCTAAACGACACCTAATTAATATATTAATTAATATATATAATATTATTCTTTACCCTTACATATAGGTAGAATTATAAGAATTTGTTGAAAACATTTTTTAATTTGTAAGTAGTAAGTAGTAGCTTTGGGTTGTTTTCTTTAAGGTTGTGATTCTTCGACGGCCAGAAAGGTCAGAATACTGTGTCGTCGTCGTCGTCAAGCGTGGCGCTGCGATATCCACACAGATAGAGATAGAGCTCTAGAAAAATGTGTTGTCTGAGAATCCCAAACGCCAACTCACGCGTTAATGTGACGTCTATGTTTACTATCTATCCTTAGAAAGTTTAAAGAAAAATTAATGTTACATTCTTACCATCTCATTGCTTATTAAGGAAAGATAATAACTCCCAAACAAAGTTTTGAAATCATGATTTCAATTATAAAAAAAATTAAAAATTATAATCAAACATTTAATTCAAATTTTTTTTTTAAATTGATAATCAAACTCTTTCAAAATTCTATTTTTTAAAAATAAAAATAAAAAAATGATTTTATTTTTTTCCTTAAAATTATTTTTTATTTTTTTGAAAAAATATTTTTTCAGAAAATATATATATATATTTATTTTTTCAAAAAAATATTTTGTTATTTTTTTTAAATATTGGCCAAATAATTTTTTATGATTTAGATATATGTGGGTGATTTAAATTTTTTTAAAATTTACAAAAAAATAAATATTTAAGACAATAAAAAATATATTTTTTAAAAATATTTATAAAATAAAATAAAATATTTAAAATAAAAAAATAAGAAAATATTTAAAATAAAATTATATATTTCAATAAAAAATAATTTTTTAAAATAAAATAATATTAAATGCACAAATGTAGTAAATACAATGCACTTTAAAAAGATAAATATAAAAAAAAATTAAACCTAAAAAAATAAAATTCATAATTTTTTTAAATATTTAAAAAAATAAGTCCAAAACAATTTCAAAACTCATAATCAAGCAAGTTTTTTATTTTTAAAAACTTATCTTTCAAAATACAACTCCACACTAAAATCAAGATTCTAAAACTAAACCAAATAGATGTATTTGTTCGTTAAGTTTATCTCAAGTTTAAATTTGATAGATGTGATTTATTATAGATCTCATTTTAATAATTTAAGTTTTTATTTTGTAAGGCTTCCAATATCTATTATTTATGAAAAAAACTAGATAAAAATGTTTTTTAAAATAGAATATTCATTTTTTTTTAGATAAACAAGACAAAATGAAATGAAATGAAAAGTTATGATTATTATATCAATTTAATTTCTTTTTTATGAATTGATATATATATATATATATAAAGAACACTACAAAATAAATTATTTAAATTATTAAAATAAGACTTGTGGTGGACACACCACTAACCAATCAAGTAAAGACGAACCCATTTTGAAATACATGAATTTGGCATTAATCATTTGAAATTAAATTCAGACATGATAGTTTACTAAAGTATTTTAAAATTATATTAAACAATTTTATCATGATGAATTTCAAATATTTATATAAAAGTAATTATTTGAAATAATACTAATTAAGAATTCTCCTTTTAGATACAAAGATATAATCCTTATTATTTTTTTTATCCACCTATAATTGTTGACTCTTCAATATTTTTCTAAAATCGAACCTCAAATTTCTTGATTTGAAACACATATATCCAAACGGAGCCTTAGGGTAAAAGAAGACATTTATATGCAATAGTTTGAAACACTTATATCTCCAATAGTTTTTAATTCATTTAGCCTTATTAAAAGGGGGAAAAAATTAGTATAATTACTCAAATTTACTATATTTTTTTTTTTTCAAATTTTAGGGGGAGATTAATGCAATTTATCAAAAAATTCATCTTGGGAAGTAATGTGAGTGTTTCGTGTGGCTTATTTTGGCCAACTTATGCTATATTTTAGTTGAAAGATTTAGGAAGGGATTTTAAAAAAAAAACGAAAAATATGTATGAAATTATGTAAAATATATATTTTATTCACATTTCACTTATCTTTTTCCTTTCTCTTTTCCTTTTTAAATCTCTTCCTAAATCCCCAATCAAATACAACGTTATAGATTATAGCTTTAGAAAAACTATTTTGGACTGTTAGATTAAATTTATTTTAAACAATTTTTTTATTTTAGCAATTTATTTTAACCCAAAAAAATTGATTTTAAGAAACTGCTTACCCCTTACTTTTGACTGTCAATTTTTGCTATGGACATATTAATTTATGATTATACTCTTTGAATTTTATTTTTTTTATTTATTTATTTTTGGGTGTGTCTGTGTGTGAAAATAGAGAAAGAGCCAAATGGACTATGAATTTTTTTTTAATGGAAAATGTGGACTATTAGTAAATAATAAAAAATAAAAGTTAATTCAATTTACAATTAGCAAAGGTTAATTTGATTTACAATTAACAGAGGTAAAAATGGCATTTACACATAAAAAAACTATTTCACAACTTATTTTAGCAATTTAAATCTATAATGTAGTAGTTGCACTAACAGATTAATAATTTCTAATTAAAATTATAATTTATAATATGTTAAATTATAATTTATAATATATTTTAATAGCTGCACAAAACACCCAAAATGTGTTATCATATTTAATTTTTGTATTGTATTTAACATATTTGAACTAAATTTCAATCGTACACTATTTTTGTAGATATTTTTCTGAGTAAATTTTCTAAGTCTTTAGTATTGCTGTTATTGATTCCTTACAAAAATAATTTATAAATAAAAATTTTCAAAAAATATATATATAGCAATTATGTTCTTGAAATTGTAAGTCGAAAAAGTAATGTTTTGTATGGAAAAAGAAAAGCGAACCATACTATTTATGAGAGCATCTCCAATTAAGAGTGTGTATAATACCGTCAAAATCGTCGAAATTGTCAAAATCACACCGAGCCGTACTACCAAGGTAAATTTGTTATTATTTGTCAATCGAAACGTCGATTTTTGATAAAAAAAAATGACAAATTTTAGTGACACTTTTATCAATCTGCCGGTTTCTATTTTTCTTCCAAACCGCACCGACCCGCACCGCTATTAAATCATATTTTATAAGATTCTAAAAATTCTTTTTTACTTAAATTTACTTGTTGTTCTATACCTTAGATAGGCTAAGTTTGGCAAGAGCTTTTTTTGGGCTTTTTGGCTATTTTAGCCACAAAAGACAAAATAGGCTTTTTTAGCCACAAAAAATAAAACATCACATCAAACCCATAATCATTACACTCCTCTCTTACAAAAAAACTCAAAAAAGCCAAAAAGCCCTTCCCAAACCAAACTTTTAAGCCCAGGCTAAAAAAGCCAAAAAAGCCAAAAAGCCAACCCGCTTCCCAAACGGAGGCATAGTATTACATTATTGTTCGAGGGGAATTCAAGATGTCAGTAATCCAAAATAAAGTTGGATTCCAATTCACTTTTCAATTTTTTTTTCTAGCCATGTTGCAAACTTGCATCAGCTCACTTTTCAATCTAAATACTTTTCAACAGTAAATATTTTCAATATATTGTAAACCCTGAATGATATTAATTTTATGTATTGTATTTGATCATTGTAGCTTCCACAGATACTTGTAATGAACTGATGGCATAGTCGTTGATATTATCATGTTGTTGCTACACTTGCTGCATCAGAATAAAGTTTCGCAAGATGCTTAACATCACGGTATCTCTCGTCTTTTTTTTACTCTTTGATTTAAGTTTTGTAATTTGAATTATATTTTTTATAAACCGCCAATCCGTCTGAACTGCCATGGCAAATCCGCCATTATTTGCCAACCGAACCGCCGATTTTTGATAAGAAAATGGGTAAATTCTAATGACACTTTTATTAATCCGCCACCCGTCATACGGTATCTATTTTTCTCTCAAGCCGCACCGACCCGCACCGCGCACACCCCTATCTCCAATGCATCCTCTATAACTTTAAATATGAAAGATTTGTTCCTCCAACTCATTCTCTAAATCCATCTTTGTTTGGGAGGAGGATGGGTTGATCCTCCATATTTGGAGGGAGGATGAAAAATAGAGGATTTCCTCCAAAATACTATTATTTTTTATTATATTACAAATAAATTTTAATATATAAAATTAATTTTTATAAAATTGGCATCATTAAAAATTATGAAATCATACCTTTAAAATTAGTATAATATTAAATATATTTTACAAAAATTTTAAAGTTAAATATTTATTAATGAATAAAAATTACTTTTTGAATAGAGTTTGAATGAAGGAAATGAAAGTTTGTGGTTGGAGTTTGAATGAATAGTAACCTCTTTTATATTTAGGGCTGGTTTGGGGTGTACTAAAAAAGTGCACTTTTTGTCTTTTTGGACTAAAAAAGTTGAGAAAAAAATATGAAGGTTTGGGTTAACTTTTTGGATTTTTTTGAAAAAATGTGTATTAAAAAATTGTATAAAAAGAGTGTGTAAGAAATGAATAGTGACACGTGGGCCCCAGCTGTACAATTCGGCAGGTGTGAGAGGAGTTGGAAATTATTAGCTATTTTTTTTACAAAGCACTGCATGGTTTTGTTTGGTCCGTGGAGGTCATCACGGGTCCCATTTTAATAATCTGAATCGTTCAATGTGTATAACTCGTCGAACACTATGTACTTGTAAAAAATCACGTTAATCGGATATCGATAGCTATCTGATCAGATATATTTATTTTTAATCATTAATTATAACACCATCCATTTGTCGTACATAACTGATCTGATCATATAGTTATCGATATCCGATCAATGTGATTTTTTGCAGACATATAGTACTCGACAAGTTCTACACATTTAACGGTTCAGATTATCAAAACGGGACCCGTGATAACCCCACAAGCCAAACAACGGTGTGTGCCAAGCACACCCAATCATTTCGTATGCTTGCACTGCCGCTGCACAGCAGCCGGCTGTTGGTCACTTTCGTGTGTACTTTGGGTAATAAAAAATTATTATTATTATTTTTTTTTTGATGAATAATGATATCTTTTTGGATTTTGAAGTAATTTTTTGACTTTTTGACTGAAGCCAAGTTTGGAAAGACTAAATAAGTATACTTTTTTACTTTTATTGAATTATGTGTAGAAAAAGTAGAGAGGAGATGCTGATTGATGTGACCCAAAAAAGATAAAAAGATAAAAAGTATGGACTTATTTAGTATAGCCAAACTTGGCCTTAGTCTACCCCAAACCAGCCCTTACTTTTTGAATAAAAAATATTATTTTCATCCTTTTAGTGAGAGTATTGCATTGGAGATGCTCTGAATGTTTGTGGTTGAAGTTTGAATAAATAGTGACATACTCTATATTTACTTTTTGAATAAAAAAAAATTATTTTCATCCTCTTAGTAAGAGAATTGGGTTGGAGATGCTATGAAGAATCGAAGAATAAACAAACAAACCCATTCAAGCTAAGATTTATATATATAATTACATTCAATTGAATTGAATTGAAAAGAGGAAAAAAAAAATGTCATTCTATTTAAAAAATGTGTACAACATTTTTGTTCATATATCATCATTTAGACTAATAATTTTTTTATTTTTTTTAAAATTTAAAAATAAACAATTAGTGCACAAATAAATTTATTTTTCATTCTATTTTAAAACGTGATTAAATGTAAAGATTTTGATTTCCCCCCCCCCCCCTCAAAAAAAAAAAATTTGCTGGTGTTTTATGCACAATAAAAAAATATAATTAATAATCTTATTTTTATTAATTTTTTTAATCACAATTTAAATTATAGAATAAAATATAAATTTACTTATACCTTAAATACTTAATTTTAAGGAAAAAAAAATCACATTAGTGGAGTTTTGAAAAAATAATTATCAATCAATGAGAAACTTTATAAATATTAATAATTAAAATTATAAATTTTTTTCATGAATATGGATTTTTTTTCTCACTTCAACTAGTGTGTAATTACCCCTAATTTTAAATAATAAAAAAAAATTGTAATGGGGTCAAAAGACTCTCATTACTCATTATTAAATTGGTGTTTTCTTTTTCTGTTTATATTTAAGTTTTGCTTGAGAATTTTAAAGGGAAAATCGGTCTAAGATCCCCATCCAACTTTTAGTAATGGATTAGGTCCACAATCTATTCTTTTGTAGTCTAAGGTCCCTCACCCCATCCCTCTCCATTCACGTTGTCCTGAGCTTGATCTATGAAGAAAAGACACATCGATCGACTCGATGGTGATGAATCGGTGGCGAAGCCGTGGAATCTGAGGCCGAGGAAGGCTGTTTCGAAGGCTGCGGTTGAGATCAGAGGGGTTTCGAGAATGGAGAATTTCAGGATCGCACTCAGCTCCTCCGTCCTCCTTCGACTTCGAATTCTCTGTCTTCAACCATTCTGTGATGAGCCCAAAACCGTAACAACCGCACCGAACTGTTTGTCTGGTTTATATGTTTATCTTGGTCTGTTTGGTTGCCAAAATCATAAAACCAAATGAATCAGTTTGGTCCAAACAGAGCTGTATGTCTCTCTCTCTGTATATTTGTTTACGTATGTATAGTTGTCTGTATGCGTTTAGAGTTTTTGGTTTGATTATATTTCGCATTTTGTTGGTATTGAATTTGTGAACAGGCATTTATGGAGATTCAAGGTCACATGATTGAGACTACTGGGAAATTGAAGCAGGTGAGATAGGCTCCTCTGATTCCTATATGTGTTTGTTTGTATCAATGCAAATAGCCTTGTCAGAAAAGTATGCACCTCATGACAACACCATCGAAATTGGTAAGTTTTACCACAAAATGGAGAGTGAAAGATTGTGTGTGTTTATTTTGCACTACCTCCTCATCAATCATCTCTATAATTTTTTTTTCATTTGAAGTTAAAATCAGAAAAATTCTCTGGTTTTTGAACTAAATTTTCTCTGGAACTGAAATTTTTCTGGACCAAGTTTAAACATGAGTAATTGCAACATTCATTCTATATTTAGTTCAGAGAAATTCTTATTTTTGAATCTCATTTGTGACTGACATGAATAAAGGACCTGAATTACAATAAAAAATTGATTAGAAGCTTGCTGCCATGGTTGCACGTGGTGTTGAACTGAATTTTCTCTGTGTTGAAACCAGAGAAATTATGTGTATCAACCCAGAAAAATTTCAGTTCAAGCGAGAGAGTTGAACCCAGAGAAAATTAACTATGGCATGGATGTATGTGGCAAAGTGCTCAGACTGGCTTTCAACTTTTTGTTCACCAAGATGAGGTGGGTAAACTGGAGTTAAGCATAGATTATACTCCTGTCTTAATATAAATTATTTTTTGTGTTTGTGGAAGCTAAATTCCACTAGCAGCATCCTGGTTGTATGATTATGAATTACAAATTCTTCAATTCTGCCAAAAGATTTGGTTAATGTTACCGGATGTATGGAACCTAAGGGAAAATTTCTTTAATGTTAAAAATGCCAAAAGATCCATGCTTGAAACCAGAGAAATTCTCTGGATCAGAGAAATTTCTCTGGGCCAGAATTTCTCTGACCAATTTTCTCTGCACTGAAATTTCTCTGGACTGAAATTTCTCTGGATCAAATTTTTCTGGACTGAAATTTTTCTGGACTGAAATTTCTTTGGATCAAGGTTGAAGGACCTTAGACATTATGAAAATATTGTTGATGGACCTTAGACATTATGAAAATATTTGGTATCGTTTATACTAAAAAATCATAATACTAAGGACCTGAAAAAAAATATCCCAATTTAAATAAATTATTAAATTATTATTTTTATTTTTGCATGTATTTTTATAAAAAAAATAAATAAAAAATACTTTTCAAACAAATATTTATTAGAGTTTTTTTTTTTTTTGACATCGTCCAATAGTCGGCAGCGGCTCGTCACCGTTCGTGGTGCCTCGGGGGTGGGTGGTGGGGCCTACAAGGAGATTTTCCAAATTGAAAACCCTGGGCCCCAATAAATCGTGGATTAGGCGGCTTTCGTCGCTGCGGCGGTTGCAGTTGCGGTTTTGATTTTAACGCCAACAAAACCGCTCACGTGAGCGATAGGTAGGTGGGTATCATATGATTGGTTCAACCCCCACGTGTTCTCTGGATGCGTGAATTTTACGAGCCAATCATTGGAATACGACGCGACATTGTTTTCCAACGCCTGATTGTGCGATTGTTCCTTAAAACAAACAACATTTTACTACTATATCTTTGTGCGCCCCACTTCTCGGTCTGTAGGTGTAGACATGTTCTCAAAGTTGGTGGAGTGAAAGAGCCTACGAGAAATAAAAGCGAAATGATACTCCCTTCCTTTTTTGAGAAATTTAATTTTTTTAATAGTATAATTATTATATTTTAAAAATATTATTTTTTAAAAATTATTTTTTGATAGTATATTTTTTTAAAAATATTAATTATTATAATTATATTTTTTGTATTGTTAATGATGAATTTAAAAGAAGACCAAAATAAAAAATTATATATTATTTTAATATTTAATTTTTGAAAATAAACTAATATCTTGAAATAATAAAAAATAAAATAAAAGGCTAATATTTTGAAATAGATGGAGTTTTTTCTATTTAATCTTGAGATTTTGTGTTTAGTTAAACAATTATAGGATAAATTATGTCATCGTTTGGCAAGATGGATTGGGGTAGGTTAGGGTTAAAATAGTTATAAAAAGATAAAATAAATTTTTTAATTCCAAACTAAAAAAATGTCACATCTAAATCATAATCATTTCATTTTTTCTCTCGCAAAAGTTAAAAATGTTAAAAAGTCCATCCTAAATGCTCCAAACTAAAAAAATCAAAAAGTCAACCCACATCCCAAATGAACCCTATATATTGTCTTCTTTATATTTGATTACTTTTTTATTTGCTGTTAAAATTTATTTTTTCTTATTTTGATCCTTTATGTTTTCAAATTTTTCCAAATTATTTTTTGAGAAAATTTATGTTCAAAATTAGATAGTAAATATCATAATAATTGTCACATAATATAAAAAATATACATATTATTATATTAGAGTTTAAATTTACATTAAAGATGTGAGTTATATATAATAAAATATTTTTATATCACATAAATGTTAATGTGTCATTTTTTATCTAATTTTTAACAGAAATTAACTTTAGGAGTAAATTAGAAAAAAAATTAAAAATATGAAGGATCAAAGTGAGAAAAAACAAAATTTTAAAATCAAAGTGAAAAAGTGATCAAACATAAAACAAAAAAGTGTAATTTATCCATTATTATATTATTATTTTTACACATTTTGACTTAGTTTGAGAATATCTTTAAAAAAGTTAAAAAGTTACTAAAAAAAAATAAAAAATCAAAGATTCATACAAAAATAAAAATAAAAAAAATCAAAGATTTCATTTTCTTTATATTTTTTTGTACTTCCAAAAAAAATTATCCCTAATATACTATTTTTTATCTCATATTTTAGTAAGAAAATTACTAAAATAACTCATTCCCAAACTAATATTTTTTGTAAAAAAAATAAAAAAACTAACTAAAATAGTCAAATTTCAAACGGAGTCTTGGTACTTCTCTTATATTTCTATTTCTTTCATAACTTTAAGGATATATATACAAATCCGAATTGTTTATGTTAGGTTTTTATTATCGGTAATCTCGTTGGACAAAACTCTATTTAGTTGTATTTTTATTCACTCTATTGTTTTTGTGAGTTATGAAAATTTAGATGTGAATCCAAGATGCTTGTGTAGAAGAATTTGTGCTGACATTCTGTATCTTGACTCGAGCATTATTTGTTTGCCATTTCACTGACTAAGCATAGGGATTCAAGGGACAGCGACCTTGAAGCCAAGAAAGAAGTCAAAGTTGATTAATTACTCGAGCAATTTTTTGTGCACTCGAGCAATGAAGTGTTCCATCCAGTATCTGCCAGCATTTTTGAACTTCTGGGAAACGTATTTTACCGCTCAAACGGTCTTCTCAGTTCTGTTTAGTATGAAGTCCATTGTTTGCTATTTTTAGGGTGGAATACATCTAGATTGTCAGAGAAGAGTAAAATACAAAGTGTTCTTTATTGAAGGGTGTTTATATATGAGTTTCCTTGATGATTTGAGCATGATCGATTGATCAACGAGTTTCATATTGACTATTATCAAGGGTTGTTTTGTTTTTTTATTCACAAAAAGAGAGAGGTGTTCATCGATGGATTCTGAAGAACTTGGGCCTAAAGCTTTGATGAATTTTGAAGTGGCTCATCATTGTAGATTCGATATCGGCATCGTGGATTTAACATTTGGTAAAGCAATTCTGAAGTGAAGACGATAGTGGAAAAGACACATCAGGTTTGGTTTAATTCAAGTAAGGATTCGCTAGGTGATTGAGAGTTTTCGTGTATAATTCTTTTTTGTCTTCTTAGTGAATTTTTTTGTGGTTGGACTCATATTTATTTTATCACAATTAGAGGAGTCCAATTGTAATTTTTTTCATGTTAAATTCTTGTATTGATTTGTTATTGATTGTTTGATTAGGATTGCTATTCATTATTTAAAATTGAATTATAATCACAAATTAATATCTTGGGAGGGGGGTTTTAGATTTTTCAGTTTATCTTACAAATCTCAAATACAAAAAAATATATACAAAAAATTAATTTAAGTATACGAATTTATCGTATTTTGCTTTATAAAATGAACTGTTTTAGTTTAAAATCATATTTATTGTCAATTTCACAAAACAAAACATGATTAGTAAGTGTCTCTATTGATTTTCGATTAAATTAATTTTTTGTATATGTATCTTTTGTTTTAAGACTTACTAGATAAATGATTCGAATTATCATAAAGTCTACAAAATAAAGTGTTGAGAGTAATAGAGAAAATGCAGTCTTAAGGGAAATTACCCTCATATTTTACACATATTCGTATAAGTGTAGACACATGCTAAGAATTCATCTAGAAAATAGTTTTTTTTATGAAAAGACATATAAAAAAAAACAGAGAGAATGATTATTGACTTTTTTTTTTTTTACTATTTTAAATAATTATCAAACATGACTTTAGTGGAAAATTTAGTACTTTTGGTATTGCCAGAGAAAAACTCATACGTCAAGTAATAATTACCAAACATGACTTTAGTAGAAAATTAAGTACTTTTCGTATTGCCAGAGAAAAAATTCATACATCAAGTAATATCTGTACTCAAATCGTAATCAACCATAGAGATAGATTATTAAGTTGAACTGGAAAGGCATTTCCATTTACATGATTCACCCTCTTATATAATGTTTTATTATTAGGTAATGTTATCACATGTTACTAATGCTGATATGATATGCTGATTACAGTAAAATTTTATTTCTGGTCATAAGATACTGATAAATGATATGAAGTATTATTTTAAAAATACTTAATAATTTTGTTGTTGGGAAATGATAATAAGCAGGATGGGCCATAAATTGAATGTTGATTTATAAAAATATCCATAAAAGCCTAAAAAATAATTAAAAAACTAATAAACAAAGGTAATCCAAGCGAGCTAAATAAGTTATGAGTTAATACTGTTAAAAGCTAGTGATAAAAACTGCATCCAAACAACGCCAACAAAGATTTATTTTCATAATAAGAAAATTGAAAGATCAACCAAATATCACTTGATTTGGGGGCATATGCTTTATTGAAGTTAAAAGGAGCACAAATTTGACATACTAGATATTCCTTTCTTCCCCCCCCCCCCCCCCCCCCCAAAGAAAAAAAAAAAAAAAAAAAAAAAACCCATCTAAAAATGAATGGTGGTAAGAGGAGCTCAACAAGTGCATTGAAATCTCTTAAGTTGTCAAAGGTCGAAGATGTGTTATTATTGTAATTGAAAAAAGTCAAAGAATTGATTCTTTTATACTACCATATTGATCTCTCAACCATCCAATGTTGACACAAGCAATCAAGAATAACTGTAAACCTTCTGATCACCACCACCCAACTGAAAAAAAAAGAAGTGGTCTTTGGAAAAAGATCAATCACACAAACACCCTTCATTGGCCAAACATAGAATTTAAAAATATATATATATATATATTGATATTAGCTGTTGAGGATGGTGTGTGGAAAAGGTATATCCTTCGATATTTGATGGTGTTGATTTAAGGAAGACGCGTTACTTTGTACACATATAATTGAGTTTTTAAATTTTATTTTTTATTTTTGTTTTGAAATTTGTTACTTAATATGTTAAAAAACAGTAAAAAAGGTATTTTAATTTAAAAAAAAAATTATTTCTAGACAAAAAGAAAAAATTACATAAAAATAATGAGTGCTTGTGAATATTTTTATAATTTTTTTCACCAAATTTCCTTTTAATTTATTTTTGTTTGAAAAACAAATTTTGAAAATTAACCAAACAGATTATGTTTTTATTCTTTTTCTAAGAACTTCATAAACAATTTATCAATTTTTTTTAATCTCAATTTATGTAAGAAAAATCAACTGTGTATGTCAATTTCCGACCACACTGCCAAACTGGTACTCAGCTGGAGAACACTGACAGAATAGATTGCCCGAACGACCTGTCAAAAGAAGAGATTCCGGCAGTGGTTCGTCCACCAGGGGGTACTCCGACGATCAAGTCAATTATCTCTCAAAGATAGCAAAAGTGCTTAACTTACTATTCAGAGCATAAAAAAACATACTTTAGACTCATAAGGGTGCCTCTCTTTTATAGCCAACAAAAACCTAGTCCCAATAGAAACCTAACTTCAATGGACTTAGGATTACTGCTAATCTTGGACTCCCAGTAGGATTGGGATAAACTCTTTAAGAGTCTTATCTTTACCCAAACTGAAGTCCTCTCTCATTCTAGGACTCTTGTCCTTTATCCGCTTATCCCGAATTCTGATTTCTTGGTAGATAACCTCGACCTAGCCGAGATCATCTCGGTGTCATGACCAAGACACATGGCACCTCGGCCGGCACTTCGGTGACACCTCGGCCACGTGTTGTCATTCAAAAATTATGTTCCTATAACTGCTCCCTAGATTCTATTACCTTGGTATCCTGAAGTGATAGAACCTATATCATTCCTTCCTTTAATTATGACCCCGATTTAACTTCAGCTTATAAATTTTTCTTAAAATTTCAACAAGTGTTAAACTTGACCTCGGTTTAATTTCAACTTGTAAATTTTTAAAATTTCAACAAGTGTTAAACATGTCTTCAATTTAACTTCAACTTGTAAATTTTTCTTAAAATTTCAACAAGTGTTAAACCAACCTTAACTTGTAAATTCCAACTCCCAAGCATCATTCTCTAGCCCTCTTTGGTGCACTGCTTCCAGTGTTATTGTGAGTCCTTTTGGACCTCCCTCCATTGATCGTATCGAAACAGAGTTCCTTCCCCTGAACATCCCGATGTTCTTTAGTGCATGTTTCTTTTGTTCAACGTGTCTTCTGGGATTCTCCATGCCCGATCTCCCGTGAAGGCCGGTAAGAATGTCCCTTAGCCCCACTATGCTGAGGGACTGCAGGAACCGTTTTTTGCCCCCCTTTCTGGTTACCTTTCTTGGCCGTTGGAATCGGCGTATCTTGTAGTAAGAGCGGTGGCTGCATAGTGTTGTTCTGCATCATGAAATTGACGACCGTTTGCAGGTCCGCTAATTTGTCTGTCATTCCCTTCATCTCGTCGTCCCTCCGCAGGCATCTATCTTTCCATACTTGGAGGTCGTCCTTGTTATAATACCCGTTCCGGTCTTATTTCTTTAGTACGCCGCCTTCCTAGCCGACGTCCTTTCCTCCGTGATTCTTATCACGAGTCTCTTTGTTGCAGTTGTTTTCTTCGATATCAAGGTCAATGTGTTTCTCGCTCCCAGTAAGGGTGTCGTCCTTAACCTTCTCTTTCTGTCCGTCGTTGGCCACCTATTCTCCTTTCTTTCTCACAGACGGCGCCAAATTATGTGTGTCAATTTCCGACCACACTGCCAATCAAGCACTCAGCTGGAGAATACTGGCAGAATAGATTGCCCGAATGACCTGTTACAAAAAAGAAAAGATTCTAGTGGTAGTTCGTCCACCCGGGGGCACTCCGACGATCAAGTCAGTTATCTCTCAAAAATAGCAAAAGTGCTTAACTCACTATTTAGAGCACAAAAAGTATACCTTAGACCCATCAGGGTGCCTTTGTTTTATAACCAATACAAACCTAGTCTCAATAGAAGCCCAGCTTCAATAGACTTAGGATTACTCCCAGTAGGATTTGGATAAACTCTCTAAGAGTCTTATCTTTACCCAAACTGAAATCCTCTCTCATTCTAAGAATCTTGTCCCTTATCCGCTTATCCCAGATTCCGGTTTCTTCACAGATAATCTCAGCCTAGCCAAGATCATCTCGGTGTCACAACCAAGACACGTGGCACATCGGCTAGCACTTCAGTGACACCTCAACTACATATTATCATTCAAAAGTTATATCCCCACGTCAACCATATATTTTCTCGGTCTCTAATTCACTTTCACTTGTTTTTTTCCCTCAAAGATTTAATAATATGAGGGCATGATTCGATTCCTGTGCATTGCGATTCTACATTCACATGCCATTCACGTGATATTATACTATTTCCATTTTTTTTTATTGTTTCGTTTTGTTGTGCTCATTATTATTATTATTATTATTATTATTATTAAATTTTATGATAAATTACACTCATTCTTTTGAGGTTTGAAACAAAATATACTAAATTTCACAATTCTGTATAATTTTATTAAGCTCCTTCAATTTTCACTTAATATTGAATTCTTTTTTTCATTGGTAATGAATTAGTTGTATGAATAAAAAAAATGATATTATTATATCGTTCATATTAAAATGTGTATTCTACTTAGTGTCTTCATACTATTTACATTAGCTTAGGTAATTTTAGTATTAATAAAAAGGAAGTAGGTATAATCATGCCAAACTTACCAAGATGTACAATTTATCCTAAATTTTATTAACATGTAATTTAAGTACACTTGTCAATAATTTTGATTGTATTTTTTTATAAAAGCAAAAATATTAGAGATCTCAAAAATTTTATCAAAAGTTTTTTCAAATGTCTCACATGGGTGTGGGACCCATACGAGACCTACATTGTGTAGGTCCCACACCCATGTGAGACATTTGATAAAAACTTTGATAAATTTTTTAAAATCTCTAACATTACTCTTATAAAAGTGCTTGTCTTTTGTTAACCAATATTAATAACATTTTATTAATTTCTGCATTCCTATAACAATAATGCAATTTTCATATATAAAAAAATATGTGAGGGGTGAATAATAATAGATACTGACTTTAATGAGCAATGTATTTAACATGTGCAAGAGAATAATACCAACATTTTGCCTTGGTGATAAGCTAACTTTGTGGCTTATAGTTCATATTTTATTAATAAAAAAATAGAGCATGTATTGAGAATTAAAATACTAATTATCAATTATGTATATGACTAATTTGCACATCCCAACTTTTTATGTAAGCATAATAGAGTCCAATTAAACATTATATTCCAACAACTAAAATTTTATTTTATTTTCTTGAAAATAAGTAAAAGATCATATTTCTCAATTACATGTATATTCTGATATTTTGTTTCTCATAGGTGTTTTATTCTATGAAATATTTATATATTCTGGACACAATTCAAAATTAATTAAAAAGTCTTCTACTTTGTACCTCTAATCATTAATGCATACAAATCACTTTCCACAACAATCCTAGTGAAACACTAACCCTAATGAGAAGCTTCTTTTGACAAAACAAGTAAAACTTTGCGGCATCCATGGTGATTCCAATTCAATAGCATACTAATATCAATGCAATCAATTTTAACCTTTATTATTGTGTATGACTTTTTTTCTTTTTTGGGTAAACCAAGAACAGTTATACTAATGAATTTTAATCTTAATGAGGTCCATTACAACTGCACATCCGTATGACGTCCCTCTGTTATTTATTTATTTATTTATTTTTTTTTATAGATTTTCATGTTTTAATATTTTTATTTTTAATTTTTTAAATACACTCAACTTTTTTTTTTCCTTTGTTTTTTTACAAATGATAAGGTGTTAAGTGGTTAATTAGTTAGAGTACAATAAAAGGGCCGCAGTCACGTCATTTCACTTTATTGACTCAAACTTTGAACTTCTGATTACATAGACCACTGAACCAATTGTCCTGTCCAAATACATCTAATTTATCAATACCTAAAAAGTAAAATATTTATAAAGAAATCTATAAAAAAAAAAATACAAAAATTTACTAAATTTTTGTATATCTTTAGCATTTATTGAAATAATTTTTTTCGTGCGTGTATCTAAGTTAGATACCTTTAAAAAATGAAAATGAAAAAAAAAAAAAAAAAAAACTCAAAATTTTGCAAATTGTACTTGGAAAAATCAGAACCAAACAGAGAATTTGGGGGGCTGCCATTGGCGATGGAGCAAAGGAAAAAGGAAGGCAGAATGAGAAAGGGAAGAATGGGAATGGTGTGCCTCATACAAACCCCATCTTTTGCATTACACACTTTTTGTTGATTCTCTCTTCAAATGTGGTGATGGATGGGCTGTGGTGTGCCACGTCAGTAAAAAAATATTTGCCACCTCTCTCCCTCCCTCTCCACTCAATCCTACAAGTGTAAACATCAATGCTCTTTGATATTTTAGTTTATCTTTCCAATCAAAGAATGGTGAAAATTTTTGGTATATATGTTTCACAATTCCTAGCCAAAAATGTTTGTTTCTAGTTTTTAGGATAGATGAGTGCATGTTTAATTGTGTTTTTATTTCTCATGTATTTATTAAAAAATAAAATAAAAGTTGAAAACATTTGCCCTTTTTATATATATATATATATATTTTAAATTTTTGTACAAAATTGGATTCTGAAATTTCAAAAATATATTTTTTTAAATTTTATGTGTTTTTTGAAAATTTAATACAAAAAACGAAAAACAAAAATACAAACAAACAAGCCCCGACTCCCCGGGCATGTAATGAATAAACAACCCATCACTTTTTTAATTAGTGACACAAAAATAAAATGGTGAAATAGAGATGCTTTACTAATACCATTCCTGTCAATGTGATTGAGTGCACTCCTCAAAACATAACATAACTCAAACTAGAAAAAAAAAAGTTGGAGCAAAGGATCACTAAGAATCTACCCTAGTCCAGCATTCATATGTATATGATCTAGGGAGATTTGATCAAAACTCTTTCATAATAAAATTTTAATATATTAAAGACAAATATAAAAAGTTTTCTTTGAAAAGTCCAACACATACCGTTATTATTAAAATATTAAGTTTTAAAATAATATAACTTTTGATGTAGACGTCGATTTTTAATAAAATTAGTATTTTTAAAATCTCTCATCAATATCTATCAAATAAGATCCATATTAACTATGAAGTTCTTAGAAAAAAAAAAAAAATATTACCGCCGAAATTGATATAAACAGTACCAGCAACATGTTATTCTGATAATATTATCTAAAAAAAAAAAATTTTACTTTGTCTTTACTCAATTATGTGTTTTCTCTTTAGGGGTTTATAAAATAAAATAAATTGAGCTGTCATTTTCACCAAATAAGGGTCCAATGGAAGAGTTTTGGCTAAATTTCCGTACTATCTATACAATACTATCTGTAGCTCGAGGAGAAAACCGACTTTCTGATGCAATTTTCTGATCTTATTTGAATCCATGGAAGTGAATGATGGTTCAACAAATTTATAGATGCTCGCAAATTTGAAAATCTAACAGCAGAATTGAGGATGTCCTCAACTCACCATCTCTATCAGTGTCACAGCTGCAAAGGCACCTCCAATGTAGGCAATATAACCTGCACAAACCAACAATTCACGACTTAAAATTGTCTAGCAATAAAGACGTATATTATTACACAATAAGGCTAACTTTTTGGAAACATTAAACACTTTTAACTATATGGCATATTGTAGCAGAGGAAAATGCATATTGAGCTTTGATGTTCAACCTGGTCATATCCCATTGCATAAAGGTTTTTTTTTTTTTTTTTTAAACCTGGATTACATGACATTATTGTACTGCTGTTGACCCACCAATATCTCCTATATAAGTAGAGGATAGTTAGGTTCAGTGAACCATAAATTATATACCAAAGAATAATCTCCTGACTGGATTCTATGTACCAGGTAAGTGGTTTCTTTTCATTTCCAACATTAGTTATTTCAAACCTGTTATTCTAAACATATTCATTTCTTGAGTTTTAATTCCAAAATGAATTTTTTTTTTTTTTTGGGGGCAGGGGGGGTTGTCTATAGGTAGAGAAAGGGTACAAAGTTCCAAAGGTGAAAGAGACGAGAAGATTTGACAAGAATTTTGGAGATAATATAATCGAAGTATGAGGACAGGAATGAAAGAATATGGGTAGGCAGATCATATTTGCCACTAACAATGTTCTAATACTAAGTCTTATGCTCTGTTTTTTAAGCAATTTTTTTTTTTCCCAGAAAACATTTTTTGATGTTTGGTATCGGAAAATGTGTTTCGTGATCAACGGAAAACAAGCTTTTTGGTGGAAAACATTTTTCAAATTTGAAAGGTGAAAAATATTTTCCAGACTAAAGTCTTACCAACATCACCCACCACCACCACTAATAGAACCACTAGCACATTAGTTTTAACATCACAACCAAAAAAAATAAAAAAGCTTAGTTACTTGTTCTTTTAAAGCAACTGAAAATAATACACAAGTGTTATGATAGAACAAATGAAAATGAGATATACGTAGTTCATCTATAAGCCTAAGTTCACGAGCAAAGAATGGGGGTTTCAAGAGCAGCTGTCTCACTCTCAAAGCTGTTTGTAAGAAGAACTCACTCCAATCTCATACCCCTAATCCCCATAATAACAGATAATATATACTAAGATCAGAATACAGCAAGAAACGGTTCACACCTAACAGATTAATCAGGTCGTGCAGGTTGCAAACGGGGCATAAACACAATCCGGGTAGAATATGATATACCCACAATGATAAATAATCAAGCCGAAAGGATAATTATGTTACATTTGATAATGATGTGTGTCTCATTTTGTGAGACTGCAACTCAATGTTTCAGGTGCCATCTGATTTGCATACTTCTTGCAACTAAGAACAAGAGAGGACTGAGTAATAATGACCAAGTGTTTTATGTGTTTGGGCAAAACTATTATATTTTAAGGATGTTTTTTGGCTGACAAATGAGAAAATCTGACCTTCTCAGATAAGAATGTCCCCAGTAAAGAACCTCCCAAAACAGCCAGCCGCATGAAACAATTTTTAATGGATCAGATCTATCAATGTAAACATCAGCTCGTTGAAACCCAAAAAAAAAAGAATGAGAACTAAATAATCACATTACCAAGTCTGACAAAACTTAAAATTTTGAACTATATATGGTCAATTATGTTTAGACTGTCATTATTAAACCTTGCCAACATAGCCTAATCGCAGGCCACTAAAGTCACCGAAATCGCAAAATTAAGAGAAAAACATGTATTTTATTTCTTTAACCAAAAAACTTGTAATTTGCACATGTTGCCAAATCACTCTTTTATCTTCCAGACCCAAAAGCATGTTTCAAAACTAAAGTATTTCTGCTTCTTCGCCAAAAAATTCTGCAAGTTGATTTTTCAGTTATGAAAGGAACTTGCTGTGTTGCTGATGCAAAGATGAGTTTAAATTTTTCTTCAAGTTTAGAAGTTACCAAAGTTGCAACTCTGTGACCAGCTAGTGCTCCCCCAATGATTCCGAGAGGTGAAGAAGCGGCAGCAAGTGCTGAATAAGAAGAGCATGTTATGTTAGCATAGGGAGATTTAGACCTGCATATTACGTTATGAAAATTTAAGTAAGAATAAAATTAAAAATTAAAAATTAAAAAATTCTAGATCTTTCTTTATCAGGGGCCTGGGGAAACAACCCATTCAACCAATCCAACCACAACATCCGATCATAACACAAGTTTTTTATGATTTATACGATTCCAATAAAATGGATAGATTTTTCCCTCAATGGACAGTAGAGAACAAATCGAATGGATTTCAAACATTCTCTCCAAGAGGAGTTCAAAATGTGGCTTCAATTGTTACCAGTTTTAACAAATTCATCTTCGATCTCATCCAAGAAATTTAGCCATCATACAGCAGCACAACACATTTGACTTGAATATTTATGCATACGACAAAGGCTAAATGATTGTCTTGCACAAACTGTCATATGTAATTTGCATCCGTTCAAGTCTGCAAACAAATAAAATGCAGGATTTTTCCTGCTTAACCAGTGACCTATTGTAGAGAAAAATTATTTGTCACCCCATTCAGCAATAAAGACAAGCAGGAAGGTGCTAACGACTGTGCTAGCAGAGGCCAAAATCCCAGCACCATTTCCTGAAAATTCTGAAACTGCAACTCACTGGGAAACATTGTGTGAAAAGGAAACCAGAGGAAAAGTAAATCCAAGGACGTCTCATAAATTAAGGAAGTGACATCAATCTTTTAATTGAATATAAGTATTAACTAGATTTCTTTAATGCATGTAACCAAATTAAAAATGTGAATTTAGTTCTTGAAATTGGTTCCCAGTCAACTCTACAGCTGTTGTTGAGTACACGCCTTTTGTCGCAAAGATCAATTTATCACAACATAGGGCTTAACAATAATAACATAAAAGTTCAAGATTAAGTTGCATAGTAAATAAAAAGTGAAGCTTGTAAACTTCATGCCTGCAAAATATAGTTTCTTTTATGTGCAGCAAGTCATTCTTATTATGAACCAACTAAATACTGCAGAATAAAGTAATAATTCTTGGAGATGGATCAAAAGGCCGCATATCAACATGGACACAGAAACTGCAAATTAAATTTATAGACATGGGAACATAGGTATATTTCTGTATACATGCGAATCAATAATTTGAACTTATTTATATTTAAGTGATTGACTTTGTGTTTGTGTGAGGAAAACCGCGGCAACTAAAACAAAGAAGATAATATGCTGATTCTTCAGCATATTCTAAAAGGTTTACGCAGCCATCCAAACTCGTGTTGGACAAAGGTGTCATGCCAACAAGGGTCGGACAAATCAGTATTCAATAGAGAACGAAAAAAGGAATTCTAATCCTAAGTAACTACTTTATATTAAATTTAAACTTTCTTTGCATCTTGGGTTTTCTTTTTTTTTTTTTTGGCAAGAAATTAGAAACTTACTGATCATGCTATCCGGAGTTGTATAAGGGATGTCATCGATTCGGTATGGTCAGTATTTAAATAAAAAGTTGTATCAAATTGATAATTAATGTCAGTTTTATTATTTTAAATACCGATAGATGCCGCTTCTCTCATCAAATCACACAAAATCGAACCGATTGAAATGTTCGGTTTGGTGCAGTTTAATCGGTTTAAAATCTTTCAAACTTGAGCTACTTTTAAATATAATTACTAATCTATATAAAAACATAAAATTAGTTATTTGTCTACCATTTCA
This sequence comes from Camellia lanceoleosa, assembly GCA_025200525.1. Taxonomy (NCBI): domain Eukaryota; kingdom Viridiplantae; phylum Streptophyta; class Magnoliopsida; order Ericales; family Theaceae; genus Camellia; species Camellia lanceoleosa. The sequence goes on from CM045769.1 coordinate 171,207,122, forward strand.
AATATATCAAATCCATCCATTTAATAAATACTTTCCAATTCCTAAATTAACAAAAATAAAAATAATTTTTTTTTTAAATTTCAAGAAAAATGAATTAGAATTAAGATTATATATAATAAGAGTTTACAAACTTAGGTTATAAAGATCATAAGGTTAATTAATTAAAGTTTATAATTTATTATACCTATCAATATCATTATATTATTAGATTATATATATATATATATATATTATAAATATAATATATGTTGAAGCGATTGGTTTTGATTTAGTTTGGTGCATGGGGTGCTTGAATTGATACCGAACCGAAAATAAAAAAAAATCAAATTTAAAACCGTATAGACCAATTTTTGTTAAAAAGCAGGCCAAATAAAGCCAGTTTGGTCCTTTTTTTTTTTATTATTATTTTTCTTGCATGCTTAATAATGAAATTAACTTTATTGTACCTACCTTCTACCACTTTCATGCTAAACAAACTAAAAATAAAAAAAATAAAAAATGTTTTTCACATTTCTTTCACTTTCCAGCACTTTCATCCCAACCAAACAAACTTGGCCAATATTAACATTTCTATTCTAAATATGTTTTCTTTACCAAATGCACAACCACTACATGTTGGTATAAAACAGCCCTCAAAAGTTGTTGATTTGTTATTTTGAATATAACAATTTGAGAACAATTAACAAAAGCAAACCCTACATGTTTTTTGGACTGCTACATCATTTTACATTTCAACAATGTCAAAACAAACAATTTGGCTTCTGGGTCTCACAGTTACACTTCTAAAATACTAAATTCAGCAGAAATTTGCAAGAAGAAACAATAAATGAAACAAAATAAACCTGAACAATTCGATTAGAGAAGTGAAGAATTGAAGATAGCTTGAGAGAAAGAGACTCGGATTGAGATTACAGAGCTTCGAAGTTTGGGGGCTGAAGCAAGAATTGCGACAAAATTGCAAACCACGAAATTAAAATTAAAAAATTTAGCTTGAATAATCCCTCAAACTTTTAAAATTAAATTAAATTAAATTAGTCTAATTTACCACTTTTGATAATTTCGTCATAGGAAAATGCAAAATTCTATGATTTTGTTTGTTTGTTTTAAGATTAGAAAAATAAATTTATAATTGATTTTAACAAACTATCCTTCAACTAGTTAGACATGGGCCATTGGCCCGCTCAATCTGCCAGGAGTTCAGATCCTCTCCTTGCAAGGAATTCGTCCGAGCCTCCTTGCAACGGCTGAGATCAGCCGTTGCACATCCAACGGCCGAGATTAAAAAAAAAAAAAAAACAAAAAAACAAAAATTTTCGATTCAAAATCCCGCCCGTAATATCACTCAGGTATATTTCACCGAGTTCCTCTCCTCGCACGAAACCGTCCTCCTCCACCGCAGTCCCCTAGATCCGGCGACGACCAGTCCCCCAGACGGCACCGGCTGACCGAAGAAATTTGTTCCCCAGGTTTGTATTCGAAGCTTCTGCACTATGAATTGGTTCTGATAAAAATTAGGGGTTTTGTTCTTTACAAAAATTAGGGCTTTCGGTTTGCATATTGTTGTTGACTGGTTGTGAAATCCGTAATGTGAAATTTAGGGCTTTGGTTCTGATATATTGTTGTGAAATCCGTAATTAGGGCTTTGGACTGTTTTATTGTTGTGATATAAAAAAAATCCCTATTGTTGTGAAATCCCTAATTAGGGCTTTTACTGATATATTGTTGTGATATAAAAAAAATCCCTATAGTTGTGAAATCTTGGTACGTGAAATCATATAGGGTCTCAGTTCACTCAACCCTCCAGAAACCTCACACTCAAACCTAGGTTTGAGCTCACTTTCCCTCAACCCACCATCACTATAATGTGGCCAGCTTGACAATATGCACAGCAAAAATTTAGAAAGAAATGTTGCAGTGTCACACATTAGATAGCTCATCATACTAACCAATTATCATTAGATTGCCTCTTCAGATTTTTGACAGACATAATTCTGAATCTAATCATATTCACAGTATTGAAGAGAACCTCCTCAGGATGAAATTCTGTTCTGTTCTGTGACAGACATAATTCTGTTCTGTGAAGATTCTATGGTTTCTCTGAAGCCAAATATTATAAATAGAGCAAGTGAAGGAAAGCCTAATTAGGATGAAACCCAAAGACTTACCCCTCACATTCTGTGCAAGATGGTCTACCAGTTCAGACCAAGGCATAGTGGTCCAGGAAACATTGAGTATGAATCCTATAATATGTGTGTTGTGGGTAAAACTTATGAACACTTATGAACAGTTATGAACAGTTATGTACACTTTTTGGTAAAACTTATGAACACTTATGTCTTGGTAAAACTTATGAACACTTGTTTTGTTATGAACACTTATGAACACTTATGTTTTGGTAAAACTTATGAACACTGATGTTTTGAAAAATGGTAGATTTTGAAATTACATCAGATTTTGAAAAATGGCAGATTTTGAGTTGTTTTGTTATACTTTGTATGCAGATTTTGAAAAATGGCTTCTTCTTCTAACATTAGCGACATTAGATTACAACCGAGGCTATGTTATTGTGGAAGAACCGCTATCCTACATATTGTACAAACCAATGAAAATGGGAATGAAGGCCGTATGTACTTTGTTTGCCCATCAAGATATGTAAGTTTGTAATTCTACCTATTTTGTTCGTGGAGTACTCACATTAATATTTGTCTTCTTCGACTAACTTATTCTCATGCATTGCAGAGTAAACCTCCCCTGCCCCATTGCATTTACTTCAAGTTTGTCAATGAAGATGATGAAGCCGTTACATCCAGAATCCGTTCGAACTCTACAGCTTCTGATGGTATAACAGTACAAGACTTTGACGATGTCAGGACGAGGGTTCATTTCATGGAAACGAACTATGGTCGAAGGCTTGAAAGGATGGAAAGGAATATGAAAGCGATTATGTACTTCATTGTATTTGCTACCATTTTCTACTTTATCATATAACTTGGTAGTTTGTAGCATCTTCGGTTGTATGTACATGAACTTGTTATGTAATATCTTAGCTTTGGAATGCAATGACTTATGGAATGACTTATGGAATCAATGATGAATGATCTGTATATGATGGAATGAATGATGACTTATGGAATGAATGATGAATGATCTGTTATCTGATGGAATGACTTATGGAATGAATGATGAATGCTATTGGACTGATAACAGATCTGTTATCTGAATGATATTGTGAATGAATGATGTTTTCTGAACTTCCTATTGGACTGATTTTGTGAATGAATGATGGACACAGATCTGTTATCTGATGGAAGCTCTGAATGATATTGTGAATGAATGATGTATTCTGAATGAAGCAGAATTCTGAATGAATGCTGGAATATCTGTTATCTGTTAATTCTGAATGAATGATGGAGTATGCTAGTTGTTATTGGACTGATATTGTGACTGAATGATGGAATATCTGTTATCTGATGGATCTGATGGAATTCTGAGTACATATCTGCTGGATCTAATGGAGTATGCTAGTTTAAGAATGTTATCTGCTGGATCTGAATTCTGTATGAATTAATTGTGAATGTTATCTGCTGGATCTGAATTCTGAATGAGTTAATTCTGAATGAACATCAGATCCAGCAGAATTCTGTGAACATCAGTTATCAGATCCAGCATTGATATGTTGGTAAAATATGATCCAACATTGAACATCGGCTCCAGCATTTATCAGTTATCAGTGAACATCAATTCTGTGAACATCAATATGATCCAGCATTGAACATCAGATCCAGCATTTATCAGTTATCTGTTATCTGTTCACCTGTCTTCCATTATCTGTTGGTAACATTATCTGTTATCTGTTCACAGACCTGCCATTATTGGTAACATTTATCAGTTATCAGTGAACATCAATTCCAGCATTATCTGTTATCTGTTGACCTACCTGAATTCTGAATGAATGCTGAATTTTAGAATGAATCAATATGAAATGCTATCTGTTAAACATACATACAGGTACATACAGCAAGGCATTGTACATATAGCAGCAATTCAGTGAACATGACACAGACTGAATTCACATATAGCAGCAAGGCATTCACACATTGCATTTGAACACAGAATTCACACATTGCATTGAACATCACAGAGTCATTCTCACATTGATTCCTTAATTTGAACACAGAGTCATTCTCACAAAAAAACATATTCATTCAATGATTAAAACAGAGTCATTGTCATTCAATGAATTTGCAGCCATCAATTTCAACATCAATTTCCAGCCATCAATTTGAACATCAGAATTTGTGCATCCATCCAGCATGAGGTATCACTTCACTTTCCATGCCATTTTCGTCTTCAGGTTGTTTGTCTTTGTGCTTGTCTATAGCCTGAAATGGACACACATAGAATTTAAATGCTTTACAACTGAAAATCTAGAATTTTAAGCATCTACAAATTCAAAAGGCAACAAAAGACAAGCCTGACTCCACATTGGACTGTTTGATTGTTGAGAATATGGAAACCCAATGTCATATGGATAGGAACCTTGAAGTAGTGACTGGAATGTTGGTTCAGCAGGATACCATTGAGGCATTGAATTTGGCAAAGAATTATGCACTACAAACATGTCCTGCAAATTGGCAAAGAACAATGCCATATATTAGGTTTCGCAATTATGGGTTTAGTCCATTAAAAAATACATACATTGTACTAACACTTACATGATGTGTGGGATTCATCAATGACGGATGAATAGAATTACCACCCATGGGCAAAGATAGAGGAAAATGATGAAGGGGACGAAGAGGTTGACGAGGAGGAACATGTTGACGAACATAGATATCTCCTCGAACAGATAATGGAGAAGGTGCAACTGTTGGACTTGCAATTGATTGTGACGAAGCCAAGCTGTTGGCACGGGATTTTTTTTTGGAGTTCGCTACCAACGCGGCTTCGAATCCACCTTTCACCCTCCTTTTGCCCGTACTAGTTGCCATCTTTTTCTTCAATCCTTTTGGTTGCACAACATGATGCACATCTTCGCAATCCACTTCAACACTTTGGGTGTCATGATTATTACTTACTTCATTTCCAACACCAAAAAGAGCACCTAACTTGCCTTCAACATTTGCACCTAATGTAACAAGGTGTGCAATACAAAAATCAAATGTTTCTTCTGTTTCAGCAGCTCGACTTGCTAGTGCTCGAAATGCGGTCATCAATGTCTTATACCGCGAGGCTTGTTAGAATTTCACATCCACTTCAATGTCATTCCCCTTAATGTCCATAACAGTTTCGGCTCTTGCTTGTTTGGTCCACCTCTTCAGAATATATTGTGGAGGAACCTCTTTCATCTTCAATATATCTCTAATAACCTTCAATGAGTGACAACACAAGATTCCTTCCCTTTCAAATTTTGTACAATTACAACCCAATGACCCATCCCTCTCCATCTTCACTTTCCTTGCATGTTTGTTACCAACATCAACAACTGTGTAAATGGTACAAGCCTCGCCATATTAAATGGATTCTATGTCCGATTCAATGGATTGAAAGTACTCATTTTGAAAATCCTCAAAAATCCTTTTTGTGTAGACATTACCCATTTGAATTAACATTCTTATGGTGGCTTTCACCTTTGACAACCTTTGGCACAAAGCATATCCTGCTTCTAACTCCTTGTATCGCTTTTCGTAAAGCACCCTTTCAAAATGCATGAAGAATTCATTCAAGTTAAAATCAGAACGAATGTAATCCTTCAAAAAAGCATTAAACGATTCACTGAGTTGTGTGGTACTCATTCCCGCATCCCATGTTGATCTAACGTAAGGCCAGCCCCATTTTTCTTTCACCGCAAAAGTCAATTTCAACCAATGGTTTTCATGCGCATCATATTTGTCAAGCATTTCCGCCCATTCTAACTTCCATTGATTTGCATCTTCAATGTCAAAAAAGAATTTATTTAGTACACCCTTCACCCCCTTATCTTGGAATAAACAGTTAACATGTTTTAATGCATTTTGCATCAAATGCCAAGTACACAATCGGTGAGTTGTGTCGGGCATAACAATGGGTATGGCTTTAGCCATTGCAGCATCTTGATCAGTGAATAAAGTTTTTGGTGCCTTTCCTGACATAGCCTCTAGAAAATTTTCAAACAACCACACAAACGATTCGGCGATCTCATCATACAACAATGCTGCACCAAATATAACTGTTTCCCTGTGATGGTTGAATCCCACAAAAGACGCGAATGGTCTATGTTCTTTGTTTAACTTGTAAGTAGTATCAAAAGTGACAACATCACCAAATTGGGCATAATCCATGATCATTTGGGCATCGGCCCAAAACATATTCGTTATCTGCTCTTCATTATCTAACTGGAAAGCATAAAAGAAGGAAGGATTCTGCAAAGATTTTTCTTTAAAGTATTGCAACACATTGCCTACTTCCCCATATGCTAAACTTTGTTGTCTTTTGGTTCTCAAATAATTTTTAGAATCTAATTTTGTAAACCCAAGACATTGTCTCCCACCAGCTTCCCTACCCATGAGTTCGAAAGACTGGCCTAAACGAAGACCGGATTGTGCCGCCATATCTAACTAAATTGCTTGGGTAGTCGATATCTTTCTTTGTGACGGCAACATATGGGCACACTCGGGTGATACAAGATCATGGTTGTGTTTTTCTTTGAAATCAGTCACAACATATTTTCCAGTTCCCTCATCTAATTTGACATAAAGTCGAGCCCCACAACCGGTCCTAGTTTCGGCTCTAGGATTTTTTGACAAAGGGTCTCGTTTGTCACCCTTCCGAAATCCCTCCTTGTTGCAAACCAAAAGTCTACAAATAAGTTCGTTAGTGACCTTGTTCTTCCTACAAAAATCCCTTCTTATGCTAAACCCCATTCTTCCTCCATATGTATTATAAAAATCATACACACATTGTTCAGAATCGAATGTCATTCCCTGGTTTGGCTTCCAAGCACAATCATTCTCAGGTTCCATATCCATATGAAAATGCAACTGAAAACCCATATAAATAAAATCTTAGCTACATAAATAAAATCTTAGCTGCATCAATAAACACAATATTTGCACTATCATCAAAGAACCCACTGTCACACTTAGATAAATAAATAACAAATGAGAACTACATATCTTTAATTGATTTCTAAACTGAGACTGAATTGATTTGTAAACATCATCACATTGTAAACTAAATATCATCCAAGAACTAAATTGATTTCTAAACTGAGACTGACACAAAGACAATTGATTTCAAAAAAATTCATCACATTCCAGTTGATTTCTAACCTCTGATTAAATACTAAAACTGATTAAATAGAGTGAAACTGATTACATAGAGTCAAACTGATTAAATTGAGTAATCTTCAAAATCTGTGTTAGACCAATGAAATCAATTCAACATATTCACTTTTAATTTTAAGATTTTGTTACAAAAATTATTAACAAATCAATCGCAGATTCAAAAATATACCCTATTCATCAAATAAAATTTTGATTAAATACTCTATTTCATTAACACAGATGTTGAATTAAAAATATAATCTGTGATTTCAAAATCTGTGAATTCAAAATCTTCAAAATCTGTGGTTTAACAGATAATGTATATATATATATCTTCAAACAGCTGAAACTGATTAAAATCTTCAAATACAGATAAGATTTTGAAGATATTTGAACTGATAATGTATATATATATATATATCTTCATATACATTAATTTCTGGCAAACCTCTGATTCTGAGAACAGAGGCGAAATTTGTTGGTCGTCGTTGGTCCTTGCAACGGCGTGGAGACTGGTTAGACTGGGTCGCCGCCGGTATTGGGTCGCCGTCTACGGTGGGTTCGCACAATGAGTGTGTTGAATGAGTGGGTTCCCCGATCTGAAAATCTGGAGCCAACTTGACTGTGTTGTTTTGTTTTGGGCGGGAAGCATCGAAAATTTTTGTTTTTTTTTTTTTTTTTTTTTTTTAATCTCAGCCGTTGGATGTGCAACGGCTGATCTCAGCCGTTGCAAGGAGGAGAGGATCTGAACTCATGCCAGACCCAATCTTATTTTTTTAAAGCTTGAAAATATTGTTTTAGTCTATTAAACCAGACTGAGTTAACATTTTTAGTTTGATATATTAATGGGTTGGGTTTGAGATTTATATTTTCAATCTAGTCAGCCCTACCCATTATTAAATTAATATATATATTTTTTGTTAGAATGTAGATTTTATCTTTATTGATTTTATTAAAACTCATATTTGTGATGATTTGTGATTGAATTTATTTAAGAAATTATTCAATTTATAAGGATGTCAATATATTTATTTAAGAAATATAATGTGTGACTGAATTTAATTATGAAATATTTTAAAGTTTTTTAATAAATAGCTAGATGGATGAGTTTGTGATTTATAATTATTTTTTAGGTCGGGCTTGGACAAATGTAGAGGTCCGATGTTAGGACCAGGCCGGTCTTGGATAGACACAAAATTCCTTATTAAGTTATTATATAGTGTCAGTCCGATCTGACTTGACCCGACATATGTCCACCCCCTACCTTCAACTACTACTGTATACTGTATGACAACTCTGTTTGGTCAAGCTTATGATTATATTTTACAAGACAAAAATAATTTTAAATTTTTTTAAAAATAATTACTATAATCTAGAGGTTAGGAAAGATTAGTTTTCATTTTCTCATTATCAACATTTAAAAAAAGAAAAGAAAAAGTGTTTAACTGCAAAATAATAACAAAATTAAAAAAATTTGAAAAATTAGAAGGTTTAATTGAACAAAATTTAGTTTGTATGCGTAATTGAAAAAATAGGTAAAATTTATTGACTTTTGTCATAAATTACTCATTGTTACATAGTGCTTCATTTTTTTTTTTTTTTATTAAAAAAATTGACATGATGTGCCCAACCATTAAATTTTTATTTTTATTTTTATTTTTTGAATTAAGAATTGTTGTGCTTAAAAGAATTTCAATGAATTTGACATTTTTAAAATTGCCATGATGTGCCCAACCATAAAAATGTAATCCTACCCCCCGCCCAAAAAAAATAAAATAAAATGGGCCGTCATGTAAAATCCATGAGAAGGGGATGTAAACCGTACAATAAAATAAAATGTCAAATTCATTAATGAAACTAATTGAAATTTGAAACACAATAACAACCTTGATTCACAAAAGAAAAGAACAACAATAATAATAAACCATATGCCATAACCAAAAACTCATTTCCAGCATTCATACAATTTCACATCAACCCGAAGCCGAAAATAATCATCTCCTTCAAATGCATCAGTGCTCACAGTAGCTATCCCTCTTTTTTTTTTTTTTTTTTTTTTGAAACTGAGGTGTCCGGCTTCTACCGCTGGGCTGCGTCCACCGACTAATCCTCAGGGGGAGCAATCACAGCATCCCACCGCCGCGGCTCCCCGCTTAAATCCCAAAGTGTCCCAGAGGGGAATCGAACCCATGACCGTGCGCCTAACCCACACAATCATGACTTCGCCCTTACCACTGGGCCACCAAGGGGGTGGGTCAGTAGCTATCCCTCTTGCCATGAAGAAATCACCGGTGCCACCAATCACCGACACATCCCTAGTCTTCGCCATAATTGGATCAGCACCAGCAAAGTTCAATGTCCCCTTATGATCAGTTGAGTTGAAAACAAACGAAAACCCAATCCAAGCATTAAAAGTGTTTTTCATGCCATAGAAATAAAATCTCTGTGCTTGCCCAATTGGGGGCGAATGCAAATTGTTTTCTAAAGTGATGGGGTCATCGAACACAACCAAGTCACCAAAATGGTTGAACCCTGCCACATGAGTTAGGTTGCCCCACGCAGGTGAACCTACTATGGTGGATGTTGAGTTTTTGAAGTTGTCGCCGTTGTAAAGGATGTCGTGGAAGTAGAATGCCATTTGTTTACAGGGGCGGCGAGGGTGGATTTTGTAGTCGTGTGTGAGAATGGTGGTTGCAAAATGAAAGAGGAGGAGGAAGAGAGTTGAACTGAGTTTTTTAGAGCTCATTTTTGGTTGGTTGGTTTGTTAAGGATTGAGATAACTGGCAAACTAGTTTGTATATGCTATGATTTAATCTTCTTAATATATATATATATATATATGGTTGCTAATTGTGAAATTATTGATAAAATATTGATAGACTATGTGCTTACAACTAACTTCATTAATTATAAAACAATTTGAGGTTCAGAGATTTAATTAATCAGAGTAGTGAAATACTTGATGATTTGCAGAGATTGCTTGATCAAAGGATTTGAGTTTGATCTTCATTATCTCCAAGAGGCAGGAGGGAGAAAATTGAAAATGAAAATAACGAAATCTTTCTAACTCAGCTGGCAAATTAATACTGACTTATCCCAATAGTCCAAATCACATCATAGTTTGCAGCCCATATTTAAATAAATAAATAAATAAATAAATAAATAGTGGTAGTTAGAGTAAAGAGTTGGGAACCCCATTTGCGAGGGCTACCAAAATTTTTAAATAGAAGCAATTACCCTCTATGGGAACTATGTTTGTACCCCCAAAAAAAAAAAAAACATTTTCTTGAAGACATTAATCTGCAATTCAAGTCAAAATATTTTCAATTGTAGATTAGTGAACAAACAAGAAAAACTTGGAACAAAGGTAACACAATGATAAGCCACAAAAAAACTTTATTTAAATTTCTCATAGAAAATAAAACTGCACTTCACCAGGATGAGTACAATGCTATTAGCACTGCTTGTTACCAGCACTCATACAAATTGATATCAACTCGAAGCCTGAAATACACTTCCCCCTCAAACGCATCGGTCATCAAAGTGGCAACCCCTCTAGCCATGAAGAAGTCACCTGTGCCACCAACCACTGAGATATCCCTAGTCTTGTTCATCAATGGATCGGCTCCTGCAAAGTTAATACTCCCCTTATGTTCGGTTGAGTTGAAAACGAAGGAAAATCCAAGCCACGCGGTGAAAATATCCTTCTTGTCATAAATGTAGAAGCCTTGTGCACGACCTACTGGGGTTGAGTGTAGATTATTGTCTAGTGTAATCGGATCATCGAACACAACCAAGTTGCCAAAATGGTTTTGTCCTGCCAATATGGTCAAGTTCCCCCAAGCTGGTGCCCCTACAATGGCTGAAGTGGCATTCTTTGAATTCTTGCCATTGTAAATGATGTCATGGAAGTAAAATATCATGGTTTTACAAGGGTGGTGAGCACGGTGAGTTCTACTCAGGGAAGCTGAGGATCCAACCAGGAGGAAAAAAAGGAGAAAGAGAGATGAAATTGAAGTTTTAGAAGCTGCCATTAGTACCTGTGAGGTGAGGAGGGTTGAGGTTGGTATTATCAATCTCTTTATATTAGGATTTTAAAAGTGTTCTTTTTCAATAGGGTCCTATAAGGCTTGGCTTGTACGTATATATATTTTTTTTTCAAAAATTTTAGATATCCTAAAAGTTATATCAATTTTTTTTTAAATATTGAGATTTACATAGAACTCACGTGATGATATAAGTCTTATACCTATATAAGATATTTAGTAAAAATTTTGATAAAATTTTTGTAAAATGAATGAGTAATGATTGAGATCTCTACCTCACAAGATTTCTTCAAAACCCTCCATAAATTTAGACTATTTATAATGTGAACTTTACATATATATAAGTGAGTTCCACACATATATAGAGATAGAATCATTTTCTGAGTACGGATTCATCCCCAAAGAGAGTATGAATCAAGGGTTTTATTTGGTATTTCCAACTCTTTATTTTTCTTTTGGAAAATGAATAATCCTCCTAAAAAAACTCCCCCTAATTTCCTAATTTTCATTTTTGACAAATTATTATTATTTTTTTCTGTTTTTTTTTTTTTTTTTTTTCCTTTTACTTAAAATAGAAAATCGGGGGATTCGGGGGGCTCCCCCTTTCGGGGGGACGAAGCAACGCCCTTTTCTTTTTCTTTTTTGGGTTAGCGTAAAGTTTAAGACTAATATTTAATGTAGCAATTTTTTCCGGGTCCCATATATTTATGAGGGGTACCAAACTGACAGGTTGGATGGAAGCTCATGTTGAGTAGTTGACAACTTTTCACATCCACTATTATTATATATTTTTTAAAAATGACGAATTATAGTAACAATATTTATAATTTAAAATTTATATTATTTTAATTCTTAATTTTTTAATTGTGACATATTTAATTTTAAATTTTAAATATTATTTTAAATAAAAATAATTGAACATATTATTACTTAATTTTAAGGACAAAATTGTCAATTTGATAAAATATAAATTAATTTGATAAAAATAATCTTAGAAAAATATTTTTGAATTTTTAAAAATTATTTTATCTAGTAAAGATAAAATTATATAAAATTAATAAATCTATTAGACATTTATTTACTAATTTTTTTAACCAAATTAATTTTTATTATGTGTTTGAATGATAATTATGTAATGAGTGATTATTTTTATTTTCATTAAATTAGTTTCTATTTTTTTAAAAGTCAAATATAGCGACAGTTTTGATATCATTATTAAACTAATCCATTAAATCAAAAAATCTAAAACTAAAAACATTTTATATATTAAATATATTGATTATACATTAAAATCTTAACAATCATCCATTATATGATTATCATCCAAACACATAATAAAAATTAATTTAGTAAAGAAAATAAATAAATGTCTAAAAGATTTATCTATAATTTTATCTTTGGTGGACAGAAATAATTTTTAAAATTTAAATTTTTTTGATATTTATTTTTGTTAAATTAGTTTATATTTTATCAAATTGATGATTTTATCCTTGAAATTAAGAAATGGTATTTTCAATTATCCTTATTTGGAACAAAATTCAAAATGCAAGGTCAAATGTGTCACAATTAAAAAGTCAAGAACTAAAGTAATACAAATCTCAAACTATAAGAACTGTCAGTATAATTCGCCCAATATATTTTAGATAAATTTTCATGACGGATAACATTTTCCTTTCGAATCAATGTATTTGTTTGGCTTATGAATAGTTTCCATAGAGCTAACCAAAAAAAAAAAAAAAAAAAGGGGTTGTTTATATTGAAATGATGCAATGGGGAAGACCTATTTCCAGTTAAATATTGAATTGTGAAGTAGGGTAAAATACATATATATATATATATATATATGGTCCGTCAAGCACGCGTTATGTGTTTACTTATTCAAATTTTAATTTTGTTTAACTTAATTCCTAAAATTTTTAATACACACATGAAGTGTCCGTTTCATGTCACTTCGGTCTACAAATTTTTTAATTTTATCAATTTTATCTATAAATATTAATGAAAAAAAGATAAGACATAGCATTATAGTATTTGGTCATGAAATTGAGAAAATTAAAATTTTGGAGATTAGAGTGAAGAGAATGTATAATTTACTGTAAGGACAATATGTGAATTTTAATGATTTAAACGGACATCTAAAATTAGAATAATATGAGTCAAATTAAAATTTTAGAAACAAAATTAATAAAATTAAAACTTGAACTATTAAATTGACGCATAACAAATATTTTGAGGTATATTTTATCATACGTTTTTATTTTTTTCCTCTTCTCACGATGTTTCTTAACATAATAGTAATTATTATGATGTTAAAAAAGAAAAAAGAAAAAAATAATAAAAAAAAAGAAAAAGAAAAAGAAAAAGAAAAAGAAAAAGAAAAAAACTCTACGCGGATTACTCATAACAATTATTGGGGAAATGCTAGAGAGCTCTAAATCTAGAGTTCTAATTTGAGCTCTAGTGATGTGTCCAAACAACAAAAAAAAAAAAATAAAACAAGACATAAATATCACATCAAGATGGGTCTCATCTTCCCATTAGAACTATTAAAGCTCTTATATTAAAGCTCTAAAACATTTTTGTACATTGGAAAGTGGCTGCCCCAATGGGCCAATCAGTTTCCTTTTTACGCATACATAGGAAAGTGGTTGCCCCAATTGTCCGATGCATTGGTGTGGTTGTCCCAATGGTCCTTTGCATTAGCGTGGTTGCCAAAATTGATGGAATACTTTGACAAGAAGCTTCCAACTACTACTTGTATTTTCATCAAAATTAATTTCACTGTATGGTTTAGGTAGGCCAACTCTTGTCCACATATCCACCTAAACTTTTAATTTACAGTACTTATTGGATTCCATTGCTCAATTGAAGTTTTTTTATTTTTGTTCAAATCTGTTATTGTATATTAAATTTTATCACTGAATTAGTAAAAGTAAACAAATTCATCATTGTATAGCAAATGAATATGAAGATGTGATTATTATGAAGTTGAATATTACTCATAAATTAATATTGTATAATACACATTGAAAATAGCTTCAAGTCGAATTTTATTACTCAATTATAGTTATAAAAGAAGAAAGAAAGCAAATCCATAGTTATGAAATAAGAAGAGAAGCAAATCTATCATTATAACAAATTTTATCACTCAATTAGGAAAATCAAGCTAACCTATCATTCTTATAGTAATTTTTCTCACTGAATTGGGCAAAGTAAGCAAATCTGTTATTGTATATCAAATTTTATCACTGAATTAGCAAAAGTAAACAAATCCATCATTGTATAGCAAATGAACATAAAGATGTGATTATTATGAAGTTAAATATCAATCATAAATTAATACTGTATGATACACATTGAAAATAGTTTCAAGTCGAATTTTATAACTCAATTATAGTTATGAAAGAAGAAGGGAAATAAATCCATAATTATAACAAATTTTATTGTTTAATTAAGAAAATTAAGCAAATCTATCATTGTTATAGCAAATTTTCTCACTGAATTGGGCAAAATAAGCAAATCTGTTATTGTATAGCAAATGTACATGAAGATGTGATTATTATGAAGTTGAATATCACTTAATTATAGTTATAAAAGAAGAACGGAAGATGAATACGACTCACGTTTGATTCGCATGTTTGCTGAAGGTGAACTAAACAGGGAATATAGATCGAAACGGTAAAGGATTTGCTAGGGATCTGTTCGGAATCAGAACATAGATCAAAACAGAGGTGATTTCTTTGGAAACGATGGGAGATTCAGGAAAAATCTCTTCGTTTGTTTCGATTTCCAAATCGCAAATCGCCTCAGAATGGTTTCCAAATCGCCTCAGAATAGTTTCCAAATTAGAACAATTGAGAAGGAGCGTGTGTTTCACGCACAAAGGGGAGACCTCGTGATATGTTCTTTGCTTCACGCGTGTGGTGTGACATTAAGGGGTAAAATTGAAAATTGAAATAGGGCAAAACTTGGTGGGTATTAATTTGTTTGCATGGGACTAGCTGGTAAGTCCCCCATATATAAATGGGTCAAGAGAGATACAAAATCAAATATCAAACGATCACCAATCACACTTACAAAGAGTTTATCTAGGAGTAGTTTAACTTGGCATTTTTAGGAGTAGATTAAACCAGTAGCTTTTTCCAACCCCCACTTTTTTGCTTTCTGTCGATTTGTAGCGACCTTAATTTTTTGTAAGTCATTATTTATAATTATTACTTAATTTTATTTTTGACTTTATTAATTGTGTGGATACATGAGAATTTAATGTGATATTTAATTAATTTAATATGGTATTTAATTAATTTAATATGTTATTTATTATATATAATTAATACGATTATTTATATTGATCTTATATAGGATATTTATATAATTCAGTGATAAAATTTGTTACAAGAATAATAGATTTGCCTTCATTCTTCTCTCATAACTATAATTGAGTGATACAATTCGACCTGAAGCTATTTCCAATCTGTACCATACAGTATTAATTTATGAGAGATATTCAACTTCATAATAATCACATCTTCATGTTCATTTCCTATACAATGATAGATTTGCTTACTTTTGCTAATCCAGTGATAAAATTTGCTATACAATGCCAGATTTGCTTACTTTGCCCAAATCAGTGAGAAAATTTGCTATAAAAATGATAGATTTGCTTAATTTTCCTAATTGAGTGATAAAATTTGTTATAATTATGGATTTGCTTCTCTTCTTCTTTCATAACTATAATTGAGTGATAAAATTTGACTTGAAACTATTTTGAATCTGTACCATACAGTATTAATTTATGAGTGATATTCAATGTCATAATAATCATACCTTTATGTTCATTTGCTATAGAATGATGCATTTGCTTACTTTTGCTAATTCAGTAATAAAATTTGCTATACAATTGTTTTCATCTTCATCATGATACTTCATGTTCTTTTGCAATTTGGAATCTAAACTTTGCTATACAGTTATATATTTGCTTAATTTGCATAATAGAGTGATAAATTCTTCTTAGTTTGCCTAGTTCAGTGATAAAATTCTTCTTAATTTTCAATGTTCATGCTCAATGTTTTTGTACAAATGTTCCTAGTCATCGTAAAAGATTACGTCGTCAAGAAACAAGTTTCTCAAAGAAGAAAAAGATTGAAAAAGTTGAGTTTGTTATAAAGCCAATAACACATGAAAGTGAAAATCAACTAGAAGTTAAATCTGAATCTAACATTGACAATGAGGAGCCTAAACAGGAACAACTGAAACAAGCTACAGAGCTCCACAAAGCAAGAGGGAAGAAAAAGATTGATGGAAGAAAAACTAGGACTGAACAAATACATGATAATGAAGCAAAGTATGTCTACCGTTCTAATATTCAATCTTTTATCAAATTTTTCAAGACAACAAAACTCAGAGAGGAGCATTTGACACTATTGAGAAAGACACCTTTTTCATTTCTGGTTGATACATTGAGTGAAAACAAGGTTAAAAGAAGAGATTCAATTAAATATGATGATGTAGTTGCAAAAATTTTACAAACTTACTAAATGGATGGAATCACATTTGAAATTGCTAGGAAGAAGCTAAAGTTGAAAAGAAATGACTTCAAGTTAATTTTTGGGATTGCATGTGGGCAGAAGAAGATGAATCTTGCATACGGAAGAAAAAATAAAGTAGCTATGATGTAAAGAAGGAAAATAACTGAGAGCAGAATGACAAGTGCTTCAATCCAAAAGTTAATAACGAAACTTTTGAGAAGCAACAACAATGAAGATGTAGAAGATGTCGTTAGGCTTGTGTGCCTTCTGGTTTATTTGCTTTTGTTGTATCCGAGTACTGGGACAACAATTGGTTGGGGGTTCATGAAATACCTCGAGAATATTGACGAAATGAAGTCTTATGATTGGTGTGGCGCAGCAAAACAACATCTTACAAGATCAATAGCACACAACATCAACCAAATTGATAGAGTGTGCGAATGTGTAATCATCTTATTGGTAAGTAAATACCTCACTTACAACTTATAAACTATAATATTTATTTTTTTGTCCTCAACAGTATTGGATATGTGAGCATGCAAAGATCATCAAACCAAATGACAAGAACCCAATCCCAAGATTTGCAAAATGGAATACACATCTGGGAGAACAATTGGCAAAATCATCCTTGCATGATCTGAAACATATTGAGGTATCCATTGATATCCTTTGTCTTATTTAAACAAATATTAGATTTTGTTATGCAGTGATAAATTTTAGCAAGATCGATAAATTCTTCATAATCTTCATGGTGTCACATTTGTGGTAGAAAAATTATTTAGACATTTCATCTGTGCTAGGAAATTATTCAATAAACAAGTTTTATCAATGTATAACCTTTATTTCTTTAATTGAGTGATGAATTTTGTTATACAGCGATAAATTTTGATATGGACTGATAACTTTTTGCTCACAGTTATAAATTTTCTTAGTTAGCTTCATTGAGTGATAAATTTTACTTAATGTTGCTAATTAACTGATAAAACTTGTTATCATGAACCAAATCACTAGTCTTATTATAAATTTGAATCACTGAATGATAAATTATTACTTAACTTTGCGTCATATCATTCTTTTTAATAATTTTCATTCATGTAGGAGAGTAATTTGAAAGACACAATTGAAGAACAGAACATATACAAACAATTGCAACCACAAACAGATGATGAGTATGAAGATGAAGAATGTAACTTTGAAGAACAAGAGCGGATTGAATTATCTGAAAAGGAAGAAGAACCAATTATCAAAAAGATATTCAGTCTCAGTCTAGAAAGAAATTCACTGAATCCCAAGCATCAAACAGGTGCTCGAAAAAAGAGGAAATCAACAACATTGCAATAAAAAAAGAATGCAAGAAGGAAATCCAACTTTCAGTATGAAACTGAAAAAGGTCCAGTTCATGTGTAAAGAAATGAGCTTTCTTTTGACAACCTAGAAAATGATAAAGAAGAAACAATGATCAAACAGAAAGTTGGTCCAACAACTTCACCGGGATTCAAGCATCAAACACCGGGTGAAAAGAGGAAAACAAAAAGGAAACTTGCATATGAAACAAATATCTACCATGTCAAAATTAATGAACATACCTTTCAGAAACTAGAAGAGAATGCCCTGATAATCCGAAGGCTAGAAATGGAGAAGGCAAGAATCCAAGCAGAAAATGATGAGCTCAAGGACCAACTCATGAAGCTCAGTAAACAAATGGAAGAATAGAGCAAGAAAGCAAAAACACAAATGGAAGTGAAAGATGTGGAAATAGTGCTACTTAATGAGAGAATTGCAATGTTGGTTGAATCAAATCTCTACCTGGACAGTCAAGAAGAACAAATCGCAGTTGAAATTGAAGCCACCACTTCCAAAACATCGTCTCTTGTGAGTTCAATGATAAAAAGAGTGAAAAATAGAGAAACAAGAAAAGAGCACAAAGATCCAAATTTTTGGTACATAACGAAAAGACAACCAAAGTAGAACAAGACAGTTGATGAAGTAGAAGTAATAGTTGAAGAAAGTGCAAAGACCAGAAAAGAAGAGCAGACACAACATCAACATCCAACAAAACAAATTGACACTTCCTATCTAGTGTTTCACAAATTGCCAAAGAAATCAAGGATGAAACTCACTAGTCTTTGGGCAACAAAAACCAGCAGGTAAGAACATGATTTGGTTCTAAAATTTTCAAATTTGGAATCTAAATTTTAGTATATAGTCATGCATTTATCAATGCATAACCTTTGTTTACTTCATTCATTGATAAATTTTGATGTACAGTGATAAAATTTGCTACATTGTGATAAATTTTACTTAATTTGTTTAGTAGAGTGATATATTTTGCTAATCTTCATAGTGTTTCATCTATGCTATTAAATTATTTAAGCATTTGAGTTTATGTTCTGTACTTCATTTCATTGTTCGGATTTGACACATCATGTAAAATTTGATGCTCAATTTGTTCCCCTAACCTTTGTTTCGTTAATTGAGAAATAATTTTTGGTATACAGTGATAAATTTTGTTTTCACATTTGCAGTTATCCAATCTTACAAGGAAAGGAAGTAGGCATCTATTTGTATTTGGATGATATTGACAAAATAGTCAAATGTGAAGAACTTTCTAGAAATGTAAGATTAAATCCCTATTTGTGCATATATCAATTGTAATACCAAATAATAATTCTCTCATTAACTTTGCTTGCTTTTGTTTTTAAAACAGGCAATAAATGTATACAAGAAAATCTTAATGACAGAAGAGCAATCGAAACCAAAGTTCAGTCTCAGCTTGCAAGCAAGAACAACATATATATTTACTACATCATGCCATGTAAGTAAATTACATATATATATATATATATTTCATTACGATATCATCCATTCCCCTTGTCTAAATCAAGTGCATAAATTCTCATTCATCCAGTCTTATAGTGATAAAATTACCATTAACGAATTACATTGTAATCAAAACTAATATATTTGCAAAATACAGTATTTGTTCACCACAGAGGATGAGGCAGAAGCAAATCAATTGTTGAACAAAATGATGTTAGAAGCTGTCAAGGAAAGATATCTTCTTTTCCCAATTTTCAATGAAAAACATTGGGCATTGTTGGTACTCGATACTGAAAATGGCTCATGAAAGTTTTACAATTCAATGAGACCAAGCACAAAAACAGATAACCACTTAAATGAGGCAAACAAAGTGGTAAAACACCAATTAATTATGATATCATCCATTCCCCTTGTTTATATCAAATTTTATTATGCATTTATTTGTCAAACACCAATTAATTATTAATATGTTTTGCAGAGAAAGGTTATTGAAAAATATATTCAACATCACAATCCCAAACTCATTGAAGGTAACAAGTTTCATGAAGAAATAGAAATTGCAATGAATTGTCCCCAACAAGTTGATCATTTGTAAATTTCTTAAAATCAAAACACATTACATTGATAAAATTATCATTGATGATTACTAACTTTGTTTTTCCAATGTCATCGTAGACTTGATTGTGGTATCATAGTTTGTTACCTCATGAGAGAATATGTTTGTAACAAAGACATCTTTCCCAATTTAACAAAGGAGCAGTGCCAGCAAATCAGAGCAGATATCATAGATGCTTTGTTGATTAACCAACAGACAGACACCCAACAAATTGTTGATGAGGCAATAGAAGCGATGCTTGAAGACAAGGAGTTTTGGGACACAATAGACAATGACAACAATGCTTGAATAATTTGGGACAAAGATTATAATCATTTTGGTTCTTACTTTGCTTCAATGAATATTACAATGCTTGGTTGTTACAATGTTGAATTTGCTTCAATGAAACATTCAGTCTTTTTTAACCATATTGTTACTAGATCTGGTTTTTGATATAGGTTTTGTTTTATGCAAATTTCATTCAAAAAATTGATTATAATCTGATTATTTGCGTCAAATTTAAAGGTTAATAACAGGTTTCGAATCACTATACTGATAAATTTATTTTTTTATAGTGTTTTGTTTACACTGATAAATTTATCACTATTTCAACAAATTTATCACTGTGAACACTGATAAATTTATTACTGTTCAAACAAAAAAATCAACACCTCTTTCTCTCTCTCATTCTTTTTTCCAAACTCAATTAAACAAAGTACTATAAAAAAATAAAAAATTTACCTAAATTGAAAATTAAAACACAAACACTATTACATTGTTTTGATCATTGTAAATTTTTTAAAAATAAGATATAAGTATAGTTAGAATAAATTTGTAAAAAAAAAAAAAATAATATTTATAGTTACTTACACATGAGCTCAAGAATGTTGAAAAATCATATTATAATTTTACAATGCAAAATACTAATATTTAAGAATTAGGTGTTATTAAAATGCTCAAGAATGCTCAAGAGTGTTCTCATGTTTATAAAATGCTCAAAAATGCTCAAGAATGTTCTCATGTATTATATTTCATTTGAACATGAGAATACTAAAGCATTTCCTAGACTGAAATTTTGAACAATTTAAATTAAAAATGAATTGCAAAACTCAAAATATCTTGCTATTGTAGCAAGATATTTGTCACTGATAAAAAAAAAAAAGTACTATTGTAAAATCTCTCTTTGTCTCTCTCTGTCTCTCTTTCATTCTTTTTTCCTAATTCAAGTAAACAAAACACTATAAAAAAAAATAAAAAATTTACCTAAATTAAAAATTAAAACATAAACAGTATTACATTGTTTTGATCATTTTGGTTCTTAATTTGCTTCAATGAAACATTCAATGTTTTTTAGCCATTTGTTACCAGATTTGGCTTTTGATATCAGTCTTATTTTATGCAAATTTCACTCAAAAAATTGATTATAATCTGATTATTTGTGTCAAATTTAAAGATTAATAAAAGGTTTAGAATACATTTGTAAAAAAAAAAAAAAATTAAAAAAAATTATTTGTACTTAATTACTCATGAGCTCAAGAATGTTGAAAGATCATACTATAATTTTACAATGCAAAATATTAATATTTAAGAATTAGGTTTTATTAATTTTAAGTTGATAGCTAATTTAATTTTTTTTTAATTTTTTTTAATAAGTTTTACAAATATTTTATTTCAATACCAAATATAATATGTTTATATTTCATTTGAATATGTATATGAGAAAGCTAAAGCATTTTTTAAACTGAAATGTTGAACAATTTAAATTGAAAATGAATTGCAAAATTCGAAATATCTTGCTATTGTACCAAGATATTTGCCATTGATAAATTTATCACCGATAAAAAATAAATAAAAAAATATACTATTCTAACACAATATATTTGCTAGACAGGGGAAACAAAAGCGTAAGTCACGTGATTGAAGTCCTGTTTTTCTCATTCTCCACTGTCGGCGAATCCCTTCCACTCTCAGGCGGAACAACGAACACAACTCAGGCGATTCGAACACCATATCAATCGATTCGAACAAAAATTCGAGGAAACATGCTTGTAAAACGTAAGCATTTGAAACCTTTATTTCTCTCCCTAGTCAAACACATTTTCAAAAACCCTAGATCTGGTTCAATTACAACTTGCAAATTTCAACAATATTAGGGCATTTTTGAAAAATAAAACTTGTGAATATGTAAAATATTCGTTGATCAAGTGATAAGGGTGTTGGTTTTCAAGTTCAAAATTAGGTTCATTTTATTTTTTTTTTTTAAATTTTTGATATAAAAAAAATTAGTCAACAAAAAAGGAAGGAGTCAGTTCAAGAGACTAAAGTAGAGAGTGGGTTCAAGAGATTAAAATGAGTTGTTCACATATATAATAGTAATTAGAACGGTGCACACACTACATGTGTGTAATTTTTTATAGATTAAATTTTGTGTGACTTTTGTTTAATATTTGATTGATAATAACTTGTATCCTTCTTTTGATATATTTTATTTGGTTATTTCACTATGTCCAATTTTTCAAAAATTGTAATTTTTTTTACACCTTGTGAATTAATTTTTTGTCTAATTTTTGTTTAATATTTGATCGATTATAAACTACACCTTTCTTTTGCCAACATTTTTATAATTGATACTTTTTTTTTTCTTTGTTTTTTTGGATAATGGTTGTTTGAGCAAATTTTCATACTAAAATTCCACTAAAAGAAATAGCTTAAACTGTATACAGATGTACTAACAATTGAAATACCAATTGTAAATTGAAAAAAATAACTCAATGATCTTTATCAAACTTAAATATACAAATCATGCTGTTGATGTAGCCTACAAATAGAAGCCTTGCAATACTTTTACCTCATAGTAGAAGTGCATCAAATCAAGGCATCTACCCTGATAAACCTTTTTTCTGTTGTAGGACTCAAACCAATTTATAGATTTGATAATTAAACCATACTATAGGGTGTGGTTCTGTAATTGTTTGTTCCTATAAGAGAGTAACTGACATCAAGTAAAATTTGATTAGTTTTTTTTTTTTTTTAAATTATGTAAATGCCACATGGCAAAAGCTTCAACAAACCAATATAGGGGCTCACATAATATAATAGTATAGATAGTATAGATAATAGTAACAATAGATACATAAATAAATATACAACTAATAAGCTTATCAAACCAACTCATAAGTTTGGTTTACATACCAACCAACTGATAAGTTTATCACTTACACATCCATCTCCATTTCTATGTAGGGATACGTTTGCAAAAATTTGATGTAGGCAGAAGATGATTGACACAATAATCAATAGGCTCACCAACTTAAACAAATTTGATCGCTTTTGGGGAAGATTTTGCCTCAGTCTATTTTTCTTCTTTTTCTTTTTTATTGCTGAATTTGCCTCAGTGATAAATTAGCTTAATTTTCATAATTCTTCTTATTCTTATTTGATTGTTTGAATTATTTTGTTTGCTAACTAACAAAATCAATCCAGAGGAATTATGAATATATTCAAGTTTTATCAGTGTTTCTTTGTTTAATTAAATGATAATTTTGTCGTATATCTATAAATTTTGCATGGTTTTCCTAATTCATTGATATACCTCTTTCATATAGATGTTGCGAGTTCTTGTAAGAGATTATCTAGGCCAGAAACAAGATCTTATACTGCAAAAAGATAAAAGCAAGAAAAGGAAAATAACAATGAGACAAAAAAGCAACAAGATAACAAAGAGGAAACAGCAAGAACAGAAACAACAAGCAAACATCAAGAAAGGAACAAAACACAGAGACAGCAGAAGCATGAACCTGCAAATGAACCTGAAAAACAAGCAGAAGCAAAAGAAAGAATAAGGAAACAGCAACAATGCGTTAAAGGTAAAAAATAGTAGCAACTTATATAGATGTCACACGTGAATTGGTGCAATGAATTCCTTCCCAACTATTGCCACATGCACCTGACCTAACCCAATTGAGTGGTCTACTTTGCTGATCATTATTAGAACTCTTTATTGTATAAGCTTTGTTTGCTTAATTACGTAATAAATTTTATCATAATTCTTCTTATTCTTCTTTGATTATTTGAATTATTTTGTTTGCTAGCTAACAAAATCAATACAGAAGAATTATGAATATATTCAAGTTTTATCAGTGTTTCTTTGCTTAATTAAATGATAAATTTTGTCGTATATCCATAAATTTTGCATGGTTTGCCTACTTCGTTGATATCCTTCTTTTATATAGATGTTGCGAGCTCTCTTATGACATTATCTATGCCAGAAAGAAAATCTTTAACTGCAAAAATACAAAAGCAAGAAGAGAAAGACAACAAAGAGACAAAAAAGCAACAAGATAGCAAAAAGGAAACAGCAAGAACAGAAACAACAAGCAAAGAGCAAGAAAGGAACAAAAGACAGAGACAACAGAAGCATGAACCTGCAACTAAAGCTGAAAAACAAGCAGAAGCAAAATGAAGAATAAGGAAACAACAACAATGCATTAAAGGTAAAACACAATAGCAACTTATATAGATGTCACATGTGAATTGGTGCAATGAATTCCTTCCCAACTGTTGCCACATACATCTGACCCAACCCCAATTGAGTGGTCTGTTTTGCTGGTCATTATTAGAACTCTTCACTGTATAAGCTTTGTTTGCTTAATTACGTAATAAATTTTGTCATAATTCTTCTTATTCTTCTTTGATTGTTTGAATTATTTTGTTTGCTAGCTAATAAAATCAATATAGAGGAATTATGAATATATTCAAGTTTTATTAGTGTTTCTTTGCTTAATTAAATGATAAATTTTGTCGTATATCCATAAATTTTGCATGGTTTGCCTACTTCATTGATATCCTTCTTTTATATAGATGTTGTGAGCTCTCTCATGACATTATCTATTCCAGAAAGAAGATTTTTAACTGCAAAAATCCAAAAGTAAGAAGAGAAACAAAACAAAGAGACAAAAAAGCAACAAGACAACAAAAAGGAAACCGCAAGAACAGAAACAACAAGCAAACAACAAGAAAGGGAGAAAAGACAGATACATCAGAAACATGAACCTGCAAATGAAGCTAAAAAATAAACAGAAGCAAAAGAAAGAATAAAGAAACAGCAACAATGCATTAAAGGTAAAACACAACACCAACTTATATAGATGTTACACATGAATTGGTGCAATGAATTCCTTCCCAACTGTTGCCACATGTATTTGACCCAACCCCAATTGAGTGGTTTGTTTTGCTGGTCATTATTAGAACTCTTTACTGTATAAGCTTTGTTTGCTTAATTACGTAATAAATTTTGTCATAATTCTTCTTTGATTGTTTGAATTATTTTGTTTGCTAGCTAACAAAATCAATACAAAGGAATTATGAATATATTCAAGTTTTATCAGTGTTTCTTTACTTAATTAAATGATAAATTTTGTCGTATATCCATAAATTTTGCATGGTTTGCCTACTTCATTAATATCCTTCTTTTATATAGATGTTGTGAGCTCTCTCATGATATTATCTATGCCAGAAAGAAGATCTTTAACTGCAAAAACACAAAAGCAAGAAGAGAAAGACAACAAAGAGACAAAAAAGCAACAAGACAAAAAAAAAAAAGAAACAGTAACAAGAGAAACAACAAGCAAACAACAAGAAAGGAAGAAAAGACAGAGACAACAGAAGGATGAACCTGCAAATGAAGCTAAAAAACAAGGAGAACAAAAAGAAAAAATAACCAAACACCAACAACAGAAACAAGAACCAAGCCCCAACAAAACAAACAAGAACCAAAGCAGCACAAACCAAAAGGCAAGAAGAAAATAGAGGGAAGAAAAACAAGAAGTGATCAAATTCATGACCGTGAAGCAAAATATGTGTACCGCTCAAACATGCTATCCCTCATCAGATTCTTCAATGCCACGAAACTTAAAAAGGGCATTTCCAAATATTGAAAAAGACTCATTTCTTCCTTCTAGTTGACATTTTGTCAAAGAAGAAGGGGAAAAAAGCAGATTCAATAAAATATGATGATGTGATTGCAAAAATCTTGCAAACATACCAAATGGATGGAACCGCATTTCAAATTGGAGGGAAGAAGCTGAAGTTGAAAAGAAATGATTTCAAGTTAATTTTTGAAATTGCATGTGGACAAAAGAAGATGAATCTTGTATATGGAAGAAAAGATGAGATAGATTTGGTAAAAAGAAGGAAAATAAGAGAGAATAGAATGACAAGTGCTTCAATCCAAAAGTTGATAACCAAACTTTTGAGAAGTAAAAAAGAAGACAGAGAAGATGTTGTGAGGCTTGTATGCCTCTTGATTTGCTTGCTGTTGTTATATCCTGGTACTGGCACTACAATTGGTTGGGGGTTCATGAAATATCTTAAGGATATTGACAAAATGAAGTCTTATGATTGGTGCGACGCAACAAAGCAACAGCTCACAAAATCAATAGAAAGAAACATCAACCAAATTGGTAAATGTCCGGATGTGTGATGGTCGTATTGGTAAGTAAATACCTCACTTATAACTTATGAACTATAATATTTATGTTTACTAAATACTTGTTTATAACAATTTTTTTGTCTTCAACAATATTCGATATGCAAACACACAAGCACCATCAAACCCAATGCCAAAAAATGCAATCCCAAGATTTGCTGAATGGAACATCACATGTTTGGGACAGTAATTGGCAAGTTCATTCTTGCAAGAGCTAAAAGATATTGTGGTATGCAATGCTAACCTTTGTTTTGTTTAAACAAATGATAGGTTTTCTTATGCAGTGATAAATTTTTATTCACATTGATAAATTTATTTAATTTGCCTAATTGAGTGACAAATTTCCCTTAGTATACCTAATTGAGTGATAAATTCTTTTATGCAGTGAATGTTTTTCTATTTGTCTACTGTGCATGAGTTTTGTTTCATATTTACTTTATTTGTGTTACTTTATATTCGACTAGAATTGATTAGGTTTCTATATTGATAAATTTATCTGTAAAAATGAATTGAATTAGACATTTTGTCTTATATTTACTTTATTAGCTTACTTTTGCTAATTCAGTGATAAAATTTGATATACAATGACAGGTTTGCTTACTATGCCTAGTTCAGTGATAAAATTTGCTATAACAATCATAGATTTGTTTAATTTTCCTAATTGAGTGATAAAATTTGCTATGAGAAATTTATCTTTGAAATTTGTATCATATCATTTATTTTTTTAATTTTCATCTATGTAGGAGAACAATTTGAAGCACACAGATGAAGAGAAAAAAATATACCGAATGCTGCTAGGAGAAATTTAGGATGAAGATGAAGATGAAGATAAAGATACTGATTTTCAGCAACAAAATCAGGCTGAAATTTCTGAAAAAGAAGAACAAACATTGATTGAAGACAAATCCAAATATGACACATGGGAACCAATTCCACACAAAATATGCCCTTAAAAGAAAAAGAAAACAGTACCCTTTGAATCACAAAAGAGTGAAGGAAACAAAGTTGACAAAGAGCCTGAAGTAGATCCAAATTTGGTAGAAGTACTTGTTTTTGAGAGGATAGAAGACGACATGCTCAAAACGGAAAGGTTACAAATAGAAAGGGACATCTTTCAAACTGCAAATGATAACCTATAGCAGCAACTCAACAAGCTAAAAAAGGAAATGCAAGATCAGCACAAAACTACAAAAAATCAAATGCAAAGGAAAGATGAAGAAATCAAAATACTCCATGATAGAATTGCAACATTAGCTGAGGCAAACAACTACTCGGAAGAACAACACACACAACAGCAGCCTGCAATGAAAAAATTGAAAACTTCAAACAAAATTTTCAACATCCTACCAAAAAATCAAGGCAAAATCTCATTGCACACTGGGCGAATACAAAAAAAAAAGTAACAATCTTCTCTCTTGACTCCCGTAGTTCACTTTTGCCGGCTGTTTATCATTAACTCGTATTGAATTTATAAGTATCAAATATTTCAAAAATATTAATAAATTTATTATTCCAACACTAATAACCTTTTTTTCAAGGATCAGCCAGTGTGGCAAGGATATCACCATGGAACCTATGTCTACTTAAATGACATTGACAAAATATTGAAGGGTCAAGATTTGGCAGGCATTGTAAGTTGAATTTGTAACTCATTAAAATAACATTTTAGTGTTTGATTTATATTAATTCCTTGTTTTGTTTTTTGTTTTCAACACATGTAATAGATGCATATGCAGAACACTTGCTTGCACAAAAACAAGGAACAACATCATTCGTATTCATTTCAAGTTGCCATGTAAGTAACTAATTTGCTTAACTGAGGAACATCTCTTGTTTTGTTTTTTTATCAGTGTATAACCTCTGTTTGCTTAACTGAGTAACTAGTTTCAAACATATAACACTACCTTCCCTCTTCAATTGGCCCTGTTTCCTAATTCAAAACTTGACATGTGAAACAAAAAGGCAAGCAAACCAAACCAGAATTTCTAACTCAGATTTTGTAATCACTTTTATATATTTTGACCTTGTTATTGTGGCGCCACAGTATGAGTAAATCACAGACTTTGATTACAAATTCTGGGCACTTTTTTGGGTTTTCGAAACTACTGCATATGATATTGAGAACTTCAACAAATATTGAGATGTGTTGAAATTGAAATAGCTTGATTATATGCTATGATGTTGCAGGACACAGTTCACTTTCATTTTGTTAGTGGTGAAGCCTCATAGAGCTCTTGTTTGATGTAATTTATTAAGTAACGAACAACTTTCATTACAACTATGGAATGGAGAGAATCGTGATATATATATATATAGATATTAGTAGATGTGCACACTCACATGAGTGTATTTGAAATAAGCAGTATGGATATATAGCCTGTTACAGATCATCTATGAATAATTATAGAATGAAAGAGAAGCATTGTATAGATATATTAGGAGATATAAAGATCCATTTCACATGGAGGAGAAAAAAAGGCCTCAAGACACCAATAGATGTGTTCCCTTTATACGTAGTATAAATGAATTTTGCAATGCATTGATAAATTTTGATATGGATTGATAAAATTTTGATCACAGTGACAAAAAGTTTCATATTCACCACCTATTTAATTTGAAAAAGTTTAAAGTTAAATTAACATTATTTTATTTATTTATATTTGTTAGCACTTGTTGACTACAAAAGATGAGGGAGCAAGAAAGAGAATGCTGAACAAAATGATGCCTGAAGCCATAAAAGCAAGATACCTTCTCTTCCCAATCCACCAAAATTTTCACTGGACAATACTTGTCCTTGACATTGAAGAAGGTTCATGGAAATTATACAATTCCATGAGACCAAGGGGAGCAATGGCTAAAGATCCACACTTCAATGCCGCAAATGAAGTGGTAAAAATGTTTTCACCATCAAACTTAACATTAATCCAATACATCAATCCTAATCCATGCTCAATTATACATCAAAAATTTATACAGTAACATATTTATCATTGTTTAAATCCATGGTTTCTCATTAATTGTTTCAACTGACTTTCTAATAGAACAATTATACAAATGTATATGTTGTAGAGAGAGATTATTGAAAAGTACATAAAGGATGAGAAGCCAACTCTCATCCACCTTGATAAATTTCAACAGGAGACAGAGAGCGTCATCAACAACCTACAACAAGAAGACACGTCATAAGTTTATCAATAACAAAACATTGTAATTAAAAAAAAAAAAAAAAAGCGACGAAACCAAATTATAATATTTTGTTTTCAAAATGTTATTGCAGGCTTGATTGTGGAATCATTGTTTGCTATATCATGAGGCAATATGTTTCCAAAAACAACATAATGCCTACTTTTTCCAAGGAAGAATACAATTAATTGAGAGCTGATATGTTAACTATCTTCTTGACTGACCAACAAGTTGCTCAATGATAAATACCTGATGAAAACATTGATGACTTGCCTCTGCAATAATCAACAGATCTGGAATAGAAGAAAACAAAAAGAAACACTGATTCATTTGGTTGTAGAATGTCAATACTTCATACATTTTGCTTGTTTGCTTGTCATAGTGTTACTTGTATTTTGATGATTTTGGTTCTTACTTTCCTCCAATGAATGTTATAATGCTTCGTTGTTATAATGTCAAAGTTATAGACAGTGCTTGGTTGTTACAATTTTAAAGTTATGGACAATGCTTGGTTGTTTCAATCTCAAATTTGTTTCAATGAAACATTCAGTCTTTTTTAGCCATGTCGTTACCAGATCTGGCTTTTGATATTAGTATTGTTATTCAAATTTCATTCAAAATATTGATTTTAATTTGAGTATTTGTGTTGAATTTAAAGGTTAATAACAGGTTTGGAGTCACTATACTGATAAATTTATTTTTTATAGTATTTTGTTTACCCTGATAAATTTATCACTGTTTCAACAAATTTATCACTGTGAACACTGATAAATTTACTACTGTTCAAAACCAGCGACTCTTTCTCTCTCTCTCACACATTCTTTTTCCCCAATTCAAGTAAACAAAACACTATAAAAAATAATAAAAAATTTACCTAATTGAAAATTAAAACACAAGCACTATTACATTGTCCAAATTGGAAATTAAAATACTGTTACAATTTGTAGTTATTCCCAACTTTGAGAATGAATGTAAGAACATGCCATCCTTAGTGATTTCTGAATAATCAAAACCATTTGATACTTCAGTTAAACAACTCAAACATCCAAAACTAGCTTCTGAGTGACCACAAAATAGTATGCAGACTGAGAACTTGTTGCTAAACCAGATAAACATGGTAGTTGATCTAAATTTTTTTTGTTTTTTAAAGCAGTTAACACAGCAGATATGCAATTATCTATTCTAGAGATTTGATCTACACCTTTGTATTGTGGAAATTTTTCCTGGAAAAACTAGAGAACTCTAGGCAATGATAAATTTATCACTGTAGAAAAGAACATTTGCTTGGATATGATAGTGATAAATTTATAAACCACTGACATAAAGGTATTATACCATCAACTCTTCCTACACAATAAGTGATAAATTTATCATTCTTCAAAATAACAAAATTCAAGAATCACATTAATGGTAAATTTATCATTCTTACAAAAAAATAATCCATCAACTTGTCCAAACCAACCAGTGATAAATTTATCACTTTATAAAACACCAAAAACAGCAACTACATTTAACCAAAATCAAATTATATAAATCTGTGAAACTTAATCCTGTAAAAATATCAGCAAAAAATATAATTTCTGTTCAACAAATTCCTCAATCATTCAATGCGAGTACCAAAATGATACATCTTTCAAAAAATACTCAATCATTCAATGCAAGTAACATCTCTCAACTCTCAACAAAGTAATTCAATTAAAATCAATACAACTAAAGCAAAGCTTCTTTACATGTCTTCCGATTATGAGTTCCCATCTTTCCACACCTACTCTTGATTTCGCCCTTAGAAGGTATTCTCTCCGTTCTTGGACGTCCAGCTGGTCTCTTACAAAGAGGAGATAAAACAACGTCATCATCAACAACTACATTTGGCTTCCACATACTAGGAACTGGATAGATAGAATGTGAATAAGAATCACAATAACTACTAACATGGTAGTAATCATCAAGAGAGCAATTCAGATCCTTCCCACTCTTCTTTATAGCACAAAAACCATGTTTGCAAGGAAAAGAGTCAATTTCCCACAATCGACAAGAACAACAACGTTTCCCAATATCAACCATAACTGAATGATCCAATTGGATTTCATAATTGTCATCGCTACATTTCTTAACTATCCATGCTTTTGTATCATTAAAAGCTTATTCCAACTTTTTCTCTGCAAAAGGACAAACAATATGATTCAACTTATTCTCAACTTCTCTCCTTCTTGAAAATTACTCCATTAGTTTCACCCGTATAGCATCAACAAGACTAGTTGAAAACAAATGACGTTCATCCCTAATCCATGAATTAAAAGATTCCGCAGCATTTGTGCACATTTCACCATATCTCTTGCCTTAAAAATAAGCATTACACCAACACTCATCAGGCAAATCCTCAAGAAACTTCTCAACACTACGACCATAACGACCCTTACATTATTTAAATAGCTCATTAAACAACTCAATAGTAGGAGCATATGCACATTTACTAAAAAGAGTAAGCAAATACTCTTTAGATTCAGGACTCTTCACTGACAAATAAGTCTTCTAGTTTGTCTTCAAATGCATTAGACAAAAAGAATGAAAAGAAAACGGAAAGACCTCAGCTAAAGCTTTCAGCAAACCTCCATGTCGATCAGTAACAAACGCAATATCCCTCTCCGGAGTCAAAATACCTAATAACTTTGACAAGAACCAATGCCAACTGTCATAATTTTCATTATCAACAATAGCAAAACATAACGGATATAAACCTAGAAACAAAATATATATACACGTTATCAATGACAAATAAAAAAATTGCAAAAAGAAAATCGAAACACAAATTATATAACATATAGTACCAGCCATAGATAAATTTATCACTGTATAAATATAAAACTTTAACAAAAGTATACAGCATAAATTTATCACTAATAGATTGACCATACTTAATAATCAGCACTCTCCAGTAACAAAAATGATAGAATTATCACTGTTTCAATAATAATAACAAATAGACACAAAATATACCTTGGTTATCATCTTTTGTCGTAACAACCAATAAACAACCTTTGTGTCTTCCTTTCAAGAAAGTTCCATCAAGCATCAACATAGGCCTACAATACTTGAAACCATAAATACATGTCTCAAAAGCGAAAAACAAGCATTTGAAATGTCTTCCTTTATTATCAATATCAAATTTCATATCAAAAACACTTCTCGGATTGCAAGCATTAGCGGCAGCAACATACCAACGAAGATCGTCAAATGATGATGAATAGTCACCAAAAGCAAGACCCCTTGCTTTTTCAACACCTATCCAAGCTCGCCGATAAGAAACTTCTGTTCCATAATAGTCTTTGAAATCACAAACCACCTCACTAACCGATGTCAAAGCCTTATTACGAATATCACTTGAAATTAGCCCACTAATCATACTTGAAGTCATCCTAGCATGTTTAATTGTACGAAAAGAAGATCCACAAGTATGAACATCATCAAATTGCTTAATAACAAAAGCTTTACTATAATTTTCCACTCTAGCATGGACGCTCCATAAACATTCCAAATTAGCCCTTCTCTTACAATGAACAGTGACATGATCCTTATCATTCTTAACAAAATCAAAATTAAAACCGGAATGAATAGAATACTTTGACAATGCATCTCGAAATTTAACAACTCCTTGAGCAAACCTTTGTCCCACTCCTTTCATACAATTAACCCACCTATCGAAGAGTAAAGGTTTCCGTTGATTTGAATAAAATGAAGGCAAAAAATCAGTTTCACTAACAATACTACTACTACTACTACTAGCTTCACCATCACAAATCATATAACCTTCACCCAAAAAACAACACTTTACAAAAACATCAATGCGATGAATATCACAAGAAAGTGCCAGTCCAACCATAACCTCCAAATCCTCTTCATTTTGTAGACCACAACAAGAATGTCTAGGCATTGAATACGATATATTCAAAGAACTACCAACTAACTTACTCTACTTTGCACACAATTTATATACTAAATCCTTGAAATTAAATCCATCATTGTATTTGATAACCAATGTCACACCTCTAAACTTACACATAAGAAACAAACAATTTTCCATCACTATAAATCCTGCAACAAACAACAATTATATTTCAGCAAACAACTCAAACACTCTAAAACAAAATCAAATATAGTGATAAAATTATCAACCAATTCAAACACATCCAAAAACCAACACTGATAACTTTAACAGTTAACACCACCAAAGACCAAGAACAGTGAATAAGGCTTACACTTATTAGACATGGTAACTCAATTTGAATCTTACCATTACATTATGCAACCTTTTCATCTCCTATTTCCATACTCACTCATAAATTTATCACTGTTGAAAGAGTTAATCCAACAACACCCTAAAATACATAGTGATAAAATTATCACCGTATAAAATAACAAACCAACACCTGTGTTCAATCAACATAATTTCGTAACAAAAAAAAAAAAAAATCTAAAATTCAATCAACATATACATATCTCAAAACTTTCAATATCATGATCAAAACACAAATTCAATCGCAACAGAAACAACAGAGTAACAACAATATCATCACAAAATCAAAATCACCAACTCAAACTAAAAAGAAGCAAAACATTGAAATTGAAATCAAAATCAAACATACTAGTCGACCTAACTCCACAACATCGTAAATCAGAAAATGTAACTATACACCAAATGCGAAATTGCAAATAAGAAGAATCACCAAGTACGCAATCGCAAATCACAAATCGCGAAGATACACCAAGCGCGAAATCAAAAATTACGAAGCTCCACAATAATACAGTAGCAAATCGTGAAGTTCCACAGAAATCCAAATCACAAACACAATATTTTGATGAAAAATCCAAACAGAAACGCGCCAAAACAGGGAAGGGGTAAAACGGTACAAAAAAAAAAAAAGGCTCAGGACCTGTTGGTGCATAAGAGCAAAACTCAAGACTAAGAGGGAAATAAGTGTAAAAGGTAGGACCGGCCAGTCAAAAACCCTTTATATATTCAGCCACATGAGAAAAAGAGATAATCTAAGCCCGCAATTTCCTCAACAAGCCCATGATTTCCTCAACATGATACATATCCCATCTTTGATAAGAACCATTTTGCAGATTTGGTGCTTGATTTGATCTTGACTCCTTGATCTCAGCAATTAACTTTCAAATTGTTCAATTGCTAACTTTCTGGCCCTCTATTTAACACGTCATCATGCTACATCCTTAATACACCTGTCACGTCACATTAGCATGCCTGTTGATAGAAATAATAATAATAAAAACAAATGTAGCCAAGGTTATTCTTAAAAATAGTTTATGGTCTTAATTGACAGACCATAATCGAACTTGGCCATAATCAACTGGCCATAATCGATAGAAAAATACAATGTGGTGCAAATAATGCCCCCCCTAATTTAAATGGATTGAAGAATGAAATCTAATTAAATGATTTATAAGATGTTTTACCATAACTGACAAAAAATATTTTAAGGTGCAAACAATTAGAATTCTTGAAGAGTTATATTATATCCATAGTAATTTTTAATCTATCGATGTCGATTTGTGAACATTATATCTTTGGCTCTGTCGACTGACATAACAAAGAGTCACATCCCTTATTTTTAAAATAAAACAAGTCTATGTTAGCCACATTTTGACTAATTAAAGAGAATTCGCTACCTATAGTATTTTTTAACCATTGTTGTTTTTCAAATCATGTCATGAAAATTATTTTTTGGTGTGATCCACAAATCCAAAGCGGATGTTGGATCTCCAAACACACATAATTGAATGTTATGAAAAATTCATAAATTTTGATACTTTGAATAATGTCAAAAAATTCACATTCAATAAATGTGGGTTTATAATTTTCATGCTCCAAGTGAATTTTTACAATCATTTTATGATATTCGTTAATATTTTTTGAGAGAAGGGGTTATTTTTCTTTTTTAGCCATTAATGGCTTGTCACTGTTTGCCACGTTTGGCAAAACATTATGCCCCCCAAGTGAACCTTTACCATCAGAATTCTCAGTATTTTTTGAGAGAATGGGTTGTTTTTTAATTTTAGCCATTAATGGCCTATAAAAATTCTCCAAAGTCATATTATTTTCATGACTCGATGTACTAATGTACTAACTGTCACGCCCCAAACCCGCCCCGAGAGATTTGGTGACGAGACCGGCCAGTAATCCTAGATTACCACAGGCCTTACTGTACATAACATAAATAAACGGGGCTCGCGGAAGCGAAAACACATAACTATAGTCCAAAGAGCTGTGCATAAATATGAACATATATTACATGCCAAAAATGAGTTAATTACCCACATTCAATACATAACATGGTCTAGTACAGCACGCATCATTCAGTTACAACTATACAACAAAAACAACACAAGAGCTCACAAAACGGCCTTCCAGGCCTGGCCCCAGCTCGGAGGCACACAACTCATGGTAGGCTTTCAAAACGGCGGCTCGACTCGAGACTCCGCCTAGGCTTGGCTCCCTGAAGGCTCACCTACAATACATAAATACAAATAATGAGCTAAAGCTCAGCAAGTAACATTAAAGTAAAGGGTTAGTGAACGAAGTCTGACATTTCATAAAACCATAAATAAACAGTCATAAACATACTTCAGTCATTCGTCATTATAAGAACATACATAATGGCATACTCCATAGAACATAACATGTGTCGACTAACGACTAGAGTAACCGGTCCCGGACACCGATTAAACACATACCGAGATCTCGTAAACTGGTCATGGGCTTGTCCTTCCATGCCGTCCCCCATGACTCATGACGCATGGGCCTGCATGTTCTCGCCCCCATGACTCAACTGACTATGGATGCCATACTAGGTTTGCAATAGAACATTCGTTCATAGAAAACATTCTCATTTCAAAACGTATCATATCATAGCACTTTTAGAACATAATTTCATAATAACATATCTTTACAGAAATGTCACTTACAGAGGGTTTCCGAAACCGATGGCACGGTCTTCTCAATTTGACCTGCAACAATAACATTATAGCACATTTCTCAATATACATTATCCTTAATCATACACTTCATTCCTTTCTTTACTTTATTTCATGTTCATTCATTTCATTTCAATCTCATGTAATTCATGTAATTCATACTCGTTTCATGCTCATAAGGTGATAAATGATGCAATTAACATGTAGAAATCATACAGTTCATTTCCCCCAAAATTTCCTGAAAATAGCCTTCCCGCTCGAGCGCCCACTTGTCCGCTCGAGCGGATCAGAACCGTCCAAAACCGCTTTGGAAGGGTGATTTCTCGCCGAAGGCTTACCTCCGCTCGAGCGGACCCTGCGAAATCCGAAATTCTGGAATTTCCAAAGCTTCAATCTCTCCTTTTTACAAAACCATTTACCATTCATGAAATCCAAGCCTCAAAACACTTGTATAACAACATCATTTAACCATTATATCTTCAATTCAAACCCAATAGTATCATATTAAGATCAATCCCATGAATCAAGATGGAAATCCATAACAAACACACTAAAGCTTCATTTATATACATCCATGGAGGTTTTTCTCAAACATGACCAAAAATTATAAATCATACCATTTAAAGCCCTAGATGCTCAGATTAAACATGAATTCTCTTTAATTCCATTCACTAGCCATGAGATCATAAAGGAATCAACCTTAGTTCAACAAACTTACCTTAATTCTTTGATGGAGAAGAGTTAAGCTCACTTTCCTTTCTTTCTTTCTTCTTCCCGTGGTTCTCCTCTTCCCGTAGTCTCTCTCTTTCTCAGGTATTTCTTTCTTTGGTTTGAGTCAATGGGTCAAAGCATCCTTATCTTTATAATATGTATATATCATAATATCCAATTAATCCACTTAAGCCAAAAACATGCCAGACGGGGCATAACGAATCAGATAAAATTCAGTCTTCAATTTATTGTTCCAAATGGCTCGAAAAATTCCCAGTATCACATAAGCGTGCTCAATTTCATTTTCTAAAGCCATTACGGTTGTCAATTTAGGGCCCAAAGTCGTAATTCCAACAGATATTTTGCTAATTCAAATAGATAATCTTCAATTAAATCATATAAATGCATAATTAATTACTGATAATTGTGACTCACGGTTCCGGGTCATTACACTAACCCTTCGACCCACATACTTTGGCTCTTTATGAATGATTGACTCTTCAAAAATATGTATATTAATCGTATGAGCCACATTATTTTCATATCTTAATTTTTTATTGGCCATTATGCCTTCTAATTTTTTCTTACAATATCGAATTTTTTTATCAACTCCACCGGGGTTGTTAACAACTCCGC
This sequence comes from Camellia lanceoleosa, assembly GCA_025200525.1. Lineage (NCBI taxonomy): Eukaryota > Viridiplantae > Streptophyta > Magnoliopsida > Ericales > Theaceae > Camellia > Camellia lanceoleosa. The sequence goes on from CM045769.1 coordinate 171,245,425, forward strand.
CGGTCTCAAGCCTGAGTTAAGGAGGAGGGTTGTGTGTCAGATAGCCGATAGCCAACACAAAAAAAAGACGCTCGGATCCCTTATTATGACAATGAATCCTACTTTGAAATGTTTAAATACTAGGTTTTCCCCTCAACTGACGCGTTGCGCCTGCCTTTGGGTGTTTCGAAAAGTGAGCAAAGGGCGTTGTATCGACGCCTGGGTGTGGTGAAAAATGGGCAAAGGTTTCTGTGTTTTTTTGGACGAGCGGGGGTAAAGAAGCTAATCCAAGACTATAGGTTTAGGGTAGCCACTTGGAATATAGAAATCTTAACTGGTAAGACGATGGAGTTAGTAGATGTTATGATTAGGAGGAGAGTTAGTATAGCTTGTGTAAAAAAAACTAAGTGGACGGGTGAGAAAGCTTGGAAAATTGAGGATACCGATTTTAAACTGTATTATAGTGGTAAGGATAAACGCAGGAATGTGGTAGGAATCTTAATTGCCAAGGGTCTTGTAGAGAATGTAGTGGCGGTCATTAGGAAAGGAGATAGGGTTATGTTAGTTAAACTAGTTATTGGAGGAAATATAGTGAACGTTATTAGTGCATACGCCTCTCAAGTAGGATTAGATGATCAGACTAAGAGGGATTTTTGGGAGCAAATGGATGAGATCTTATAGGAGATACCCGTAGGAGAAAACCTGGTTATAGGTGGAGATTTTAATGGCCATGTAGGCATAGATAAACTAGGCTATGAAATGGTGCATGGTAGATACGGTTTTGGTGACAGAAATAAGGCTAGAGAGAGTGTCTTAGATTTTGCATTTGCTTTTCACTTGGTGGTGGCCAACACTATGTATAAGAACAGGGAGGATCATTTAATAACCTTTAAGAGTGGATCAGTTAAGAGTCAAATAGATTATTTCTTAGTGAGAAAAGTGGACTGCCTAAAATGCAATGATTGTAAGGTGATTCTTGGAGAGAGCCTGATCTTTCAACATAGGATTTTGGTACTAGATTTATGTTTTAGAGGGCAATACTAAGCTAGGAAGGATGATGGGTGTCGTAGGACGAAATGGTGAGACCTAAAAGGGGATAAATTAGAAATATTTAAGAATAGAATGGATAAGGAAGGCATTTGGGATTTGGAAGATGATGCTAACACTATGTGGAACTCGATGGCCAATTGTATAAGGAGAATCTCAAGGGAAGTGCTTGGAGAGTCGAAAGGAACGAGACCCAGCTCTAGGGAAACTTGGTGGTGGAGAGAAGAGGTTCAAGCGGTAATTAAGGCAAAAAAATTGTGCTTTAAAAAATGGCAAAAGGATAGAACTAAGGAAAACCTTTAGAGCTATAGATTGGCTAATAAGGAGGTCAAGAAAGTAATGAGAGAGGCCAAGTTGAAAGCTTGTGATGACCTATACACTAGACTAGATAGTAAAGAGGGAGAGAAGAGGCTATACAAACTTGTTAAGATATGGGAGAAGAAAACAAGGGATTTTAATCAAGTTAAGTGCATCAAGAGAGAAAATTCTAAGGTATTGGTGAGGGGTGAAGAGATTAAGGAAAGATGGAAGAACTACTTTGAGAAATTATTGAATGAGGAACATGGAGGTATGGCGATAGGGGAGGAAATAGCCAGTAATACGATAAACCAAGACTATAGGTTCTATCGTAGGATTAGGAACTTTGAAGTGGAGATTGCACTTAAGAAGATGAAATCAAATAAGGCTTTAGGACTAGATGATATCCCTATTGAAGCTTGGAAGTGTTTGGGTAAAAAGGGGGCTGCTTGGTTGACTAGGTTGTTTAGCAAAATTTTGTTGACTAGGAACATGCCAGATGAGTTGAGAAAGAGTTAGTGCCAATCTATAAGAATAAAGGAAATGCCCAAAATTGCAACAACTATAGAGGAATCAAGCTAATGTGTCATATAATGAAAGTGTGGGAGAGGGTGATAGAACGCCGATTGCGAGTTATGATAGACGTGTCAGAGAATCAATTTGGGTTTATGCCTGGTAGGTCAATAATGGAAATGATCTATCTTTTGAGAAGAGTAATAGAAAAGTATAGAAAAAAGAAAAGAAAAGAGACATTCATATGGTGTTTATCGACCTTGAGAAAGCATATGATAGAGCATCCCGATATATAATATGATGGGTGTTAGCAAAGAAATGGGTGACAAAAGGTTACATTGATGTGATTAGGGATATGTATGAAGGGTTGGTGACCCCCATTAGATCACCTGCTAGAGAGACGAATGAATTTCCTATCACTGTAAGGCTACACCAAGGATCTACTTTAAGTCCTTATCTTTTTGTTTTAGTTATGGATGAGTTGACGAGAAATATCCAGAATGATGTGCCATGGTGTATGCTTTTTGCTGACGATATAGTGCTAGTGGATGAGACTAGAGAAGGAGTTAATACAAAGTTGGAGATTTGGAGAAAAATCTTTGAATCTAAAGGATTTCGGATAAGTAGAACTAAAACAGAGTACATGGAGTGTAAATTTAGTAACAGTAATAATGAAAGCAGATGAAAAGTGAAGATTGAGAATCAATAACTGCCTAAGAGTGAACATTTTTGTTATTTAGGATTAATTATTACAACAGCCAAGGAGATTGATGCGGATGTGGCCCATAGGATTAAGGTGGGATGGTGTAAGTGGAGAAGTACGTCTGGGGTACTGTGCGATAAACGAATACCTACTAGATTTAAAGGTAAGTTCTATAGAACGACTATTAGACTAGTGATGTTGTATGGAATAGAGTGTTGGGCATCTAAGAAACAACATGTAGATAAGATGAGTGTGGCTGAGATGAGAATGTTAATGTGGATGTGTGGCAAGACCAGACAAGACAGAATTAAGAATGAGTGTATTCGGGAATGGGTAGAAGTAGTACCGATAGAAGATAAGTTGAGAGAGAATCGATTGAGATGGTTTGGTCATATTCAACGTAGACCAATAGAGACAGTAGTGAAGAGATGTGCTGTTGTAACGGTAGATGGAAGTGTTAGTGGACGGGGTAGGCCTAGATTAACATTTGGGATGATCTAAATAAGTGAACTTTTTGCCTTTTTACGAAAAGATGTGTAGAAAAGTAGAGAGGTGATGTAATGGAAAAAAGATAGAAAGATTGATTATTTAGGAGATGCCACACCACCATTTAATTTGACTAACAACACGACCTTTGATAGGGCCGCATGAAAAAGAAGGATTCATGTAACCGACTCCATTTGATGGGACTTAAGGCTTGGTTTGGTTTGGTTTGGTTTATCGAGTTTTTCATCAATTAAAAAAATTTGGCCTATAAGTCGATGGATTTTTTCATTACAGTAATTTAAATCTTTTTGTGTAAAGTAATACAGAGATGATGAAATTATTTGAAATATTTGCCTATAAAGAGAATTACTTTTTTCTTTTAGGGTCAAGATTTCACTTTCGCACCAATAAATTTCATCATCACAATGCCAAATCATTCTTTTCACATCATTTGTTTACCTTTATGTTGGCAATAAACAGTAAAACCACCACCATAACACTGACAGTTTTTAGAATATGAGGTATTCCACTGATAATATGTATCCATGGAAACACTGCCACTCCATTGACAGTTTGCATCCATGGGTTCACAAGATGTAAACATATCTGTTGAAGGCATGATTCCATAAGGATAAGTATGCTTCTTCACCATCATTACTCCAAGTTAGAATGGTCCCACTGGACGCCAATTTGTTTTGGTAAAAATCTAGTTTAAGCCCAATTAACAATCACTTGATCGACGGACTCAAATAAATTTCAAGTAAACACAAATAAAAATCAGGTTTTGTGGTTGAGTTCTTTGCCTTAAACAAATTAAAGACTTTCCTAGAGGTAATTAAATGAAGAGGAAATGGAATAGAATATAATATGTATTAATTCGAATAAAGTGTCACTTGTCACTAGTTAAGAGAACTTAAACAAGAACAAAAAATTGAAGAAATACAACAATCGACAGAAAGAAAAAAAGTGAGGGTTGGAAAAAGCTGCTGATTTAATCTACTCCTAAAAATGCTAAGTTAAACTATTCCTAGATAAACTCTTTGCGAGTATGATTGGTGATTGTTTGATATTTGATTTTGTATCTCTCTTACCCTATTTATAGACTTAGCCATATGAGAGAAATAAATAACCTAAGCCTACAATTTCTTCAACAAGTCCTTATGATTTCCTTAACATGATACATATATCCCATCTTTGATAAGAACCATTTTGGATATTGACTCATTAATCTCAGCAACTAACTTTCAAATTGCTCAATTGCTAACTTTTTGACCTTCCATTTAACATATCATCATGTTATGTCCTTAACACATCTGTTTCGCCACGTCAGCATGTCTGTCGACAAAAATAATAATAATAAAAACAAATGTAACCATGGTTATTCTAAAAAATAATATAATCTTAATTGATAGACCATAATTAAACATGGGGATACTTACCAATTAGTCCTGTTAATTAGACTTATTTACCTACAGGTCCTAACTAATAAATTTAACACTATAAAAATAAGAGAGTGATAAATTTATCACTAAGAATTTATTCATAAAATAAAGAGACTGATAAATTTATCACTATAAAATTATTCATAAAAAAAAAGACTGATAAATTTATCTTTATCACTTAATAAATTATATCAAATAAAACTTAATGGGTAATAAGTCTCAAAAGTAGGATCTATTAGTAGTTTACCCTTAAACATGGCCATGATCAACAAGTTATAATCGACAAAAAAAAAAAAAAAAAAACAAAATGTGATGCAAACAAACTCAGATGTGCAGTCTTATTCGTTTTAATCTTAGTTCATGAACTAAATCATAATGAATTGATCTTAATTTTTTAGAATCAGAATTAATTCATAATTAATAGTTTTTATAATTCGGACCCATTTGATCAATTTTTCTCAACATCCCAACTAACGAGGTTGATTGACTATACTGGAATATCAGATTTGGTTTGAATCACTGAGAACTTGATCGTGAAAAATTATTACGAAGTCGAAGGGCACTATCTAACAATGCACATCAATGCTTAAGATAGCGTTCGGTCACGTTTATGTTTTTTATTTATATTTATAAAAATTTTATAAATTAATTTTTATTTATTTTTAAAAAATATAAATTACAAAAGTGTTTGGTTTGAATAAAATATTTAAAAAAAATTTAAAAACATAAACTAAAAAATATGTTTGTTCAGGACTAAAATATTTATATTTATTTTTATTATTTATAACAATGGGATCACACACATTATAATTGAAAGAAAATGAAAAAAATAATTGAAAAAAAATTTTATTTGAAAAAAAAATAATTAAAAAAAATTATTTGAAAAAAAAATTAATTGAAAAAAAAACATTAAAAACTGAAAACGTAAACTCATTTTTTAAGTTTATGTTTTTTCCTTAAATTTATAAACTGAGACAACCATTTATAAACCAAAAAAATTATCAAACAAATTTGTATGACTATTTTTAAAATTTTTATAAATATAAACTGAAAATTAAAAATGAAATAGTTACTAAACAGACCCTAAACGTCATGTCTTTTTGATATTTTTCATAATCCAACATAAAATTATGGGTTCCACCCCCTCACCAAAAAATATTATCTAACCGCATTACAAGACCACCAAATAACTTCATGTGTAGCCAGCTACCTCAGCGGGATTGAAAAATCGAAAAGTCAATAAGAATTTATATCATCGCTCTAATTGGTATGATTTTCAAAATCTATTTTTAGAAAATGCTAAAAAATTAAAAATTAATTTGACAAAAAAAAATGAAAAAATCATAAACAATTATCAGTTTTATATAATTTTATTTTATGTGAAGATAAAAATAAGTTTTAAAATTTAAAAAATATCTTTTCGATATTTATTTTCATCAAGCTTGGACTGATAATTAATGGGCGAGCCTTGCAGAACAAAAATTTAAGTCCAAGATTGATTTTGGCCCATCTATAACACCATATAAAATGGGCTTTTACTGAGCCCACATTGTACTCATGCGCTGCTGAAGGCAACGTAGGTTACATTACTTGAAAGCACGGTTTGGGCAAAAAACCGCATACCTGCCCAACCCACATCGACCCACTCTACACACACACAATTTATGTGAGTTTTTGTGGAGTTTAAAATCTTACACCTGCCCAAACAACCAACCCTTTTTTTTTTTGGTTATATAGGATATTCTGAATCAGTTTATGCGCACCAAACAACCAACTCTTTTCTTCTTCTTTTTTGTTTTTTTTTTATTTTTTTTTATTTTTTATTTTTTATGTAGGGTATTTTGAACCAGCTTACGTGCACCAAACAACCAACTCAATCTGGTAGTTCTTCTAGATTAAATCGAACATTTCAACCTTGAACAAATCTTTTCATTTTATTTTATTTTAAAAAAAAATTCATTATATGTTTGGCTAGACTATTATTGAAGTTTCCTAAACACATGCATATCAAACATTTTATTTTTATTTTGTAACTTCACAATTGCACTCTAAATCTTAGGATTTTAGAATGCATTTATACAATATGTTAAAATTTACAACCTGTCTATCCCTTTGGTTTAAAATTGTCAAAATACTAAATCAATATGTTAATTTTGGGATTGGTAACGTGTTAAGAAATTATCAACCCACTGTTGGCTTTTTTGGCTTTTGAAGGTTATTATTGTAATTGCGAGCATGCCAGCAAGGATCAATCAGTTTTTACAGAGAATTAATTGTCAACTAATTATCAGACGATTGTGTTTTAGTTCTTTTAGCCTCAATGAAGAGGACTTTTACTGGTGGCTTGATTTAGGAGAATTTAAGCAATATAACAATTAAATGAAGAACAGTTGAAGTATCTCATAAAAATGAAAAACTTACAATGATCCAAACTCAGCCTCGTAGAGATCTACATCAAAATCTACTTGAAATTACTCCTATGAACGAAGTGCAGTGTAGGAATTTAAAGTACAGGAAATATAAGACTAGAAATGTAAAGCTGGAAAGGAAAATAAGTATAAAAGATTGATTTTTTGGATCTGAGTCTGGGGACTTTTTCTGGGGTCTTTCCTGCTATTTATACTGCTCGAGGATGACCATCGAACTGCACTTCCAACCGTCGAACTGCTCCTCTATGATTGCTGATCATGTTGCCTTAAGATTAGCTTCATCACACCATTACTTGCAGTTAGGCTTCTCCCCTAAATTTGAATTTAAATGTGAGTAACCGTTGATGCCACATCACGTTGTATCTCTTTGTTGATCCACTACTACTCAGATCTCGTAATAACCAATGCTAACTGCCACGTGTACGATTAGGATCGAAGATTTGAATAATCTTCCTATATTATCCTTATTTTGCCACGCGTCGAATTGTAATTGGCTTGCACAAAATATGTAGCCAACATTACCCCCCGCACTAATATACCTAGTACTTGGTGATATTAGTGGATCAAGGTCTTTTTCCAACGTCTTAGAACGTGCATGGGTTTCGCATTCTCCCAAAAATGCAACTGTCATTCGTCATTTGTATTAAACTCTCCTTCAATCTTTTGAATACCCTCACCACCTTAGTATTCGAACAGACTGATGCATTTTTTATGGCCGAATCAATTTTCCCCTTTATTGATTGAGCACGCGAAGAGTCATGTGACGGTGCTGTTCTTTCTTGAAAGAACCTCCATACATTAATTAGCCACCTTTACCCACCTTTTATATTCAGGTCATGGATGCCTTTGCAAATTATCAACCCTTGGACTTCGAACATATTGCCCTTAATCCTTCGATTCAGAAACTTACAAGTATGGACATGGGAAGTTCTTCTTCTGACTCACCCTTGGACTAAGAACAAATTGTTTTCAATCCTTTGATTCAGAAAGTCACAAATATGGACATGGGAAGTTCTTCTTTACAATCCTCTGCATGGGATAAGGCTAAAACTTCTTCCTCTTCTGGGGCTTCTGGCTGGACAAGCTAGTCAAAACCTAATGCTTGTGACTTGAGGGAACGAATCAACCGTCACTTCGTTGAGTTTACTGACCCTTTAGAGTTCCCTTCTTATGCTCGAAGCTTAGTGGTCTATCCCTACGTGTCCATTGACCATCGATGCAGTTTGGAGGAGAATCTGCTTGTGGCATGGTATACATCCTCCATGCCTACAAAGATAGTGCACATCGCCCGACGCCTAGAAGAAGCACAAGGGTACAACCCATCATTCTTAGCTCAGAAGGTAAAGATTTGTTCTTCTGACTGGCTTGATTATATTAATGCCCTTGTTCCTTCTGCCCTTGCTTCTCTTCCTGAAATAGAAGCATCCACACCTTCTCCTCTGCCGAATCCTTGCTGGATAGAGAGGTTGAGGCTTGCCCTCTCCGTGGATAAGGTCTTTGCACCTTACAAGCCTCCACCTTCCCTAATCCAGCTGAGCGGAAACAAGCTCAACTTCTGCTCGCGACTTTCTCTCACTTGCCCTTCAATGTTCTTGAGGACGAAGTCCCTCTCAAGAACCTTCGATGGGCCTGTGATATTTTGACTCGGGGTCATGTCCTCAATCCCCTCGCCCAAGCAGAGCTTCACATGTTTTTGGACCAACTCCCATTGCTTCTCCACTGGCATCGGGCCTCTATGGCCACCACACAGTCTTTAGACCAACTCTCGTCCCTTCGAGTTCATGCCCAGTATGAAGAAGAGAACTTCATTAAAGAATTCGATGATTTCAAGAATAAAGATTTTGCGTACTGGGATGACTTAGAGATAGACGAATTGGAACAAGGATTGAGAGAAACAGCATTCGAAATAAAGGCTGAAGAGCTCATTTACGAAGTGAGAGCACATCAACTCATACAGCCAATGTTAGAAGAAATAGAGGATAAAATAAAGAAAGAACAGAAATTCATTGATCATTGTTGGACTAAATTTCATGATCTTGTTATTTATTCCATTTCCTATTTTTATGAGCTTGAGTTTGTACCCAAATAGGGCCATTCGATGTAATTGCTTTTGCTTTAATACCATTAAGACCTTTTCTTTGTTTGGTATGTTTTGATCTTGTCCTCATTTGTCTTTAAAGCAAAGCAAATTCAGGGTTTCGAACTAAACAATCTTACCCTTCGAATCTGGATTCAATTGTTTAAAATGTAACACTAAATACCAATGTGAACTTTTCCAATTTATGGAATAATGGTTGACATTTTTTGCTAATCTTCATTTAGAATCAGTGCTTCGAATTCGACAGTCCTACCCTTAAAGTTTATTTCGATCATAACCAACATATGGTCATGGCCAGTCTGATCAATTAGTTTTAAATTGACCAATTTTTCTCCTAAAATAACAGTCCATACTTTTAAAATATGAAAGCTCCTTTCTAGGGCTGTACTGTTTGAGTCTAGAAAGAGAATCTTTCTTAAACATATATAATCCAATTATTGGTTTTGATGTTTCGAACAGCAATTCCCATCCTTAAGGGATTTCAAGCTTTTGCTTCGAAGGACATTATTTTCATTGAGAAACCTAAAACAAGTCTTTAATCCCTTCAAAGTAAACGAATACTTAAGCATTCTTACATCCATAAGTATGAAATGTACTTCGAACCTGGCTTCTTAGTTTCGAAGTCGTTTATTATTTGACTTTTGGCGCCAAAATCTGGTTTCGAAGCCAAATACTATACTTCGAAGTTGACTCCAACACCTGGGATGTGTTTTTCCCTCGAAAAGTATCAACATTGAAGAAAGCTCTTCGTATTTGTACTTTTAGTACTTAACGAATTTTACGCAATATATTTTCCAGACACAAAGGCTTTTAAAAACCCTTTTATTTCGTGCTTTGAAATCACTTGCTCGCTCAACACACAAACCCTTTATCTCTACCGATCTTCCACTTCTTTCTACTACCTTTTCCAGCTTCGTCATCTGAGAAACCGTTCTATCAATGGCTTCCTCTTCATTGAAAGTGCCAGTTGTAGAGTGTGCGAGCCCATCTGTAGCCCTGAAAAGGCTCATTGATGTAGAATGTGAAAAGTACAAGGCTGGGGAGAAAAGTGCCATCGACGGACACATCTTCATCCATCGTCGTCATGTGCAACAAGACTATGTGCTTGCGCCCATATTCAAGGAGATTCCTATTGAGCTTCTAGCTCTATATCCTCGTCTGGAAGACCATTGTCTCATTTACGAAGGTGGTCTTGACTAGAGGAACTGGAGGACGAACCGCCCCCACCGATGCTGGCCCACAGTGAGACCGGAGTGGTAAGAATGGTATGATCGAGTTGTCCCTAGTAGGACCCTGGACCTTCAAGAACTCTGCCTCCTCGACGCCCTCCGACTATCCAGGTTAACCATCTCAGAGGACCTTTTCTTAATTCCTGCTGCCCTGTGCTTTTGAAATTTTGTTTTTAATTTCTTCCAATTCAGATATGGGATGATGGCCCCTACAGTTCTTGACATTTTCCATCTTTTAGGATTATCTCCCATTGGAACCCCCATTGGACCAGATTATCCTGACCTAGCAGTCCCTTTTTCCTTCCCCTCTTTTAACTCATCCTATAGTGACTTTGTCAAGGCTGAGAATAGAAGGGAGGGTCTTGTGACTGATAGGGAATTCTTCTCTTTCTTATTATATTGGCTTTGTAAGTTCCTTTTCTGTACTTCCTCTCAAAGAATTATGCCTGAATTTGCCCCTCTTGCCAAAACCCTTGTTTTACAGAAGAGGGTGGTTTTAGCTCCATATGTTCTAGGTCACGTATATAGAGCCTGCTCTCTTTTCTGTGAGAAACCCTTAGATGCCAATCAAAGGGGGTTATTTTGAATTCTTCAGCTTTGGCTTTTTGCTTATTTCACTGAGTTAAAATCCAAATGCCTTAAATTTTTTGAGCCAAACCCTCCTACTCATGGCATGAGGCTAGCCAATGCTTCACTTTATCCTTCTACTTTTGCTTTTTACTTCTCTTTCTTCCACTAACTTCCAGCTTCTCCTATTTTCTACTGCTTTCATCCCTTCGACCCCATGACTATTGGCCCAACTTGGTTGAAGAATTTCCTGAGTGATAGGCTCTGTGCTTCACCTGCTCACAAAGACATATAGGCTTCTATTTTAATTCCTAGAGAACTATTCATTGGGACCCTGAACCCCAGAGCTTACAAATGCATTGCTGAGCCTTACTGCCTTGCTCAATTTGCTAGACAATTTGGCTTCTCACAAGAGGTCCCAATACCTCTCGGCAGTAACATCAATCTAAGCCTTGCCACCAGGGATTTGAAAGTTCGACGGTCCAAACTAGAAGAGGCAACTTCTAAGTTTATACAGGACTTGATCGATTTTGAGTATACCCCTTTTCTACCTCAAGGTAACATGTTGAAAAGGTACCACAACTGGTGGGTAACCAATATGGAAGTACACCTGGCCATTTCTCCTCAAGACCTATTGATAGTGTTGGATGTGCCTAAGCCCAAATGAGCTGGAGTTGTTACTTCTTCCAGTGTCCTTACCACTTCAGTTCTTGTACCTGCTACCACACAGTCTGCTCCTGCTGCCTCAACTCCTCCTAGAGTTACTCGGGCAGCCTCGAAGAAAGGTATATACCCTTGTCTCTTCTCCTTTTGTCTTCTTGATAATGCTTTTAGCCTTATCTTAGTTCTTCTTTTGTGAAGGTGGTGCGGGTGCCTCATAGGGAGATTCTCCTCAGAAGATTCAAGCTCTAAATCTTCTCAAAAGCAAATGGCAACAAAAGAAAAAGAGACTTTTACTTAAGCCTGAAAAGGAAGTTCTTGAGGTTCAAGCAGAAGAAGAAAAAGAAGAAGAAGAAATTCAAGAGCAAGAGTTACCCCTGAAAAAAAGGAAAAGAGTGACTATCCCTTCTTCTGACTTAGTTCAAGATGAGATAACTGTCAGAGAAGTAGAAGATGAGCTCACTCCTAAGGAATCCGGATCCCAGATTAAAGAAGTTGAGGAGGAAATTGAGAAGGAGCAGACAATACCAATACAGAGAAAAAAGAAAAGAAAGATGATTGTCTCTCCTTCTGATTTCGTCGAGGATCCTGTATATGAGGCAGCTGCCAAGGCAGTAGAGTAGGAACACTCTAAGGCCATAATCGTTTTCGAGAGAGCTGAGAAGAGACGGCAGGAACAATTTCTTAGAGATGAAGCTGCTGCTGCTGATGCATTACAAAGGGAAACTGCAAGAAGGCAACAAACTGCTGAATATTACTCCCTTCGTAGCTCTCCTATCATTACCAATACTTCTGAAACAAGTAATTTCTTTTATGCTTCTGCTGTTTTTCCTTGTCAAATTTTGGTATTGAAATTTGACATTACTTTACATTTCTTCCTTTTGCAGCAACAACTACTGAGTCTATTCTTCCAACGATGACTCCCTCAGTTTCGGTTAAAGTTGATCAGCTGCAGAATGTGAGGACTATTCAAATCATCCTTCCACTTCCCAAGCCTGCATTTGATGTACCCTTCTTGAGACCAAGCATTCCTAGATTTCTTTCTTTTTGTTTGACTCCATATCTTCCTTACCTGTCTTTTGATCTATTCCAATTCAATTCTCTTTCGAACTTTGCTCTTCCTCCTTCTTCCAAGGAAATTCCAACTGCCACTCCATCTCTGATGGTAGTTGATTCTCCTATAAAGGGTGCTAGTAGCTCTCCGACCCATGGTTTATCACCTCGGCCTTGTTCCAGCCCCTCTTCCCTTGACCTATTGGTGGCTAGGACCATAGAGACTGCTGAAGATGCTCCATCCATTTCTCCTATCCCTATGTAGTCTTCTATGCCTTCCACCACAGCTCTCTCTGCACCCCCTATGTCTACGAATGAGGTAGATATCTTCGAAGCAAGACTAGCCAATCTCTTCGACATACCCTCTACCTCTTCGATAGCCAATGATGAAGCTGAGCCATTAGTCTTGGCTAACTCCTTGATAGAAATTCTTGAAAGCTCCTCTTCCTCCAGTAGCAAGCCTTCTGCACCTCTAATGAACTTAGACACCTGCCTGGAACTATTAATCTCTTTTTCGAGGATCCTTTTTGAGGCTTTACAAAGGCCTATAATAAGAAATGGGTTCCTTCAGTACTGCAAAGTTGCTGAGCAGTCTGGCATGAACGTCTCGAGTCATCTATCCCAGGCAGCAGCTACTATCGACTTCTACATGAACATTTGCCATGCTGCCAAGGCTGCAAAGGAGAAATTAGTGAAAGACCAGAGCTTTGTTTCCACAGTACATGTTGAAGTCTCAAGACTAAAGGAACAACATTCCTCTGCCTCTCATTTTCGAACTCAACTACTGGAGAATAAAGCTCAACTCGAGGAGGAGCTGTCTGTAATGAACCAGGCCTTAATCCGAACTGACACCAAACTGCAAATCACCAACCAAGGATTGGCCGATCGAAAGGAAGAAATGAGTGCAGCTATTCAGTTGTTTTCATCATTTAACAATAGAAAATCTGTTGTAAAAGAACAATTAAGACATTGTAATGATTTTTGGGCCAATTTATGGCAAAATGTTCTCAACTCTTTATGAATTTATCATTTCAGTATTCTTGTGTTCTTGTACTTAGCGTTTATTTTATTCCTTGTGTTTCCCAAATGGTTGGAAAATAAGGCTTCAAATATTTGCCACTAATCTTTTTGGGATGTATATATCTATTCAAATTCCTCAAATGGTATGCTCCGAAAGGAAGGACTCTATGGACTTGGTATGCTCCCTCCCAGTTAGGTGACCATTTGCCAAACTTATGGCTTTTAATCCCTATTGGGAGTATGGTTTTCCACACCAAATCACCTTCATCAAAGCCAATGTGTTTGACTTTCTTATTATAGTTTTTGGCTGCTTTCTTCTTTTGCAAAAGAATGCTATTTGATGCCAGAATTCTAGCTTCATCTATGCTTTCTAACTCCAAGCACATACTCTGATGGTACTGCTCAGGATCTAATTGGTCTTGGCATCTTACCCTCAAGGACTTAATATTAATTTCCATAGGTAGTACTGCATCATGCTCATATACTAAAGCATAAGGAGTGACTCCTGTGCTTGACCTTGGAGAAGTTCTATAAGCCCACAACACATCCAACAATAAGTTATGCCAATCCCTAGGATTGTCTTCCACAACCTTTTGTATTTCCTTTTTCAAGGACTTATTGGATGATTCAGCTTGACCATTGGCTTGTGTATAATAGGGGGTGGAATTAACAAGGCTAATTCCAAATTCTGCCACAAAAGACTTCATCATTTTCCCAACGAACACATTCCCATTATCAACGGTTATAGTTTGTGGGATGCCAAATCTATAGATTAAATCCTTAATAAATCCAATAACCTCAGTCTGGTCCACAGCCTTGTATGGCTTAGCTTCGACGCACTTAGTGAAGTAATCAGTGGCCACTAGAATGAAACAATGATGCTTCGAAGAAGGTGGGTGTATTTTTCCCATCATATCCATGGCCCATCCTCTGAATGGCCAAGGCTTCACTACTGCATGCAGGTCAGTTATGGGCACATGCCTTATGGTGCCATGCTTTTGGCATGCCTGGCTTGCATATTCTATGCAATATTTAAGGATAGTTGGCCAATAGTAGGAATGCCTTTGAAGCAACCACCTCATCTTCACACCAGGTTGATAAGCACCACAGATGCCTTCATGAACCTCAGCCATAGCTGTCAATGCTTCTTTTGGGCCTAAACATTCCAGCAATAAACCATCTCCTCCCCTTTTGTAGAGAGCATTACCGTATATGATGTATTGCATAGATTGCAATTTAATTTTCCTACTGGCCTTCGAGAATGGGCCAGTCAAGTACTGCATTATTGGATGCCTCCAATCTTGTTCCTGCAAGTTATTATGATTGACTTCCAAGACCACATTCCTTTTATTCAAGGGTGGTATTAATTTCTGATATGTTGTTTGGCTTATGCCCCTTTGAACATTATCCCTTATCTTGAAATTCGAAGCTTTCTAAGCCACATCATTAGCTCTATTATTCAAGAATCTTGGGACATGAGTTACATTTGCTATTTGAAATTGAGAAAGCAGATGTAATGCAACAAAATAGTATGGCGGCATGCTTATACTTTGACATTTGAAAATCCTTTTCACTTGGTTAACCACCAATTGAGAATCTCCAAATATGTCAACTGCATAAACTTGTAATCCAATAAAAATTTCCAGTCCCACTATTAAGGCTTCATATTCGGCTTGGTTATTAGAACAAGTAACTTCATCCACTTTGAAACCATGTGTGGTTTCTACCCTTTGTGGTGACTTAATCACAATACCAATTCCAATTAGGCCATTGGCTTTTGATCCATCGAACCACATTTGCCATGGCTCAACACTAGCCATACCAAGTTCTATTATCTCTTGGCTCTCTGTTTGAGATGGATGGTCTGTCAAAAAATTGGCCAAAACTTGTCCTTTTACTGCCTTTTAGGGAACATATTCTAAATGAAATTCTGATAAGGCTAATATACATTTGCTAATTCTTCCCCTCAACATAGGTCTAGATAACATATACTTAACCAAATCTGTGGTTGCAATTACCAAGACAGTTGTAGGCAAAAGATAGTATCTCAGTTTCATTGCAGCAAAATATAATGCAAGACACAGCTCTTCTACAGCTGAGTATTTACATTCACAAGAATTTAAAAATCTACTAAGGTAATAAACAGCTTGCTGCTTGCCTTCTTCATTGTCTTGGGTCAGGAAAGCTCCCAATGAATCTTTTGCTGCAGCTATGTCCAATTTCAAGGGCTTATCACCCTTTGGTGGCATCAGCACTGGAGGGTTGGCCAAATAGGCTTTGATACCTTCAAAAGCAATTTGATGCTCTGCTGTCCACACAAATTCCTCTTCATCTTTTAACCTTAACAAGGAAGAAAATACTTTAGTTTTCCCTGCAGTGTTAGAAATGAATCTTTGAAGAAAATTAACTTGCCCAAGGAACCTTTGTAATTCTTTCTTACTTGATGGAGGTCTGACTTCAATGATGGCTCTGGCTTTATTTTGGTCAATCTGTATTCCTTTCTTGTGTATTACATAACCCAAGAAGTTTCCAGATGATACGCCGAAAGCACACTTAAGAGGATTGAGTTTCAACTTGAACTTTCTCATTCTTTCAAAAGTTGCTTCTAAGTGAAATAAATGTTCCTCTATGGATTGAGATTTAACTACAATGTCATCCATATAACACTCTAGATACCCTCCAATAAGGTCATGAAAGATGGTGTTCATAGCCCTCTGATATGTAACCCCAGCATTCTTCAGGCCAAATGGCATTTTAACCCATTCGAAGGTGCCAATATTCCCAGGACATTTGAATGCTGTCTTGTGGACATCCTCCTTTGCAATGCAGATTTGGTTATAACCAGAGTGCCTATTCATAATTGATAAAATTTGATGTCCTGCTGAACTGTCTACCAACAAGTCTACTATGGGCATAGGATATTCATCTTTTGGGGTTGCTAGATTTAAGTTTCTAAAATCAATGCATACCCTTATTTTACCATTCTTCTTAACTACAGACACAATATTGGATAGCCTTTCAACATACCTGGTTGTCCTGATAAAGCCTGCCTTAAGTAGTCTAAGAATTTCTTCCTTAACTTTCTGAATTACTTTTGGACTCATTCTTCTTGGCTTTTGCTTGTATGGCTTGAAATTAGGCCTCATAGGGAGCCTATGTTCCACTAATGACCTATCCAATCCTGGTAGTTCATTATAAGACCATGTAAAACAATCTTTATATTTCTTCAGAACAACCAACAATTGGTCCCTGTCCAGAGCATTCAAACAAGCACTCATATAGGTGGGCTGTTGTATAGAACCTTCCCCTAAATTTACTTCTTCTAAGGGGTCTTATATTTGAGAACTTACTGAAGCTTCCTCTTTGATCCCTTCCGCCTTCAAAGCAATCTTCTTGCTTTGTTTTGCTCACAGGTTCTTTAATTCAACATCTTTACCCTCCTCATCATAGACAAAATCTGTCCATAACGCTTCTTCTTCCTGTATCTTCTGGACTTTTGTTTCAATGTCCAATGCACAGTATTTGTCAAGGACCACAACTTTGGCCTGTTGTTGCCTCTGCTTGCGGCCAATTATCATGGCTTCCTTCTCTTACTCTTGTACTCTCTGGACTATTGATTTTACATCCAATATTGAGAACTTAATTAGAGCCAAAGACTTGGTTTCTTGGACTTCATCTCTTTGCCTACAACTAGGCATCATTGTCAACCTTAACGACAACCTCTTCATCAGCACTCTCCTGGACTAAGTGCTTCAGGTGTGTCACTTCATCACCGTCACTTCGCCGAGCCATCGTTTCCTCAAGATAATCTTGAGTGGTGTCACTCTCTCAATATACAATTTGGCCTCTGCGAAGTTTGCACATACTATGAAGGGTTGCGGATCTGCATCAATTTCCTCTGTCCCTTCATTGCCCAAGGCCATCATTATTTTCTGATGCAAAGAGGAAGGCACACACTTGTTAATGTGAATCCAATCTCTACCAAGTAAACCATTGTACTTAGCATTACTGTCGATGATGAAGAATGCTGTCATGCAGTCCCTGGTCCCCACACTCAGGTTGATAGGTAGAATTCCCTGAGCCATCTGTTTGTCTCCAGCGAAACCAACAATGGTTGTGCTGGTTGGGATTAACCTGGGGTTCCTTTTCCCTAATTTCTTTAAGGAAGATTTCGGTAGTAAGTTCACCACTGCCCCATTATTTATCAAGACTCGGTTCAATTGTATCCCATCGAAAAAGGCCTTAATATACAGAGGCTTGACATGCTGTGTCATAGAGTTCGAGGGATATTCAAAAGGATATGAGAGGTTAATGCTCACCTCTTCTTCACTCTCACATTTAGTTTCCATTGGGGTAGCCATTCTGGAATCATCTTGCACCATACTCACTTGTGAGTCTTCACTAAAGACTAGAATTGGGTCCATCTCTTGCCCCTCTTGGTTCTCATCTCCAGCTTGGAATTCATGCGGTAGTATGTGTACCATATTGACTAACACTGAGCCAAATTGGATGGCTGGCTATGCCTGTTTCTCCTCTTGGCCACTTTGTTTAGTCACTTTAGAAGCATCCTTTATACTACATTCTGGCACTTCCTTACTAACAAGCTCTTTCATATGGTCTTTTCTGACTAGTTTCTCAACCAAAAATGTTTGTTCAGCCATGAAGGCTTCGAACATTTCTTCCTCAGCCATATCTTTCTTTTGGCCTAAACCAACTTCTTTCTCTACCTCGCTGTCACTCTCCATCAACGCCTTCTCCAATCCTGCTAAACTGGACTTCTCTCTGGCTTTTAGTTCAAAGTGAACTTTGGCCAACTGTTCCCTGTTGCAACCCATCTTGCCTTGTGGAGTTGGTTTTAGAGTATGGTCTGACTTTGGATTCTTCTTTCCTTCTGTCTGAACCAATGAAGAACTCTCTCCATTCTCCTTCAAGTCTTACTGGTACTGAGTGTACCTACGCTGAATTTTCTTCCTTTGTGATCTAGAAATTACGGGGACCATATCTGGTTCCTTTGTTTTTGGTTGCTTAAGCAATACCCAATTGTTTGGAGCCACCAAAGGAGGCTTGATCATCCTTCCTTGGTTTCCAATTACATCTCTCTGGGTAAACACTTCCCTAGGTTTGTTCTGCATCACAAACCAATCTGGGGCCCCAGGTACCCACGAACTTACTAACCCGGCTGTCGAACTGCTTCTTTCTTCCTTCGAAGTCACCTTCGAAGCTGGCTGTGAAGGCCACTGTTTGGCCCTGACTTCATGCTTTGGGCCTAACTCAGGCCTTTGCTGAAGGTGTCCACTTTTTGTCCTACGTGAGGCTGGCCTAGGGGACCAATCTCTAGCTTTGATCCCATAAACTGAACCTCTCTCCAGTCTCCTCTCAGAATGACTGCTCTCCATTCTGTAATAATTATGTAGCCTGGACTCATATAAAGGCCTCTTGTCTTTGGAATGCACTCTATCAGCTGTTGGTTCAACCGTCAATGGCTGCTGCCTAACACCAGATGGATATGACTTTTTATTGTAAGCATTGGCTGGTTTAGGACGTCTTTGCACATTCCTGTAATATTGCTTCCGATCAATTAGAAGCCCTCTCAACCATTTGTAGCTCAGTCTGCACCTGGGACACATCCTCTGCATTACAGCTGCTTCTAAGGAGTCGTCATCCAGTACTTCTTTATCAAAGTCTTCCCTTTGGTGTGAGAAATCTTGTCAAATAGCTGGCGGATTTCCAGTGTCTTTCTTGCTAGTTGTCTGGTTGGCGACATGCATCTGCACGTTGACTTCTTCAAATTCTTTCAATGACAAGCTCTAGAAATCTGGCATAATGACATTGGTTGCCACCTCTCTAATTTCTAGAAATGGATTACTGTCGATCCCTATAGCCTTTTTTGTTTTGGCTGGGAATTTCAAACTTCTTTTCCGAATTTGTTCTTGGATCCTGTCTCGAAAAACAATATAGTTTTTAGTCGAGTGAGACCAAGAATTATGCCATTTACAATATACTTTTTCTTTAAGTTCATCAGGAGATGGAATTTTGACCCCTTTTGGTAACTTAAGAAAGTTGGCCGCAAGCAAATGATCAAAAATGTCATCTGCCTTAGTTAAATCGAAAGAGTATTTCCTGTGAAGGTCTTTCTTTTTAAATTGCTAGTCAATTGTTGTATCCTTATGAATTAATGCTTCACAGATCACAGGTTCTTTCCCTACAATCTCTGCTGCATCGATCTCATAATTAGGATCTCTATAATATGTCTTATACGATGTATTATTTCGGTCTTGTTCCTCTTCTAGTAATGCTTCGTACCTAGACACCTTATAAGTGAGTTCCACTAAATCTCTGAACTCAGTCGAGTCAAACTTCTTTCGAAGCCTAAACTCTAAACCATTTTGAGCCAATCTCACAAATTCTGGCTCTGGTAAGATGATTCTGCATTTATTTCGAGCCCTTTTAAATCTGGCAATAAACTGAGTAGCCTTCTCATCAGGCCTTTGACTCAATCTTGCCAAGTCTGCCATGGAAACCTCTGGCTCTGATTGGAAGAATTGGGTATGAAATGCCTCTTCCATCTATTGTTAAGTCTGGATAGAGGCAGGTGTAAGGTTAATATACCATACAAATGTTCCCCCAGTTAGGGAATTTGGGAATAACCTTAACTTCATATAGTCATTATTGGTAAATTCGCCGCATTGAGCAGCAAACTTAAGAATATGCTCTACTGTTGATTGGTTTCCATTCCCATAAAAAGGGGCAAAATCTGGTATCCTGAAACCTCTTGGGTATTCATGTACCCTGTCTACCCATTCTAGATATGGTTTCCTGTACACAGGAGTCTGGACCTCCCGAGCTATCGATCCACACATCTTTCTAACAATATCTGCAATTTGGTTCCTAGGGACCATATTTTGTGCCTGCTGAACCACTGCTGGAGGGGCAAACATAGGATTTGGTGGGCAAACTTGTGCCTGTGGTCCTCTTGGTCTATAAGGTGGTATATTTGGGACTGGTTGTCCCTATGGTGTAGGTTGCTGTTGGGGGTGTGGGTAACCCTTTTGAGCTTGTCCTGCGAAAGGACCTGCGAAAGGTGCTGGAACTGGTGTTGTGTCTCTTCCATTTATAGGAAAATCTTCCAACCCCCCGAGTATAAATTCGAATAAGGGATTCGTGAACCCCTTTGTGTCAGGTATGGCTTCGAACATGGGATTTGGAATCATTCTTATGTCATTTTCTTGTACTGGGCCAGATCCACCAAATTGCATGGCTTCACTGTTAAGTACTGAGGCATTCTGACCTGCTATAGGCCCCGGAATAGGTTCGTACCAAGATTGAGGTGATGGTCTTTCATAGTTCTGATTACTAGTTTGACCATTAGAATATACATTAACTTGCATAAGCTGTTTATCTCTAGCCAATCTTTGCTGAGGGACATTCGAAACTTCCTCCATGTGTCTTATGTTTGTTGGTTGGTGGTTATTCATTCGATCCAAAAAGGACGTTGCCCACTTTTCCATTGTGTTCATTAATTGCTGTCCCATAGCATCTACTAGGCCACCCCATGGATTTATTGGCCGAGTAGATGGAACAGTGAATGGTCCAATTTCTTGGTCTCGTCCAATATTATGAATATGTGGTACTTGTTCTGAAGTGTTGGTCTGTTCGACCATAGGTTTTGATAAAATGGGAGTTTCCACAGGATGTGTTATCACATTATCCTCTGGATTATGTATCTCTACCTCTCATTCCACGCCTTCTTCCAAGTGTTCATTTTCTGCTTGTCTCCTACGTCTAGCCATTTCAATTAGTCCCACTGGGCGTGCCAAAAATATATGTTGGCTTTTTTGGCTTTCGAAGGTTATTATTGTAATTGCGAGCGTGCCAGCAAAGATCAATCAGTCCTTACAGAGAATTAATTGTCAACCAATTATCAGATGATTGTGTTTTAGTTCTTTCAGTCTCAATGAAGAGGACTTTTACTGGTGGCTTGATTTAGGAGAATTTAAGCAATACAACAATTAAATAAAGAACAGTTGAAGTATTTCATAAAAATGAAAAACTTACAATGATCCAAACTCAACCTCGTAGAGGTCTACAGCAACAATCTACTTGAAACTACTCCTATGAACGAAGTACAGTGTAGGAATTTAAAGTACAGGAAATGTAAGACTAGAAATGTAAAGCTGGAAAGGAAAATAAGTATAAAAGACTGGTTTTTTGGATCTGAGTCTGGGGTTTTTTTTTTTGGGACCTTCCCTGCTATTTATACTGTTCGAGGATGACCATCGAACTGTGCTTTCAACCATTGAACTGCTCCTCCATGATTGCTGATCATGTTGCCTTAAGATTAGCTCCATCACGCCATTACTTGCAGTTAGGCTTCCCCCATAAATTTGAATTTAAATGTGAGTAACCGTTGATGCCACATCACGTTGTATTTCTTTGTTGATCCACTACTACTCAGATCTCGTAATAATCAATATTAACTGCCACGTGTACTATCAGGATCGAAGATTTGAATAATCTTCCTATATTATCCTTATTTTGTTACGCGTCAAATTGTAATTAACTTGCATAAAATATGTAGCCAACACCCACTCAGAACGGTTTAATTGAGATTATTTTTCTCAAACGATTTGTTTAGTAGCCAGAACTTGGGACTTTTAATCTCTTTAAAAGATTTCAATTTTAAATTACTTAATATATGTCTGATAAAAGATTGTATGCAAGTCCTTGGAGTTTAATTTAGATGAAATCTCTAACACCACATTAGTTAAAAAAAAAAAAAAAAAAAAGTAAATTATCAATAGGTCTTAATAGTTGGATTTAATTTCCATCAAGTTCTATTGAAAATAAGACGTAGTAAAATCGTGATTAAAAATAATTTTTTGTGACAATTTTTTACATATGTCGCTAAAAATTGACAATTACTGACTTTTTTTTGTCACATTTTTTAAAAATTATTTTTAAAACTTACAATTAGTGACTTTTTTATATGATTAATTTTTCAAACTGTGACTGAAAGTTGAAAATTAGTGATATTTTTTGTGACGATTTTTTTAAACTGTCGCTAAAACTTATAATTAGTAACATTTTTTGTGACAATTTTTAAAATGTCGCTGAAAATTAACAATTAGTTATATTTTTTAATAATATTTAATGAAAAATACTATTAATTATTATGAAAACTATTAAATAATAAGTATATTTATTAAGATCTGGGAGTCTAAAAAAAATAGAAGGGTGTCGCATGTGTCACGTACATTGACATTGACATTGAGGGAGGGAGGGTCTTGATGCAGCCCACCTATGAGACAACAGCATGCAACGGCCAAGGGAAGTTGAGGTCTAAGTAAGCACACGAGAAGTCATAGCCAAATGCCCAATTACCCATCTCACCGTCAACACCATCACCATTGGTTTATCTAGATTCAAAAGCCTTCAAGATTTCTAGTAATTTGATTGGACTTGGATAAAAATATTAGAATTCATTATACTTGAATTCTGTGACTGTGAATCTCTTGGACTATTTGATTGGATTGGATGTATATCCGTGTTTGTTTTTTCATGAGATTCTGGAAATGACTATTTTAGTGAATCTATTGTTTAGTTAGACAGACTGAATAGGATAAATGAATAACAAACTATTTTATCTTTTTTCAATTGTTTACTAAGTAATAAAATTATTAAACATATCTTTAATATTTTAATTATTTTTAGTTAGATTAAATAAAATTTTATTTTGTTTTATTTTTTACTCAATTAAATAAATTATTTTTTAAAAATTAAATAAATAAAATATCAATAAAATATATGTTATTTTCTAATTAAAATTTTAAATAAATTTATTTTTTTAAATAATGAAATTAAATAAAACATCTATTAAAATTTAAATAATGAAATTAAGCCTCCGTTTGGGAAGTGGGTTGGCTTTTTGAATTTTTGAATTTTTTGACTATTTTAGCCTGGGCTAAAAAACTTGATTTGAGAAGGGCTTTTTGATTTTTTGCCTTTTTTTGTGAGAAAATAATGTAATAACTATGGATTGGATGTGATGTTTTATTTATTGTGACTAAAATAGCCTATTTTGTCTTTTGTGGCTAAAATAGCCCCAAACCTCCTTACCAAACGGAGCCTAAATATCAACAAAATTTTAAAATAAAACATTAATAAAATATCTATAAAAAATTATTTAAAAAAATTAAATAAATAAAACATCAATAAAAAGTTAAATAAAATAATTTTATTTTTAAATTGAGAAATTTAAATTTTATTAAATTTTACTAAATATAATATATAATTAAATAGTAAAGGGTCAAAATGAGTATTTCACCACCTAATCCAAACAATAAATAGTTCCATAGAAATAATCTCACCCCTAGGATATAATAATCCTTCATATGAGGGATATGGAGTCCGGTCAGACTCCTTATCTGACGAACTAAAAAAAACAAAAAAAACAAATGATGGACATCTTCCTCCTTTGAATAAGCAATCCGAACAATAAATAATATCTCCCTAATCCCCCGATCAAACACGTCCTAAAGGATCTTACAAGCAATAGAATAGTCAAAAAGAGTGATGGTGATTGAAGCTGTCTCTACTATGCTTGCCACTTGGGTATATTAAAAGAATGGACCTATATACTAAGGTCTCCTTTTTTTTTTTATAGTTTATTTATCATCTTGATTTAAAATAATAATAATAATAATAATACTTATAATTATAATTATATTGGCAGTTTTTATGATTTGTTTCTTGTGTCAATCTAATTTTTGTAATTTTAATTATATCAATTTTGTTTTTTCATTTTTTTTACTCTATTTCAATTTAGTTTAATTAATAATATTTGTTAAGAAATTAAATAGAAATCAAGGATAAAAGTGTTCATTTAAAAAGAAATGAATCATTTTAAATTAGACTTTACCTCTCGATCACTTTGATAAAGGTTAATAAACTATTTTGTCACGTAAAATTCATTTTAATTTTTAAAATAATATTATTAATTGGGCATAATTGATACAATATAAAAAAAAAAATTTTAAAAATTGAAACAATTAAAAATACGAAGACCAAACTCACAGAAGAGACAAACTACAAGGATTGTAAGTGTAATTTGCAAGAAAAAAATAGAATAAAATTTTGAGATGGTCAA
This sequence comes from Camellia lanceoleosa, assembly GCA_025200525.1. Taxonomy (NCBI): domain Eukaryota; kingdom Viridiplantae; phylum Streptophyta; class Magnoliopsida; order Ericales; family Theaceae; genus Camellia; species Camellia lanceoleosa. The sequence continues at coordinate 171,270,094 of CM045769.1, forward strand.
TAGTTCCTTCGCCCTTATAAAAGTTTTATGTTCAACTTTAATTGGTGGAAAACACTATAATATTGGTGAGGGTAGGTGTGGATTTTGATATTAGTGACAGTCCAAGTCGTATATAATGATATCTTTATTTGTTATGGTAGGTATGCTCTTGCCAAGTCCAGCAATGCAAATTCTTCGAGTATTTTTGGCCTCTCAATTCACCATTTTGCCGTGTATCACCATTGAAATTTCAAGTCAAGCATGTGGTCACCTAGCTTCATCTGTCAAGTTTTTGGCTGGAGATATAGTGACAACAATAGGGATGACAACAACACAGATGGGTCGAAATCTTATGCTTTATTTATGAACCTTGTTTTATACTCAACCTTACCCGCTAATTCCTTTCCTCATATCCTAATGCTATGTTTGATTGGGAGATTTGAGGAGGGATTTGGAAAGGGAAAGAGAAAATGTGTGTGTAAGTATAGTTTATTTACATTTCACCTAACTTTTCTCTTTTCCTTTCCAAATCCCTCATTAAATCCTCCAACCAAAGACAGCGTAACCCCATTTGACCCGGCCGTGCTAATTGTTTAGTTTTCAATTTAAAGAAAATTGAGAACGAGTCAAGTTAAGATTTTTTGCCATCTCTAATAACGACGCCTTCATATCATAATCTTCTAACAAGGATTTCAACTCCATTTGTTATTTTTTCTTCAATAATAATAATTTATGCCACTTGTTCCACACGTTATTTTATTTGACTAATAAACTATAATAATAAGCCTTGTAAGTCATTGCTCATTATAAAAAATAAGAAATTTTCATTTGGAAAAAAAAAGAGAGCAAATTATGATTGTAGTCGTTGTACTTTGGTTTGTATATCATTTTAGTCCATGTGATTTTAATTAGTTCGATTTTGACCTTAAATTTTTAATTTTGTCTCAATTTGGTCTAATTACTTATAACTTTTAGCATTTTTTAAATGAAAAATATGCACATAAATATCATGTGCTATATGTTTTAGGGCAAAATTATGAATTTATCAAACTCAGTAAATTAACCTCACCCAATTTAGCGTTAATTTTTCAAAAAATACAATAACGATATTATCAATTGGACCTAATTGATGTAAAATTTAAAATTAAGAGTCAAAATCAAATCAATTAAAAGTGTAGGAATCAAAGTGATAAAAGAGGTAAAATATAGAAATTACGGATATAATTTGCCTAAAAAAATCTCTAAGATTGAAGATATAAAGAACACAATGACCCACTTAATTAGGACAAAAGACTGATGATAGCAATTCACCATTAAAATGACAATCATAGCTCTCGTCTCATAATCATTTTTAAAACAATAATTATGACCTTTACACTCTACTAATTTGCCTCTCACGTCCCCCCGCCCCCCCCCCCCCCCCCCCCCCCCCCCAAAATAATAATTTAAGTGTAAAAAATTTAACGGCAAATTACATTCATAATCTCGGTAATTAACCTCGGTATTAATTTATTTAATTGTATTAATTTTATCATTAAACTTTTCATATTGTATTAATTTAGTCTAATTAATAATATTTTTTATAAAAATTAAACTAAAATCAAGAGATAAAATAGTCTTTTCATTCACTTCAAAGTGCTTGAGGGTTGGTATTTAACTTGAAATAGTTCATTTCTTTTTGAAAGGATTATTTTGTCAATGATTTTTGTTCAATTTCTCAACAAATTTATTGATTGAACTGAATCAATACGGAGTGCAAAATTAAAAGATAAAATCAAAACAATTAAAATTATAGAAATTAAATTAACATAAAATACAAATTACAAGAATCAAGAGTATAATTTATCCAAAATTTAAAGTGAAGTGTTAAATATAATTATTCTATTATATACAATGTGGAAATGAGGTCAATCAATAGGGATGATAACAAGACAGACGGGTCGGAACATTATTTCACCTTGCTTTATTTATGAACGTTGTTCCATACTTACCCACTAATCCCTTTCCTCATACCCTAACCTCATTTGACTCAACTCTAATTGTTTAGTTTTCTATTTAAGGAAAGTTGAGAACGAGTTAAGTCAGAATTTTTTGCCATCCCTAAGATCTACTAACAAGGGTTTCAACCCCGTTTGTTATTTTTTCTTCAGTAATAATTTATGCCACTTGTTCCATATGCTATTTTATTTGATTAATAAACTATATTCACTACAAAAAATTGTATTTTTCATAACACAACAAAATATGTTGCTAAAAGGGAAAACTCTTCGGCAAAAAATTTCGCCAACACATGGAGCTACGTCGACAACCCGTAGGTAAAAGTGAGTTGGCAAAACTTTTTGCCGATGAAATTATCATTGCGTTGGTAAAAGCAATGCCTTTAGCAACAAATATAGTCGTTGGTAAAAGTCTTCATCCATCGTCGACAATTTACCTTGCGTCGGTAAAAGTAATTCAAATATGATGATTGTGTGACACTTTTCCCGACACAAATTGCATCAGCAAAAAATATACTTTTAGCAACATAATATGAGTAGGCAAAAATAGACTTTTGGCGACACATTTACGTCAGTAAATGTTACCATTTGCTGACGATTTGTTTGTCGATAAAGCTTCACTTTTGACAATAACAAATTTGCATTGGCAAAACAATACACTTCCAACAACACAATATGAGTAGGCAAAAATAAACTTTTGGCAAGTTGTTTATCAAGAAAGCTTTACTTTTTGGCAACGACAAACTTGCAGTGACAAAAATAATTGAAAATCCCTCAGGCACCACTATTATAAACTAATAACATTGATATGAAATCACCTAAAGTTGATGTTCAGGCAAAAAAAACATTGCTAATACTACTTTTAGAAGCAGTGTATAAAACCTAAAAGGCTAAACTCACTAAAATACCCAAATACATCCAAATTGTGAACCCACAGTAGAAATAACATATAACAAAATGAAAACATGAAATTAGCAAAGAGAGGCAAAACGGCACAACAATCACCCACAACCTTACAACAACCCAAATGTCTATTGCATATTGACTACCTTGGCTTCCCTTAGCCCTTTTCTTATCTTTCAATGGTCCTCTTGGAATTTTACTGAGAACCTTGGCATCAAACAATGCATGTTGTTTCTTGATCTCGATCATTGCTTTCTTTGAAAATGAATAAACCTAGTCCTCGTACTTCTCATACAGTACAGGCACCGTGTGTAGCAATACGAAAGCTGTTTCATCAAAATCACAATAATTAAGACTAGGTATAGTCTATAAACAAAAACCTACATTTTATAAATCAAAAAAACAAAAAAAAGTTTGTTGTCATTACATATGTAGAGCAATGTCAAAAAATTGCAACAACTTCCCAAAATTAAAGATATCCACAAGCCAGCAATCGCATATTCACCAAAATAGTCTCTTAGAAGACAATAATTAAACACACATGCAAGGATTGAGCATCACTCTTGGCATACAAAATTCAGCAATTGGTTTAAACCAACTAATGAATTCCAATATCAACAAGCACTAGGAATCAAATTCATTTGGCAAATAGGCCAAAGAAAGGACTAGCCACGAAGCGTGGACACTTTAAAAAAGTTAAAATAACTTGGAATTCAATAATAAAACGAATACAATGTAAATTCATATTGTGAAAATATGCAAGGCACACCAAATCAAAAAACTACTTAAAAAATCGATCTCAAACACCATCCAAGTCTCTAGTATCAGCGTCACTAGTGCTGTTGCCAAATAAATCAATTACCAAAAAAAAAAAAAAAAAATGTTTGATTCCTACAAAATATAATATTATATATTTGAACATAACATTATATGTTTATGTCCTAACAATATATATTTGAAAATGATTTATGTAGAGAACTAAAAAATAAACAATAAATCATACCTTATGGTGGGCCATCTGGGAAAACAAGAATCCCTCTCTAATGAGGCACACATCTGGAGAAGCAATAACCATTTACAAGACTCTAAATAAAGACCACTATTACAAACTAATGACATTGATATAAAAACACCTAAAGTTGATGTGCAAGCACAAAAACATTGCTAATGCTGCTTTTAGAAGTAGCGTATAAAACCTAACATTTAGAGAAATTTTACTTATAAAAGCATATAGGGAAATTTTTGTTGCTTGCACTTTTTAACTAGGATTCACCATCAAAATAAGAGAATTACAAAAAATCACAACATATAACAAGCAGCAAATTAAATGCATTTGGAATCTAATTCAAGCAAATTGTTAGAATAAATTCTGATGATTTTCCTGTATTTCGAACTATGCAGGGAAAGACTTTTATGATGTAACAACACAAAACTGTTCCAAGAAGAATAACATGTAAGATGTAACACCTCATTAAATGAAAATTGTTCTACCCCACAGCCAAAAAAGAAGAAGAAAATAGTAGAAAAGAGCAAAACATCCCAACGTGCAAAATAATCCCCTAAATTGCAAACAACCATCCAATGCCCAGAACAACTTTGCAATCGCAGTAAAACTTGGCTGGCTGCAACTCTGCTGCAGCAAGATCAAGCAATAATAGGCAGTAGGAAGAAATAATAGCAGATTGCAGCAACAGCAAACTGATTATACCCGAAATCTGCAGCAGTAACAATAATAACTCCCCATTCAAAAGCTCAGACAGCTAGACTCCCCTTCACAAGCAAAGCCTAATTTGGTTTAGATTGAACAGAAAGTCATGCATAGAGTACTGCAGACCTGCCACACTACTCTTGGCCCAGAAAGCTACTCTTAGTTTGTCGTGTATTGTCTAAAAATAAGCGTGTAATGTAAATGAAGAGTTGTTGTGTGGTAGGCTATACATTTAGAATTAATTTCATCTGCATAATTTGAAACTGCATAAGTTCTGGGTTCTAATGAAGCTATTATTTGAATTGTCATAACTATATTACAACAACTAAGTACTCCAATGAGGCTGTTATTAAAGTTCCCAAATTTTGAGATTGTTATTCTTGGTGTCAAATTTAGCACAAATTTTAACATTATTATCAACAAATGTATTTCATAGAGATCCAATAGTGATTGGAAAGATGAGATGATGGTTGTGCCAAAAAATTACACAAGCATTGAATCAAGGTTGTCAAATTTTGACATTTTTCTACTATAACATAGCCAAAATTCAAATTTGGCACTGTTACAGTTATCAATCTAAAACCAATGATACAAATCTGTAGAAAATAAAATTGTTCACATTAGCATTCCTTAGCACCATCAGGAGTTTGAAAATGACAGGTCTGAATTCAAAGAGGAAAAAAAAAAGAGATTGAAATGAGAACAATTTAAATAATATTTTAAAATTGAAAATGAAAAACAATAAACAACATAAACAAACATTATCTGGATATGATGCAACATCTCTGACCCATCAAAAACAACATGGCTTTTAGAACACTATTTATTAGATTGAACCATATCATCATATCATATCATTGAGTCATGAAATTATGAACAAAATAACAAAACTTGAGTAGAAAAGAAAAAGAGAACCACCTTCCATTGTGGGGGTAGACTTGTCTATTATTAGAATGGCTTCATAGCACTTTCATCTAAAATAAGCATTTCAGTCGAAACAGACTTATCTACTCCATTTCGACTTGCAGAATATCCAATTGACCGACACAACATCTGGATGCAAGACATCTGTCCTGGAGAGCTCTGCAGTACCAAGGAATAGAAAAAAATTCAGTGGAATTATCAATCTGACAACATATTTCCCACAACGATGCATCGTTAGAGCGTGGCTATCCACGCTTTCTTGTCTAAGTTTAGTTAAGAGTCTTTAGCTGGCTTTTACCGTTAATTTGCTTCAATGGAAATGTTTGCTCACTGATAACTAAGAATTCTAAACATGTAACATTCGAGTCAAAGCAACTAAAAATTTGAATCTTTAATGGATTGTTGTTCTGTGGTTCATTAAACCAATACCTAATGCAGGTTGAAGAGTACACATTTTGCCCACAGTTTACAACAATTAGTCATTTCTCAACATAATTGGAACTCTTCCTAAAATATCTTAGAAACGTGTTCCAAAACATCCTCTATTGTTTTCCAATTTAAATCAAAACTGATAGGAATTTCTTTAATTTAGATTTACTAGATGAATCCAAAATTAATTAACCAATTACTAAAATTCCAATATAAAGAAAGAGCAATCACATGAGAAAGACATGATTTAATGTGAAAACCAAAATGTGTGAAAATACCACATGAACAAACCATGTGAATCCAAAATTAATTAACAAGTGTCCACCAATACAACTGGCACCCACTTCTCTCTACATTCAACTGAGATGTATAACGGTTTGTTATGCTCAGAGCCCTCAGGCAGCAATTCCTTATCAGTGAAGGTCAAAGCAGGCGCAGCACCTCTTGGGAAGACAAGTCCCACCAGTTGCTCTAGAGTTGTGTCGATAGACAGCTTGGCCTTATCCATGGCTGATAGGACGGCTTGCCGGTGCACACGTGAAGCCATGAGCAATCCCCAGATAGATATGTCTGCTTGGATCTTCTTTAGCTGCTTCAGTACAACTTTTTCCTCTAACAGTTTCTCCCTCTGTTTTTCAGCCTCTTTGTCTTTTTTGGATGCTTCTGGTTGGTCCAGGTACAGGGTCTTAAAGTACCTCCCGCTTCTAGTCATATGATCCACTTCCTCAGGATACCAAGTATCGCCTGGCAGATTCTGTTCCAAATCTTCATCAGTGTGGCAAGATGCAGATCATCATCTTCCCACCATATCCCTCCGGAAACTGACAGGCAGTTGTCCAGTTCCGTTGTAAGTACCTTGACATCACAGTCATCCCTCGTGGGGTCTTTGGCTTTTCCAGCTTTCTGACTATTCTCCGCTCTTTCCTATTCAAACCGCTTCAGTGCGATCTCTTGCTCTGTATCAGTTGTACTAACACTACTCAGTTCCTAAGCAAAATTCTTAGCACTGGTGCTCTCTAGCAACTCTCCCTTGTCCACGGCCGTTTCGGCTCTTGCAGCAGTTCCTACTTCTGGCTGTTCTAGCTTTGGTTGAAATCCCTCATCTACATCAGGCTCGTCACTGAGCCACCCCGAATTATCAGCTGATCTGTTCAGATCAAACCAGTTGATTTGCACATCTCCCAAATCCTGCTCATCGAAGAACTGCAAATTATTGATATCCTCCTCGAGGTCGGCTAAGTCATCCAATCCTTGGCTTGGTCCATCCTCTTGGACTACATTGACCTCCATCCCTGTTGGTAACTCCACCTCTAGCTTGGCCTGTTTGGTTGGCACAATGTAACGGCACGGGTTGTATTCCTCATCAGATAAGTCCACAGAGCCCTCAGGTGCTGAACTAACATTCCCAAATTCCACCAAGATTATCCTGCCTTTATCTACCACAGTCACTACCTCAAGCTTGGGTGGTGTGTACTCCCTTTTCGAAGTGGAAGCAGAAAACTGGACTTCACTAAATGAAGGTAACTATCGAACCTATGAGTTATGCCTGACTCTCCTCCGTCTTGTAACCGGGGGTAGCGAAACAAACACTGGTGTTCTCTTACAAGATCCCTAGATCGGTAAAGTCGTCTTACTTGAGTCCAGAGTGCTTTGGGGGTAACTGCCTCGTCTGAAGCAATCGTGAAAGACTACCTTGCAAAAAAAAAATAAAGCAAAAGAAACAAAAATCAGAAACCGCATAGCACCTCGGCTTGAACAGAAACAACACACAGTTGCAATCTTAAGCTGGATAAGTGTACTCAAACATTGATTTCTGTCCCAAATTTCTGCCTCAAAATTGATACCCTCAAACTGATACATACATTCTTGCAAAGTTTCACTCTAAAAGCACATATCAAGCAAGTGAGAGCCAACACACCCCTATGATGGGGTAGGATTACCCTATCCTAATTTCGTCAGGAACTAGGGATTCACTACGCAAACAAGCGGTTTCAAACAATTCCTGCATTCGGGTGAACAACCTGTCCTAGTTTGGAACAGTCTCTATGGTTTTCGATATGCGACTAGGTCGATTGGTCAAAAAAAGGGTACCTCAGCAAAACCACCTAATACAACTCTCACACCTAACACCGAGAAGTGAAAGGAGGATCAAACAATATAGCGGTAGTCCAGATCCAAGGGTTGTGTTTCCATCATGGCAGAGCCAGCAACCGGTCAGCCTTTTTACACGCTTTTCCAAGCGAGCCTCCGTCAAACTGTTCAGGAATAGCAGATGGCAAACATTGTGACTTAGGCGCACCAATGCAAATGCAAATGCAAAGAAATACATAAGTATAAATAAAACAACATATCATGAGTTCGAATCAAGTTCTCTAATTCCCCAGCAGAGTGGCTAGAAATTGTGGACTTGTCTTTTTCTTGCGCCCCGCCCTTCGGAAAGGGTTTGAAAAAAAAGCCTCACAGTTTGGACTCCCGCAGTTTTGAATCTAGTCTCACAAATGCAATGTGAAATTGATAAACACCAAAGAGTCCAATTCGGCAAATCTTTTTGGAAAATTGATTTTAAATCAAATATTGCCAAAATTAGACTGTTTTGCCAGATATGGAGTCGCCATCTAAATATTTTATTTTTTGAAAAAATTTAGAAAACCCTGACTTGTACCAAAGACCACTTGTCCGTCATCACCAAAGTTGCCTTAGCTCGGGAACTTAGGTATGAGAGGGGAAGGTCCTGAAATGAGCACCTCCGCTCCCCCGATCAAAGATCGGCCTCTACTAACCATGATATGATTTTTTTATAAACCTTATGCGTTCTTGTTCCGATTTATCAAACTAACTTCACTATGTGACGCACACAAGCAAGTATAGACTAAATTGCAAGAATTAGAACATTTCATGTCATGTTTGTTTTGCGAAAATGGTTTGAATTTGCTACCCTCAAGTGGGCTTAAAAATGTGAATTTGCCACCAAATATAGTGGGCTTAAAACAGGATTTTGCCACGACAAAGTGGGCTTAAAACACACATTTGATGAATTGTTCCAATTCAAACAACAAAGCCTTCATCCACAAGTATTCATGCAGTTTAGCATTTAAGCATATAGCCTCATGGCAAGCATACGAAATATGGCAATATGGCAATCACACTCATGCACGTATGTTAAAGCATAAAACTCACTGAGTACTCCGAGCCAAAACAGAAAACTAGTTAGAAAAAAATGCATGGTCTTAACTATACAAGATGTCTAATGCAACACATGCAAAGAATAGAATTAATAGGCTCGGTTACTAATATGGCATATGAATCATTTTGATAATATGCGATTTAAGCACGTATTCAAAGAAGCTATTAAAATTGCAATGCAGTTTAAATGATGCGCCAAGCCTCGGTGCATGCAATACGAGATAAATGGATGCAAGCATGCGGTATGCTAATCCAATGTCCCTAATCTAACCGTCGAAAGCGATTAAATAAAAGGAAGAAAGACGTGGGGTTGGAAGACATACACACACGCATGCACACTTATTACAACATTACGCCCTTACAAAAGAGGATCCGAATGAATAAACTAACTAGCTACGCTAATTAAGCTAACCATTACATGACAAAACTACTTAACTAACTATTTGTAAGCTAATTATTACAACAATTGAAACAAATTAATTAACTTATTCTAAGCTAATTAAAATATTACAAAACGGAATTGAAGAATTGGTTACACTAACTAATTAAGTACAACACTTGAATTAACTAGCTATTTGAAGCTAACTAAAGCAACTAAATGGCCTCGAAGGCGAGGGACGCATGCATGCCTGGTTGGTTTCCTCCCGAAAATCCACCGCCTTGCCATTGCAGCCTTTGTTTGCACATTTTTTATCACCAACAGTGCTGCCAACTTCCAGAATGCCTCTGCTCCAACTCAGGAGCTCACTTGTGCAATTTTTCATTAATGGCCGGTCGGCTACCAATGGTGGTATGCTTGCTACCATTGGTGGCTTGGCCGATCACATCGGTGGTCGGTCACATCGTTGATGGCCGGCTACCTCTACCCTGAACTTCCTTTTTTGCTACAACAGAGAGCAAATAGAGGCAAAGCAGTGTATTCTCAAAGAGTGTATGTACTGTTACCGACCTTATCATCACACAAGCTCAATGGAGTGTAGCTCTTGGTCCTCAAACCATCAACCAAGAATTTTCCATACATGATGGCTAAGGAATCAAGCTTTTATAAGCTTAACAAATGCACAAACAAGATTAAAACAACCACCACCCTATCATGCATGATCAAAGGTGACTGTGACCAAGGAAAGTGGCACATTTCATCACTTCGAGTATGAAACGTCCAATTTTCCTCGTGTTCGAATTAACGTCCAATCCGAACACATACAATGCAACACGAAAGATGCTTTATCTTACCTCTTTTACTTGTTCATTTTTGTTTACTCATTTTAGCTTACCAATCCATTCTTTAATTGATTAAGTCCAAGGTAAGTGTCCTCTAATGGAAAGAGGGTTTAAACCACAAGTGCCTTGAGCATGAAAGAGACCTCATGCCGTTGATAATGAACTCCCGAAGGAATTAAACCATTAAGCATGAATGTCTCAATTCCACACTTAAGTCCACAAGAGGTTTAATCACTACAACAAAAAAGGTCTATGGTGACGAAAACACGTGACGAAAAAATATTTAGTGTCCAAATATGCATGTTTTAGTGATGAAAATAAGATTTCGCCTCCAATTATATTATTTTCAGAGACGAAAACCAAATTTTGTCACGAAATGCTTAAAATCAAATAAAACAATAGGTGACGAAAATTTTATTCGTCTCTAAATTTTATTTTTCGTCACAAAACAATTTCCCGCCCTTGGAAAATTTGGTGGAAGATTTGGCGCCATTTTGGAGACGAAATTTGTCGTCACAATTGTAAAAAATTTTAGAGAGGAAATAATTTCGTCTCCAAATGTATTATTTTCAGAGAGGAAAACCAAATTTCATCACCAAATGCTTAAAATCAAATAAAACAATAGGTGACGAAAATTTTATTCGTCTCTAAATTTTATTTTTCGTCACAAAACAATTTCCCGCCCTTGGAAGATTTGGCGTCATTTTGGAGACGAAATTTGTCGTCACCATTGTAAAAAATTTTAGAGAGGAAATAATTTCGTCTCCAAATGTATTATTTTTAGAGAGGGAAATCAAATTTCACACCAAATGCTTAAAATCAAATAAAACAATAGGTGACGAAAATTTTATTCGTCTTTAAATTTTATTTTTCGTCACAAAACAATTTCCCGCTCTTGGAAAATTTGGTGGAAGATTTGGCGCCATTTTGGAGATGAAATTTGTCGTCACCATTGTGAAAAATTTTAGAGAGGAAATAATTTCGTCTCCAAATGTATTATTTTTAGAGAGGAAAACCAAATTCCGCCACCAAATGCTTAAAATCAATAAAAAAATACAAGAAATTTGGGCTATTGTGACAAAATTTGATGATGAAAATTTTTTTGTCTTAAAATTTAACCCAAAGATGACGAAATATTAATTTTGTCATTTGTTTTAATTTTTCTCAAAAGTATAGGAGACGAAAACAAAATTTCGTGTGCAAAAATGAAGCGCCAATTTCATTTGCATTGGCGCGAATTATTTTAGCTCATTGGAGACAAACATTTTTTGTCACAACATATAATTTTTTTTTGTGACGAACGTAATTCGTCGCCAATAAATTCCATACCTATTAAACGATGTCGTTGCATATTTCCATTTATTAGACGACAAATATATTTTTGTCTGCGAAGGATAAGTTATGGAAGACGAAAATATTTCGTCACCAATAAACACTCCATCATGCAGACAATGTCATTTCATCTTTCTATTAAATAGGCGACAAATATATTTTTGTTTCAAAAGAATAAGTTGTGGGAGACGAAAATATTTCGACACTAATAAATTCTAAATGATTCCGTGTCGTATATATATTTCGTCTCATAAGGTTAAGGTATGCAAGACAAAAATATATCATCACCAACAATAAATACATCGTTCTGGTATTCAAGGAAACACAAAGATTTTATCACTAATCATTTCTCTATATTAATATGCCGTGGTTTTGTGTTTCAAAGCATTGGAACTGTGACCCCAAGAGATACACTCTGATGCTTATCACTCATTTTCATGTACACGGACCTTGAAGTCGTGACCCAAGAAAACACTTTCTACAAACCCTCATTTCTCTCTGACTTGAATCTACTCCTCTCACAAGTATTGAAGTCGTGACTCAAGAAGATACTCAGAAACCATTTCTTCTATTTCGCTAAAGCCTATCTCTTCGTCTCACACTTAAGCCCTTTGTGCATGCCAACATTGAAGCTATTATCCAAGAAGGCACCCTATGCAAACCCACTATTCTTTCTCACAAGAAGGCCCTCTTGCACGCAAGCACTTTTTCTCATTGTCTGAACCAACTCTATCATTTTCGTCTAGAACACCCATTTCAGAAAAATCGAAGGTCAAAACCTCTCTCCAAAAAAAAAAAAAAAAAAAGATAATTAATGTAGCTTTTTTTTTTTTGTGAGAAAAAATATAGAGAAACAAATAATAAAAAATTTGTAATTTTCAAAATTAATAGAAAACATTACCTTGTTTAGTATGGAGTTTTCAATAATTAATTTTTAAAATTTGGTGATAAAATTTATTTTCATTTTAGAATGTAACCCAAACATGACCAAAATATTACTTTTGTTGTTTCTTTTAATTGTTTTCAAAACTATAGGAGACGAAAAAATAAATTTGTCAGAAAAAAAGAGGCACCAATTTTTTTTCTTGTTGGCGCCAATTATTTTAGCTCATTGGAGACGAACATTTTTGTCACAAAATTTAAAGTTTTTTGCGACAAAAGGAATTCGTCACCAATAAATTCCAAACTTATTAGACGATGTCGTTTCATTTTTTTATTTATTTGGTGACAAATATATTTTTTGTCTGGGAATGATAAGTTATGGAAGACGAAAATATTTCATCACCAATAAACCCTTCATGCTCATTTTATCTTTATGTTAATTAGGCGACAAATATATTTTTGTCTCGGAAGGATATGTTTTGGGAGACGAAAATATTTCGTTACTAATAAATTTTTCATGTGTCGTGTTGCATTTTGATTGATTGTGCGACGAATATATTTTCGTCTCATAAGGTTAAGTTGAAGGAGACGAAAATATTTCATCACCAATAAATTCTCCATCCCCACATAACATTGTTTTTGTATTTTTGTTGATTAGGCAATGAACATATGAGTTTGAGACGAAAATATTTTCTCACTAATTATTTCTCTTTATTAAAATGTTGTCAGAAACTAAGAGAGGCTCTTACCTTAATCACTTACTTTCACACACACACAAATACTAAAGTCGTGACCAAAAGACACCCTCTACAAATCCTCATTTCTCTCGACTTGAGTCTCCTCTCTCACAAGTATTGAAGTCGTGACTCGAGAAAACAATCTCTATAAACCATCTCTTCTATTTCAAGACCAAGTTTCTATTCTCTCTCACATTTAAGCCGTTTGGTGCATGCAAACATTGTTATCCAAGAAGACATTTTGTGCAAAGCTACTATTCTTTCTCACAGTAAACCCCTCTCCACAAAAAGAAAATAATAATAATAATAATTAAACAAGGAAACAAAATACAAGAAATCTAGGCTATTGTGACAAAATTGGTGACTTAAAATTTAACCCAAAGATGACAAAATATTAATTTTGTCGTTTGTTTTAATTTTTCTCAAACATATAGGAGACGAAAAAAAATTTTGTCTGCAAAATTCATGCGCCAATTTCATTTGCATTGACGCGAATTATTTTAGCTCATTGGAGATTTAACATTTTGTCACAAAATATATATATTTTTGCATTTAACGTAATTCATCACCAATAAATTCCCTACCTATTAAACAATGTCGTTGCATATTTCCATTTATTAGGCAACAAATATATTTTTGTCTAGGAATGATAAGTTATGGAAGACGAAAATATTTCATCACCAATAAATACTCCATCATGCAAACGATGCCGTTTCATCTTTCTATTAAATGGGCGACAAATATATTTTTGTCTTGGAAGAATAAGTTGTGGGAGATGAAAATATTTCGTCACTAATAAATTCTGATTGATTGCGTGATGAATATATTTTTCGTCTCATAAGATTATGTTGTGGAAGACAAAAATATTTCGTCACCAATAATAAATTCTCTGTTCTTGTATTTAAGGAGACAAAAATATTTTATCACTAATTATTTCTCTTTATTAAAATGCTATGGTTTTGTGTTTCAGAACACTGAAACCGTCACCCAAAGAGACAGACTCTGACCCTTATCACTCATTTTCATGTGCACGAACACTTAAGTCGTGACCCAAGAAAACACTTCCTAGAAACCCTCATTCCTAGACACACTCTGAAGCATTCTTCCACAATCTGACTGGAAGAGGCTCTCACTTGACCCTTTCATTCGCTTGTTCATTGTTCATCAGAGAGTTTTTGGTCTATCAACATGTACAATGAATCTGCAATCTTGTTTTTTCATTTTGCTTGATATCAATTTCATTCTGCTTGTAGAGTTTGTATATTCATTGTTCACCATTCTGCTTGTTCACCACCTGAAGTCACACCTTTGATCATTCTCTTCTCTCTTTCTCTTTCACTCATCTTTCTTCTCTATCTCTCTCATCTCTTTTCAATTATTTTTTTTCAATTATTTTTTTTCCAATAATTTATTTTTTCAATTATAATGTGTATGATCCCATCGTCATAAATAATAAAAAAAATAAATATAAATATTTTAGGCCTAGACAAACATGTTTTTTAGTTTATATTTTAATTTTTTTAAAAACACTTTGTTCAAACTAAACGCGTTTGTAATTTATGTTTTTCTAAAAATAAACAAAAACCAATTTATAAAATTTATGGAAAATATTTTTCATTAAAATATTACCCCTACTTCTACCAAAGTAAAAAAATAAGAATAATTTTTTATTCATTAAAATAAAAATGAAACAAATAAATTTTCAACTTTAATTACTTAAAAAAAAAAAACAATTCATTAACTATAAAAAAATTATTATTTTAACAATTTCTCGCTTATCTTTCTTCTCTCTCTCTCTCTGTTTTTCTATGTCTTTCTCTCGATCATCTCTTTTTGCTCTCTTTCTCTCTCTTTGTCTATTTCTTATCCATCTCTTGCTTCTCTCTCCTCTCTATCTCTTTCTTTTTGTCTCTCTCTCTCTCTATTTCTCTCTCACGTATCACTCTTCTATCTCTATGTTTGTCCTGCTTGTCTCTCACTCTTCTCTCTCTCTCTCAGATGTCCTGCTCATTCTGCTGTCTGTCTGCTCTTCCCCATTGTGTTCACCTTGCTCACTCTCTCCATCCCCTCTTCTATTTCCGAGCTCTTCACTACAAGAATGCACTTTAGCAACTACTTTGTCTCTCTCTCATTCATCACTCTCTCTCTCTCTATCTCTCTTCTCTATCCTGCTCTCACTCATCTCTCTCTCACCACCCATCTCCTCTACCACATTCACTACTACTGCAAATGTCATTCCACTACCAGCATTATTACCATTGTTGCCACTCCACCTCTTCGACTACCATTACCACCATCGTTACCACTCCACTACCACTACTACTATTACCTCTCATCTACCACCGCCACTCTATCACCTCTACCACTACCACAACTTCATCACTAATCTCCTTCGCCATCACCACCACCACCACCACCACCACCACCTCTTATCCACCACCTTCATTACTACTGTCGCTCTCTCTCCTCTACCACAAAAAAATAGTTCTTGATTTTTAGTAATAAAAAAAAAAATGAGCCACAAAAATATATTTCTCATTGACCATAAAAAATTAATTTTATTTTAACGAAAAATATTTTTCATTAAAATATTACCCCTACTTCTACCAAAAAAAAAAAATTATTAAAATAAAAACGAAACAAATTTTCTCCCTTTTTTCAATCGACCACACTACCAAACTTAATTTCCATTTTTTCCCTCTCATACTTTTCATTTCCCTTTTTCATTTCCTTTTAGGTTTGCAAAGCTCTAAGTTTCGAAACAACACTGTCTCTCTCTCTCTCTCTCACGAAGGCGAGCGACGAGCGGCGAATTTTTGTTTGGACAAGCGACCAGCAGGACCATGAATCTCGACAAGGGTCAGCTTCTCGAGACAGAGCATATTTTTTGTTTTATAAACGCCGCATATTTTTTAACCAAAACAGCACCGTTTTATAACTGAAGGCGTTTAAAAGCGCCTCCGAATGCGGTAGGAACACGCGCTTTTTGAAACCTTAGGTGCCGTTTGGTAACACTTACGTTTTCAGTTTTCTGTTTATATTTACAAAAATTTTAAAAACTCAAATAAAAACTTGTTTGGTAAAATTTTTGATTTATAAATTAGTGGTCTCAGTTTATAAATTTGGCCAAAAAATGAAAACACAAAAAATGTGTTTCCATTTTGAGTTTTCAAATTTTTTTTTTTTAACCACCCAACAATAGCCACCACCCGCCACAATTTTTCACCACCGTCTTTCGCCGCCACCACCACCCACCACCCACCCTTCACCACCACCAGCCACCTCCACTCACCACCCACCTACCACCACCACCCGCCACCACTAGCCACCAGCCACCTGCCACCTACTCGCCACCACTAGCCACCAGCCACCTGCCATCCACCCACGACCTGCCACTACCATCTACCGCCCGTCACCACCACCCGCCACCTACTTGCCACCACCACTTACCACCCATCTGCCACCACCATCCACCACCAGCCACCTGTCATCCACCCGCCTACTACCCACCAACCACCACCACCACCATCACCCACCACCCACCCGCCACCACCACCCACGACCCACCACCACCACCACCAATACCACGACCACCCACTCACATTACCTACCACTCACCGCCATCACCCACCCACCCACCCACCACCACCCGCCACCACCCACTGCTACCACCCACCATCCGCCACCGCCACCCACCCACCCACCATTACCACCCACTAGGGATGGCAATTTAAAACCGAACCGACGGGGGTCCCCCACCCCCATCCCGATAAATTGGGTTTTCCCCCGAAATTATTCCCCATAGGGCCGGGGACGGTATTGGAAAATACCTCCCCCATAATTTTCGGGCCGGGACGGGATAGACTCTCAACCCCGCCAACCCGCCCGAATTTCCCGATGATCCTCGCCTATAACTCTTAGTCAGATTAGATAAAATAAATATCTATTTTATCTTATATTCTCTCTCAACTCCTCCCCGACTTATCTTCTCTCTTCCTCTCTCGATCTCAACTCTCTCTCTCAACCCTCTCTGTCTCAACCCTCTGCTTTTTCTCTCTCACAGCTCTCTCACATGGCGACATCACCACCACCGACTCTCTCTCTCTCTCTTCATACCGGTTTCTTTCTCTCTCCACTTCGCCTCTCATTCTTGAGCGTAAGGGCCGTCTCACCACCACCGAACCACCGCCACGCCCACCGCCATCACGATCTCGCCATCGAGCCAGATGATGAAGGTGTATCAGAGCAGATCTGTTAGATCTCTTCTCTCGATCCGATGTGGTTGTTGTTGATCCGTACTCAGATCGATCCGTGTTGTTCAAAATATTTTTTTAATTTGTGTTAATTATATATGTTGATCCGTGTTGATAATTTGATGTTGATTTGTGTTAATAATTTTTTAATCTGGTTGATCTCAGACTCACCGATTAGTCAGTGGTTTGTTGAACAATTTTTTTTTTTTCAGATCTATGTTGAGTAACTCAGATCTATGTTTTGATTATTCAGTGGTTTGTTGAACAAAATTCAAAAAAAAAAAAAAGAAGCTCGGGGATATTTCGGCCTGGAGGGTGATGGGCTCACGGGATCGGGCGGGCGGGATTTTGTAATCTTGGGATCGAGCGGGAGTGGTCCCCGCCCCGCCCCGTTGCCATTCCTACCACCCACCTGCCACCCGCCACGCAGCTGCCCCCGCCACCCCCACCCACTTGCTACTACCCACCACCCGCCACCGTTACCCACCCACCCATCACCACCACCCGCCACCTACCCGCCACCACCACCTGCCAACCGCCATCCGCTACCCACCTACCACCACCACCACTACCACCACCCACCACCCACCACTCGCCACCGTCACCCATCCACCCACCACCACCACCACCCACCCGCCACCACCCATCACCACCAGCTACCCACCACCCACCGTCACCACTTTCCACTACTGTCTTCCGCTGCCACTTGCCACCACTTGTCATTTCTCACTCTTTTTTTATGTTTTTAAATTTTTTTAAACATTTTGTCAATTATCAAACGCGTTTGTAGTTTATATTTTTTTTAAAATAAACAAAAAATAAACAAAAACCAGTTTATAAAATTTTTATAAATATAAACTGAAAACACGTAAATGTTACCAAACACATTCTGAAACCCTTATTTTGTATATGAGCCCTTTATCTCTCTCAACCCTTATACACACATCTCTCTCTCTCTCAATGACAAAGAAGATGGAGGAGATGGGAAGAAGCTTCGACTCGAAGATCAATCGGCTGTTCTTGAAGAGAGCTTGAAGCTCAGCACTCTCAATCCTGTAAGTACACATAACACTGAGTTCTAGCGTGAAGCTGAGCCATGGAGGTCAGGTCAGGGGTAGTTTGGTTATTTTACTGAGATCTCTGTGATTTCTCTCTCTCTCAACACTTATATGCACATATTTCTCCATCGAAGCTCCTTCTGCACCGGCGATTTCGAAGATTCAGATCGATTTCAAGATTCAGAGTGATTTCGAAGCTCCATCGTCACCACCGTCTGCACCGGCGAGGTAGCGAGCTCCACCGTCTCTCTCTCTCTCTCTCTCTCTCGATCTATGAAATCAATGTTTTAAGGCATTCTTACTTGATCCTCATTTGCAGAGATTCAGAGATGCAGTGATTCACAGATTCAGTGATTTCAGAGCGATTTCCATTTCGAAGCTCCATCGCCACCATCTCAGACCGGCGATTTCGATTTCACTAACGTGAGCTCTACTGCCTCTCTCTGTCTCTCTCTCAGTTTCCTCTCAAATTTAAGCTCCTTCCCCTTCCCCTGTCATGTTTAGTTTTTAAGTGTCTTGTGGTGCAATAGAATCTTGTTTAGAGGTTACACTGATCAGATGGTGGAGGATGCAAATGCTGTTATATTGACTTTTGGTTCTTATCGACTTGGTGTAAGCATATTTATGTTAGCTTTTGTCTCTTTGGGGTGTGAGTTTTTTTATTTATTTATTTTTTAAAATAATTTTCTGGTTATCTGAGATTGCTATACAGACTGAGTAGAGGTCACATAAATCAAGCGTAAGGATAAGGTTGAGAATTTTCAATTCAGTGCATATGCAGGATTTAGATTTTAGAGTTTAGTATTACAGATTTTTAACATTTTATTAGATAAGATTGGAGGAGCCTCTACTGGAGTGTTTTTTTCCAAGGTAATTTCCTGTTTATTTTTGTGTGCTGTATTGTTACAATTTTCTAAAATTCTAGGTCATGTGTGTTTTCCTTTCCATAGATCACTCAAGCAAAGGATGGGAAACCAGTCACTATTGAGCTTGTTGATGCCAAGACAAAAGAACCGAAAGATACGTCGGAGGTAATTTTTAGTTCTGTGATATTGGTAGCAGATTTCATGTTCTATTAACAGAGCGGTGAAATTAAAAGGTCCTTTCCTTTGTGGATGTAATCAAGTAGTGGAAATTGAGGTTTTTATTGTATTTTTGCTCCCATGTAACAATGGTTCTCTCCTTTATGGAGTAAGCTTGAAAACCCAATTTGAGACAACAACTGACTTTTCTACCTTACTGTCTCATTCATGCTTTTTTATTTATCTAGTTTGTTGTACCGCACCCTTTATCACAAAATTCGGTTGTTTTTCTACAGGTAGATGCGGCATTAATTGCAACTGGAAGGGGTCCATTTACAAAAGGTCTTGGACTGGAGAATGTATGTCGTGTTAATTGATAATATGCATGAGACAATGCTGAAGTGTTGTATTGGTTTTTTTGCAGATCAATGTAGTGACACAACGGGGTTTTGTTCTAGTAGATGAGCGTATGCAAGTTATTGACGCAAATGGCAACCTGGTTTGTTATCTATAGATTCCGCTATGAACACATTTTGCTGTATGGTTTTGCAACTGGTTCTTGAAACAATACTTCTACCATTAGGTTCCTCACTTGTACTGTATTGATGATGCAAATGAGAAAATGATTCTTGCTTATGCTGCCAGTGCACAAGGGATTTCTGGTATGTGGTTATTACCTTGCTATTTGCTACTTCAGGCTATATGCTTACATTTTACACCTATTGCATATTTAGCGTTGTTTCTCTTCATATAGTTGTTGAACAAGTCAAGGAAAAGATCATGTGCTCAACCATTTGAGCATTCCAGCAGCTTGTTTCACTCACCTAGAAATTAGTAATGGTTGGACTCACAGAGGTGAATGTCAAATTTTCCAATTCCCATACCAAACCCACAAATAGAATAAAATAAATAAAAATGGATGTGTGCATTTTTATTGTCTCTTTTATTCTTATTGGGTAGTAAAATAAAAAAGCTTACCCACCATATTCTTGTAATTTACCTATAGTTGACTAACATCTAAAATTTTGCAGCCTCAAGCAAAGGAGAGAGCTGAAATAGAGGGGTTTGAGATAAGTGTTGCCAAGACAAGTTTTAAGGCTAACACAAAGGCTCTAGCAAAAAATGAAGGGGAGGGACTGGCTAAGGTTATATTTCTTAACCTTCTTGATCTCTATAATGCCAGCCTTGTAATCCGGGGAAACTAACAGATTCTCTTTGTCGGAGGTTATAATAGTGAAGTGATGATATTGTTTTAAGCTGAGCCTTCATGAGGTTATAATAATTTATATAAAAAGAGACCATAACCATAAGATTCTTTAGGCACATGTGATGTAAGTTTAAGTTTTGTTTTTAATGTTATGATATCTTGTTAAGTTTGTGTGTATTAGCTATGTGTGTACATATCTTTGTGTGTTCAAGAGTATTTGTCTCTTTTGTGCAAGTAGCCAAGGCAAGCAGAGCAGCTACCAAGATGATGTCGAGCTTGGCAAGGAATTGGTATTGTTTTCATGAAACTTTGATGGCCCCGTTTTTCTCCGAGTTTTATGGTCTATTTATTTCAAATGGATTTATCTATTTTCTTGCATAGACTTTGTTACAAAATATTTTTTGCCTAATTTGACTTTGTTACAAGATCTAAATGCTGAACTGGGTGCGATTCAAAGATCTAAAGGTTGTAGATACTTTCCAACAAGAACTGATCTCAAATGACTTGCTACCTACAAGACATGATTATCATTTGATGTTGAGGTGATCTTCTTTCTTTAACATGTACATATAAAATTCATACACCTACACCTACACCTACACCTATACCTACACTTACACCTAGATATACATATATGTATAAAACACAGAATTGGATATGTTGTTGATTTAATATTTCTTTAACATGTGGATATATATTCACATACAGAAGTATATGTGTATACAAGTACTTGGATAGACATGCTCACAAGCCACGGAATATATGTTCTATTCATGGAGGAATTTTTGCTATTTACAATGAATAATCATGCTTTTACATTGCTTTATAAAGTTTATAGTTGATCTTTGTTGTGGAGTTGGCCTGAGATGTATTTTCTGTGTGGATACATTGACTTCAGGAAATTTATTAGTAGTTAAGATGTGGTAGCTTATTAATTTGTTGCACTGAAACTCAAGGAATTATACTTAGCAGTGTTGATTTTTTCTTTTTTACTTACTATTTAGGTGTTCTTTTGAAGTTGACTCGAAGTCAGAATATCTTTGGCCACTTTCGTGTCAACAGAAGATCTACAAAAATTCTCTCTCTCTCTCCCCGACTTACCATTTTTCTACATATAATTCTTATGTAAATTTTAACCTTTGGCAGGTGTTTGGGAGTCAATCGTGCAATCTTTTGAGAAAGATCATATTTACCTTGGTGAGGCTGCTCAGCTAGTGGTCAAATTTCTTCTGCCCCACTTATTGTTTACAACACCAATCTATATTGTGAATTCACAAATGACTTTTCTTTTGGTATTTGATTGATGAATATCTTGTGCGATCCCAATAAGTCTTTGCATTTTTGGTTGTTGTAAGGAATCAACTGTCTATTGTTATGACCGCTTTCAAGTTTTTCGTCTCCGATCTTGATGGTTTTTGCCCAAGAATCGCTGCTTGCTTGACTATCCTCTCCTCCAAATATGCACATTACTAGTAGTTCGGTTTCATGATGCCATGCTTATTATTCCTAATGAGTTGTGACAATATCAAGTATTGACTGTAGTGTGCATCTAATTTTCAGGTTTCTTGATAGACTAGTGAGTACACTAGAGGAAAAGAAACACCACGAAGTGAAGTTAAAGGAGGGGTTGAAGGACTTGTCTGCCAAACGCATGGAGCTGCAGAATTCATTGACGTCATTGTGGCCAAAGTAGGTGAGTTCATTCCTTTGTTGCTTAACAAAGATCAACTATAAACTTTATAAAGCAATGGAAAATACATAAGGGACTCTCTTTTTACTTGTCTTCTTCTTCCTTTTGACCAAATTCTCTCTGGTTCAAGATTCCGCTTCCTTTTTCATTTTAGGTATGCAAAACCCAATACTTATCTTTCTATATATGTATATCTATTGTAATAATAGTAATTTTTACATGTGGGTTTGTGTAATGCAGATGATATATTTGGGGGTAGATCTTTAATGGGTCGGAATCTTCTTCAAGCCCAGAAAGGTGCTTTTCAATTATTCCCTTTTTAATCCATTGCTTTAATGGGTATTTTTCATTTGAATTTTTGTTTTGTTTTGTTTTGTTTTGGGGGCTTATAATGCATGCATCTGCTGGATTTCTATGCTTAAAATTTCAGCAAAATATATGATGATTGAACATTAACATATGGTTAGATTAGATTCAGTAGCAAAAAAAAAAAAAAAAGAAAGATGAATTTATTTACTTTGAGTATATAGCCTTGATTAGTCGATCGCACTTGATTCGCATAATAATGTTTAGTTTGGTTTGATTCAATTCGCCAAGTTATTGTTATATCAGATTAAAATTTAATTCACTTCGATTATTGTTATATCAGATTAAAATTTAATTCGCTTCGATTATTGTTATATCAGATTAAAATTTAACTAGTATGGGGCTCTTCCAACGAAATTATCAATATTGTCTTGAGCATTTTCATTTACTGAGGTATCCAACCACAAAAATCCCTATTTGAATGGTAAAATGAAAACTTGAACTCAAATCAGCTTGTTTGAATGGTTTGTTATGGACTTGAAAATTCATTGATATAAATGACCTAAATTAAACATCTTGTGAAGGTCAGGCAGAAAATTTGATAGAGAACCGAGGAATCTTTGAATTTTTTTATTTTTTATTTTCATTGAAAACTTGATCTATGTCGAATTGATTCACGCCTTGAACTTGTGTATAGTATCGCTCCTATCATTATACAAAACCGATTTGAAGGAAAGGTGGAATACAAAATCGTTTCGTTGAATCTTAATTTAAAATTAAAAAGATGTGTTGTTTTGTTGAAATTGAGTACCGTAAAAGTAGTGTTAGTTTAAACTACTTTGACTGTTGGATTTCTATATATATATATATATATATTTGTGTTAGGGGTTTTTTGACATTTGGGTGTAATTCTAGTACCTGTAAAAGCCTAGCATGTTGCTAAACATGTGCCATTGCATTTATAGTTAAAATTATCATTACCAAAAGTGCTTTCAGAAACAATGATCGATCATTTCGCTGTGGTTCGTTTTAAATGTTCTATCGATCTTTTCATAACCGATTTTAGTTAAATCTCACGTAATTGTCACAATTTAAAAAAAATTAAAAAATAAAAAAAATAGAGATATAACGGCGTTTTCAAATGCCACTATAGTATAGTGTCAACGGTTGTATTTTTAAAATTAAAAAAGCTATCGCGACGTTTTTAAAATGTCGCTAAAATGAGATGTGGCTCATTGTACTGTTATACAGCACATTTAGCGGCGTTTTTTAAACGCCTATATTAATATAGTGACGCTTTTAAAGCGTCATAAAGCTACAAATGACGGCGTATCTTCGACGTTTGATACTAAACGTCAAAATGAATTAGCGGCGTTTTTAATACTTATAGCGTTTTTAAACGCCACTAAAAGTCTAATTTCCAAAGAATGTAGTTAACTTTAGTAGTGATATTAACATTATAGAAGTGGTGAAATTTAGTAGTTAATAGAATGGCATACACAATGACTTTAATACATACAAAAGCAGAAAGCATGTGTTGAAGTTTGAAATATTGATGATGACATATGTATGATAATTAATTTTGATATATTGATGATGACATATGTGTTGAAGTTTGAAATATTGTCGATGACATATGGATGGTATTCTCATGGCTGGTGATATGGGAGGTAGCTCCTTAACTTGTCTTACTTGAATTCGCATGACATATACTTATTTATTGATTTAATTGATTTGATTTTTTTTTTTTGTCAATATCCAATTCTTTGGTACCAAAACATCTGTTTGAAGAGTATAATTGTTTAGATGCAGACAGTGGATAATCTACAGGAAGTCAACACCGAAGATTTGGCTATTTGCACTTTTTAGTTATTCATACTAGTAGAGATAGCATTGATACTTTTTATTCCTCATGTTTCACATATGCTTCTACCTGGGTACTTGAGACAATTCTAAAATTATGTCTACTTCAAGTGATTGATGCTTTCATTTACAGGTTCCTATGGGTCTACCCTTCGTTATAAGAGTGTGGAGTGATTGAAGTCTGTTGGGAAACACTCTCCTTGGTGCAAGTGGCGAAATAAGTGATTTCCAGGAGATTTTATGCAACCTTGACAATCTCATGTAAGCATATGTTGTTGTAGAAAGACTATGCAAGTGATAAAATGTCAATCTTTTGTATTTATTAATTTTTATTTGTTTTCTATTGTTCCTATCACTATATGGAGGATGGTGGCGCTCCTAGTGTTCATTGTAGATTCGTCGACTTTTTTTGGGAGTGCTTAATTTGGCAGTTTGTATGACAATATGTGGGATGATGGGAACTTAGTGGGGCCTAAGGAAGTGCACAACTATTTGACTAGGATGATGTACAATCATCGCAACAAGTTCAAACTACTATGGAATTCACTTGTACTTGGAGGAGTGAAAAATGGTCAAAAGTATCTTGGAACGGTAATCCTGTCAGTCAGTTAGTTCATTTTCTTGATGCTCAAGGATAAGCTTTCAGTAACCTGGAATATGAATAATTTGTTTTAGTAAATGTGATCCAATAGAAATGCTAAATTATCACACAATTACAGATTTGTACAAGAACCAATAGAAATACTTTAGGAGGGACCAATATAAGTTGTATGAACTTACGGCACCTTAATGGGATGCACCATTTGTGAATTAGCCTTAAAATTAATTTTTTGTTCTCACAATCCAAAAAAAAGTCTCATATGAGGATAAATTGTATAATTGATCTAATTGTAAATTGATGAGTTACTAATGTTTTTAATCTTTAGTATAATTGATTAATTATTAAAACTTTTAATTTATTTTTTTGCAGATTGGAGTACTAAGCCATATTTGATATGCAACAATGATGTAATTTGTTTGAATGTTCATTTTTGTTTGATAAGGATACACATACTTTTTGGAGTTACACTAGTTATTGTTAGATTTTGGTGGAATTGAACAAGTTATAACTTTTGGATATTTTGTGGATATTTTACTATTTTATTATATCAGAATGAAATTATTTGTAATGATGAATGGATATTTTCATTTTGTTAATTCGTAAATGTGTTTATAACAGGTTAGGTTAAGTTGTGATGGAATTGTTATATTCAACAGGTTTCAACATGAACAGGGTCATATTTGTTGAACTAAAATTTAGATTTTGATAAAATAGGTATATAATGTGGAAAAAAATATTATGAAATTATTGAAAAAAATTTTCATCCCTAAAGAAGGTTTTTTTGTCTCTTATTTGGCTTAGGTGGATGATTAATTTTGTCATAAATTCTTTATTTCGTCGCTAAATGAATTTGTCATGACAAAAAATAGTCACATTTTGTCACTATTACCCTCAATGTGTGACTTAATTTTTTGACATTATTTCATCATTTTTAATGATGAATTTGTTTTTATCTCTATTGGTTGCCTCTTTGACAAAAAATTTTCGTCTTCGTTTATATTAAACATGACAAAATTATGTTGTCTTCATTTCTTATTTTTATGACAAAATACTTTTGTCTCTAATTTTTCATTTAATGACAAAATATTTTGTCGCTAATTACTTATAAGTATGTTCCCAATGTAATGTATTGGAGACAAAAAAATTGGTCAAAAATTTATGATTTCTAATGCTGAATTCGTTTTTGTCTCCATTGGTAGCTTCTTTGACAAATTTTTTTGTCTTCGCTTATATTAAACGTGACAAAATTATTTCGCCTCTATTTCTTATATTTATGACAAAATACTTTTGTCTCTAATTTCTTAATTAATGACAAAATATTTTGTCGCTAATTACTTGCAAGTATGTTCCAACAGAGTGTATTGGAGACAAAAAATTAACACAAATTTATCATTTTTAATGATGAATTTATTTTTGTCTCTATTGGTAGCTTCTTTGACAAAAAATTTTCGTCTTCGTTTATATTAAACGTGACAAAATTATTTCGTCTCTATTTCTTATATTTATGACGAAATACTTTTGTCTCTAATTTCTTCTTTAATGACAAAATATTTTGTCGCTAATTACTTACAAGTATGTTCCCAACAAAGTGTATTGGAGACAAAAAAATTCATCACAAATTTATCATTTTCAATGATTTAAATTTTTTTTTTTTCCTCTAAGACCCTTTAGCGATTAATTCTTTGGAGACAAAACGGGTGACGAAAAATGTTCGTCGTAATTAGTTTGGGTGACGAAATATATACATTTTGGGACAAATTTGTTTCGTCTTTAAATCTCAAATTTGTTGTAGTGAATCCACCTTCAAAACAAATGAAAGGTGAAGAATAAAGGGAGGTTGCAGAGATGTTAAGTGCTAGAATGGAGTGCAAAACAACACTAAATCATGCCATTAACTCAAAAGAAAGATGATCAAGGCATTGAAACAACAAACTAGTGAAGTAAATTGCACTACAACCATACCATACAAGGCTCAAAGAACCTAACCAGCCCAAAACAAAGCTAAAGCAAGTCAAAACAGTAGCAAAAACATGCTGAGATCAAGTTACAAAATGCTAGAATAACATGCTCATATGTTAAGCCATCTAAGCATGCAAACAAGACACAAGGAGGGGAGGCTAACCCCTACAATTTTGGACTTCAAAAGAAGGTTTTTACTACTGAAAAGCCTCTAAATTTCAATGGTTCAAAGGCCCAAAAATTTTCTTTAAAAGTGATGAAAGATGACACAAAAGCTTAACAAACAAAGAGACAAGAATGGTGGACCATCCTCCTAACTCCAAAAGGCGTTAAGCCACCATTTTTAAACCATAAAAACAGAGTTTTTTGGAGTTTAGAACTAGCTCAAAACCAGTGTAAAAAGATTGCAAAACAAGTATGGAAATTAAGCTTAAGTGAGGTAAGTGCAATACCTTTGAAGCAAAATGCAATTCAGCCACAAACTCAAGCTCAAATCCCCTTTCAAGGCTCAAACAAAACTCCAAGGGACCTCAGCTCAAAGGTGAGAGTGTTTGGTTAAGGGTTGATGTGCAAAAATGTAGAGAAACCAAGCAAGTGTATGCAAAATAACAAGTAAGAGAGAGGTCTAGAGAGAGAGATATTTTTTATCCAAAATTTCTAACCCTTAAAAATAGGGGAAGACACCCTCTATATATAGAAAAACAAGGTTTAAGCTGGAATTCATCCTACCATACATGTGTATGGAGATGCAGTTCAGTGAGCAACAGCTGGCACAGCTAGCAAACAAATATCTGAAAAAGGAGAAAAATGCTCATCGGCCACCACTAGTAGTCGACCAGCCACCAATATAGCTGACCGAAAGCCACTCATGGCCGATAGGCACAAGTCATGGCCGATAGGCTGTAGGGCTGGCCGATAGGCCACCCTCTTCTGCAGACTTGAAACAACAAGCTCTTGGTCCACAACCAAGCACAAAGCAGATAAGGTTCAAAGGCACCAAAGACAAGGTGCTCGGCCAAGAACTTCAGGCACGCAAGACGAACACGAGCATACAAAATCATCGAGTGTTCAAACGAGGATGTCTAAGTCTTGAGGACGATCAAAAATAGGGTGTTTACAGTTGCCCCTCTTTGACAGAACTCGGAAGTCATGAAATGACGGGAGTGAATGTCAAAGCCCAGAGACGGCCAATTTTTGACAAGGCCGAAGACTTGGACAAACAATCAAGCAAAACAAAGAATGGTTGCACCCGCAGGCTGCCTACGTATCCCTTTGCAAGGAACAAACCAGCGTAGTTCTGGGACAAGATGCAAATGATATGCACGATGCGAGAATATAACTTATGATCATGCAATGAGGCTGTAATGAAACATTTAGATGCAAGTGTCATGCAAAGAAATGCTACATTTGAACAAACTGAAACATGGTACAGCAAACTTAAACATGAGCAGAAGTAAGTAAACATGAACTAAATCACATTTCATGCAGAAAAATATGTAAGAAAATTATGCAATTTTAATTGCGCATCACGTAGGAAAGGCAAAGAACAACACAAACGTCGAGCGCACCTAAGGGGTCAAACAAGATTCCAGCGTGTTGCACGCTGAAGGAAAGAAAGGATGGTGTAAACACCGGGACACACTCAAATGTTTCTAAACAAAAACGTCCTAACGCGTCGCACGCGAGAGAAAAAAAGGCGACGAGAACGACGGGACATGCCCAAATGTCTCTAATCGAAGACGTCCTAACGCGTCGCACGCGAGAGGAGAAAATGGCAACGAGAACACCGGGATGCGCCCAAGTGTCTCTAACCGAAGACGTCCTAATGCGCCGCACGCAAAAGGAGAAAAGGCAACGAGAACAATGGGTCGCGCCCAAATGTCTCTAATTGAAGATGTCCTAACGCATCACACGCGAAAGGAGAAAAAGGCAACGAGAACACCGAGACACACCCAAGTGTCTCTAACCGAAGACATCCTAACGCGTCGCACGTGAGAGGAGAAAAGGCAAAAAGAACACTGGGACCCGCCCAAATGTCTCTAACCGAAGACGTCCTAACACGTCGCACGCAAGAGAAGAAAAGGGTGACAAGAACATTGGGATGAGCCCAAATGTCTCTAACCGAAGACATTCTAACGCGTCGTACGTGAGAGGAGAAAAAGGCAACGAGAACACCGGGACGCACCCAAGCGTCTCTAACAGAAAAAGAGTGGTATAAACATCGGGGGACACCCAAATGCTTCCAACCAACACAAGGTGTTCAAGGGACAGGAATGATCTCACATGGAATTCCTCTGAATGAACCGTACATACAATATCGTCTGGTTGCACCAGCTCGGCTGTGACCGTACACACAATATCGTCTGGTTGCACCAGCTTTGAAAAAACCGTATATACAATATCGTCTGGTTGCACTAGCTTTGAATGAACCATACAATATCGTCTGCATAAGAAAGAAACTCAACAAGTATAACATAGCAAGAGTGCATGTTCTATGCAAGATGAATAACCATGACACAATGTTAAGGGCAAGTTTCATGCACAACATGCAAGGAACAAAACAGAAGAATATTCTATGTAAAAAAAATTGGAGCATGTTTTATGCAACACCAAAATGCATATTCCATGCAATAATGGCAAACATATGTCCTACGCAACAGGTACGAACATTTTCTATGTAAATGTAAGAGCATGTACAATGCAATACAATGCAACATGCATATTCTATACAAAATAACAACAACGCATATATTATGCAAAGCATGTTACACACTAAAGTACACAATGCATGTTCAATGCACAGTTAAAAGCACGTTCTATGCTAAAGTACAAAATGCATTATGCACGCCTCACATATGTAATGAAGGAATGCGTAGCTTACACAAGAATGAAAATGCATTCTAATGCGACAAGTTCAAAAGCAACTCTTCGATCTACCTCTCAGAAGGGTTGCAATATAGAAAAAGGATACAAAAAGGATACACTTCGTCCAATAAGAGGCAAACAATGATCACTGAGAACACAATTTAAAGCCTCTGCAAACAGGATCCTAGCTTGATAGTAACTTTTCCTTGCACCTCCTTGGGAAACAGGGACCAACACAGTAGAAAAACATCAAAATAAGAGCACCAGGAACTGAAAGGCCACTAGGGAGGGGTGCCGGCCACCCATTGGCCACCCCTAAGCACTGGCGGTCACAAATTGGTCCTGTCGGCCACCAGTGGTGGCTATCGGCCATCGATGGCAAATTTGGGGCAAAATGGGCATTTCACCTTGGGTCTTTAAGTATACTCATCTATACTTCATTTCTTCACAACCTCAAGTCCAAAAATCTCCCTTCTTCCTCTCTAGACCTTCATTCTCCTTAGATCCGAGCATTATACACTTTTTCCAACGCCCCATAAACATTTTCTTCGCTAAACCCTCATAGTTTACTCTATTTTGAACCGATCGAAAGTCGATTTCGGTGTTTTTTTCTTCATTTCCACCACTTGAGGTTTGTTTCCCTTGAGTTTCTCTTGGGTTTGGTGCCCTTTCTCGGGCTTTGACTCTTTTTTTCCCTTTTGGCCTTTTCTACCCATTTTCCCCATTTTCGACCACTTTCTCATCTTCTTTCGAGATGGCAGATGACTTTCCACACGACGGAGCTTCTATAGAGATGGAGGTGGATCCAGAGCTTGTGCCACTGCCACTCAGCATTCGACCTTTCGATCCGATGACATATCATCCTAAGATACATGTGCTACCACCCGATAGCATTCGTAAGTTCAGAGGGTTTGCACGAGAAGCACTAGAGGACCTCTTGCTGTGCGGGCCAGAGTCTCATTTATCTTATGGCGCCTTTGAGGTATACACTGTATTCTTACATTTTCCCAATGTACCTTGCACTGCTTGCCTAAATCACATTTTTGCACTATATTACTTACACTGGCTTTCATCTGCTTGTCACAAATATAGGGGGATTCACACACCATCAGAGGATACGGGACCACCTCCGCAAGGGAGTGGTACATGGAGCTCTCCAATGATGTTCGCTATATCATCGATGAGGCCGGCTTTGGCTTGTTTTGCATGGGGCTCTCACGTTTTATAACGAGTAGGCTTTTATTGGGTGCCTTAGTAGAGAGATTGTGGGATACCACCAACTCCTTTCACTTCTCTACCGTAGGGGAAATGACGATGACTCCCTTCGATTTCTCTATGCTCACTGGCATAGAGGTGGAGGGTCATCCGATTCCTTACGATACTAATATGGGTGAGTGGGAGGCCGCCTAGATTTATCTGCTGGGGGACACACCCACCTATCTCTCGATTAGGGATGGTCCGATACACCTGGTTTGTAGATCATTACAGAGGGACAGGACTAGCTACCCGAGAGGAGACCAAGCAGTATGCTTGAGGTTTCCTGATGTTCCTCTTTGGCACTACCTTGTTAGCCGACCGGACACACACTGCCGGGCTATATCTCATGAGCGCCTTGGTAGACTTGTCCCATGTCTGATTCCACGATTGGGGCGGCGCTAGCCTGGCCACCTTATACGGATACATGAGCTCGACCTCCCGCAGGAGTGGACATTTGATTAGAGGCTACTGGAGGGCCTGGGAGGTATGATTTACTTTTCTGTTTTATATTTCTTATCGTGCTTTTGGCTTTGCACTTTCTGTACACTACCCATCTTGTACCTTGCATAATCGCATGCATACACGCATTCTGCTTTCTGCACCTTCTCTATATTCTGCATTCTCTATTTCATTTTCTGGACATGGTACACATACTCTGCTTTTCGCATTACCTGTGCTTGTCTATGGTATACTCATTGTTGCCCTTTCGCTTTCTACAGCTATAGGTATATGCCTATTTTTCGACACTTGCCCCAAAGCCAGAGGTGGAGATGCCTCTTGTCGTGCCATACTAGCACCGGTATGACGGGAGGTGCCAGCAGAGGGCCCAGGAGTCCTTCCCATTCTTTTGTCGATTCTTCGACACTGCGACTGTGACTGAAGTAACTCAAGATTCACTGTTATTTCCATTTTCCTTTGATTCTGATTCATATCGCAATATCTAATGACAACTAACAATTTGTGCATTCTCTATTTACAGATCACTTGGCAGCATTGGGCGATAATGCCTGAGGAAGTCAGGGATCAGTTTGCTGGTGCTTGAGAGGCTTTCTGCTTCCGGCTCCTGCTCGAGGACCCAGTTTGTCGGGCATGGTTCTTAGGGAAGCGGTTCTTATGCCAGACCATCGGCTTGCTCAATACGGTATTTTCTATGCCACCTCTGACATATATGAGAGCCACAGAGAAATTCACTTTTCTGGAGATGATTGATTTCACCAGGGGCTGGGATGCTGACTTTTTCCGAGTTAAGGGTGATTATACAGCCTTTATTCAGACATACCTCATGCCACCTCTGATCGGCGCTCGTAGAGGTGAGAGAGCGATGGCTCCAGCAGAGAGAAAAAGAGACAGGGGGCCAGGGTGACCAGGACCCGTAGGAGGAGAGATTTTCAAATGAGACAGAGGATAGGGTGGCCAGAGCTGCCTACTACACTCACTTGTTGGCAACATACTGGGGAGCTACAGCAGGACCATCAATGCCTCCTCTAGCAGCAGGGAGATGGAGATAGGAGACTCCAGCACCCAGCCAAAGGAGAGCTAGGGGCGTCCATGACGAGAGTGGCCCTTCAAAGCCCGCCCTGGACGATAATGATGATGAGACAGGCGAGGACGATGAGGCAGCGAGTCCACGGTCAAAGTTATCTGAGGATAGAGACGACAACACTGGCTCAGATTCTGAGGGCAGAGATGATGCTGAAGCGAGTTCAGCAACTAGCTCAGATACGGGGGCCTCTGACAGTGGCACCGATAGAGATAGCTCGGAGTCCATGCCTAGGAAGAGAACGAAGAGGGCCTCTCGATCTTGAGGTGGCTAGTGCCGATTTATATGTTCTTGCTTAGTCTCTTTTTGCTAGTAGTGTTAGCACATTGTACAATTTTATTTTCTTAAAAAAAAGACTTGTACTCTTTTGTAAAAAAAAAAAAACTATGATTAGAATGAAAAATTGCTTTGAAAAAGTGTTGTATTTTGCATCCTGAGCTTCGCATTGCACCACATTGCACAAAAATGAGATTGATGGAAATTAAACATTGTACATTGTATTGGCAATTTCTTAATCAAGTAATGAACTAACCAACACATAACAAACAGAGTAAAACAACTCAATGAACAACTAACGATGACAACTCAATAAGTAATGCAACAACTCGATAAACAAAATAACAACAATACAACTCAATAAGCAACATAACGACTCGATAAACAAATCAAAACAACACAAAAGTGACTCAACAAAACTACTAAAACAAGACAGCATAATGCACCAAGAGCATAACAAAACACAGGTTCTTAGCACTCTCAACACATAGATGGACCAAAGGACCAACCAGGAGGCCATCGGCCATAAACAGAGGTTATCAGCCACTAGTGGTGGAGTAGCCGACCGGCCATCAGTGCAAGAGACCTCCAAATTGTTGCCACCTGTCTTCCACTTAGCGCCTTATCTTCTACAAAAGTTGAGACTTCGTATTCTTCACAAAAAAACTCTCAAATTGGATGGTAACTTTAGATGGCTCGGAAAAAGTGAATTTCTAGGGTTTCGAGATAAATGCACTATTCCCGTTAAGTCGTACCCCACTGTGTCTTTCGTTCCTACATGCCACGGCTAGGTGTTGGAACCCGGTTACGCATGTTTTCAACTTTGGAGGGCAAGAGATATGCCCTACAATTGAAGAATTCCAAGTTCTGATGGAATTCCGGCGTGACGAAGAAATCTTGCCCCGGTCCCGTTTTGGTCACATCCAGGCTTTAGGAATGATGTATGGGCTCACTTTACACGATGCTAGATCCTTAGTTCACAATGGAGAGTTGGATATCCCCAACCTCATTCATCAATTTTCTAACCCCAGTGACAGCGGCGACCGTCTCTGGCAAAGTTTTTGACAGCATGTCCTCTGTTTGAGCATGTTGGCTCATTTTCTACTTGCCCCTGGTTTCAGAGGGTCTAGCATTCTCTTCGTCGAAATGGCTCAAGGCTTGAAAGAGGGCAAGAGCTGTATTGGCCAAAACTTTAATGGGCTTGGACGCCTTTCATCGACAGGAGACAAACCAAATTTGTAGGAAGTCCACTACTTTTATAAGTAGCGTTTCCCACCCTATCTCATATGTGTTTCTCATATCACTCAGCACTTAGGCTCTATTTTTCTCTCAAAACCCTTTTTCACCTTTTCTCTCCACATACGCTTCTCTATTCTTTAATCTCTCTTATTTTTCATCCTTCCCCAATACTTTCCATTTCGATTTAGGCTTCAGTTTGGACACGACTAGACTTGCCCAGAAGAGGGGGTAGAATACCCAGCTTCATTTCCGATCCGAGGCTCACAATTAGCTCGATATCCTACTACCTGGAGGACAAGAGAAATTTTGGCTCCCATTCCCAATTTTAGTTACGCCCTTTCTGGCAAATGCATAACTTGGCTTGAAGAAGGGACGTAAACCAGGCCTAGTTTAGCATTTGAAGCTTCCACAAGCTCAATGAGGGGACGCAGGAACACCTAACTCATCGATGCCCTAAGTTTATTGCTTTGATCTGTACTCTCAAGTTTTCCTTTTAAATGTAATAAAAAAATAACTTTAATGTATATCTAGAGTTGGAGGACTCTGTATTGAAATCAATGAAATTGGAGTTGTGGGCACTAGAAATTTTCCTTTTGGTCCAAAAATGGTCTAAGTTATAAAAAGATTAATTTGAACAAAATCAACTTTTAATAAAACTTTTCAAAACTATTTTCAATAAGGATCACAACTTCACACACATGGAATCTACCCTCGAGATGTACAACCCCGAATCCAGCAATTGGAAAGTTGCCCCTTGTATGAATAGCACTGTACTGTACTGTAACTAGCTCTCATAGTGAAGACCACAACTGAACTCTTGGATACAGAAAAGACAAAGATGACCATAACAATCTTATGAACACGGTTGATTTGGAAGTGTTTATGGCTGGACTTCAAAATGAAGTTGCCTACGTATCTGGAAGATGGGAATCAAGCCTTACGTAGTTCGGTTTGGGTTCACTCGGGTATTAACACTCTCCTTTTGCGCTCTAACTTTTGCCAAGGCCGCCCTTTCCGGGTTTTCAACCTTGCGAGCTCAGTTTTTCTTATTTCAAATTTTTCGTGCTCTAACTTTTGCCTAAGTCGCCCTTCCGAATTTTCTGCCTAGCGAGCCACTCAAGGATAATATTTCTTCAACTTGTCCATATTGATTGGTTGGGAGAATTCCAGGCCATATAGGTCCATAAGAATGACAGCTCCACCCGACCAAATTGGTTTGATGATGTAAGGACCAGTCCAATTGGGTCTGAACTTGCCCCTAGGGTCATGGATGGGAGCTCAGTTGTCTTTCAGTACCAAATCCCCTTCCTTAAGATTCCTGGACTTAACTTTCTTGTTGAAAGCCCTGGCAATTCTACGTTGATAACCTTGGACGTGGTACAATGCTTTTAGCCTCCTCTCATCGAACAGCATTAGTTCTTCGAACCTCTACTGCTGCTAATCCACTTCCACTATCTGGCACTCAGCCATAACCCGCAGCGACGGAACCTTTGTTTCAATTGGCAGAACAGCTTCTATCCCATAAACCAGTGAATACGGAGTTGCCCCAGCAGATGTCCGAATTGATATTTTGTAGCCCCAGAGAGCAAATGGCAATTTGTCTGGCCAGTCCCTGTAGGTTTCCACCATCTTCTGTAGAATGTGTTTGATGTTCTTGTTAGTGGCCTCAGCAGCTCCGTTGGTTTGTGGCCGATATGTGGATGACTTATGAAAAGCCACGTTGTACTTCTCCAACAAGTCGATCACTTCTTTCTTAAAATAGGAACCATTGTCTGAAATGATCTTATTCGAGACCCCATAACAACAAATGATGTTATTTCTAATGAACTTAGCTACATGCGACGCCTTCAGAACTGCATAAGATTGGGCCTCGACCCATTTTGTAAAATAGTCAATTGCCACCAAGATGTACTCATGTCCATTTGACCCTTTTGGCGTAACTGCCCCAATAACATCGATTCCCCAAACTGAAAAAGGCCATGGTGAAGTCATGTTGTATAACTTTCACGGCGAGATATTCATGCAATTTGCATGAATTTGGTATTTATGTTATCGCTGAACAAAACCAATACAATCCTCCTCCATGGTTGACCAGTGATAACCCTGCTTGAGAATCTTCCGGGCTAGCATTACTCCACTCATATGCAATCCGTACTCCCCTCCGTGGATAGCCTCCATTAGGCGCTTCGACTCTTCCGTATCAACACACAACTTGTGCATTCCCAGATGGCCTCATTTCTATAACTTACCCCCATAGATGATAAACTGAGTAGCCATTCACCGTATTGCCCTTTTATCTTTGGCATTTGCCCCTAGTGGATAAGCCTCTTTTTCTAAGAAGTTCCAGATATCATGATACTAGGGGTTCTGATCTTGCATGTCATCTATTGCGGCGATCAACTTGTAGGCCGGCACATACCTATGTTCAATAATGATCGAACGTATCTAGACTCCTAAAGGAATGTCTATCATCGAAGATAGAGTTGATAAGGCGTCAAGGAACCTGTTGTGCTCTCTTAACAGATGCGTGAAGGTTAGCTTCTCAAACCTAGGAATCAGAACATCTAAGGTTTCGTGATAGATTTTCATCTTTTCTTCTTTAACCTTCCAGTCACCTTTTGCCTAAGACACAATCAGGTTCGAGTCCCCGATGATGTCCAACCTTTTTGCCCCTGGTTCTAGGGCAGCTTCCAAACCGGCGACACACGCTTTGTATTCTGCCTTGTTATTGGATACCTTAAACCAGAGTTTGAAGGCTAAAGGTATATAGGAATTGTCGGGTACTATCAGCAACACCCCTATCCCATAACCGTATTGATTAGACACTCCGTCAAAGTACATTGTCCAAATTTCTTCTTCGACTTGTAAAATGGCCTCATCCGGGAATAAGTATTCTACTGCTTTGTCCCCTTCCACTGGGTGATCTGCCAGGAACTCTGCTACCGCTCTCCCCTTGACAGACTTGCGAGTCATATGCTTCAAATCAAATTCAGAGAAAAGATGCAACCAACGGGCTAGCCTACCCATAAGTGTTGGTTTCTCGAAGAGATACTTGATGGGATCTAATCTCGAAACCAGAATTATGGAGTGAGCTAACAGGTAGTGCCTTAATTTCCTGGTAGCCTATATTAGGGCCAAGCAAGCCTTCTCCAATGGCGTGTAGTAGGTCTCATATTCCAGCATCTTCTTACTCAGGTAATAAATGACTTTTTCCACTCTATCCTCAGATTCTTGCGCAAGCATGTAGCCTATAGTCGTGTCGGTTACTGACAAATACAAAATCAACGGCTTTTCCGGCTCTGGTGGTGACAACACGGGCAAGTTCTAAAGGTATTGTTTGATCTACTCAAAAGCAAACTAGCATCGGTCATCCCATTAGAATTTTTTTTCCGTTCTTCAGGAGACCAAATAGTGGTTCACATGTCAAGGTTAATTTTGCAAAAAACTATCTTATGAATTGCACTTTACCCAGAAAGCCTCGCACCTCATTTTCAGTCCTTGGTGGTGGCATTTCTAAAATGGCCTTGATTTTGGAAGGATCAACCTCAATGCCCCTCTGTGTAATCAAGAACCCCATCATTTTCCTTCCTGCGACTCCAAAAGTGCACTTCTGTGGATTCAGCCTCAACCGATATTCTCTAATCCGAGAGAAGAATTTCTTCAATGCGGTGTAGTGGCCCTCTCTTTCCTTCGACTTGACAATCATGTCGTTCACATACACCTCAACTTCTTTGTGGATCATGTCATGTAAGATCATGGTCGCAGCCCGTTGATAAGTAGCCCCAGCATTATTCAGACCGAACAGCATCACCCTGTAGCAGTAGGTTTTCTATGGCGTGGTAAAGGCAGTCTTCTCTTTGTCCTCGGGTGCCATCAAGATCTGGTTATACCCAAAAAACCCATCCATAAAAGAGAACAACGCATGGCTTGAGGTGAAGTCCACCAATTCGTCGATGTGCGGTAGAGGAAAGTCGTCATTCGGACTAGCTTTCTTCAGATCTCTCAAATCCACACACACCCGAATTCTGCCATCTTTCTTCGGCATCGGAACAATGTTGGCCAACCAAATAGGATACTCAGATACTAGCAAGAACCTCGCATCTATCTACTTGGTGACATCTTTTTTGATTTTCAAAGCCCAATCTGGGCGTATTCTCCGAAGTTTCTGCTTGACGGGTCGGGCCTCGGGGTCAAGAGGGATCCGATGCTGTACAATCTCAAGATCGATTCCAGACATGTCTTCGTAGGACCACGCGAAAACATCTTTGAAATCTTTTAATAAAGCAACTAAGCGTTCGCGTTCTTCCGAAGACAACGTGGACCCGATCTGGACCAAACGCGAATTCTTCTCAGTATCTACATTAATTGCAACGATTTCATCAATAAGGGGTTTTATAAACCACTCCTCATCTCGATCAATCAAATATTTCAAAACCAGAGGAATTCCTTTCTCATCGGTTTTATCAAAATTTTGAAAGTCGTGATCAATGCAATATACAAGTGGCACAAAGAAGTACTCAGAAACAGCAGTGGTATCATTTTCATTCAAAGCTTCCAGTTCATCCAATTCCTCAGTTACAACCGACTCAAAAGAGAAGGACCTGGACAAAACAACGGCATCTGGGTTATCAACCCCAGGAATACCAGACTCCGACTCAGAAGAACTGGAATCTGATTCCGACTCCACAAACTCCGTGGAATCAAACTCCGACTCACTACCTGATTCAGAACTGCTGGACAGAAAACCCTCCTCCAGTTGTCAAACGAGAGAGGGTGCGATGGATGCATCCAGGATGCCAATAGAAGGGTCCACACCTAGGTCCACCTCGATCATAGAAACGGTGAAGTCACCTCCCAAGCCCTCTGATTTGATCTGAGGATCCGAAAGGAGACATGCCAGTATTGCTCCTATCTCAAGTTTACTGTTGTTGGACATACTTTCTATGCTCTGTTCAGCCTCAGCAGTTAACTCAGTCTGTTCCTCTGTGGCTTCACCCTATTACAACTGTAAGTCGAAGAAAATCTCGAAGCCGAGCAGACGGCGCTTCTCAAAGTTCAACCATGGCTCAGGAAAGCTGCAAAATGGGAAGTCCTCTCCCTCTCGGACAAAGCGCCTATTCAGAGTTCCCTGAATTGGCCTATGCACAAGCTCATAGTGCTTCCCACTTTGCTTTGCTTTGGCTCTTCCTGCCATTTCCTTTCCTTTCCAAACCCAATCCTCTTTGGTGGGCGTGTAGCCCAAGCTAAAGGTATGAGGGTTATGTGGCACTTCGGCCAGTGCGGTAACACCTTTCCAGCCACTCTTTCCTAATCCCATCCCAGGTATATATTGTAGCTTATTCATGAGGTAGACTGATTAATCATTGACGTACAACCCCTCATCAATAGCTATGATATTTTGCACTACCTGAGCCTCAGCTAAGGTAAAAACTGACAAGAAAACATCCTCGTCGCTATGTACAATCTCCAGTACTAGTGTGGTGACCTTCGACGGAGAATGTATCGAAGAATTTCCAAACACAATGGCTCCTCCTTTCCAAGAGGGTACTTTAACATCTGATGAAAAGTGAAGAGACAGCTTTTACTTGGTACAGCCACGGTCATCCAAGGAGTAAGTTAAAAGTGGCCAGAACATCCAAGACGTGAAACTAAATATCCTATTGCGCCGGGCCAACTTGTGTTCTGATTTGAACTGTCCCCATCACCTCTCGGCTTGTGTTGTTGTAAGCCTGGATCACTTGGGTCGTTGGTACGAAATCTGCTAGCTTCAAACTAATGGCATAGGCCGTGCGAGACAGACAAACATTAATTGTTGACCCAGTGTCCACCAATACAACTGGCACCCACTTCTTTCTGCATTCAATTGAGATGTATAGCGGTTTGTTATGCTCAGAGCCCTCAAGCGGCAATTCCTTATCAGTGAAGGTCAAAGTAGGCGCAGTACCTCCCGGGAAGACAAGTCCCATTAGTTGCTCTAGAGTTGTGTTGATAGACAGCTTGGCCTTGTCTATGGCTGATAAGACGGCTTGCCGGTGCACACGTGAAGCCATGAGCAATCCCCAAATAGATACGTCCACTTGGATCTTCTTCAGCTGCTTCAGTACATATAACATGCCCGGGGGGTACCCGCGCGCATTAAATAGTTCGGACTCCCGAGATCTCTTTGATCTCAAGTCTCACGAGTGCAATATGAAACGTAGATAAGAGTCCAGATTTGGCAACTTTTATTGAAAATCCATTTTATTGCAATTTTGTCAAA
Organism: Camellia lanceoleosa; assembly: GCA_025200525.1. Taxonomy (NCBI): domain Eukaryota; kingdom Viridiplantae; phylum Streptophyta; class Magnoliopsida; order Ericales; family Theaceae; genus Camellia; species Camellia lanceoleosa. The sequence goes on from CM045769.1 coordinate 171,310,784, forward strand.
AATGGACTGCGTCATCAGAACTCAGAGTCGCCACCTAATATTTTGGAAAATTAGGAAACCCATGACTCGGTGCCAAGGCCACTGTTCGTCGTAACCAAGGATGCTTGGCTCGGAACCTTAGGTATAAGAGGGGAAGGTCAATAATGAGCACCCCCACTCACCCGATCAAAAGATCGGCCTCTACTAAACCATGATATGACTTTTTATTTTCTTTATATGTTCATGTTCTGATTATTGACTAAATCCTAAAATTTACTATGTGAAGCATACAAGTATAGACTAGTTTGCTCAAATTGGAACAATTCAACTTCATGTTTGTTTTTTGAAAAGGGTTTGAATTTGCCACTTGACAAAGTGGGCTTAAAGTTTGTGAGTTTGCCACTACAAAGTGGGCTTAAAACGTACAGTCGTTGAATCATTCCAATTCAGGCAACAAGCCTTCGTCCACAGGCATTCAAACAGTTTATCATTTAATCAATTAGCTTCATAGTAGGATGCTAAACATAATAAAAAAATCACACACAAATGGGATGCTAAAGCATAAAAACTCACAGATTTACCGACATCCCACGAACAAGCTACAAAACAAAGTTAGTAAAATATGCATGATCTTATATACAGAATCCTAATGCAATTCACTCATGAGATGCACTAAAGATTCGGCTTCTAAAATATGGCATGTGAAACATTACAAAACATGTGATAGCGCACAAAATCATGGGATAGTCAATTAAAGCATAAAGATGCAAATTTAGCCGAATCTTATGCATGGAGCATGGATGTAAGGCAGGGATATGCATGACATGTCAGATATATACATACATGTACAGTTAGAGAAAGCAATTAAAGAATGGGATAAAAAGAAGCGGGGTGGGGGATTATTACAATACTTGAATTATTACAAATCCGAATAAAGGAGGGGAAGAAATAATAAAATAAAATCCTCACAAACACTCAAAATAAAATAAAATAAAATCTTCCATCCAGCAAACCTGCACACCTCAACCCATTTACTCATCCTCAGTAGAGGCCCCACCTCAAATTAACTAGAATTTCCCACAAATCCCACGAGTAGAAGCCCCCACACGGAGCATTACCATTGAGTACAAAAAGTATATATAATATAATTATATATACCACTCATTGACACCCATTTGAAATCCTGCAACAACCTCAGAAGGTCCCTCAATGTTCCCCACGTATTTGACCAAACTATACACCATCTCTCACACTAAAAGTAGCCGTGCATCCACTACAGCACATTGAGTAGGCGGGAATTCGGCTGTCCTGCTACGTGCTCCTGTAGACGTGCCCGTGGGCTTCACTCTACAGTTCGGACTCCCTTTATGTCTGTTGCGGTTCTCAATCTGAACCAAATAGTCCAACTCTGGCAAATCGTTTTGAGAAAAACAGATTTTTGAAAAGTAGTGCCAAACATGGACTGCTTTGCCAGATTACAGAGTCGCCACCTAAATATTTTAAAATGGGAAATTTAGGAAACCCTGACTCGGTGCCGAAGGCCACATGTCCGTCATCACCAAAGTTGTCTTGGCTCGGGAGCTTGGGTACGATTGGGGAAGGTCATCTATGAGCACCCCCTCTCGCCTCTACTAACCGTGATATCCGTTTTTGAAAACATTACATGCTCTTGTTCCAATTATTAACCTAGAATTACTATGTTATGCGCGCAGCAAACAAGTATAGACTAGATCGCCTAAATTGGAAACAAACATTGCATATCCGTTTGTTTTGAAAACGATTTGAAATTGCTACTCGCAAGTAGGCTAAAATACGGATTTCAACGAGTTATTCCAACTCAAGTAATCCAACCTCCACCCACAGGCATTCAAACAGTTTATCTCACATAAGCATTTAGCCGTATGGTAAGCATACTGTCATGGCAACATTCATACGCATGTGGTATGCTGAAGCGTAAAATACTTACATCGTACTCCGTGCCAAAACAATAAACTAGTTAGCAAACATGCATGTCCTAGTTCATATTAAGTGGCTAATGCATCGCATACAGGGATGTAATCTAGACAGGCTCGGCTACCCTAAGCATGACACATGAAATGCAGCAGCTACCACGTATTCAATTTGGAATTGAAAGTACGATGCAGTTTGCATAATGTGCCGAACCCGATGCATGTAAAAAAATGCATGAATGCACGCATGCGTAGCATAAGGTATGCTAAAATAAACGTGCCCTAATCTACCATTGTAAGCAGGTAAATAAAAGGGAAGAAAGAGATGGGGGTTGGAAGACATACACACACTTACGCACACTTATTACAATTACGCCCTCGCTCGGAGGGACCGAAAGAATAATACAAATTAATTAACTACGCAAGCTAACTAAATATTACAAATTCACTAAATTAATTAACAAATTAACTAAGTTAATTAAAGCAGTAGATGCCTCGGGAAGAGGGCCAGATGCATCGCGTGCCCGGGACTCGCTCGGAATCGCACTGTCATGCATGATTGCCTCTATTTTCCCTGCTTCCTTTCTCTGAAGACTGCCAAAGTCTCAGGAATACTTCTTTGGGCACTGGAGATCACCACCGGCTGGGGTAGAACACCACCGGCTGAAGTATGTGGCCACCGGCACTGAATTCATCCATCGGCTGCCAATTGACTGCCGGTCGGCACTAAACAGTGCCGGTCGGCACAAAATGCCTGCAAAACCTGCAACTCACAGCAGCAGAGGACACAACTTGCATGGCAATGTAATTCAAAGCATGTATGCACCAAACACACTCCTTATCATGTTTTTGACTCAAAGGAAGGTGTGCCTCGATTCTCGGACCACCAATCACGCATTTCGACGCATGATGGCCCAAAGAACCAAGAGTGCAATTTTGATTTCAAATGCATGTAATGCAAACAAACAAACAAGGGTGCTAAACCTCTATCACACTCACTTCAAGAGGCTTAGCATGCATGTCAATGCAATGAAGCCCTAAGCATGTTACCTAGGCATGCAACATGGCAATGCAATGCAAGGATGATAGCATGAAAACACACATACAAAACAAGCATGCAAACTAGTCAATGGGGTGGACTTAAACATGGATTAGGCAGCTCCAAATAGGCCTAAAACCGATGGCCAAGATGCTAAGTCATGAGGGCCAAAGACACATGCACACATGCACAAGTTAAGGCACCAACACTTAAGCATAATAAACAACCCTTAAGCACACTTAAAGGGGTACAACAATGGACTACTAGCATGCATATAAAGCTCTGAAAATCGTGCTAAACATGGTGCCAAACCAAGCAACAAAGTACACAAAGCATGCACACATAGGTCCAACATTCAAAGCAAGTCAATGGGGCATTGAACTATACTTATACAAAACAAGTATGGCATGCATTAAACAACTAAAAACAGGTTTTTAGCATGTTAAAACAAAGCCAAATGGCTACTTAGATGGCATCTAAGAGGCTTGAAATCAAAGGCATGCATTAGGGCCAAAACATGGAGCATGCAACACATGCTTTCAAAGCATTAAAGAGGCAACTAAGGTAAGCATATAAGCACACCAAAAGGTCTGAAATGACATGCTAAATGGTTCCAAACCATTGAAATGATGCAAGCAAGGCATGCTACACATGCATACTCAAAGGCTAGCAAGCCTAAAATGCGAAGGGGCTATATGATGCATGCCAAGATCAACCCAAACGACTATGGACAGAGCTAAAACATGTCAAAATAAGCACAAATCATTCACAAATCTAAGCCTAAAACAAGCTCAAATTAGGGCTAACAACCTAGGCCTGTTAAGGAACTAAAGAGGCATTACAAAGCAACCATGCAAAACATGCAAGGAGTACTAAAACCAACACATAGCAATGTCATATTAGGGCATAATAAACATAAAATGCAGCCAAGACATGCTCTTCAAGCATTCAAAACTAAGCTCCCTTAAGAGGCCAAATCTTGCCCTTTTCAAGGACATCAAGGAGAGGGGGTGGCCCTCTCCTTCTTGGGACTCTAAGGCACCATCTTCACCACTGAAATCCCTCAAGATTTCAGTGGTGAAGAGATCCTAATACCAAAGTCTCGGATCTCTCACAAAATAGCACAAAAAGTGGCCTTTTCAAGGCCTAAAGGTGGTCAAACCTTTCCAAAGCACAAAGTACCCTTAATAAACTATCAAGAGGACTAAAAAACAGAACTTTTTTGTATTTAACACCAAGCACAAAAACAGTTCAAAGATAGGTAAAAATGGAGTGCAAGAATGGGGTAAAAATGACTAGTTTCTTACCCTTGAAGCTTTTCTTCACAAAGGTTGATGTTGTTGCCTCATTGAGCTCAAATCCAACCAAAGATATCAATAACCAGCCTTTGGAACCTCAGTAACCAAAGGAAGGTGAAACACTAGGTGCTTGTATGTAATAGTATGAACTAAAGCACCTAGTGTACAAAATAAGCAAGGAAAAGAGAGATAGGATAGATATAGGATTTTTAACCTAAAACCAGAGCTTCTTCTCTGTCTAAAATGTCTAACTCTCTAATCTTTTTAACCCTTGAGCCAAGAGAAGAGAGCCTCCCCTTATAGACAACCAAAACTTACAAGTTAAGGCATCAAAGGGCTCATCCCTCCATACACGTGTATGGAGGGGAAACTAAAGCAAGAAAGCTGTCTGAAAATATCTCCAAAAACAACAGAAGTGATCGGCAGGCAAAATGGTCATTTTGTTAAAAGAGTGCCGACTGGCACAAAATAGTGCCGACGGCACAATATAGTGCCGATGGCAACATCAACCAGCCGGTGGCCTCTAGCCATCGGGTGGTGTGGGGATGCCTCAAAAGGCATTCCCCGCCTCCAAGCAAAGCACAAGTGTTTGGTGCAAAACCAAACACAAAAGCGATCAAGTTCGGAGGTCCTGAGGCAAGGCGCGTAGCCGAGAACTCCGGGAACTCCAAACGAACACGAACATGGATAATCACCGAGTGTTCAAGCGGTGACGTCCAAGTCTTGAGGACGGTCAAAAATGGGGTGTCTACAGCTCCACCAATTTGCTTCATCAACATGCAAGACAGTGCATGTGGCCCACACATCTCCCTTATACCAATTATGACCACCATGGATGCTGGGGAAGGAGAGCTTGAAATGAACACCTACCTCCGCAGTAAACATGCATGCCCATGACATCAAATTTGCACCACCTATTTGAAGCTCACGAGGCCATAAAACCCCTGGCCAAGCTTCTCTCTCTCTCTCTCTCTCTCTCTCTCTCTCTCTACATGTTTGCTTCGAAAAAATTTCCTTCTGTGAGCTCGGCAAAACACACACCCACACTCACCTGGCCAAGCTTCCCTCTTTCATGCCTACCAGAGAGAGGCCACTGCCGAGCGTGTGTGTGCTATGAGTGCATGTGCATGGTGTTAGCAGCTATGGCTTCTCCCCATCCGTGTGCTGGTGTTAAGTGTGTGTGGTCTCCTCTCTCAAATGACTCTCCCTCCTCAAACCCGTTTGTGTTCTCTGTTTTTTAGAGAGAGTGGGAGAGCTGGGTTTGCCCCCCCTGTGCATCGTGTGGGTGTATGTCATGCATGGGTCTCGTGTGAGCCTATATGCCGTGTGTGTATGGGTGTTATGTGTGATGTCTGGGTATCGTGTGTGCTGGGTGTGTCAGTTCTGTAGCGTGTATACCGTGTTCATGTGATGGCAGTGGTGGTGTTGTGAGAGTGGTGTATGAGTGTGTTACCCATGCGTGTCCAGCTTCCCCTCCCGTGTGTGCTGTGAGTGTGTATTTGTGGAGAGAGAGACCCAGCTAGAGCAGTGTGCATGTGTCTATGTGTGCTGTCTCTCCCGTGGGTGTATGTGTGAGTGTGTATGCATGTGTAGTGTCCCCTCCCTCTCTCTACCCGTGTGTGTTCATTTTAGAGAGAGAGAGAGAGAGGTGTGTGTCTGTGTCTTCTCCCCCCCTCTCCTCAAACCGAGAGAGAGAGAGAGCGGGATGTATGTGTAGATGCTGCCTCTCCCCCCTTGAGTGGTGTTGGGTCTCTCCTCTCAAATGACTCTCTCTAAACCCGTGTGTATGTTTTAGCTCAGATAAAGAATCTCCCCCCAATATGTGTATGCCTTTGTGTGTTTATATTCGAGAGGGAGAGAGATGAGATGTAGTGCTGTCTGCCTGTGTTGTTTTTATTAAACAAACATATCACCCTATGCCTTGAAGACCCCCCGACCATGTGAACCTCTCTTTTGCTTTACATTTTTAAAATCAAAGTGGAGAGACAGAGGCCCCCTTGTGAGCTGTATCCATGTATCATTTTAAAAGTCCAATCTATCTATCATCTCCACTCTTCTTTTTCTTTTTTGTTTTGTTATTCTCCACAATTCTAATCTATCTCCAGCGAAAGTTGTATGTGTTTTATTTTCAAACTCCTCCATCATTTTTCAAACTTACTTCACCAAATTGAGTCCCACTCCACTGAATTATTTTCCACTCAAAACTTATCATCACCTGACCCTCTCTTTTTCTTTTCTTTATTTTCTTTTTCATTTTTTAGTTTTGTTTTTGTTATTTTTTTATTTCTAAAATACACCACCTCAAAATATATACACACACATCAAATTATATAAAAACATATAAAATTATAAAATACAACAAAATAATAAACTATATGATATAAACTAATTTGGCCAAAATAAGTGAGGTTTGAGATTAAAATTTCAATTTGATTTTTTTGGTGAGGGTGGTCAAAACAAAGTGCCCAAGTCTTAGGGTTGGTCAAAATGGGGTGTCTACAGTACAGCTTCTTTCTCTAACAGTTTCTACCTCTGTTTTTTAGCCTCTTTGTCCTTTCGGGATGCTTCTGGTTGGTCCAGGTGCAGGGGCTTAAAGTATCTCCCGCTCCTAGTCATATGATCCACTTCCTTAGAATACCAAGTATCGTCTGGCAGATTCTGTCCCAAATCTTCATCAGTGTGGGCAAGATGCAGATCATCATCTTCCCACCATACCCCTCCAGAAACTGACAGACAATTTTCCGGTTCTGTTGTAAGTACCCTGACATCACAGTCATCCCCTGCGGGGTCTTTGGCTTTTCCAACTTTGTGACTATTCTCGGTTCTTTCCTGTTCAAACTGCTTCAGTGAGGCCTCTTGCTCTGTATCAGCTGTACTAACATTACTCAGTTCCTAAGCAAAATTCTTCGTACCGGTGCTCTCCAGCAACTCTCCCTTGTCCACGGCTGTTCCGGCTCTTGTAGCAGTTCCTACTTCTGGATGTTCCAACTTTGGTTGAAATCCCTCATCCACATCAAGCTCATCACTGAGCCACCCCGAATTATCTGCTGATCCGTTCAGACCAAATCAGTTGATTTGCACATCCCCCAAATCCTGCTCATCGAAGAACTGCAAATTGTTGATATCCTCTTCGAGGTCGGCTAAGTCATCCAATCCCTGGCTTGGTCCATCCTCTCGGACTACATTAACCTCCATCCCTATTGGAAACTACACCTCTAGCTTGGCTTGTTTGGTTGGCACAATGTAACAGCACTAGTTGTATTCCTCCTCAGATGAGTCCACAGAGCCGTCAGGTACTGAACTAACATTCTCATATTCCACCAAGACTATCCTGCCTTTATCTACCATGGTTATCACCTCAAGCTTGGGTCAGGATGTAGACACATTTACCATGCATAAATCTGTGCTTTCTAGGATGAACAGCTCCAGCTTAGGTAGATAGGAGGGGGTGATGTATATACTGGGGTCGTAAGGGATGGCCAGTGTTTGGATAAGGTTTATTTTCCGGGGTGGAGGGGTTTGGTTATGTGGTGGGAGAGGATTTGTAGTGACATTGGGCTTTTCGGGAGGTGCTATCACTTTGTTGTCAATGAGATCCTGAATCTCATGACGAAGTCTAAAGCAATGGTCGGTATCATGACCATGCTGTTGGTGGAATGTGTAGTACTTGGCCGGGTTGTGTTTAGGAGGGAGAGGATCGGGCCATGTGCGTTGTTCTAATGGTTTCAAATGCCCTTTTCTGATCAGGACCCTCAAGGCCGCAGATAGAGACGTGTAGAGTGGGGTGAAAACCCTCTGGCCTCGGGCCTGATGGCTGGAAGTTTGAGGGGTTGTATTGGCCATGTCGGCAAAGGGATTAGTGGTCTTTGGTGTGGTAGTGACCATGCCCACATCTGAAGGCCTAGCAACTGCATTATTACTTGTAGCCGCATTGGAATTGCGTGTGAAAGCCCTTTTAGACTGCTCTTTCTTGTGGTTTATTAGACCCTGCTTCATTGCATCCTCTATCTACACCCCTATTTCGTGGAGGTCGGCAAAAGTAGACAGAGGTTTGACTATCATCTTCTGTAGCAGTCTCGGTTGCAGGTTACGGACCACCATTCGAATCTGGTCCTTCTCAGCTGGTTGGATGGTCATCATAGGGGCCTTGGCCCTTCATCGGGGTACAAAATTGAAGAATTCCTCCTTTGACTCTTGACGGGTTGCTTCGAGATCACGAGTTGTGACTTCGATCTGTGTGTTGTAGGAATATTGAGCAATAATGGCCTCAGCCATCTCTTCCCAATTCCTCTTTACAGAGTCTTCAAGTTTAGCATACTAAATGGCCACAATAGCTGACAAGCTCCAACCAAAGAGGGATAACTTTTGCAGTCTAGATAGGCCCATCGGCCACAGAATTTCCGAGAATAGCCGCAAGTAGACCATAGGATCACCCGAGCCATCAAAGCGGTCTATATATGGCATTTTAAACCTATTTGGCAATGTCACCGCCGCATCAGTATAGCCATCCTCAATATCCAGGATCGAATTCACACCTTGAGCTCGTTTAAAAAGCTTATCAAGCTTGCTCACTTTTAGCGCAATAGGGTCGACCTCAAACTCAAACAACATCTCTGTCGAGTAAATCGGTGCTTTGGAAGTCTGGGGTGGAACTGGCTCTGCCGGAATGTCCGCATTTTTCTGGACATTAGTTGTAATCCCAGGTATTGGAACCCTGATTGGGGGTGGATGTGAAGCAGAAGTTGTTGCTTGTTGTGGTTGTTCTTGCTACTGCTAGATCTTACTAATCAACTCAGCCTGTTGGGCTGCAATTTCCACTTGACAGGTGGTGACTTCAGCTTGGCGGGCAGCATCTAGCTGCATAGCCTCAATGGTTTGTTGGAGTTGGCGGAGCATTTCTTCCATGTTGACTAAAGGATACTGGTCTATCAGAACTGGTGTGTACTCTCTTTCCGAAGTAGAAGCAGAAAACTGGACTTCATTGAATGAAGGTAACTGTCGAACCGGTAAGTTATGCTTGACTCTCCTCCGTCTTGTAACAGGGGGTAGCAAAGCAAACACTAGTTGTCTTCTTACAAGATCCCTAGATCGGTAAAGTCACCTTACTCGAGTCCAGAGTGCTTGGAGGGTAACTGCCTTATCTGAAGCAATCGTGAAAGACTACCTTGCAAAAAGAAAATAAAGCAAAAAAAACAAAAATCAGAAATCGCACAGCACCTCGACTTAGACAGAAACAACACACAGTTGCAATCTTAAGCTGGATAACTGTACTCAAACACTAATTTCTGCCCTAAATTTTTGCGTCAAAACTGATACCCAGACTTGCAACTGATACATACATTCTTGTAGAGTTTCACTCTAAAAACACATATCAAGCAAGTGAGAGCCAACACACCCCTATAATGGGATAGGATTACCCTGTCCTAATTTCGTCAGGAACTAAGGATTCACTACGCAAACAAGCGGTTTCAAACAATTCCTACATTCGGGTGAGCAACCTGTCCTAATTTGGAATAGTCTTTGTGGTTTCCGATATGCAACTAGGTCGATTGGTCAAAAAAAGGGTACCTCAGCAAAACCACCTAATATAACTCTCACACCTAACATCGAGAAGTGAAAGGAGGATCAAACAATACAGTGGTAGTCCAGATCCAAGGGTTGTGTTCCCATCATGGCAGAGCTCGCAACCAGTCAGCCTTTTTGCATGCTTTTCCAAGCGAGCCTCCAGTAAACCGTTTAGGAATAGCATATGGCAAACACTGTGACTTAAGCGCACCAATGCAAATTCAAATGTAAAGAAACACATAAGTGTAGATAAAACAACATATCATAAGTTCGAATCAAGTTCTCTAATTCCCCAGCAAAGTCGCCAGAAACTGTGGACTCGCCTTTTTCTCGCGCTCCATCTTTCGGAAAGGGTTTAAAAAGAAAGGCCTCACAGTTCGGACTCCCACGGTTCTAAATCTAGTCTCACAAATGCAATGTGAAACTGATAAACACCAAAGAGTCCAATTCGGCAAATCTTTTTGGAAAATCGATTTTAAATCAAATATTGCCAAAATTAGACTATTTTGCCAGATACAGAGTCGCCACCTAAATATTTTAATTTTGGGGAAAATTTAGGAAACCTTGACTCATACCAAAGCCACGTGTCCATCATTACCAAAGTTGCCTCGGCTCGAGAACTTAGGTATAAGAGGGGAAGGTCTTGAAATGAGCACCCATGCTCGCCTGATCAAAGATCGGCCTCTACTAACCATGATATGATTTTTTTATAAACCTTATGCGTTCTTGTTCCGGTTTATTAAACGAACTTTACTATGTGACGCACACAAGTATAGACTAGATCGCAAGAATTAGAACATTTCATGTCATGTTTGTTTTGCGAAAATGGTTTGAATTTGCCACCCTCAAGTGGGCTTAAAAATGTGAATTTGCCACCAAACATAGTGGGCTTAAAATAGGATTTTGCCACAATAAAGTGGGCTTAAAACACACATTTGATGAATTGTTCCAATTCAAACAACAAAGCCTTCATCCACAAGCATTCATGCAGTTTAGCATTTAAGCATATAGCCTCATAGCAAGCATACGAAATATGGCAATATGGCAATCACACTCATACAAGTATGCTAAAGCATAAAACTCAGTGAGTATACCAAGCCAAAACAGAAAACTAGTTAGAAAAAATGCATGATCCTAACTATACAAGATGTCTAATACAACACATGCAAAGAATGCAATTAATAGGCTCGGCTACTAATATGGCATACGAATCAACTTGATAACATGCGATTTAAGCACATATTCAAAGAAGATATTGAAATTGCAATACAGTTTGAATGATGCGTCGAGCCTCGAGGCATGTAATACAAGATGAATGGATGCAAGCATGCGGTATGCTAATTGAAACATGTCTCTAATCTAACCATCGAAAGCAATTAAATAAAAAAGAGAAAGGCATGGGGTTGGAAGACATACACGCACGCACGCACACTTATTACAACATTACGCCTTCACGAAGGAGGATCCGAATGAATAAACTAACTAGCTACGCTAATTAAGCTAACCATTACAAGACAAAACTACTTAACTAACTATTTGTAAGCTGATTATTACAACAATTGAAACAAATTAATTAACTTATTCTAAGCTAATTAAAATATTACAAAACGGAATTGAAGAATTAGTTAAACTAACTAATTAAGTACAACACTCAAATTAACTAGCTATTTGAAGCTAACTAAAGCAACTAAATGGCCTCGAAGGCGAGGGACGCATGCATGCTTGGTTGGTTTCCTTATGAAAATCCACTGCATTGCCATTGCAACCTCTATTTGCACATTTTTTATCACCAACAGTGCTATCAACTTCCAGAATGCCTCTGCTCCAACTTAGGAGCACACTTGTGCAATTTTTCATTGATGGCCAGTCGGCTGCTACTGGTGGTCAGCCGGTCACTGCTGATGGCCAGTCGGCTACCCCTGCCTTGAACTTCCTTTTTTGCTGCAACAGAGAGCACACAAAGGCAAAGTAGTATATTCTTAAGGAGTGTATGTACTGCTACCCACCTTATCATCACACAAGCTTAAGGGAGTGTAGCTCTTGGTCCTCAAACCATCAACCAAGCATTTTCCATGCATGATGGCTAAGGAACCAAGCTTGTACAAGCTTAATGAATGCACAAACAAGATTAAAACAACCACCACCCTATCATACATGATCAAGGGTGACAGTGATCAAGGAAAGTGGCATATTTCATCACTTCGAGTATGAAATGTCCCATTTTCCTTGTGTTCGAATTAATGTCCGATCCGAACACATACAATGCAACACGAAAGATGCTTTATCTTGCCTCTTTTACTTGTTTATTTTTGTTTACTCATTTTAGCTTACCAATCCATTCTTTAATTGATTAAGTCCAAGGTAAGTGTCCTCTAATGAAAAGAGGGTTTAAACCATAAGTGCCTTGAGCATAAAAGAGACCTCATGCCGTTGATAATGAACTCCCGAAGGAATTAAACCATTAAGCATGAATGTCTCAATTTCACACTTAAGCCCACAAGGGGTTCAAAGTCACTTTCAAAACAAATGAAAGGTGAAGAATAAAGGGAGGTTGCAGAGATGTTAAGTGCTAGAATGGAGTACAAAACAACACTAAATCATGCCATTAACTCAAAAGAAAGATGATCAAGGCATTGAAACAACAAACTAGTGAAGTAAATTGCACTACAACCATACCATACAAGGATCAAAGAACCGAACCAGTCCAAAAAAAAGTTAAGCAAGTCAAAACAGTAACAAAAACATGTTGAGATCAAGTTACAAAATGCTAGAAAAACATGCTCACATGTTAAGCTATCTAAGCATGCAAACAAGACACAAGGAGGGGAGGGTAACAAGGAGGGGAGGGTAACCCCTTCAATTTTGGACTTCAAAAGAAGGTTTTTACCACTGAAAAACCTCTGAATTTCAGTGGTTAAAAGGCCCAAAAATTTTGATTTAAAGGTGATGAAAGATGGCACAAAAGTTTCACAAGCAAAGAGACAAGAAAAGTGGACCACCCCCTTAACTCCAAAAGGTCTTAAACTACCATTTTTAAACCATAAAAATAGAGTTTTTTGGAGTTCAAAACTAGCTCAAAAACAGTGTAAAAAGATTGCAAAACAAGTATGGAAATTAAGCTTAAGTGAGGTAAGTGCAATACCTTTGAAGCAAAAGGCAACTCAGCCACAAACTCAAGCTCAAATCCCTTTTCAAGGCTCGAACAAAACTCCAAGGGACCTCAGCTCAAAGGTGAGAGTGTTTGGTTAAGGGTTGATGTGCAAAATGTAGAGAAACCAAGCAAGTGTATGCAAAATATCAAGAGAGAGAGAGAGAGAGAAAGAAAGAGAGAAGTCTAAAGAAAGAGAGATTTTTTATCCAAAATTTCTAACCCTTAAAAATGGAGGAGGACACCCTCTATATATAGAAAAACAATGTTTAAGCTTGAATTCATTCTACCATACACGTGTATGGAGATGCAGTTCAGTGAGCAACAGCTGGCACAGCTGGCAAACAAATATCTGAAAAATGAGAAAAATGGTCGTCGGCCACCACTGGTAGCCGACCAACCACCAACATAGCTGACCGGCCGCCACTTATGGCCGACAGGCACAAGTCATGGCCGATAGGCTGTGGGGCTGGCTGATAGGCCACTCTCTCCTCCAGACTTGAAACAACAAACTCTTGGTCCACAGCCAAACACAAAGTAAATAAGGTTCAAAGGCACCAAAGACAAGGCGCTCGGCCAAGAACTTCGGGTGCTCAAGACGAACATGAGCATACAAAATCATCGAGTGTTCAAAAGATGACGTTTAAGTCTTGAGGACGGTCAAAAATAGGGTGTCTACAAGTTGTGTCAGGCCTTGGATGTTTATTTGTAACTTTGGGGATTATTTTACCTTGGTGATATTCTGTTATTTCTACTGTTTTATTTCTCTTTATTGGCTAGTTGATTGGACCCTCTCCAATCTTAGGTTAAGTGCTGGTATATGATTGATAAGAAAGTAGGGGAAAAGTAATGAGGAAATTACTATGATCTATTTTTTCTTGATTTTATCTCTTTCATTTGATTGTCATTGTAGTTTTAGTCTCTGTAAATTCGTAGAGAAAATTGAAATCAATCTGAATATATTGAATCAATCCTGTTAAACAAAAAATCAAATATTTGGAATTAGATCCTAGATTCTAACGCTAATAACAATATTAACAAAACTCACTGAATATAGCTTAAACTTTATTATCATGTTATTTAAGCTAGATTAATTACCTAAATTGAGGTTACTTCAATTGTTTTCTTTTTTCAACGCTCTATCCATATTTTACTCATGGTGTTATTTTGCTTGCGTTTTGTGTGTTTGGTTACAGGGCATCCATGGATGACCATAGACTGAGATTCACACTAGCTTTTCTATAAAGCGTGTGGTATAAGTAAAATTGTTACAAATTCTTTATTAATATCTTTATACATCGTGCCTTTAGGCACCTACATACGCTAGATATTTAAATTCACCATAAATCAAATTTTTAAACTCATCCTATAAATATTTAAACTCATCATTAATTGTACCGTGCCTTTAGGCACAGGCATACACTAGTAATTTTATATTTCAAATTGCATAACAGTTATAAAAAATAATAATAATTTAAAAAAAAAAAAAAAACACCAACAATCAAATTACATAAAGAAACAGACCCTATGCTAGGACATGACCCTTAAAGAAAAAGAAACCATCAGAGATTACTTTACTTTAGCCTTTTAGCCAAACAAAAAAAAAAAAAGCAACCAAACTCAACACATACAGCAATAACAACCAGCAAGAAACCCAACATATTGCCGCCATGTCTCCAAAGCAAACTACAGATACAAAACCAAAAACTAAAAATCTATAGTTGAAAAGTTTGAATGGCTTTGAATTTATTGGTAACACTTATTCAAACTCAAATTGTATGCCTTGAATCCAAAAAAACTAGGGAAGAAAAAAAAAAACCCTAACCATGCTGAAAAAAGACCTAACCAATTGGGCGTCTTTAAAATGTTCTTTAGATGATGAGATCCAAATGAGAGAAAAGAACTAAGAGGGTCTCAATCTATATAAGAAATAACAATATCCCATAAGACTTTTCAAGTTTCTTAACTGAAAGAGCAGTCACAGAACTCGTAGATAGATACAGTTGTAGAAGAAGTGAAAATTGACAAACCTAGATTCAGTTAAGAAATTGAGAGAGAGAAGTAGGGAAAGTCAGATACAAAGCAAAAAGGGAACAAACCTATAAGGGCAGATTGAAGCATTGATGGTCTCACACAGCAGTAACAAATAGCTGAAACTTGACAATGAACAAACGTCTATATGGGTGTGCGATTGTGAGGGGAAGTGACATACCAATTGTGCGAGAAGGCTGTGCAAGAGTGAAAATTGTGGAGAGTGATGAGAGGGTTTACTTATCTTGGGAAAAAAAGAAGGGAATTTTGAGAGGGACACTTTACATAGCCTTCGTCTTTGCTGTTTTTCTTTGGGGAGGAAAGGAAACAACAATTTGTAGAGGCATATCACCAAAAAAATTAAAAAGCAAAAAAAAAACAATTTATACATATATTTTTTGAAAAAATTAAAATTAATTTTGGAAAAATAAAAATAAAAAAATATATTCTAAAAATTATTTATGACCTCCAAAAAGATAAAATTATACAAAAATAATAAGTATTTTTTTTTTATTTTTTCACCAAATTATTTTTTAGTTTTTTAGAAAAAAAAATTTGAAACAATTTTCTAAAAATAAAACTAAACATATTGAAATTGATAATCTAACCATATTCTTTGGAAAAGTTTAGATTATCACAAATTAGCCATCTCAATTTAAAAGTGTGTTTGAGTTTAATAGGTTCATTTTGTGATCTAATTCGATAATCACTTTAATTTTAAAATTCAATAACTAGAATATTTAAAACTCTTCAAAAAGTTATAATAAAAACACAAATTACGAAATCACCTCGTTTGACTAGCAAAATTTTTATCAACGAATAGTGTTGTCGTCGCTAAATGTTTAATTATTTGCCCACGCCAACTTGTCGTCGCCAAAAGTAAGCACATTAATAACAACGCTTATTATGTTGCCAAAAAATAAGCCTTGTAGCTAAATTTTTTGAAAATTTGGTGCCAACCAATAATTTTGGCGTTTAGTGAATATTATGTTTTTTTAGCGATGGTAGTAAATTGCGTCGGTAAAGGTCTACTTTTGCCAACAAAATTTATCACTGTGCCGCCAAATAAAATATACTTTTGACTATAAAAAATTGACATCGTCGTCAAAAATAGTTGCCAAAAGTACAATTTTTTGTAGTGATTGTAAGTCTTGTAAGTCATTGCTAATTATGAAAAATAAGAAATTTTCATTTGAAAAAAACAAAGTAAATTAGGACGGTAGTCTTTGTACTTTGATCCGTATGTCATTTTAGTCCATGTAATTGTAATTGGCTAGATTTTGACTTTGAATTTATAATTTTGTCTTCATTTAATTCAATTGGTTATAACTCTTAACATTTTTTTTTATGAAAAATATGCACATAAGTATCATGTGCTATGTTTTTAAGGATAAAATTATAAATTTATCAAACTCAATAAATTAACCTCAACTAATTTTGTGATAATTTTTCTTAAAACACACTAACAGTATTATCTGTTGGACCTAATTGATGCAAAATTTAAAATTAAGAATCAAAATTGAATCAATTAAAAGTGTAAGAACTAAAATGACAAAATGGATAAAATACAGGGACTCTCGATATAATTTGCCTAAAAAAAAATCTAAGATTGAAGATATAAAGAACATAATGACCCACTTAGGGTTCGTTTGGGATGTAGGTTGGATTTTGATTTTTCGATTTTTTGACTTTTTTAACCTAGGTTAAAAAACTTCATTTGTGATGATTTTTTTAACTTTTATAAGAGAAAAAATAAACAATTATAATTTGAATGTAACATTTTATTTTATTAACTTTTAAATTTATTTTATTATTTTATAATTATTTTAGCTTAAGATTAAGATGCCAAACGAAGGCTTAATCACGACAAAAGATTATGATGATAGAAATTCACCATTAAAATGACAATCATAGCTCTCGTCTCTTAATCATTTTTAAAACAATAAATATGACCTTTATGTTGTACTAATTGTAGCCTCTCACATCTCCTTTTAAAAGGTCAAATAAAACCAAAAACAAATGTAAAAAATTTATTGGCAAATTACATCCGTAGTTTCAATAATTAACATCGATGTTAATTTCGTCTTTATAATTTTAATTATATTAATTTCACTATTAAAATTTTCACATTGTATTCATTTAATTTAATTAATAACATTTTTATAAAAATTATATTAAAACCAAGAGATAAAATAGTCTTTTCACTTACTTCAAAGTGAATGAGAGTTGATGCTAATTTGAAATAGATTATTTTCCTTTGAATGAATTATTTTGTCAATGATTTTTGTCTAATTTCTTAACAAATTTATTGATTGAATTGAATCGACACAGAATGCAAAATTAAAAGATAAAATCGAAAAAATGAAAATTACAAAAATTAAATTAACATAAAATACAAATTACAAGAATCAAGAGAATAATTTATCCAAAATTTAAAGTGAAGTGCTAAATATAATTATTCTGTTATATATAACGTGGAAATGATACTCAACAAAATGACGGTTGGTTTCATTATTTTCTCAATAGTGTGAAATGTACACGCGGTGGGTGGAGGCCATGCCCCTACCAACTTAAAATAATAATAAATAAATAAATCATATAGTTTTAAGTATTTATGCAAAAATTATCTTTTGTTTTTCAAAATTTGTATCACTTTATTTTAGCCTTTTAAAATTTAAACAATTTCACTTTGACTGTATTTACACAATTTTTGAGACAACCGGCACACAAATAAATCTATATATATAAATAAATAAATAAAAATCGATAAAATTCATCTAGTTATATATATTATTTATTTATTTCTCATGAAAAGATAGCCTAACAACTCCTATGTTTGTTTGGGTACATGTCTCATCTATATAAATTTTGAAATTAATGGGCCATGGCATTTGATTGATGAGTTTTACTGTTTTTATCAAATTCAAAGCCTAAAGTCCTCAATTCTATCATTCTATGTACCCACCTGACCCAAAAAGAGTAAAGACCAAAGAAAGCAAATATCAGAAAAACAGATCCCTAGGTAAAATTACAAAAGTTTCATCTTTTTTGTGGGTGGGTAAAAAGTTCCATCTTTTGCTACGTGGAATTCCACTAATATTAAGAACACCAAATGAGTTATAGAAAGTGAAATGTGTATTGTTACAATATTTGTGAATTATTCTATAATTCGTTTTATATTCTTAATATTTGGTGGGGGGATTCAGTCCATTATATATTAAGAAATAGGTGTCAATTGTGGCATTGTTGTGTCACAAATCAAATGGGTTGGATGTGCATTGTAGATTTCATCACTTTATATTAGTGTTAAGAGAGACAAGATAAAACGATAAAGATTTATTTTATTTTTTTCCTCTTTAATTGTTATTATATATCATTTTATCAACCTTAATTTTAAAACCATACATCTAGATTCATTAATTATCAAGAAAGGGGGTTTGTGCGATTTTTAAATGTTGACGAGTCTAAATACATGATTTTAAAATTAAAGAAGTAATATGATATTATAAGATAAAATACAATCAACCCAAATGACAATTAGTGATTAGTGTGTGACATTTCTTGTGCCTCGTAAGCAGTAAATAACTTTTACTACAAACTGTGAGGGTAATTTATACAGGTAAATTTGGCCAGGCTAAATAATGAGCCGGTGTGAGACAGAGTATGAAAAGCAGAGTAAAAAGACCTCATTCAAGTAGTCCGGTCGCGGAAGTGTGTTATCTCGGTCACGATTAGCCCGATTAAGGAAGAATGTTGTTATATCAGTTCAGGAGAGCGCTACAGTTATCCCGGTTGGGTCTTCTAGCCGAAGTAAAAGAAACTATCTTCCTGACTGTCCTGAGTAAGTTCGGCAAGTATCTTCTATGGATAGCTCGGTCGTAGTATGGGAAGTCGAGATACGAGACAGTAAGGTAGAAACCGGACTAGCGTATAGTTTGGTCACTCCGGTTAGTCTAACATGGCAATGATACTTCGGTCGTAAGGTAGTTCGGCTGTGGTAAAACCATCTCACTTGGTTTAAGCAGTGAGGGAGGTGTTGAGAGAAGCATTATCTCTCAGGAGTATGAATCCTAGAAGGACTCTGCATGGAGGAGTAAGAGTCCTACTAGGATTGTGCCACACGAAACTTATAAAAGCTCACCAATATCACCTTTGGAGAGGTAACACAACTTTATTTTCTGAATACACAGAGCTTTTGTCTATTTGTCAAGCTTACTGAGTTAGGCATCGGAGAGGTTTCCGGCACACACCCGCTGGCTAGCTCACGTTTGTGTTTTCAGGTGATAAAGCGACGTCGTACGAAGGAGCGCAAACTTGATCAACAGGATTATACGAGAAGGTGTATTTCTTTCCCGTACAATTGGCGCCGTCTGTGGGAACTCAGACAAGAACAAAACCTCTTGATCAAGCTTTTTCTCTCAAACATCAATGGCGAACAATGAAGAGTTACCTCAGTCCGCCATTGACGGACAAACTCCAGATGGGGGTGCAAGGCGCAAAGGCCTACCCTTGGTCACTCCCATGGCGAACCTGGAGCCGCAAAGACAAAATTCCAGTAGGGATGCAAGGGGACGAAGGCGGAATAACAGCCCTCATCCCTCTCGTTCGCAAAGCCCAGAAAGACAAAGGCGCAGGATTGATCCTCAAGCTCTGGAGGATTGCGTCAGGGAACAAGACGAGTTGATTCGTCGGATGGCGGCGGACATGGAATCTCTTAAGCACCAGGTAAAAGGAAAACAAGTGGCGACAGGAGAGGGGCGCAACAACAAGACGCCCCCTCGCCACTCAGAGGGTCGTAGTAGGAATTCTACACCCTCTCAAGCAGAGAACAGAAGCCTCAGGACAAGCGACACGCAATCCAGTTCTCCCAGGACTCGTCACTCTAGGTCTGAGAGGACGAGGTCTGAGAGGTCATACACTGAGGGAAGCACATATTGGCCCTCGCATACGCACCAGACAAGGTCTAGACAGACGGAGTTGTCCAGATCGTCCGACCTATGATCCGTGCTAGAAGAGAAGGCACGATGAAAGGAGGATGCCAGGGCGCGCGATCCACACAGAGTTTCAGCCTTACAGCGGTTGGCTCCTCGGACGCATGGAAGCGTCGAGGTTGGAATGCCAATACCGCGCCCCGCCTACGAACCAACGGACAAGGCATTGGCGAGGCTGCAAACCTCACCATTCGTCCCAGCGATAGAGAACGCACCCCTACCGTCAGGCTTCCTACAGCCCAAATTCACAACATATGAGGGGAAGACGGACCCCTACTCGCACTTGAGCCACTTTCGCCAGGTCATGGCTGTATACCGGCGAAACGAGGCCTTGATGTGCATCCTATTCCCTTCAAGCCTTGGCGATCTAGGCTTGACTTGGTTTGAGAAGCTCCCAGAAGGCAGTATAGCCTCTTGGGCACAACTGGCGGAGGTGTTTGTAACGCGATTCAGAACAAACACTAAAACCCCAGTGGAGATCGACCAGTTACTCTCCATCGACATGGGTGACAAGGAGACCCTAAGATCATACAATAGTCGCTACTGGGAGACCTTCAACTAGATTGGGGACTGCCCAACCAATCTCGCCATTGCGCAATACAAAAGAGGCCTTCGGTCGGGGAACGGTGAGGACTCTAACACCATGACACCGCCCCCCACCATGGAAGCCCTGATGGAGAGAGTGCACCAGCACATCAGGGTGGAAGAGGATGGCGCACGTGCCAAAGAAAAATCTGGCACGACCGCAGCACCAGAGAAGAAAAACCTCAAGAAGGTCAATACGTAGATCGCCGAACCAAAGCAGACAGGAAAGTAGACAACGGCAGGACCAGACAAGAGATGGTTGAGAGTCCGCCTTTGCCATAACCACGGTATTCAAAAACCGATCTACCGAATACTTAGCGAAATTCGAGACGCGAGCCTTTCGTCAAGTGGCGGCAAAAGCTAGGCGAGGCCTGAGGACTACGATGACAAATCAAGGTGCACCTTCCACAAAGAAAGAGAGCCTTATCGAGAATTGCACGCCATTGAGGCGAGATCTGGAAGAGTTAGTGGCAGCAGGCCACCTGGACAAATACATTGAAGGAGGGCACGCCTGACCAGACCATAATAACCCTAACGGATGCCAATCGACGCCCACCTCGGGGCATCATCAACGTAATACATGGAGTCTTTGAACTGGCGTGTATCACGAGCTCAGAGGTTCAATCAAAAAGGCTGAGCAC
Source organism: Camellia lanceoleosa (assembly GCA_025200525.1). Classification (NCBI taxonomy): domain Eukaryota; kingdom Viridiplantae; phylum Streptophyta; class Magnoliopsida; order Ericales; family Theaceae; genus Camellia; species Camellia lanceoleosa. Next base: position 171,332,010 of record CM045769.1, read on the forward strand.
TTAAGAGAGGTGCTAAGTGCCCAACCAGTCGTCAAGAAGGGGAAGACAGAGGCCGCAAATGTCATGTCTTTTTCGGATAAAGACTTGGCAAGGATTTATTGCCCTCACAACGATGCCTTGGTCGTCACTCTCCGAGTCAAGGATTTTGACGTCAAGCGGATTCTGATTGACCAAGGTAGTTCATGTGAAATCATGTACTATGAAACCTTCAAACAACTAAAGTTGCAAGATAAAGACTTGGCGCCTGCCGTATCTCCCCTTATCAGATTCAACTCCATGCCAGAATGGCCCGTCGGCAAAATTATCCTCCCAGTCAGAGCAGGAAGTGTGACGAAACAAGTGGAGTTCTGGGTGTTGAAGGTCCCCTCCACCTACAACATTATCTTGGGCAGAACATGGCTGCATACCATGCGCTCGGTGGCGTCCTCCTACCACCAAGTGATGCGGTTTCCCAACGACACCGGAGTAATAGAAGAAGTATATGGAGATCAGATCATGTCGAAGCAGTGCTTTGTCACAGTGAACGGCAGCCGCGCTGAATACATTCATTCGGTGGAAGAACCTAAGAGTAATAAACTATTCGCAGATGCTGGCAAAGTGGCTAGTCAGAAAGCAATGGAGGACTTGGTGGAGGTCAGAATAGATGAAAAGAACCCGGATAAGTTCTTTTTGCTTGGTTCGTCGTTGTCCAGCACTGAGAGATTGGAGGTCTTGGAATTTCTGACCTCTAACATCGAAGTGTTCGCCTGGACCCCATACGACATGCCAGGCATTGATCCCAACTTCATCTGTCACCAACTCAATGTCCACCCTTCTGCCAGACCAATCATTCAGCGCACCCGCAGATCGGCACTCCACCACGCCGAAATAGTGGCAGAAGAAGTAGGAAACCTGCCGGAGGCAGGGGCAATCAGAGAGGTGCACTACCCAAGATGGATCTCCAACACCATCGTAGTGCCAAAGAAGAATGGCAAGTGGCGTGTTTGCATCCACTACAAAACGGTCAACAAGGCGTGCCCAAAGGATAGCTTTCCTGTACCAAGGATAGATCAACTGGTAGACTTAACGGCAGGGCACAACCGACTTAGTTTTCTAGATGCATATAGAGGCTACCACCAAATCGCCATGCATGAACCAGACCAGGAGGTCACATCCTTCACCACTCCAAGGGGACTCTACTACTACAAATTCATGCCCTTTGGCCTAAAGAACGCAGGGGTGACGTTCCAGAGAATGGTCACCAAGATGTTTGAACCATTGTTAGGCAGAACAATGGAAGCTTACATCGACGACATAGTGGTCAAAAGCAAGGATGAGAATGACTATCTCAAGGACCTTAGGAAAATGTTCGAGATCCTAAAGAAGCATAAGTTACGCCTCAACGCGTCGAAGTGTGCGTTCGAAGTAGGATCTGGCAAATTCCTAGGCTTCTTGGTAACCAACCGAGGTATAGAAGCAAACCCTTCTCAGATCAAGGCAATACAGGATCTGGAGAGGCCAAACTCAGTGAAGGAAGTGCAGTATCTCACCGGCATGGAGGCTGCGCTCAATCGGTTCATAAGCCGGTCGTTAGACAAACTACGACCATTCTTCCATGCACTGAAGGCTAAGTTTGAGTAGGACGAAGAATGCGACCACGCACTGGAAAGCCTAAAAGAATACATGTCTTCTCCACCACTACTTGTAACACCAATCCCTGGAGAAGAACTCTTCTTATACTTAGCAGTATCGCAGCATGCAATTAGCGCAGTGTTGGTCCGCGCAGAAGGAGTCCAACATCTTCCCATCTACTATGTCAGCAAGACATTACTAGGCGCCGAAATGAGGTACTTGCCACTGGAGAAACTGGCATTGGCCTTGATGATGGCCTCAAGGAAGTTATCACATTGCTTTCACACCCACACCATAGTTGTTCTCACAGCCTTCCCATTAAAGGCTTTATTTGAAAGAGCAAACTTCTCTGGGCGAATTCTGAAGTGGGCAGTAGAGTTAGGACAATACGACATCAAGTTCCAACCTAGGACCGCAATAAAAGCGCAAGCATTGGCAGATTTTGTCGCAGAATTCACACTAGGAAGTCATCACATCTGCCCAATCGACCTAACTGCAACAACCGAACTAGGGATGGAAGTTGACGTCGGAATAACGCAACCCCTAGTACTGGTTAATCAGTCAGGCCCCAAGGCAAACTAGAGTAAAGAAATGAAAGAAGAAACAAACCATGCTACACCAAGTCAGGATTCACCAACAAATAAAGACTTGGTACAAACAAAAAGCAAGGGGCAGACAGCGAGCATGGACTCTGAAGAAGACACCAGCAACATGGAAGATCCCAAGGCATCATCTGATCCCTCCACCTACTGGAAGTTGTTCGTTGGAGAGATGTGGAAACTCTTCGTGGATGGAGCATCCAACCGGCATGGAGCAGGACTTGGCATAGTCCTCATCTCTCCAGACGGCCTAGTAGTGGAGCAGGCAATCAACCTTGGCTTTCCAGCATCAAACAACGAAGCGGAGTATGAAGCACTTCTGGCAGGCCTCAAGTCAGCATTCTACATGAAGGCCATCGAGCTAATGGTTTACAGCGACTCGCAGCTGGTGGTAAACCAAATATTTGGCGACTACGAGGCAAAGGATGATAGAATGGCCAAGTACCAAGAATTGGTCAGAACAGAGATAAAGAAGTTTGAAGTGGTGAGGATAGAACAGATCGGCAGAGAGGAAAACCGCAGAGCAGACGAACTCGCAGGCTTCGCCTCAATGGCAGACACCTCCATTCCTCACCCGCTACTAGTCGACTACCTGCCTAGACCAAGCATTGAAGACCCAGAAGCAGAAGAGGTATGTTGTGCAGAGTTAGGCCCTTCTTGGATGGATCTCATCATACTATTCCTGAAAGACAGCACCTTACCAGAAGAGAAGAAAGAAACCAATAGAATAAGAGCAAAGTCACAGCGATTTTGGCTCTCCCCATCCTTGGCATTATACAAGAAGTCATTCTTAGGACCTTACTTGAAGTGTGTTCACCCCAGCAAAGTAGAAGCATTCCTATTCGAAATACATGAGGGTGTATGTGGCAGCCATCAAGGAGGAAGATCATTGGCATATAGAGCGATTTCACAAGGATATTGGTGGCCATACATGCAAGCGGATTCAGAGAAGTATGTTAAAAAGTGCAAAAAGTGTCAAAAATTCGTACACCAAATACACCAACCTGCCAGAGAACTTCTACCTCTAACCAGTCCATGGCCTTTCGCAATGTGGGGATTGGACATAGTAGGCCCACTTCCAACAGCTCCAGGCAACAGGAAGTTCTTTCTTGCCACAACCGACTACTTTACAAAGTGGGTGGAAGCAGAAGCCTTGGCGTCAATCAAGGAAAAAGATGTGAAGAAGTTTGTCTGGCAGAATATCATCACTCGATTTGGCATACCAAAGGCACTGATCTCAGACAACGGCACTCAGTTCGATGGCATAATTTTCAGAGGCTTTTGTGAAGAGTACAAGATAGAGTTCTACAATTCCACACCGGCATATCCCCAAGCAAATGGACAGGCAAAGGCGTCAAACAAGGTAGTCTTAGATGGATTAAAGAAAAGATTAAAGAGAGCCAAAGGCAAGTGGGCAGAAGAGCTCCCCCATGTTTTATGGGCTTACCGCACCACGCCTCGACGATCAACAGGAGAAACACCATTCTCCTTAGCCTATGGCATGGAAGCAGTCATCCCATTAGAAGTTGGCCTCCCCACAATTCGAAGCGAAAACTTTGATCCAGACTTAAATGGCGAAACCATAGCATTGGAACTTGACCTTGCGGAAGAAAGAAGAGACAGAGCATTGGTTCACATCGCCTCCTACCAAAAAGAATTGTCAAGAAAGTATAACAAAACAGTGCATCCAAGGCAATTCAAGATCAGAGATTAGGTGCTGCGCAAAGTGATGGGAAACACCTTAGTTCTAGGAGATGGCAAGCTGGGGCCTAATTGGGAAGGACCTTACAAAGTGGTTGGATTAGCGGGCAAATGGGCATACCACTTGGAAGATAAGGACGGCAAAGCAATTCCCAGGCCATGGAACACTGCAAATCTTAAATTGTTTTATTTCTAGCTTTTTTCTTTTAAAGTATGTGTAATTTTTTACTTTCTCAATAAAACAAGTCGATTCTTTTTTAGCATAATTGTTTTCAGTAGAAAGTAGTTTTAGTAAATTAGTCGCATTGTAAACATAGTTGGCCGGAACAACCAACTATGACCCCTCCTAAGCCCAGGATAAGGACTGAGGCTGCAGGACGTTTGGTCGAAATAACCAAACACTTTATTCTAAGTTGGCTGGAAAAACCAACTTAGAGGTTGGCTAGATTAAACCAACACCCCTCTTAAGCCCAGGATCAGGATTCAAGCTGCAGGACGTTTGGTCAGTATAACCAAACACTTTATTCTAAGTTGGATGGAAAAACCAACTTAGAGGTTGGCTGGATAAAACCAACCCTTGTTACTCTTCAGCCGAAGTATGGGTATGGCTGAAGAGTGGTTGGCTGGATTAAACCAACTGTTTGTACTCTTCAGCCGAAGTAGTTATATCGGCTAAAGAGTGGTTGGCTGGATTTAACCAACTCTTTGTACTCTTCAGCCGAAGTAAGTGTATGGCTGAAGAGTGGTTGGCTGGATTAAACTAACTCTTTCTACTCTTCAACCAAAGTAAGTGTATGGCTGAAGAGTGGCTGGCTAGATTAAACCAACTCTTTGTACTCTTCAGCCGAAGTAGTTATATCGGCTGAAAAGTGGTTGGCTGGATTAAACCAACACTAGATACTCTTCAGTCGAAGTAGCTATATCGGCTGAAGAGTGGTTGGCTAGTAAGCTAGATAACTAAAACCGATATCACAGTTAGCAAATGAGTACATGGAAAATTCATTACAAGTGCAAGCATACATACACAAAACCGGAATAAGAGTTGGCTCAGAAGATGACTTTTTCATTAAAGTGAAAAACAAGTACAACCGAGGGGCCGCAGCCCGGTTACAAGTTCAAACACAAAAGAACGGAAAGAAAAAAGACAATCATCGGAAGAGTTCATCAATTTCGGCATCAAATTCGACATCAGCATCTGGTCGAAGTCCGGTTTGAGGTGGGAGCTCAGTTTGGACCACGGTGTTAATCGACAGCACAATATCAGTCGGTAGCTCATCAGTCAAGTCTTTAACTACTGACTCTAACCGAGCTGTTTGATCGATGGATTGCCCATTGACGACCGGAGTAATGGTTGGCTCCTCATCCTCATCATCATCATCATCATCATTATCATCTTCATCGTTGTCAGACCCTTCCAGAAATTGCCTTTGAAGATCAGCAGCGTATTGTGACAGTGAAATCGGAATAGAGTACGGTGGAGCATTGTAGACATCGGTGTCCGGCGAACAACACTTAAAGAAAAGATCCTTGGCTGCATCGCATTGGAGGGTGTATGCGTCTTCGGCCTTCTTAAAGCCTCGTTTTTCAGCTTTCTTCATTCCGGCCTTCAGTTGGTTTATCTTGGTGTCTTTTTTCTTCTCAATCTTTGCCAAAAGGCGCAGGTATTTGTCTTTTGCCTCGTTGGCAACCTTCTGCTTTTCGGCCTCAGCCGAATTAACCACTTCGGTCAGTCGACCGTTCTTAGCGCGTAGCTCGGCCAGCTGCTTTTTTGCTTCCTCTAGCTCGGCCGTTTTAGCTTCGGCCTCTGCCATGGCCTCCCTAGTATTTCTCCTAAGTTCCATGAACCTTCTGTGTGTAACTTGGTTTTTCTGAATGGCCTGCAAAAGAGTAGCAAATTTCCCTTTAGCCGGACTGAAAGTTGGGAAAATCACAGAGAAAGAAGATAGCTATTTACCAGGATCATGGACTTGGTTGAAGACCGAATGGACTTCAGTTCGGTGTTAAGTTGCTTGTAGTGGTGCTCCATATCTTTTGGAAGGCACACACTTTTGGCTAGATTAAAAGCCATCAGGTGGTCCTTCTCTGTGACAACCGAATCAGAAGCGGTGACATCTCGGTTGTTGAAGGTCAGTTCGGGAACCCATTTAGAGGAGGAGGCAGTTTGGTCTGATTGCTCCAGTTGTGGGCTTGGTTGAATGTTTGGGGGAGGACTTGGTGGCAGAATGGTCTCGTCCTCATCAACAAGTCGTGGCTCGATTTGGCTAGTCCGGGCACGCTTGTTTCGGCGAGAAGAAGATGGCTGCTGGGATGGAAGGGCCATCACGGTCTCAGTGGTTTGGCCGGTTGGTTGTACATCGGCTGGAGTTGTTGCGGTCAAAAGGGCCTTCAACCTGCTCTTCTTTGCCATTTCTTGTTCGGCTGTGAGTGGGATTAGGTTTATCTGGGGCAAGGATGGGTCCAGTTCTGGTGCTTCTTCAAGAAGAAAGTCAGTCACCCTCGTTTTTCGGCGACCAGTGTATCTGTATGTCAGCTCAAAGCTGAGAAGTTTAGCCCAACTTCTTTCTTGAATACGTAGTGCAGCGCGGAGAGTACCGAGGTTGGGATAGCTGTACAGTGAGTGTATATGGGCTGAATCTGCATGAAGAAGACAACTGTTAGTCCGGTCTAAAATTGGAAACCGAAGTAAAAAATAAGAATTCATGGAAAACCGAAGTAACTATACCAGGTATCCCTTTATTCCAATTTATACGTCGGCCAGGAATCTGGGCTTGATGATCTTCAAAATTCCCAGAGACCCAGAAAAAATCGTCGTCATTCAAATCCTTATCCGATGTGTCCTTAATTAGTTTTTCACGTCGACGGCGTATTCTCAAATAGTATACCCACCCATCCTCTTTTGAACCTAAGGAATATTGGTGGAATATTTCGGCTAGGCCGAGGTTTAGACCGGCTTGGCGGTTTAGTTCGGCTATTCCCATTATGATTCGGTAGGAGTTAGTGGAGAGTTGGGTTGGGCATAGTCTGGTTTGCCTAAGAAACTCACAAATTAGAGGTTGGACTGAGAATCTCAGTCTGGTTTCTATTATTGAAAGCAGGGTAAAGGGTACAAAGCCTTCATTCCCCCAGGGAATGGTATTTGGTTTGGCTAGGGTAAGGTGCACGTCGTCAGGTATCTTATAATCTTTTCGGAATTCGGCTAGGCCTCCTGGGGTTTCTACTAAAAACCTATACTTCCCCATTTATTGTATAAATAAAGAATAAATTAGTTTGGTTGAGAAGTTGTGCTCAGAAGCTCGGTCGAGCGCTCAAGAGGATGGCTTGGGCAATCTAAAGTCTGCAAAGTGGAAAAACAAGGTGTTAAGCACAGATCATTGACTGTGCTACAAAACAAAGCAAGAAAGTAGAAGTCTTACTTCGGCTACATAGGGCACTACGGGATCTACCTCAGTTACAACAAGGTGTTTGTTATCTCGGCTCGGCAGGATGATTTGGTTATCTCGGTTCTACCTATAGGTTTTGTTACTCCAGTTGAGCATCAAGGGGCAGCTTTCTGAGTTCGGTTTAGAAACTGGGAAAGCTTAGCCCAGCGATAGCTTCGATTCGATTTTTTCAAGTATATTAAATTCAAACCTAGTTCGGTTCATTTACTCCGGCTAAGATAAACCAGAAGGAGGTCTTATTGAAACTACTGGTATATGCGCAAGTCCTAGTTCGGTTTTAGTCTGCCTAAATCTATGTACAACTACAAACAGCTCCCTAGTTCGGTTGTGAGTGATTTTGGATCAAAGGGAGTGTTCTACAGATTATTTCATGAGTACCAGAGGTTCCAAACGTGGTATTTTCAGAAGAAATAAAGCAACAAGGAAAAGAAGTGTTTTGTAAAAACACACATAGCAAATGGACAAAAACAAAAAAAGCAAGATGGATGTACAAAACTTACCAGATGAAGCAGAGAAGCTGGAAGTGGAAGCAACGGCAGTGATGAAGAACACGAAGCAAGATTCACAGTTGCAAACGTTGAAAAGCAATAGAGCAAGAGAAAGAAAGCAGAAAGAGTGAATAGTATGGTAAATGAGTCAGAAATGAAAAGGTTTTTGTTTTGATGGTTGAACCATAAGGCAGGAACTGTTCAAAAATTTAGTCTGAGTACGGCGCGGCGCAGATGGATTGGCCAATCAAAGGCTGCCACATGTCACTAGAAAGGGAAGCGTTTCAGTTGTTGCAATTGAAGAGACGTTTTGACCGGACGTGCCCAGCTCGGCTTAAGTTTAGCTCGACTGGATAAGCTAAATGGTTTTTAGCTCGGCTGGAGAGGCTAAAAGGTTTTCAGCTCGGCCGGAATAGCTATAGGATTGTAGCTCAGCTGGAAAGGCTTGCAAACTCCAGCTCGGTTGTTAAACAGGTAATCCCTATCATGCTGCGCAGATGGAATTAAGGGGCAATTGTGAGGGTAATTTATACAGGTAAATTGGGCCAGGCTAAGTAATGAGCCGGTGTGAGCCAGAGTATGAAAAGCAGAGTAAAAAGACCTCATTCAAGTAGTCCAGTCGTGGAAGTGTGTTATCTCGGTCACGATTAGCCCGGTCAAGGAAGAATGTTGTTATATCGGTTCAGGAGAGCGCTACGGTTATCCTGGTTGGATCTTCTAGCCGAAGTAAGAGAAGCTATCTTCCTGACTGTCCTGAGTAAGTTCGGCAAGTATCTTCTATGGATAGCTCAGTCGTAGTATGGGAAGCCGAGGTACGAGACAATAAGGCAGAAGCCGGACTATCGTATAGGTTGGTCACTCCGGTTAGTCTAACATGGCAATGATACTTCAGTCGTAAGGTAGTTCGGCTGTGGTAAAACCATCTCACTTGGTTTAGACAGTAAGGGGGGTGTTGAGAGAAGCATTATCTCTCAGGAGTATGAATCCTAGGAGGACTCTGCATGGAGGAGTAAGAGTCCTACTAGGATTGTGCCACACGAAACCTATAAAAGCTCACCAATATCACTTTTTGAAAGGTAACACAACTTTGTTTTCTGAATACACAGAGCTTTTGTCTATTTGTCAAGCTTACTGACTTAGGCATCGGAGAGGTTTCTGGCACACACCCGCCGGCTAGCTCACGTTTGTGTTTTCAGGTGATAAAGCGACGTCGTACGAAGGAGCGCAAACTTGATCAACAGGATTATACGAGAATGTGTATTTTTTTCCTGTACACAAACCATTAGAGAATTAGTGTTAATTATTTTTATTGTAATTAATTAATAAAGAACCCATGACAAAGAAATGTACCTATATTTTTAGAAAAGAGAAAAATAAAATAAAGAACAACACATTTCACTTAACATAAATTGTCACTCTTAGCCTTCGTTTGGAAAGAAAAAACTCACAAAAAAATAAAATAGGTTTTTTAGTCCAATAAGACAAAATATCACATCTAATATATAATCATTATATTTTTTCTCTCACAAAAATCAAAAAAGTCAAAAAAAATTATTTCAAATAAAATTTTTTAACTCCAAAATTAAAAAATTAAAAAATTAAAAAATTAATTCACTTTCCAAACAAATTCTAACTCATCTGGAAGACGATAATTTATGCATTGTGAAATGTGATAGGAGTATTATTAGTGATACATTTTTACACGTATGTGTAGTTATGGATGCAAATTATTAGAGATCTTGAGATTTTTATTATTAATGTTGACAAGAATGATTGTAGCTGGTGGCCTAAAGTAATCCCAACTACCAATAAGATCACACCTTTATAGCCTTACATATATCTGGACTTTTTATATACAAGTGCCAAAAGTAAGTCATAGAAGTACCTATCAAAAATACCACTGGGGGTGGTGGCCCAGTGGAGAAAGCATTGGCCTCCACCTGCCCGAGTCAAGTTCGACTCTTGGGGGGCGCGAAAATCCTGGATTTTCCAGGAACCTCTTCGGAGACTCATGTCTTTCCGATCGAAACTTGTCCGTGGTTAGGGGCGGCTGATGAGCTCCACTGGTGCCTAAGTGGTGGGTCCCCCACATGGTGGGGGTTAATTCTGGTGCAACCTATTATTAGGGTCAGGCCAGGCTGTGACGACACCCCAGAGCCCTTCTTTTTCACGTTCAAAAAAAAAAAAAAAAAAAAAAAAAAAAAAAAAAAAAAGAAGTACCTATCAAAAATAAATAAATAATTATACACACCGTGAGTGCATACAGGCCCACCTATCAATAAAGTTAGGTTCACTCAACACATGACCACCACACCATTGAGGAAACATGCCAAAGGTAGTGGGGATTCCATCCATGTTCTTAAAAAAGAATTATTATTATTATTATTTTTTTTTGAAGTAGACAGAATTTAATTAAAAATTATATTTAATTTTATAATTTTTTTTTTTTAGGTTCAACCACCCGGTATCCGACCCACTGGCCGACTAATCCGGATTCGGGGAGCAGTTCTGGATAAATAGGCTCAAGTCCCCTCCCAATTGGCGTTGCGGGGAATCGAACCGTAGTCCGTCCTTCCAAGCCGAGCTCCAATAATTAAATTTAATTTTATAATTAAATTATGTGTATATAGAATAAGTGTTTAAAAAAATACCCTAAAGCCAAATTGGTATAGCAAAGTGTTAATTGAATGGGTAATGCTATAGTGTGCAACTTACACCTTACACCTTTTTGTGTTCACTTACACCTTACACTTACACCTTTTTTACCTTGCACTTACACCTTTTGTTTAAGTGGCACATGGTGTGCAACTTATACATTTCATTTATACCTTCCACTTACACTTACACCTTACACTTACACCTTTTGTGTGAGTGGCACATGGTGTGCAACCCACTTACACCTTTTGTAGGTTGCACACCTAAAAAAACTCCTAATTGAATAAGTTTATTGAAATTCATGTCAAAGTCAATATCAACCTCATAAGTCAGTGAAATAAAAAATTTAATGATATGTAAGTGAAAATTTCATCATATTTTGTTATGCAAGTTAATATTGACTTGATTGGATGTGTTGGTGACATTGATATGTAGTTTGAGAGTTTACTTTAATTTCAGAAGAGATTTATTTATATGACAAAATGAAAATTTTCATCATGTGTAATTTATTAAGAATTTTGATAACTATGATGCTATTGGTATTCTATATGATAATATTTAAGATGAATTTAAAAAACGACACAAAACATCTCTAAGCATCTTTTGAGTTGTAGTCTAATCTAAAGAGATAAATTTGTAAAATAAGTTGTTTAGTTGAATCATAACAGACAATAGTTAAAGTATTGAGGGTTGGATTGCGCGATTAACAAATGTAATAGAAGAAAAAATTATGTGAAAAATGAAAGTTAGGATGCTTTTCATGAGTAAAATCATTTTGTATTAATCAGTATAAGACCTCGTTGGGATAAGGTCCATCTCTTAGGATCATATGGAAAAATTTTGTGTCTTCAAAATCTTTATTTTATTTTTTATTTTTATTTTTTTGGAAAAATTGCTACAGAGGACCTTGTGGACTTTTGATGATCAATGATGTGTAAAGCTGGGTGAAACACGTGTTGTTGCTACAATGCTAACAGTCATAGAAAGTGTGTAGCAACATATAGTTGAATGGTAACGCTTGAACTGAGCTTTCATATGTGTCTTCCTTTTCAATTATTTGTTGGAGCTTTTTTATTTATTTATTGGATAAATTACGAATACAATTTTTGATATTTATTTTAAATACAGATTATTTCATGTAATTTAAAAAATTATAAATACCATTTTGTTAGAATTTTTACTTAACATAATTAACTAAAAAAATAAAATTCATAATTACTCTCCTATATAATAATAAAATTACCTAAATTATTAACTAAAATATACTTCTAATATCATTAAAAATTCTTAATTGACTTGATAATTTATTAATAAAATGAGCGATTTGTTATAAAATTAGAAATCTCATGTGATGGAATTAGTGGTGCAAATAAACCGAATTGTTCATGAACAAGCTTTGTTCGGCTCGTTAAAGGTTCAACTCGATTTGACTTGTTAAAGGTTTGGTTTGGCTTGGCTCGGCTCGTTTAGTAAACGAGCCGAGTTTGAGCTTATATAAGCTCAGCTTATTTATATTTATTTAAATTATATAATAAATATATTTTTTATATATTAAATAATACATAAATATATATAAATAATATTTTTTATTTAAATAATATAAATAATATTAAAAAAAATTTATCGAGCCGAATTCAAGTTTTGTTAATATTAATGAGCCGAGTCGAGCTCAAACCCAGTTCCTTATCAAGCCAAACTCGGCTTGTTTGCACTTGGTGAAATATAATTTTCGGAATCACAGGAGTAATTCGTATTTTAATCAAATCTCAAGAATGCATTTATAATTTACGATTTTTTATTTATATTTAGTTTTGTCTGAATTTTAATTTGCAAACCATCTTTCAAGTATAAATAAATAAATCAAGATGATTTGCAACATAATTAACTTATTATTATTGAGCAGTGCCAAAATTGACATATATTACACAAACTTAAAAATAAAAACTCAGAAACTGCATCAAACATTTCGAACAGATTCTCCCTCCCACCTCCCTAAAAAATATATATCTATATATATATATAGATAAGTAGTTCAAATAAATTATACAAAACACTTCCTTAATTATTTTCTCAATTCATGAGATAATAACATTATTATAAACCAAAGCCCGTAAAAAAAACTCACTCTAATAACATTCATACAATTTCAAATCCATCACAACTCGAAAATAATCAGCACCTTCAACCTCATCGGTAATAAACGTGGCGATCCCTCTAGCCATGAAGAAATCACCTGTACCTCCGACCACCGAAAGATCCCTAGTAGGCTCATCCATCATATCAGCACCCATGATATTCAAAGTACCTTTGTACTGAGTAGAATTGAAAACCAAAGAATAAGCAAACCATGCATTGAAAGTGGTCTTCATGTCATAAAAATAGATGCCCTGAGCTCTAGCAACCGGAGGAGAACGTAAAGATTTGTCGGTGGTCATGGGGTCATCGAACACCACCGTCTTGCCAAACTTGAAGGGACCGAGCCCGGTCCCATTAGGGTTGGCAATGATGGAGGCGGTAGCGTTGGCGGTGTTGTCGCCTTTGAACATGGTGTCGTGGTAGTAGAGGACTATGCGTTTGCATGGTTTTTTTGTGGAGGTGGGTCTTGAGTGAACTAGGAGAGATGAGGAGATGAGGAGAAGGAAGAAGAGAGTGAGAGATTTTTGTGAAACCATTTTGTTTGGTGGTTTTTTTTTGTGTGTTTTGGGTTACGGGTTGTGGTGGAATTGAGCTGATTTCTCCTCATATTTATAGAGCAATTTTTACTGTGTTTGGAAGGTGATTTTGGATAGTGAGAATGATGTGTTATTGTTGTTTTTTCAAGAGGAGAATGATTTGTCTACATAAATTAATGGCATTTTTTAAAGCAAGATAACAATGATGATTATTTTATTTATTTATTTATTTATTATTATTATTATTATTTTTAATTTCAAGAATTTGCTTAGTGGTCAAGGCTTCGAGTTTGGAGGTGTGCTCTCTCTAAGCTTCTTAAATTCAAAACTCTAGCCTCTTAGGTGTAAATAATTTTTTGAGGTAAATTTATACAGAACTTTACCTTGGTTTTAATTGGGATTTTCGTAAGTGTGAGACGAGATTGATCTCCATTAGTCGGTCCAATGGGCTACTTGCTGAGTTCTAAAAAAAAAATGGTGATTAGTATTTTTTTTTATAAATAATAGAAAGTTACTGTAAAGATTATTAAAAAAAAAAAAAAATTTAATCATTGTGAGTGTAATCCATATCTTGCTATTACATTTACATCACACACTTACTTTTTAGAGTAAATTTTCATGGTTGATAAAAAAAAATTTATTTTTTACTAGAAATGAAGGATCCAGCAAGAGTCCTATCATTTTGTACAAATTTTTGTTTAAAAATAATTTACAAACATAATTTTTATTAGAAAAAAACTTAATGAGACTGATCTACCAATAACATTCTTAAAATTATAAGATACAATGGTGACATTTTACTTCGAGATGAAATTACTATGCTTGTAAAATTGTATGTAAAAATTATGTTTATATATCATTATTTTAAATTATTTTATTTATAAATTTTGAGTAGTGTTATATAAATATACAGAAAAAATCAACAAAATCTAATGTAAAGTTTTTATTTTTTTTATTTATTTTATCACTTTAAAACAAAAAGGCCCATCAATATAGTTTATATTTCTAAAAATATCATTACAACATCATTTTGATTAAAATTATGTATAAAAATTCCATCTTCCAATAAATTTTTAATGTTTTTGATAACCCATCAACATAGTTTATATTTCTAAAATTATCATTGCTCATCGTTTTGATTAAAATTATGTATAAAAATTCCATCTTCCAATAAATTTTTAGTATTTTTGATAAAGAATATATGCTCACCAACCCATTATCAAAAAAATCAGAGGTATGGCCACCAACTACGATGACTAGATGTCTGTTTGCAAGTACACAGGTGTTACGTACCACTAAAAAAGGATTACTAAGTCAGTTCTATTAGAGCTGGCAGTGTTGAAAATTAAAAAAATAAAAAAATAAAGAGTAAACAATGATTCATTTTACTAAAAATATCACCATTAATAGCACTAATGCATTAAAAAAATAAAATAAAATAAATATATAACTCTAAGACCAAAACATTACATCATTACTGACGGGACCCACTGTCACCTAATTAGTGGGAGCACTAATTATTGCTCCTAAACATTTTTCATATCATATCAATTAGGGTTACAATATTTTTAGAGTCATTAGAGCTCATTATTTTAGAGTTATTAAACAATTTTCTTGCAAGTAGGATTTAGAAGGTGTCACAGGTGGACAAGAAAATGACATTTTTGTCGGTTTATTTAATTTATTAATTAATATGATAAATATATTAATTTGTGTATTCCAAATGGATATTTATAGTCTCAGCAAATAAATGGCTGCTCGTTACAGGAGGTGATTATATTTTATTTGAATTTGGAAATTTGTATTAAATTGCTGGAGGTAACTTTTGTTTATAATTTATTAAGTAGAAACTATTTAAATAAATTAAAACAAATTGATTATTTAAAAACTACAGAGTAGATACTTTAACTTTTATTTGTTAATTATCAAATTTTAATTCTAAAAAAGAAAAAGATTGAGGCCTCGAATTTGAGGCCTCGAATGTGGCTCGAATTGGTGTGTGTGTGTGTGTTTTTTTTTTTTTTTTCCTTTTCTTTGAAATTGTGTTGGTTTGGTTGTTATTATTATTTTTTTTTAATTTATTTGTTGGGTTGTGTTAGTTTTGTTGTTTTTATTTATTTTTTATTTGTTGGGCTGTTGTAAATTTTTTTTTTTTTTTTTAAGGATGGTTTTGTGTAGGGGTGGGTTTAGAGTTTAGGATTTAAGATTTAAGTTTTTATTTTTTTCGAGTCTTTCTGATTTGAAATAAAAATATAGTAAAAATTCGTATAAAACTATATGAAATTAACAAATTTTAACTAGCAGTTTAACTGATCAGTTAATTTTATCACCCAATTAGTCTAACCCAACTTTTTTTTTTTCTTTTTCTATTTGTTGGGCTATGTTGGTTTTTTTGTTATTATTTTATTTGTTAGGCTGTGTTGGTTTGATTTTTTATTTATTTATTAGAGTTTAGGTTTTAGGGTACACATAAAAACCCTTCCCAAAAAAAAAAAAAAAAAACTAAAACCAAACCAACATAGAAAGAAAAGAAAAACAAAACAACTTTTCGAGACAAATTCGAGCCTCTCTTTTCGAGGCCTTTAGTACGGTTGTTTTTTTTTTTGGGAAGGGTTTTTATGTGTACCCTAAAACTTAAACCCTAATAAATAAATAAAAATCAAACAAACACAACCCAACAAATAAAATAAAATAACCAACATAGCCCAACAAATAGGGAAAAAAAAAAATGGGTTAGACTGATTGGGTAATAAAATTGACTGATCAGTTAAACTGCTGGTTAAAATTTGTTAATTCCATATAGTTTTGTACGAATCTTTACTATATTTTTATTTCAAATAAAAAAAACTCAGAAAAAATAAAAACTTAAACCTTAAATCCTAAACTCTAAACCCACCCCTACACATAACCATCTTAAAAAATAATAATAATAATAATTTACAACAGCCCAACAAATAAATAAATAAATAAAAACAACCAAACTAACACAACCCAACAAATAAATAAAAAAATAATAATAATAACAACCAAACCAACACAATTTCAAAGAAAAGAAAAGAATTAAAAAAAAAACCAATTCGAGCCACATTTGAGGCCTCAATCTTTTTTCAAAAAAAAAAAAACAAAACCAAACCAACATAAAAAGAAAAAAACAAAACAAAACAAAATAAAAATGCTCTGTAGCTCGAATAATTGAGGCTTGAATGACCCGATTTCACCTCTCATCTCTCTCTCTGATCCTCTCTCTCTCTAGCCAGCTCTCATCACTCTCACCTCTCATCCTTCTCTCTGATTCGATTTCACCGGAAAGGAAAAGCGATCTATGGCTGTGAGGAACCATGATCTAGGGCTGTGTCAACAGATTTGGGTTTTGATTTTAGATTTCGAGTTTAATTGAGAGAAAAATATGAGTTTGCTTTATATGGTGGCTATAATTAAAAACTGGGTTTAATGAAGTGGGATTGCTCTGTACAAATTCCTTCAAAAT
Organism: Camellia lanceoleosa; assembly: GCA_025200525.1. NCBI lineage: Eukaryota > Viridiplantae > Streptophyta > Magnoliopsida > Ericales > Theaceae > Camellia > Camellia lanceoleosa. The sequence goes on from CM045769.1 coordinate 171,348,663, forward strand.
CTTCTTCGTTCCAAAAATCTCTTTTGCGCTCCAAGCTTGATTGCAGAATTCTATGTCTCTTCTCGCCTTCTATTCAACATTTGTTTTGTCTTTTCACAAATCCTAGACGTTGGAAGCTTCTGTGCATCAAGAAGGTATAAACCTTTGTCTTCAATATTTATATATATATATATGTATATGTATATGTACATGCAACAATTATTTCATGGAAGTTCGAATTTTTGTTTGATTTGGGTTTCGATTTCGATTTTGATTTTGTTTGGTAGTTGTGGGTTTGGTGTAAAATTCCCATTTCTCTCTCTCTCTCTCTCTCTCTCTCTCTCTCTATTGTTTTTTGTTTTGCTTCATTCAACAGTCTAAAAAGAAGGGAAAAAACAGAGGAAGGAGGAGAAAGAGGAAGAAGGAAGGAACGAAGGAACAAAGGAAAACACAAAAAAAAAAAAAAAAAAACAAAAAAGAGGTGCCAAAACGACGTCATTTTGGCACCTCGAGCCATTTAGGCCTCGAATGATTCGAGCTATATAGCGGGGTTGGAAAAAAAAAAAAAAAACAAACAACTTTTCGAGACAAATTCGAGCCTCTCTTTTCGAGGCCTTTAGCACGGTTGTTTTAAAAAACTCTACCAAATAAGGCCAAAAACATGGGCAGTCAACAATTGGTAAGTGTGAGAACCCTCTGCTCTAATATCTATAATTTAAAATTATTCATACGAAAAAATTAATTAATTAGATATTTATAATTATTTAATTATTAGATTATATTTGTTATTAAAAAAAAATAAGTAATTTATTTAAATATATATATATATATATATTTCTACTAACCCCAAAGGGAGAAATCAAAAAAAATAATTGCCCAAAATTGACAATCATAACCCGAGATTTATTCATGGTGTAGCTCCATAATAACAAATTTTAAAAATATATAAATTTGAAATTCTGAATTATTATTTGATTTGCTTTCTGGGTATCTAGACTTTTTATTTTTTAAATAATATTTATTATCTATTTATTAAAAATAAATGTATTCCGATCATATGACTTATTTATGTTTGATTAAATTATTATGGATAAATTACATTTACCTCCCCTGAGGTTTCTGACAAATACAGGGACCTTTCCTGTGGCTTGAATAATTACAGTAACCTCCCTTACTTTACCTGACAATGTCAAGATTCCCCCAAACTGTGACTGTCGTTAGAAAATCTAACAGAAAGTGCTGATGTCACTCATTATAAATTATGAAATGTCCAAAATACCCTCACTGCGTTCTAATTCATCCAACTTTTACAACCTCATTGCCTTCTAATTCACCTTCTACTCCTGTCATCGCCAAATACCAACCCATTCACCATTGTAGCACCTCCCACAAAATTAGAAATATACATAAAGGTATATATATGTAAGATATTTATGTATACATATGTGTGTGTGTGATATATACATTGATTCAATTCTCTTTTTCTTTTTTTTATTCAATCAAATATATATATATATATATATAAAGGTATATCTATGTAAGATATTTATGTATATATATACATAGGGTTTGATTTAATTCTCTGTTTTATGTTTGATATATATATATAGGGTTTGATCACGCCGCGTTGGAGGGAGGAGTTCGAGAAGCCACCGTCGTCGGCGGAAATCGAGCGACGAAGACTAGAGAATCGACGCGTTTAAAGATTAAATATACGATTTTGAGGAAAGGTTCGAAGGAGGAGGAGAAGAAACGGCCTAGCACAGCGGCGTCGGCTTCAATATTAGAGGAGGAGGCGGAGACGATACCTCAAGCTGAAGCGAGCTCGAGAGGAGAGGGAGATGTTGAGAAACCCTCGACAGGGTTGCGATCATGTGAGGCAGAGACGAAGCAGCTGCCGTGGGCGTCCCAGTCGCAGTAGTTGCAAAGGAGGAGGTTGTCGGTGGCTAACCATTTCTCTCTCTCTCTGAAAACCCTAACTGGTATGGGAGCTTCAAAACCCTAGAACTAGAATGGAAGAAATTGAAAGTACATACTTATTTTTGCACAAGCTATTGAGGAGAATAATCGCCGGTGAGCTTTGGGATCGCCAGAGGCAGTTGTATTGGTTGGAGAGATTATAGGTAGGAGAGAGAAGGTAAGATGAAAGAGAGATGGGGACAGAGCATGATGTTAGTGAGGTATGTATGAGAGATATAAGAATTAAAGGGTATTTTGGTCTTTTTGTGTTCAAATGAAAGGGCAATATGGTCATTTTGTATAATCAAGTAACGTCGTTTGTGCAAAATTAACGAATTTGGAGAATCTTGACATTGTCGGGTAAAGTAAAAAAAGTTACTATAATTATTCAAACTACATAAGAAATCCCTGTATTTGTCAGAAACCCCAAAAGAGGTAAATATAATTTACCCAATTATTATTTTTACGTTGAATAATTTAAATTATCTTAAATAAATGGGAAAGACGTCCACTCTATAAATAAAGCGAGATTACACGTACAACACATTTATTAATGGTACTGTACAATGTGGCAAGAACCTAATTATGCTTTATCGTTTGACTCGAGTAGCTTTTTTTTCTCTATTTTTTATATTTATTTAGAATACTTCAAACAAATTCTTAATAATTGTTTATTTTATTTTTAAATTTTTATAGCTTAGCAAATTATTTAAAGTTTTTCTTTTTAAATCAAAGAAAAAAAAAAGATGTTATGTGAAAACATCACAACATCTGCGGACTCTAATCTTGAAATAACTAGATAATGGCCAAAGTCAATCCAACTCAAAAGAAGGAATCCCCTACTGATACACTCAATAGAATTCAGCTACACGTTGAAGAAAAGGCCAAATATTGATCGAAGTATCATTTAAAGTTAGTCTTGTGTTTCATATGTATATTTTATTAATCTTATTGACCATCAACACTAAGGGGTTATTTGGGATGAATTATATATGCGTACTTTTTGATAAAAAAAAATTAAAGAAGAAAATATATGTTTTAGATAATTTTTTAACTTTTTACAAAAAATATATATATATATATATTTATGTTGTGTTTGGTCGGAGGATTTGAGGAGGGATTTGGAAAAGAAAAGAAAAAAGGTGTGTGAAACTAGGTGAAATATAGACATGTTTTGTTCACATTTCACATAACTTTTCCATTTTCTTTTTCAAATCCCTCTCCAAATCTCCCAACCAAACACAGCATTAAGGGTTGTTTTGGGAAGATGGTAAAAAGTGACTTTTTGACTTTTAACTAAGCTTTTGATTTTTTTAGACAAATGATTTAGGAAGTTGATAAAAAGTGACTTTTGACTTTTTTGATTAATGTTTGTTTATGATGTCAAATCATAATAAAATGACCAAACTATCCCAATTTATTTAAAATATTTACAACTTCACCTATGTAACACATTTTGACCTATGAGGGGTAAAATTGTAATTTCACCGTTGACTAAAAACCAATTTCCCAAATGAAAAAAAAAAGACAAAAAAATCAACTTTTAACTTTTACTACTAATCCAAAAAAATAACTAAAAATCATGTTGTCAAAATAGGCCTAAATATTATAAATATAGAATACACTGACTAATTCAACGGGGGCCACATGGTATTGACTAATTCAAAGTACACTGCATTTCAATTTATTTTTCTTTTTTAAATGAAAATTGGTGACTAGCATTGTCCCGCGTGGAACACCACTTGGGAAAGGTAGATCCCAAACGAGCACTAATAAAAACCTAATAAATGAGTGCTAGATACTTCACCGTCAAAATAATAATAGTGATAAATAAATAAATAAAAGCACATACAAGAAATGTAAGGGGGGAAACTTTAATTCGTGAATCGTAAACTTGATTAATTTATTTATGTTTAAAAAAAGGACGATACAATAAAATAAAAAAAAACTTGTAATAATTTTTTTTTTTATTATCAATTTTTGTACCGGCCAACTGAGCTAATTTAAATAAATAATTTCTCACATTGAAAATTGCATTTAAGTGATACAGTGAAAAAATATTTTTATTTTATGGTGGTACAAGTTTTCTATATGCATGGTGTAAGTTCATCCTATATGTCAGAGTTACACTACAAAATATTTCATGTATACTGCAATTACTTTTTCATTGCTCCACTAATTTATAATTTTCTCAAATTTTTTTTATTGTGTTACGGTCAATGATTTATTATAAAATAATAAATAGTGGACTCACACCCGTTTGGGTGTTTTTTTTTTTTTTTTTTTGAGTGCAATTTCTGTGAACTTTCATTTTTTAAGACATGTTTGGTTTTAGATTCATTGGATGCCTATGCCGAAGCTTGAGTGGAAGTCAAAGATAGGCAGCTCTCTCGATCCACCACCAACCAAACCAAACTTCAGATTAGGCCCAAGTTAAAACGACAAAGAAAAATGTCACAGCCAAATTAAAGAGTAAATATTCACCGACATTAATGTAATACGTGACCATATCATAAATTTATCTCAACTATTGATATGTGTGAATCTTACGTAAATTTCACACTCTTTTTAGTGGTAGTTGGTACCACATTTTTTTTTTTTTTTTTGGATTTCCAGTACCACACTTTTTAAATTTCTGAGTTTTAAAATTTTCTATTATGGCAAAAATTAAATCTTAATTTTCTATAATTGAAGACTCTCATTGGGGAAAAAATATTTAGGCCGTTTGATTTATAACACATTGTGCATCTTTTGAATAGTAGGAGAAAATGCAATAATTCTATTTTGTTTACTATTTTTCATGTAAAATACTTATTTTTTTCATTATTAAATAGAATAATGATTGAGACTCCACTCTCATAACACCCTTATAAATCTGAATCATTCATGATAGGGACCTCATACATACATAAAGGGTCAGAGTCACTTTGATGGTGTTTGAGTCATCCACAAGATAAGTCCCAAATATTTTTCTAAGTTAGCCCATATTCACATGATAGATCAGATGTAATTATTTTAAAAATACATAAATTAATCACAAAATTAAATAAGATTCACACTTATATAAAAGGATTGTTCTAATTTTGTATACATTTTTTTTTTTTTTATTTTTTTTAACGCTCTCAAAAGAAGGTACAAAAAGAAGAAAAGACCGGACGAGCAGGGAGTTGTTGAGACAGTGAAAGGTAGAAAGTTTTTTGGTCTTGTTATCCATGATTGGATTTGTGGATTTAGAAACAATTTAGGAACTTGATGAAAAGTCAATTTTTTAATTTTTCTATCAAATTTTTTTTCAAAAAAATAAAAAAGTTAACAAATTAAAAAATTAATCTTTTTATCAATTTTTCAAAACACTCCTTATATTAATGATGATAGTGTTTGCATTAAATTATAAAATTCTAATTAGACCATTAGTTTGTCAGCTTCAACCTAACAAAAAAGTGATTTTGATTTAGGTTTTACTTAGCTTGCCAATCCAAGTTGGTCATTTATGGTGTATCCCAAAATCAAGGACAAATAGGATCTAGCTTTAAAACATATTCAATCAAATTGAAAATAGAATCACCATCATTAAAACTAAAAAAAAAAAAAAAAAAACCAATCAGTCTCATAAATTTGATATAATTATATTTATTTATTATTAATAAAGTTAAAAACAACTAAAAAATTATGTAGCAGTGTGATTGATATGTAGATAAATAAGAGCAATATATACATTTTAGAGTAATAGAGCTGATAATATTATTTTACTATTTATATGACTAAAAAATTTTTAATAAAAAGAGTGTCAAGTATTTTATAAAAATAAAATTTTAATATTGTATTTGATTGAGAAACTTGAAAAGGGAAAGAGAAAGAGAAAAAGTGTATAAAATATAAGTATATTTTATTCAAAAAAAAATTTCTCTTTTTTTTTCCAAATCACCCAACCAAACATAAACATAAGAGACCCATTGTAATTATTATAAATTTTTCGAACTGGATGAATTTTTTTCTAACCTTAAGAGGAATTTTCTTTTCTACCTTTGTTGTCGCATTTAGTGGTAGCCATTGCATGTGCTCTATTGACTAATGTACTAATAATTTTACTAAAAATATAAAAAATATATATGTTTGAAACACTTAAAAGAGAGATTTACTAATAAATCCTAAAAGTTATATTTGTTGTCCAATTAGTCTCATTTGTTTTCTAATGATCCGTTTGGTCCTTTCAGTTTTGAAATGACGTATTTGCCATCATTTGGACGTTAAAAGTATGAGTCGCAAATGAAATGGTGTAATTTCAAAATCGCACGTATGCCACACAGAAATTATGTACAATATAGGTGTTGTGTACATATTAATTATGTGACTGGGTTTTGGTATGTGACACATTGTGGGTGCCACATACTTGGGGAGCGCACTAAAGGCTTTTTATGTTTTTTGCTGTAGTGGTGAGGATGTAACGTGTCACACTACCCAGCCCAAGGCCATTCAGTTACCATACTCGAACGCCCACGCCCACGACCCAACCCTTTTTTGTTAGAAGAGGTTCATTGACTTGTGTGAAACCCTATATTATCATTTTGGAAAAATTTGAAATGCGATTGTGTGCGTGATTTGGGGGAGATGATAGGGATATCTGAAGGTCTGCGAGACTATTACGCCAACACATTGTAACGTTTTGTCAATTTGGTCGTCACACATCAGAGGAGAGAGAAAGACGACAATGAATCGAAATCGTCCTTGTCTCATTAATTAACCCTGTGGACTGAATCGATGGCAGATAAAGATATGTGACAAGACCCTGCTGTTGATTTTCGTGTATTAGATTGATATATGGGGACCCGTTTTGAGATTATGTGTTGTTAGTTATTTTTGTAGTTTGGGGTCCATTTGCGGAGTGTGTGTGTTGTCAGTTGATTTTGATATTTTGAGTTCCATTTTCTGAATTTATTTGTTGTTGTAGGGTTTAGATTTGTGTACGTGTTGTCAGATAATGTTGTAGTTTGGGGTCCAATTTACAGAGTGTATGTGTTGTCAGTTGGGTTTTTGGGGTCCCATTTTTTTACTTTATTTGTTGCTGGTTGTTGCGGATTTTTGTAATGTATGTTGATTATTGTAAATGGTTTGGGTTCATTGGTGTTGGGTTGTATAGGTGAGGGCAGGTGTGAGGTGGTAATGGGTTGGGGGAAGGCATTTGGATTTGTTTGATGTGAAATGTGTGTTGTGTAGTGATTATAACATGGAATGGCTTTTGGGTTTATGTGCATATTGTTGTATGTTAGAGGCTAGTGTGATATGTTGCGAGTTGGTCTTATATTGAATATATAAACCATTTATGCACACAAAGATAAGTTTTGTGTGTGGTTGGTTGGTTTACGGATGGGATTGTGGAAAAAAATGTGAGCATCTTAGTAAATATGGGTGTTGGCTATTGGATTTTTTTGGGTTGAAGAGTTTGGTTTTTCTTTGTTTTTTTGTAAATGTGCTGCCGTAGTGTGTTTACGTCGGTGTGTGTTACGGTTCATATGAGTGACGCACATAAAATATGAGTGTGAGATGTTATGAAATGTTTCTTGTGGGCATTATAGTGAAAATACAGAACATGTACTAACACAAACATGAACTTGTTGTTTGGTGACAGAAAATGTTTAGTTTGTGAGTTGTGGGGTTTATGGGTGGTGTTATGAGTACAAGTGTGCACGTATTGTTTAATGTGGGTGTTACTTGTTGAAAAATTTGGGTGAGGAATGTAGTGTGTGTGTTGTATATGTTTTTATGGAATGTGTAGACGTGGGTGGGTGATACATTGTGTATGTGTGACATATAACGTTGTATGTGTGATTCCTTATGTTAAAAATTGCATTTAAGCTAAAAAAGTTGTGTTGTTGTTGTTGTTCTAGGTTTTTCTAAGGTAACGAGTCCATGGACTCATTTATGTAAAAGAAAGTGAGTTGAATAGGGAATTGGTTTGAAGTCGAACAAACTTGGGGTAAAAATGCAAGGTCGTATACTCTTTAAACAAGCTAATGTTGTCACACATGGAGTAGGCCATAATGTGGGAAAGGCGGCTGTCGATGGGCAACGTCAACCTCAAACAAGGTTGAACTTCTGGTCAAACATAGCTAGGATAGTTAAGCTTGTCAAGTCAGCAAAATTGAGGAAGGCACATTTATGGCAATTGAAAAGGACGCCGTTCTGGATCATGATCGATGCAATTCATGTGAATAACTTGAATCACAACGAATTTAGAAAGTGTGATGAGCTCATATTTAAAATTATAAATGCATACAATCCCCAAGAAAATGCGTTCAACATTGGCGGTTCAAATGCAAAGCTCAGGAGCTGCGACATAAGGTTACTATTTGGATTACAATACGGGAAAAGGTGAATTGATCATCACACTGGCAGAGGCGATGTCGATTTCGCATTACGAAAAGTGGCGTGACATTTCGAGAGTAACGTCGAAATTGGTGAAGACTTTGTTCTTAGAGGCAGCTAGTGGACACACAAGACAGGATGAGGAAGACACGGCGAAGTTGTTAGCTTTGTACATGTGTGGCAAACTATTTTTTTCCAACACGAGGGAAACAATAAAATTTGGGCGTTTGTTAAGCTACATCAACGACCTCACTACAATCCAAATGTATGACTGGACTGATGCGATACTGACAACATTGATAAGATCAATAAAAGAGTTCCATCGAACACTTGGCAAGGTGACTGGCTGTGTGGTTGTACTTTTGGTATGATTTGTTTGGAAAATTCTGTTATGTTGTTGTGTTTTTTTTTCTCATGGTTAATTTGTTGTTAAATTTTGCACAAGGTTGGAATAACTTATATAATATTTGTTGCTTTGTCACGTAGTTTTGGCTTTGTGAACATTCGAACACACTGCAACCAAAAAACGAGAACATGTTTTCCAAGTTTTTGAAGTGGGACATTGGGGATTTGCCTGGTCAAGGGGTAGATCTGTCTAGGCCTGTCAGTTTTCAGATATGTTCTTTGTGCTCGGTTGTGTGTCATGACTACAGTGGATTTTTTTTGTTAATGGCAATGGAAGTGTGACATGTAAATTTTTATTTGATATGTACAAATAATGATCGACGAGTTGAGATCTTTTGATTATGAGCGAGAAATGATAGGATTAGACATTGAAGTGGTTGAGGGAGACGTGACTGATGTTGTTGACGGTGTTCTAGACGATGAAAGTGATAATGATAGTTTTGTTGAAGAGAGGAACCAGAAAAATTATACGGGTGATAGTAGAGTGGCTGGTGTGTAGGCTAAAATGAGAAGTAACTAAGATCATGGTGATCACAGTGGGGATAATGTCCAGCATTCGCGTGGTGGTAATGGTGACGTACCCAGCAGTGTAGTGCGTGGACTCCTTGATGTGGCAAGGTGTGACGACGTGGATGATGCTATTTTCGAGCAACAACACAATGCAATAACATACCTGGAAAATGATAACAAAATAAAAGACAATAAGATTACAATGCTTGAAGTTGAAGCATCTAGGTTGAAGAGAGAAAATGATATGCAAGTTGTTCATATAGTAGGTGGGTTTGGGTGTGTTCTGAAAATGAAGGATGAAGAGGTGGAGAAGTTGAAGAAAGAGAATATTGAATTGCATAAACAAATTGCAGTTCTTGAAGACCAATTGGCAGATCGTGATGTTCATGATGTGACTCAAGTATTTCGTACGGTGGAAGTTGATTGTGAAATTTGTGGGGTTGGTGTAGGTAATAGCAAGTTGTGAGGTGAAAGACTATACGATGTGACACCGTTACGTGTAGTAAGAGGGTGTTTAAATAGTTGTGGGCAAAGTGATTTGAAATTTGGAACGAATGAGATGATTGTGTAGGTGCATGGCTCGAGCGATATGAAGCTGTATGATTGCAAAGCAGAAGTGGTACAATATGTGAGACAGGATGCTCCGGGGTTTGATGTGCAGAAGTCTTATGTGCCTAACATTAAGAATAAAGTATGAAAAGAGCAGAAGTTAAAAATGATGTTATGTGCGTAACAGAGTTCAGGTACTCATTATTAGTTGGGCGTGGGACAAAAATGGGCTCGGTTGTAGGCAATCTTGGAGGAGAAGACAAGTGTGGTGTTGAAGATGATGTTATTGATGTGGACGTAGTTGTCTTACCAAGAAAAAAGTGGTCTGAATTTGGTATAAACAACTGATTGGGTGTTTGGAAAATGATAACGGTTGAAGAGAAGGCGAAGATCACAACTACTTATGAGCGTAATAGCGACAAGTACGTACTTTATTACGTTGGCGTTTATGTGAACATGGGTGGACTGATGTGTGTGAACTGTGTTGTTTTATACGACCATAATATGGGGGACAGTACAAATGGCGTGTCCATGTATTTCACGGATTTGAAGGACCTTGTTAGGCAAAGTTCTGTCCGTGGCAATATAAGTTTTGTTGTTCTCTTTTTAGTAAATTTTGGATGGTTTGGCTTTGCATGTGTATACAAGTTTAAATATGGTGACATTTGGTTACTGTGTTGTAAATGTTTTGAATATGGTTACCTTGGTTTTGGTGCATGTTAGGTGATCGATGCTTATGCGGAGGTGCTTAGAACTGAACAGTATAAAATGCATGCAAATAATGAGACAGCGGACAAGTCGTATTTCTTCAGTAGCATTTGCTTGGTAAGTTTGGAGTGGTCGACCGATGTGTGTTTTTTTTGTGTCTGATTTTGTTGTGACGTAGCTGGTATATATGTGGCAGGACATGGTGAAAAACAACGATGTCGGTGCGATGGAGAAGTATGTGAGAAGGAACATCACGGAGGGAAGCATATGTAGATACATTCATTTCCCGATCTGTCATAATGCACACTGGACGCTTGTCGTTTATGATACTGAGAATGGTAATTGGAAGCATTTCAACCCAATAAGGTAACGTTCAGTGCAGACAAACGTGCATTATAATGAAGCTCTAATTCTAGTAAAAATGAGCACACATTTTTTATGATGAGGTGCTGTATGGGGTGGTCGAATAATGATCATTTTTTGTAGGTTTGATGGGTTTTGTTTTTGGTTTTGTAATATGTGTAGCAGAAGGAATGGGTGTCCAATGTGATGAAGAATTTGTTACGTGCATTTGGAATGGATAAGGCAGGGATTGAAGTAGATTTCAGTCAACCCTTAGAAGTTATCACATAGTGTCCACAATAGAAATTGGACATGTAAGTAACCAACCTTGTATTGTTTTTGCAATCTAATTTTTGTAGAATGTTAATTGCCCAAAGATGTGCCTTAATGCACATAATGCTTTCATATGCAGACTTGATTGTGGAATAATTGTTTGTGTTATCATGCAGCAGTATGTGCACCACTGTGACGTGGGCCAATCTTTGCAAGGCACTAACTGTAGTGTGTTGTGTGCAAACATGGTCAAGGTTTTTGTTAATGACCCGGTGCGTGAAATTAAGGATTGTAGTTGAATTTTTTGTATTGTGGTCGAATTTTGGTTATAACCAAGGATGAACAATATGTCATGGTTATATTTGTTTTGAATTGGAAGGTTGTTTATTTTGTTTAGTTTTTTTTGTATGTTAACATTGCATTTAGTTACACATAACAGTACATGTTGTATTATTTTTGGAAGATTATGTATGCACCTTTTTGGGTAGTGTGTAGGTGTCAGTGTGTAACACTTACAGCTAAATGGAAATGGAATAAGCAATGTTGAATAGAAAAATGATGTTTGAGTTTGTTACAGTCGTTTAATTAGCACGTTATACATATGTATTCCCTTTGGACAATAGTTTACTTAATAACACAGGAAATTTATTGTCCATCCCAAGAAGAGAATTTTAAATGGATGTTGGTACAAATGCTAGTGCCACGGGTGTGGTGTAGTTTACGCGCTTGACCAAACAGTGGGGTAAGTTGCGTGATGGTGTGTTATGGGTTGCGTTTCTGATGTTATGTTAAATATATACAGGGAATGGATATGCAGGGCATGTCATGGTGGGATATGTGATGTGTTTGGGGTATCATGTCTTTATTTTCGAAGTGGTAGTGTGGGTGTGTAATGTGTTACGATTTGCTGCCAGTACGGGTTTGCGTCGATGGACTGGAGTTTGTATATGTGGGAGGGACAAAGTAGGTAGGGTGCGTATATTGTGTTGGTAAGGGATGTGTGGGACAGGTTAATGTCGAGTTTAAGGGAGTCGGCGGAGGTGAATGTCAGCATGTGGCATAGGTTGTGTTTTTTATATTATGTTAAATATATACAAGGGATAGACACGCATACCATGTAACAGTTGCGTGACGGTGTTGGTGTTGGTGTTGGAAGTAACAAAACATTCGGCAATGCAGTGTTGGATGTGGTAATGTGTGTTACGGTTTTTGTGGAATGGTGGGTTTGCAGAACAGTCTGAAAGTTGCACTAGTGTCACAGTGTATCAATTTCCCCATCGCCTATGCAAAATGTATGAAGCGTGTGAACGCATAAAAAAATCATGTTAAATGGTAGAATAAGCTTGAAGGGAAACATGCAAATTTACAAATGTCGAAATGGAAATTGAAATTGATCAGTACAAGAAATGTAATCATCATACATGTCTGAATGGGTGTGTTTGATACATTCCCTTATTTATGCTGAAAGAATTTCAAATCTACAAATAAATCTTCAGAAACTTTATGGCTGCCTTGAATGCTAGATTGGTTCCTTGCAAGTCTTCCTATTATGGTTCCCCATACGTTGGCACCAACTACACTGAATTTGATGAACTTGTTCCCCTTTGGAAAGCATCTGTTTCTTCTTGGACCTGCCGGGTGGTCTTTTGACAATTGGTGGTTGTATGACAAAGTCATCCATGTTAAATGGTGGTTTCTCAACGGTTGGAATTGAGATTATGTTGTGTGCGTATGAACAGTGGTACTCTATCACATGGTAGTATGAATCAACGAAATTATACAGGTCTTTACCACTGTTACGGATAACAACAACTGCATGCGAGCACGGGAAACCTTTGATTTGCCACTGGAAACATGATCATGTACGCCTCCCAACATCAACCATCACTGATGGGAAAGAGTGAACCTTGTAAACCTCATTGTTTGATTGGCTCACAAGCCATGATCTGCCTTTGTTGTACGCTTTAACCAAACGAGCTTCAATCTTCGGGCAGACAACACCATGCCATGCTTCTGCCTTACGCTGACGTTTGGCCATTTGCCTCATGTCGAGTTAGGATCATCTACCATTTGAGTTATTAGAAGGTGTTGTGCATCCCGTATCTATGAGTTAAATGACTCCATTGCATTAGAACTCATTTCGCCGTAACGTGCACCAATATTGGATAAAAACACAAACATTATGTTTAAAACAATGAACAACGTACAAGCGACAAAAAGTTATGGTGGAAAGAAAATTAAATATGATGTAGGCATGAATAACATGGATTACAAGTACTTACCGGAAATAAGCATTTGTCTAATATTCCGGGGGCAAATCTTTCAAAAATGCCCGTGCTACGTTACGACCAGATTTCATGAACTCCCCTAAACTATAGTTGAATGCAACCACAGTTGGAGCATATGCGCACCCTCGAAATTTAGCTAACAACCCAGCTCAGTACGAACTGTTCACGTATCACATTTTGTCTTGTAAGTTTCGTTGCAAATGTTATAAGTAGAATGCATGATGGGCGGTGGGGAATACGATGGGTATTGATTTTAGCAATCCAGTATGTCGGTCTGAGACGAACATAAGTGTTCTATGTCTATTCACCACATTCTTTAGGTGTCCCAAAAACCAAGACTAGTTGGCCGTGTTCTCCGAATCAACGATTGTGAAAGCTAAAGGAAACAACTCTATTTTTTTGTTTTTCATTAAGAACAAAAAAAAACAATGTCGATTAAAATATTAACTAATTTAATGGAGGACCACACAATCGGGTGGCAGAAACACACAATCCCCCCCCTAAAAAAAAAAGTCGTGTCACAAAACACACGCATAATAGCCCTCCCCACTCCTCAAATGTGGGGAAACACACCAAAAAGTGTGTATGAAATTAAATAATGAAGAGAAATAGTGTAAGACAACATAGTAAAAGAAAACATACCTTGGTTACTATCTTGTGAAGTGGCGGCTAACAAGTTCCCTTTGAATTTCCCTTTCAGAAACATTCCATCCAAAAAAAGTAACGGTCTACAATGGTTGAACCCATAAATACATTCTTTGAATGATATGAAATACCTCATGAAATGATTGTTTTGCTCATTATAGTCAATGTTGATATAACTTCCCGGATTGTTGTCCATAGCTACGTTACTATACCACCGTAATTGGTCAAACGAAATGGAGTGTGCACCAAACATTTCTCCGCGAGCTTTCTCAACACCTAACCATGCGACTCGGTAACTAACCTCTAATCTGTAATCTTTCTTCTAGTCGTAGACAACATCGGTAAGTTGTGTGAGTGGTTTGTCCCATACCCTCTCGGATATAACATCACACACTAAATCAAACTCAGCCCTCGAATTATTGGGTGTCCGTACAGCAACACCACAAATGTGCTCGCTATTCCATTTACGAAGGTAAAAAAATCCATGGCCATGTAAGACACATGCGTGTATAGACCACATACAACCTTTGGATTTCCTCATCATGCATACCGCTGTAATTCGAACAGAATCATTCTTCACATATTTGACCAAAATCCATACTCAACTGCATACTTGCAAGAACCGTTCGAAACTCAACAACTCCCCCCCTCAAAACTTTGCCTAACATGTTGAATCCCATTAGCCCACGAAGCAGACAAAAAAACCTTGTCTACATAAAGACAAAATTTGGCCAACAAATCTTGTTCATCGTTGACGTCCATCTTGACAAAATCCCCATGCGTCTGACATGGGACAATTTGTGCATTGTGAGGCGGTCTGTCAATGTCATCGACATCTTCGACGTATCACGATTGAATTATGACATCAACACATTGTAGGCAAAAAGACCGCTCAAGTGAGACCATGTTCTCCATATCAAAACCATTCTGTAACGTGAAGTTATTGTAACCTGGCATTTCGAAAAACAAACTCACATTCTCAGATGTCAACCCAGAAAAATTTCCATACGCACGATTCACCAGATCATGGTAATGAAACGGGGCTTGCAAATTGACTACGGCATTCGTATTACCGTAACAACAAACCAACATGACATGTGTGTCCATCCCCTGTATATATTTAATATAACATAAAAAAATACAACCCAGACCACACACTGGCACACACCTCCCTCGACTGCCCTAAACCCAAAATCAACCTGTCACACACATCCCTTACCAACAAATTACACGAATCCCACCCATTCAGCCCCATCACCCCCCTCCCCACACACACACAAACTCTCCAGTTCATTGACGTAAAACCGTGCTGTCGACAAATCGTAACACATCACACACCGACACAACCACTTTGAAAACAAAAAACATTACACCCTAAACACATCATATATCCCACCCTAACATGGACACAAACAAGCCCATCACAAAAACTGATACTACCAACAAAACAAAACAACTTTGCATTATTACAAAAAAAGAATACATACCTGCATAACGGCGAATTGGATGATCGGAAATTGTACCCTTTTTGCGACGTCACACAGACCATGCACTAACACTCCTCCCCAAAATCCCAAAACCCTAACAGTCGATGGTGGAAATGTCTATCACTGTAACATTCAACTTACCAAAAATGAAGGTGATCCCACCAAAAATAATTCAGTCAAATAAGAAAGGGCATAACTGTTCATGGCTCATTACTGTTCATGGCTCATTACTGTCCATGGCTCATTACCAAACTTGAAAAATAGGGTCACATAGATCTAAACCTCTCCACCAGTAAGACTTATCCGATAAACATTTCAAAAGTGGAATTGATTGGTATAGTTGTTTCTGAGATGAAATTTGTTGATAAATATTCCTAATTTATCACCTTTAAAAAATCATTTTTAATAATATGTTTAACAAATGTCAAGTGTTGTTGTAAAAATATACATGTCTAAATATTATTGGATATTTACGTATCATTATTTTTTTTTGACAATCAATCATATTTAAACTCTTATATTTTTAGTAAGAGTATTAGTATTCATAGTATTATTCTTAAAAATTACAATAATGTTTTTGTGTTAGAAAAGAAGTCAATTTATATATTTTACATTTAATTATATGTATTTTTAAAAATTCAAAGAGATCATTTATAAATATTTTACGTTTAATTATATGTATTTTTAAAAATTCAAAGAGATCATTTATAAATATTATATAATTGCATTATTATATACAAGAAAGTCTATTAACACGGACAATTATACAATAAAATCAACAAGCCAATAATTCCACACACAAAAAAATAAAAATAAAAATAATCTCCAAATAAATACAAGAGAAGAAAAATTTACATGTAAGTGGAGAGAGGCAATTTGTTGACATCTTAACGGAAAGGAATATAGATCACAAATATTAAAATATCAAAATATTCTTACTTTTACAATTCTACATGTTAACTCAAAATTAAATTCACGGGCTGAGGTTCCTCCGGTCCATGATCAGATTGGAGGTACTGTTGGGTTTATAAAGATTTATTATAAATTTTATTTTAATAATTCGAATTGTTTAATGTATAAAATTTATCGAGCACACTATATTTATAAAAAATTATATTGATCGGATATCGATAACTATCTCATTGGATCATTTACATCAATCATTTATTTTTCATCGTCTTTTTTACAAAACTGATTTGATCACATAACTATCGATACCGATTAAAGTGATTTTTTGTAAACACATAATATTCAATGACTTCTACACATTTAACGATTCAGATTGTCGAAGTAGGACCCGTAATGAACCCCACAGGCTAGGGGTGTGCGTGGTGCAGTTCGGGTGATTTGAGAGTAAAATTACAAACCGAATAGCGGGTTAGCGGATTGATGGATTGACAAATTGTGGTTTGGACGGTTTTTGACGGATTGACAGATTGAATAATATTCTAACTAATTACCATACATTTGCATAATATATAACGCTAATTTGTATAATATTTTTTAGATATATAACACAAAGTAATTTTACATAATATGTTTCATATATATAACCACTAATTTGTAATAAATTTCATATTTTAAATCTTTTTCACACTCATTTTTACATTGATATTTCATTGAAAATTAAAAAATTTATATGTATTAAGTTTAGAGGAGCGGAGTGATTCGGTTGGCGGATTATAAATTTTAAAATTTAAACCGCGGTTAGCGGTTAGAGAGGTGCGGATTGTTGCGGATCGGTACTGTTTTAACGGATTGGACGGTATTTTACACAACCCTAAGCCCAACAATGAATTGGAGAGAAGCCGGTCCCTAAATTTACAATCGAATGATTAATACTCAATCCTTCTCAACATTAAATTCACAATTGAATAATTAGTACTCAGTCCTTCTCAAGATCAACACTATCAATAGCAATAGATTCAAAATATACAACCCAAGGCATGGATAAATGTCAATGAAACAATAGTAACAAAATACCAATCCAAGTTATGGAGAAATGTCAATGAAAGTCTGCTGCACTCGTCAACCTATCATGTCAAGGTTATGTGAGGATGCCATGCTTCCACTAGAGGGGAGTGTTGGAAACAACTTTCTACCAATCATCCAAGAATTTCCAAGAGATCGTCATAATAGAATCAATCTTGATTCAAAAAATGCTGCATAAAGCAAGTTGAATTTCAACCACATAGTAATCAATGCTTGTTTAAAAAAGATGAAATCGATGTAAAGATGGCTTTTTGTGAGGAAATGAGTCAATTCATTAACGTGTGGTTTGTTAACATTGTTAATTTTTTATTTATAAAAAAAAAAAAATTGGATTTTTTTTTATTAAATTTTTTTTTAAAACAAATCTTTATTTGATGTGTACAAAAATTTTGAAAATAAAAATAAAGAAATATTTCGGTGAGTTGTCAGAGGTGATTGATTAGTAGTGCGGGGATAGTGGATGGATGTGGTGGTCCACGTGGGGTGGTTGAAGGCAATGACGAAGTTAAGAAATTAAATTGGAGAAGGCACTTCTCAATTATAACGTTGAAAATTTTTATAAAAATATTTTATATAAATTTTTATAATTAATTTTAATAAAAAAAAATTTTAAAAAATTTAATATTATTTATAACAAGTGTATTATGGTCAATATAAAAATAAAAAAATAAAAAGTCATAGATATAAATTGTAAAATAAATAACATAATGATAAAATAATTTTTATACAAAATTTAAGTAAAAATTCAATATAATAGTAATACCACTATTATTAATATGTAAGATCACTAACTAAAGTAAAGAAACACATGGAGAATGAATCTCACATGTTAAATAAAACTAACAATCTAATAAATTATATATTTTCATTGAGATTAATTATGTTTACATATCAATAATAATAAATATCACCATTATATTGAAATTTTTATAAATAATTTTATGATTTATCATAGTCTGTTTATTTTCAATCAAAACAATCATTATTGTTCTCATAATTTAAAAAATATCATTGATATTTCAACCTAAATAATATTTTTATAAATTTTTTATTTAAAATATTTTTTTTATATTTATATCAAAAAAAAAAATCCAAAACCTGGGGGCACGTGACCCCTTGGACTTTCTATACCTCTGCCACTGGCTGAAGTTGGCCGTCAGAGTGGGGTAGCCAAAGTATCACTAGAGATCATATGTAGTGACAGGAGATCATATGTAGTGACAGTTTAATTGTTGAAGTCCACCAGAAGGTAGTTGGAGCTCACCGAAGGGTTGTCAATGGCCAGCAGTGGTTGGTGATGGTGGCAATTGGCACTCGCAGCCACAAGTGAAGAAAAGAGTAAAAATTTATTTTGAAAATAAGTGAAAACACTCTTTTTTTTCTTTTTTTTTTGTTTTAAAAAATTTTGAAAATAATTTCATTTTTTAAAAAATCAAAACAATATACCAAATAAATTTTTATTTTCAAAAACAAAAACCTTACAATATCATCAACAAAAATTTAGCAAACATCTCCCTTTATTTGGGGTATTTTTTTTCAAAAAAACAAAAAATTATTTCGGAAGTCTTGAGGTTGATCTATTATCATATTTCCCCAACAAATTCAATTTATTTGACACCCCCCCCCCCCCCCCCCCCAAAAAAAAAAATGAAACATCAAATCCAACTTGTAACAACAACATTGGTAAAAGCTAAACAGTTGTTTGCAGCCAAACAAAAATGACAAGTAATTGCCAAAAAGAACCTAAAACTGCCCAGAATGAAATAATTTTTCGCCTTCAACTAACAAAAGCCAAATCAGTTGGATCCCAACTCTCTATCACACTTATTCTTCCAATATTTCCGCGGCATTATTCTCTAGTTTTTGTCTTCATACTTATTGAGATGTTCTTCAAAAAAAATTCTGCTTAAATTCAGCAAGAAATTCTTCTTCTGCAAATCTTTTTCACCACTAGAGCTGTCCTGACAATCAGTTCGTGTGATCTCTGATGCTTGTGGAATGGAACAACTACAAATTATTATATGTTATATTATTGTATTATAATATAACAGACATACTCATGCATTGTCCGCGTGTCATCTTCTTAATAATTGTACATCTTCCGTGGTGTTCATCTGTGTTGGCATTGATCAAACAGACACGATAAGCTCAAAAATTCTAATTGAGCTCAATCTTAGCCCTATGTTTTTCTCAATATTAAAGACGATAAGTTCTTGAAAATGAAAAATTATTCAGTACTTCCGTTTGAATTGGTGCTCTGAGAATATTGAATAATTACTGCAATAGCTATAGTTTTAGCAATTTTCCCTCCGAAAAATTATCCAAACAAATCACCAACTTCTATTCTATCAAATATTTGCCAATCCAAAAAGAAACACAACACAATGCATATATGATGACATGATAAAGAAAAGAAAATAAACGCTATATTCAGTAAATAAACACTATATGAATAACTGAAACTCCCCCTTGTATATATAAAACATGCTTCTAGCATAAAACCCGTGTTGCGCAAGATCTTAGAGAGAGAATCAATAATTTGAAATTGAAAAAAAAAAAAATTCACATGTAAAATACAAATATCCCAGCAATCAAAAGCAAATCAATTTGTATCAGAATCTCTCGCGGGCAACTCTTCTTCTTTTTCTTCCTCCTTCAGTGAAGCCAATGAAGGCTGGGACAACTGGCTATGGTATTGTTGCACCACCAACACTGATGCTGTTATCGACAAATCCAGTGAAATCAACAAGCTACCTACCGGTCCCAACTCGGGGCATTCACTCCTCCCAGTCAAAGTTGAAACTAATTGACCCTCCGGCATTCGTCCAACCAAAATCAGACTACAACGACAATTCTCACGAATGATTTCAACTGTTTCTGCAGCATTACTCACAATCCTCTCTTCATACTTGATTGAACCGTCCTTTGATACTTTTTGCTTAAATTCAGAAATAAATTCTTCGTCTTCTGACCTTGCTTCAATGGCATTGTTGTCATCCATGTCAATCCTCACAATCTCTCCAATAACTTTGGGGTCTACTGAGAATCGAATAACCCGAAGATTAATGCCAGGGTGCTCAGCCATTCTAGCACCATAAGCAAGAGCTTCACGATCATCATTGCCTCCGAAGAATAAGACTGTTATTGAGGAATCAAAATTACTTGCAGATATTTGAGTCCTTCCACCAAGCCCACGATCTACTAATATGCCAACTGAACATGGAGCGTGCTCAAGAACGCGGCGATTGACATGACGAAAATCGGTCCTAGTTGTCTCCAACTGCCCATCCAGCCTTTGATGTTTGTGAAATGGGAGAATTATAATCGCTGCCCTTTTGCTATCTGCACTAGCACATATGTCCTCGTGCATGCTGTTCATTGGTGAGATTGCTGTCATGGGTCGAACAGAAACACGGCTCAGCTGCCTAAATGCCTCGAAAGCAACGACAGTTTGGTTGGTACCAGATTGCCGTCCCTTGTTCCAAAAGGGCAGTCCATTCTTTCTTACCTTGTGGACCATTAGAATAGCAGATGATCTCTCAGAGAGCTCCATAAGGTGCATTGCATACACACATAGTCCTTCCTTTTTCTCAGTCCCACGAGACCCCTCGATGAGATTAATCAAGGTTGGGAGATTCCTTGCGCTGTGGAAACAGGCCAGTATTCGGAGTTGAGTATTTGGGTATTTCCTCTGAACTGTCCTGTGCTTGTACTCTGCTTTTCCCATCCTTTTCGCAGGTTTATACACAGCCATAACTAATGGTGTTGTGATGAAGGTTGTGAAGAGAGCCATCAGAACCATAATGGCAAATGTTTGATCGTTCAACACCTGCAAAAATCAACAATGTAACAAAATCAAAATTGAGAACATTCAAATTCAAAATACAAACTAATTAATAATTGAGCTCAATCTTACTTACCCCTCTGTCTTTCCCAATGTTGAGGACAATGAGCTCGACTAGGCCTTTAGTGTTCATCAAGAACCCGAGAGCCACAGCCTCCTGGAAAGGCACTCTGCACATAAGAGAGACTGCAATAGTGCCTACAATTTTCCCAAAACAGGCTGTGCATATGACTAAAGCGAGAAGACCCCATGACTGAGCCCCTTGAATGGTGGCTACATTGGTCTTCAATCCACTTGACACGAAGTAAAGAGGAAGGAGTAGGCCGGATACAAGATCCTCAACCTTTTCCACAAGAACACCTGCAAATGGTCCGTCCTTTGGGACTAAAACTCCAATCACAAAAGCACCAAAGAGGGCATGAATTCCAATTGAATCGGTGACAAAACCTGCTGCCAAAACAGTGGCTAGAGTCGCGCACACGTACATTTCATCCATTGGTTCACCCTCAGGGCAATGTTGTGCCATCCATTTGAATACCCGTGGGACAACGAATATACAACAAATGACAAATGCGCAACCGCACAAAAAAACCCACAACGAAATGAGAGGAGAGTGACCAGTGCTGGAGAGGGCAATTGCGAGAGCAAGTAGAATCCAAGCAGCCACGTCATTGACCGCTGCAGCAGACATGGCCATTCTACCAACATCAGTAGTTAAAAGCTTGAGTTCAGCGAGGATACGAGCCAAGACAGGAAAGGCAGTGATAGATAGGGCAACCCCCATGAATACGAGAAATGGGGCTTCATTTACGCCTTTGGAAATAGTTCCTCGGAGGACAAAAGATGCCCCGATTCCTAGAGCGAAAGGAAGGCTAATTCCGGCACAGGCAATGCTCAATGCTTTCTTTCCAGTTCGACGAAGGGACCTTGGGTCTAACTCTAAACCTACAAGGAACATGAAGAAGAGGAGACCCAGATTGGCTAGGGTATCTAGTACCGTGTAGCTCTTCGGTGGAAAAACTTTATGTAGATAAGCTTGGTTGCGACCCAGAGCTGATGGACCTAGCAAAATTCCGCCCTGCCAAAATTGATAATATAAGTTAATTCTCCTCAAGTACCTTGCAAATATACAGGGCCGCGACATAAAATACAGGACCATAATTGCATTATATTATGTATATTGTAATCCGGTGAACTGACAAGTATCTTAATCTCCATTCCTTCAACAGTAAATTATTATTATTATTATTATTATTATTTACTTTTTCGCAATGGGGAAGAAAAGAAAAAGCTAGTGATCAAAGAACTCCATTCTAGTAGAATATTTTTTATGGAGTCCAATTTTAACTAGTGTCATGATCAAAGAACTTCCAAGAAATTTCCTAGGTTTTCAGATCAGCATTGATGGTTAAACTAAGGAAACATTCGGAAGTTATTTGATTTGCTTAAGCAATAAAATATTAAGATTTGAACTTCCAACATAACAGGGTCAATTCTCCTAAAGACCTTCATATTGTGACACTTTCTTAATGGATAATCTGCAAGCATAATAAACATTAATACACACATGTAAGTGTTTCCAAATCCTACAGTAATTCAAAATTTAATCTCCATAGCCTTACCAAAACTATACCATGACGCACAATCTTGGTAAGGAAAGGCAAAGGAAAATGCAATAGATTAAAAGAAAGAAATTAAAGGAGAGGACATAGCAGACTTACAATAATCTCAGCAATAACGCGAGGCTGTCTTAAAGGCCTTAGAAGAAAAGCAAGCGCTCTGGTGACAACAACCACTAGGCATATCTGTAAAATCGCAAGCGGAAGTGCAAAGTTAAGAGGGTCATCGCCCTGGAAGACACCGTTAGAAGTAGCCTTCATGGGCGTTGGACATTGTACTGTAACATTTGAAGCCATTTTGCACCAGAAACAAAATTCTCAATTCACTGCCTGCATCATATGATCACCATGTCTATATTAGATTCCAAGCTCAATACATCTAAATCAAAAAAAACATAGAAAAGATATCAAAGCCCACTCCATACATATGAGGTGATAAACATGTTATCAAAAAGACAAGAGAAGCTTAACTAAGAATTTTATTTTAAAGATGGCTATATAGTTAATACTGGCGAAAATATGGATCTACACAAAGTTAGACACAATTTTTACAACTTTCAAAATAAAAAAAAATAAAAAAAATGTATTTGATCTCTAACTTTAGTAATAAGATTCAGATTTTGAAAAGGATGGTGTTTCCTAACGTTTACTGTAAAACATTATTCAAGGCATGTATAAGAAAAGGATGGTGTTTCCTAAATTCATAAAAAAAAATGATCTAGTTCTGAAATCTGAAATTCCTTATTTCAATCTAAATGGCTAATTAAAGTCCTAATCTGATATTAAAAACCTGTCATAAAACAGCAATAGCCCGATTTATATAGGCACTTTACCATAGAAAAGCCGTCAACTATGAATATTTGAGAGTAAAAGAAAGATTGTTCAAATAACCAGCTCCAAAAGTGCCAGTTGAGTGACAAGTTAAATCGTGACAAGAGAATTCAGTCACGAGTTCAAATCACATAAAAGAGATTGACCTTCTTGGATCCCTATGACCTGCGTGGTATGTGTAGAACAGAAAACTATTTATACAACTTAGTCTGAGCAAATCTCTGAATATCCTCGCTATCAAAAAGAAAAACAAATGGCGTTTTGAGGCCTCGTTTGGGAACAGGCTAATTTAGTAACTTTTTGGCTAATTGGCTAAAAAGGTTGGTAAGAAAAACCTGTATGTTTGGGCCAACTTTTTGGCTAATTACGAAACGACGTGCAAAAAGTAGAGAGAAAAGGGAATCTTTGACTTTTTGGTATAGGTTGTTGGCTTTTTGGCTAAAAATGTAACTTTTTGGCTAATTGGCTATTTTAGCCTCTTGCCAAACGAGGCCTGAGGGCCAAAAAAAATTGCTCACAGGGAAATTAAGGGCTTTGTCTCCACTAATTTTTGGGTACATTATATAGTTTCTTGTCCTATATATAACCACAAAATTACCTAGTGTATAGCCTGAAGGTGTCTATGGCCTGAAGGTGATCTACCGAGGAATGAGAAATAGAATTTTAATTAGTCCTCGTTTGGCTAAGATTTTGAAATTAAAAAATCACAAAAAGATAAAAATAAGTTATATAAATTAATAAAATAAAATATTATTTTTTTATAATTATTATATTTTTCCTCTCACAAAAGTCAAAAAATCCTCAAAATAAAAACCAAACGAACCTAAAAAAATCCCAAACTAAAAAATTAACTATATTAGCCAATATTAAACGATCGTGAGTATATCCTTCAAAATTTAATACGAGTTGCCTAGCAAAGTGGGATAACAGAAATACGAGATCACTAACGCCACGTTATATATATAGTGGGTGCTTGCATAAATAAATTAGATAAAAAAAAGTTAGAACATATCAAACTAAATTAGAGGCAGAGCAAGAAATTAAATTAGAGGGGTACTTATTAATTACAATAT
The DNA here is from genome assembly GCA_025200525.1 of Camellia lanceoleosa. Lineage (NCBI taxonomy): Eukaryota > Viridiplantae > Streptophyta > Magnoliopsida > Ericales > Theaceae > Camellia > Camellia lanceoleosa. Next base: position 171,373,530 of record CM045769.1, read on the forward strand.
TAAAAAATTTTATAAAAATATTTTGTATAAATTTTTATGATTGACTTCAAGAAAGATAAAAAGAAAATAATGTTATTTATAATTAGTGTATCATGAATAATATTAAAAAAAATCATGGATATAAAGTTTTAAAATAAATTATATAATGATAACGTAATTTTTTATACAAAATATGCGTAAAAATTCAATATAATAGTCATATCACGTCATCATTGACATGTGACATCACCAACTAATAGTAAAGAAACACATAAACGATGATCCCTACATATCAAATATAACTAACAATTCAATAAATTCTATATTTTCATTGAGATTAGGTTTGCATGTCAACAATGATAGACATCACCATTATATTGAAATTTTCACAGATAATAATATCGTAGTCTTTTTATTTTCAATCAAAACAATCACTATTGTTCTTATAATTTTAAAAATGTCATTGACATTTATAATATTTTTAAAAAAATTTATTTAAAATATTTTCTTTATGTTAAAAAAAAAAAATCCAAAACCCAGGTGGCACGTGACCCCCTAGACGATCTTTCCCTCCGCCCTAATGTTTGGAAAGTTGATATTTTAGTAGATTATTTTAATTTTTGGCTATTTAAGTAGGTTAAAATTTTTATATTTGGAAAGATAGTTTTTTATAGTTAGATGCGATATTTGTAAGAGAAAAAGTGAAACAATAGTACTATATGCACCAATTAATGTACACACTAGCGTACCAACTAGTGTTATTTCATTATTACTGCCATCACCTATTATACAAATTATCAATACCAAAAACTTCTAAAATTATGTCACATCATCTATTAGTATACTAGTTAATACATTAATTGGTACATATAACAATATTCAAAGTGAAAGTTTGAGATGATATTTTGTCTTATTAATTATTTTAGCCTATGTTGATTTTTTGTAAATTTTAACTAGAAAAAAACTAAAATTCAACTTGTCCAATAGGACCAGCGACAATAAAATGCAAATATCTATACAATTTATATTTTTATATTATTATGAAAAATGTTATAAACCTTAAATAATCTATTAAATTTTTTATATGGGTGTGAGAACACACAAATTTACATGTGTATAAATTTCACACTCAAATAAAAAATTTAATAAATTATTTAGGGTCCCTAAATAATCCTATTACTATTATTAGTATCTATCTTTGACCCTATAAGATATAAATTCTACGTCTATGCTGTCACACTTTTTGTTTTACCAGGATTCCAGGAATGCCTTTTGCCTCAAATAATTTCTTTGATTTGATTTTTTTTAATTTTAACGTAACCATTGTTAATTATTAGAGTAAATTATAAATATAACCCTGAAATTTAGAATTAGTTTGACATATTTTAAAAAAATTAAAAAGTTAAAAAATTATTATTATTCACCAAAAAAATTAATTTTATAAAAAAAAGTACAACTCACATGTCATGTGAGTTTTACTTTAGCTACAAAGAGAACAGGCGGAGAAGCAAACAAGATGGTATTGTTCAGCCCGTGGGGGCCCATCACGGGTCCCGTTTTGATAATCTGAACCGTTCAACGTATAGAACTCGTTGAGTAATATATGTCTGAAAAAATCACGTTAATCGGATATCGCTAACTAAATGATCAAATCAGTTTTGTATAAAAAATGATGGTGTTATAGTTCACGGTTGACAAAAACTAATCCGATCAGATAGCTATCGATATCCGATTAACGTGATATTTTACAAGCATATAGTACTCAACGAGTTCTACACATTCAACGGTTCCGATTAACAAAACGGGACCCGTTGTGGGCCCCCACGAACCGAACAGCATCGTCCAATTCAATGTCCGAAAAGGAGGCAAGCTTCTCCTATACACTACTCTGCCCACCGTACTGCCTACTCTGCCAAAGCTTCTCCTATACACTAATTTATACAATTTTTTCATATACATTTTTTTTGTAAAAATTCAAAAAATTATCCTAAATAACCATATTTTTTCCTCAACTTTTTAGTCTAAAAAATCAAAAAGTACACTTATTTAGAACATCCCAAACAAACAACCATTTATTTAAAAATTCTAGAAATCACAAATACACCTCGTCAAAATTTTTGATTTAAAAGAAAAAATAAAAGTTCATATTATTTTTCTACACAACAATAAAATTACCAAAATTATTAATTAAAATATATTTTTGATATCATTAAAAACTGTTAATTGACTTCATAATTTATTAATAAAATGGATCATTTGTTATGTGCTTAGAAATTTGAAAAAATAGGATGTAATTTTCAAAATTATATAAAACAATTTATATTTATAATTTATCATAAATACCATTATGATTATATAAGGTATACAATCAAATTAGTAAAAAATTGTAATTTTTTTTTTTTAAATGACCATACAAAAATAATTATCTATACTATTATATATATGAGCACATGATTTAGTGTCTAATAATATGGTGGTTTCTTCTTCTGTCGCGTGGCAAATTTTTTTATCTTAAAATAAAAAAATATTATTCAAATTTGAACCCAAGATCTTGAATTTCATTAAGAACATTCTTACCATTTAGACAACATACATATTACGAGATTAATTTTTTTATTATTTGTTTTTATGCTTACTTATCTGAATTGCACATGCATTGCGTGTGTCACCCACTAGTGTTATAAAAAAATGAATTGTTTCAATTTTAAATTATTAAAATGAATCCGCCTCAAAGCCCAAACAGTACCATCATTGTTGTTAAAATTGAGATTCTAGATAGGATCGATGGAAGGAGCTTGTGGATTAGATAGTAGAATCGGACCAAGAGTCTCGCAAGATCTTACTTTTAATATAAAATAAAAATAATAATTTAAAATCATTAAAGAAAAATAGAAAAATAATTTTATTTGATATAAAGTATCTTTTATGTTATCATAAATTAAAAAAATTATTTATAGAATGAATTTATAGTCAAATTTCTTATATAAATATACATAATATACATTGACACATAAAAAATAAATAACAATAAAAAATTTTAGTAGGATCAATTAGAATCGTAGATTCTATATAATTTTATGACTAAGACGGTAATCGCTTTAAAATTCCTCTAGATTTAAAACCCTATTACAATGAATCGTGATTTTGATAATCATGAGTATAGTCTTGACCCTGTACAAAAATAATTTCAGTTTTTTATTATTTTCACTCTCAACTTCTTTGATTATAAAATTCGATCAAAAGTCGTTGGCGTTCTAGTATTATTTTTAACGAAATTCAATTCAAAACTTTCTACGACGTGACTTCATAGTTCACACCACAATGCTCTCAAAATGACAAGAATGCGCCTATATCTCTCTACCAATTTACGACCTCCACCAACCTACGTTTCCTCCTGATCACCACAGATCGTTTTCGAAGCATTGTTACGAAATCATCTAAGCTTAAATTCTTAACAAAAATCAATTAATTTATTCTCTTCGCATTCGGTCCAAAAAAAAAAACAAACAAACTTCAATGTCACATCTAATATATACGTATGTATATAAATGCACCCATATACTTATAGAGAGAGAGAGAGAGAGAGAGAGAGAAAGAAGAATTACCTGAGTCTGCTAGAAGATTTTGAAGTTCTTCGGTCGATTTGAATATTTTAGAGAGAGAGAGTAAACTCGAGTTGTTAGAGAGAGAGATTGCAGAGACTGGCGGGCGAGAGAGAGAGAGAGAGAGAGAGAGAGAGAGAGAGAGAGAGAAATTTATACAAGTGCCATTATTCTCGAATGCGAAAATCCAAATTCCAAGACGATATTGGAAAAGTGTGTTGTATTTATCCGGGCGGCTTAATTTATATGAAATTACAAAAATATTCTTTATTGCTATGAAAGTCAACACACATCATCACGCCATGTTTGAATGGGAGTTTGGGTAATCCGCGGACTTCGCGTGTACCATGTTTGGTTGTAAAGGAATGGTATGGATTGCTCGTCTATTCCTATGGATTTATACAATTTTTTATTATTAGGACTTTTTTTTAAATGTGTAACTTTTAAGGTTGCACATCATGTGTCACTTATACAAAAAGTGTAAATGAAAGGTGAAAACAAAAGTAGGACTGCAAACAAAAAAGGCGTAAATGTAAGGCGTAAGTTACACACCATAACAGGACCCTTATTATTATTATTATTTTTATCAATGAAAGTTAATTGTGAAATTTAGTATCTATGGTCTCTCCACCCTTACAAAATTGTTAGTAAAAATTAGGATAAATTACACTTATTCCTCTTGAAATTTAGATTTAATATATATCATTCTTTATATTTTAAAAATTACACTTGCATCTTATCATTGTAATTATTTAAACAAAATTAACATTGATATTAAAAATGTATTGAATTCATATATTTGCTCTTTCTTTTTTTCGCTACATCGGAAAGATATATTTGCTCTTTCTTGCTTTGCTTTATTTCTTCTTCTTTTTTTTCTTTCCTTTGCTTTATTTTATTTTTTTATTAGGAGTTGTTATTTTTTTATATAAGTAGAGAGATTTGTGAAATGAGATTATTAATCACAGGAGTAAGAATGTAATTTCTATAACGTCAAGAGGTAGGATGTAATCGGACCAAACCTCAAGGGTAATCAGTGTAATTTACCCTAAAAATTAGGATAATTCTATTTCCACACACCAAAATATCTCACTTCACATCCTCTCTTAATATACACACCAACTAATTTTGAATGTTGTAATTTTATTCAATGCACAACCTTTTTTGTCATAAATATCCTTGTCTTTAACATTAAAACCCTAAACTAACCCTCATTCTCTAGTTGGTGAAGAGCAATTCTTCAAGCATTCCGGCAATGGACCGGTAAAAAAATCTTCCAGCTGCAAAAATGAAACATATGTATAAATTGGGACACACGAGCAAACAAATCTATACTATATATTAAGCAAAAAGGGGTTTTTAACCCCAAGCTTTGTAGGAGCTCCAATCTCCCAATCTAAATTTCTTAATTTTTTTATTTAAAAAAAAAATCTTAACATTTATTAATTTCTCCCAACTTCCAAGTCTTACCCTCATAATAACACTTTAATACATTAAGAACAAGCATAAAAAAAATTCTTTGAAATCCAAAGCATATGAATTCCTTGAAAAGTCTCAACACATATGATTATTATTCCTCATAATAACACTTTAATGCATTAAGAACAAGCATAAAAAAAATTATGATTATTATCAAAATATTAAATTTTAATATAATATAAAAAATGAAAAAAAGAAGACATTTAAAAAAAAAATTAAAAATCACAATTCACAACTCCAATCTCCCAATCTAAATTTTTTGATTTTAAAAAAAAAAAAATCTTAGCATTTATTAACTTATCTCAACTCCCAAGTCTTACTCTCATAATAACACTTTAATGCATTAAGAACAAACATAAAAAAAAAATTCTTTGAAATCCAGCACATATGAATTCCTTGAAAAGTCCCAACACATATCATTATTATCTCTCATAATAACACTTTAATTGTTAAGAACAAGTATAAAAAAAATTTCTTGAAAAGTCCAACACATATGATTATTATCAAAATATTAAACTTTAATATAATATAATAAAAAAAAAAGACATTTAATTCCTTGAAAAGTCTAACACATATGATTATTATCAAAATATTAAACTTTAATATAATATAAAAAATGAAAAAAAGAAGACATTTAAAAAAAATATTTAAAAATCGCAATTCACATATATAGATAATAATAAACACAATCGGTGCATAGCACGGGTGATATACTAGTATCTATCTATCTATCTATCTATCTATCTATATAACCAAATGTAGTTGTTAAGTCAAAAGACTTCAAAACTTAAATCCTAAATTCTCATAATTTTGAAGAAAAATAAATATTACGTGGCACTTCCCTTCATATCCATTCCCACTCTTCAAGCTTTCTCACTCTCTCTTCCTATATAAAATATAAAATAATAAAATATTGATCTATATCCATCACCCACAATATGTTTATCTCAAAATAAAATATTGATCCATATCCATCACCCATAATATGTTTATCTCAAAATAATAAAATATTCATCCATATCTATCAGCCACAATAATATTCATCCATATCTATCAGCCACAATAATATCTATCCCACTCTCAATCTCAATTTAAAAAAAAAAAAAAAAAAAAAAAAAAAAAAAAAAACCATGACTCCTACAACTTCCACACACACGTTTCTGTATTTAGTTTATTCCAATCAAATTCAATTATTCTCTCATCTACCCATATTTTATTTTCTCAAAATAACTCATCTTCTCCATTGTTACATTTTGCAAGTTTGATGATATGGAAAAATCGTTACAAGATCGGTGTAATATTATTTCTTATTTTATATGTATTTTTTTAGTGTGTGTTACTTTGTGTGTATATATTTCTTCTCTCAATATTTTTCAATTCATCTACACATCTTTTCATCTTCTTTATTTTTATGCTCCTAATATTATTTCTTACTTTATATGTATTTTTTCAGTGTTTATTACTTTTGTGTGTATATATTTCTTTTTGCTAATATTTTTCAATTTATCTACATATCTTTTCATCTTCTCCATTATTACATTCAATCATTCTCTCATCTACCTATCTTTCCTCAAAATAACTCATTCTCTCCATTGTTATATTTTGCAAGTTTGATGATCTGTGAAAATCATTACAAGGTCAGTGTAATATTATTTCTTATTTTATATGCATTTTTTCAATGTTTGTTACTTTGTGTGCACATATTTTTTTCTAATATTTTTTAGTTCATCTACACATCTTTTCATTTTCTCTATTTTTATGCTCATAATATTATTTCTTACTTTATACGTATTTTTCCAGTATCTATTACTTTTTTGTGTATATATATTTTTTTCTAATATTTTTCAATTCATACACATCTTTTCATTTTCTTCATCATTACATTTTGCATGATTTGGGCTTGCTTACTTTTTAATTTGTGATTGCGTTTATTCTTCAATTTAATCAGATTCAAAACTCATCAAATCTTGAATTTAATATAATTTATTTTATTTTATTTCATGTCTATCACACCATCATACCCATTAATGGCTTCGCGTAAACTCTCGAAATCAAGAAGATCAGCTCTGCATAAAGTTAATCTCACCTTTGCTCCTTCAAACTCTCTCAAATGAGAGTTCTTCTAATCATCTGCAACCAATATACACCCAATTAAGTACACACACACACAACAACTTTAAAACCTTAAACACAATTTTGAAATTTTGAAATTTTGGCAAAAATAAAAAATATATTTAATTAAATATATTTTATTCTATTAAAACCTTATTAAAAAAGTAAATTTATTTGCCACTATTCAATAAAATATATGTGCCTTTATTTTGATATAACAAACAAAATTAAATTATCTTCTACTTATACATAATTACTCATAAATATCTTATCTTTTTAAAATTTTGATTATCAGCAACCGAATTCCCACATTTCTCTCTTCTTTTTTTGTAGGATGTTTATTTTACTTTTATCTTTACTTTTCAAATTAGATTTGATATCTATCTTTTTACCTATGTGTATATCTATACTATATATATAAAAAAATATAGTGTGTTCTCTAAAATTTTCAAAGTCTCAATTCTCAATTTTTAATCAGAGTTAAGATTTTATTTCCTCTGTGTCTTTCTTTCAAAGTTATGTTTTTAATTTTTCGTCATCCTTATTTTTCTCCAATAAAAAATTTCTTTCTCTTAATATTGTTTTTATTTTAAATTTTTTACTTTATCTAAGACTCCTTATCTCTTTTTATTAATTACAGTATCTTCATTTATCTTTATTTCTTATTTCTTCCTTTTAATTTTTTTTATCCCCAATCCTATCATTATCTCCAACTTTATTTTTATTTTATTTTTCATATGATCCCTTTTTTTAATTTATTTTAATCTTTAATCTAATAATTATCTTCAAAATTATTTCTATCTGATAATGATCTCCAATTTCATTTCTATCTTATTTTTCAAATGCTTCACACTTCAGCTATACATTCTAACATACCATCGAGTTTTTTTAGTGTTTGTATATTGGGTATAAAGTTTTGTTCAAACTGTGCATTTAAGATTCGAGTTGCATTCAATCGTCAACAATGTCACAATTGGTTAGGCAATATTCATTTAAAATTTTGTACATTATTTGTAATAGTACCCATTTTTCACATTATTTGTTTTTAAAGCTATAATAATGTCCAATAGAAATATAGTTCATGCTGCTAAATGACCTACTTGGATTAAGATAATTTTATAATCAATGTTTCAAATGACAAATTTATGGAAAAAAATGAATGTATGAACTTAGGTATTAGATAGTTATCATATTCAAAATATTTGTTAGTTATAACTCCCTATTATATTTTAAATTTATAAGAATTTTTTATTTTATAATAAAAAAAATGAGTATAATACATTAATAATAAAAAAATGAGTATAATACATTATTTAAATTATACATTGCCGTGCATAGCACGGGTTGCCACTAATAATACATTACCATAAAGATATTAAAAAATCAATCCAAAAATTCACTCACTAAGAAAAAAAAAATTGAATTGAAAGAATATTCACCACTAGATCCTTTGTTTTTGGATGTTTTTTCGTTGAGATAGAATTCCTGTATAGTAGTGAAAATGTGCATGTATGAGATAGCCACACAAGAAAGAAAAAGAAGAAGAAGAAGAAGAAGAAGTAAAAATGGCATATTGTGAATTGCCTTTTCAATAGTGAAAACAAAACTGTAATAAAAAGCTCTTGAAAACAATAGTAAAACGCTCTTAAAAACAAATATATAAACAATGTATTAGGAAAATTCCCACTCAATTGGTTAGTTGTAGCGACCCTAATTTTCTTTAGTCATTATTTATTATTATTATGGTTATTATTATCTTATTTTATTTTTGACTTTATTAATTGTGTGGTCACATGAGAGTTAATGTAATATTTAATGGATTTAATGTTGTAATTATTAATTGTGTGGGTTACATGAGAATTTATTGTGATATTTAATGAATTTAACGTGGTGATTAATTAATTTAATGTGTTATTTAATTATATATAATTAAAATCAAATCTTTAAATATTTATGTTGGTTATATATAAAAAAAAAAGGAGTGTTATATATATTTATATATATATATAATCTTATATTTATATATGTTATAATCATGTGTCTTTTATATTATATTATATAATAGTCATATTTAATTAGAATAGGGAATTAGGTTATTTAAACTTAGGTTGTTGATATGCGTGGGGAATTTTCAGCAGAGCAGCCGCCGAGTGTCGTGGGAGAGAGAGCCGAGAGAGAGAGAAAAAGAAAACAAAAGTAAAGAAAAAAAGAAAGGGTTTTGGATTTACTTTGGTGGTTCAATTAATCTTCTTGATCTTGTTTCAATTTTTAAAAATAATTGTGAGTACAAACCCTATTTTTCTTGATTATATTTGATTCATTAGTTTATTTATTTATTTATGTTATTAGGTTGATGTGATTTGATATTTTTGTATGTGGATGTAGAGGATGAATTAAATTAATTATTTTGATTAGTGTCTATGAGATGTTTAGGGCTTTTAGATGAGAGATTAATTTTATTTAATTTGATTAGTGGAACATGTAAAATTTAGGGTTCTCAGATGATTGATTTATTTTAATTAATTTGATTAGTGATACATATAAGGTTTAGGGTGTTTAAATGATTATTGATTTTATTATTATTTTTTTTGATGATTGATTAATCTAATTATTTTGCTTAGTGTATATGCGATATTTAGAGTTCTTAGATGATTAATTTATTTTAATTAATTTGATTAGTGGTACGTGAAAGGTTTAGGGTTCTTAGAGGTTTGATTAATCTTAATTAATTAGATTAGTGATATGTGCAAGGTTTAGGGTTCTGAGATGAGTGATTAATTTTAATTAATTTGGTTAGTGGTACGTGTAAGGTGTAAGATTTTTAGATAATTAATTGATCGTAATTATTTTGATTAATTGGGTATATAAGGTTTGGAATTTTTAGATGATTGATTAATTTTAATTATGTTGATTAGACGTATATGTAAGGTTTAAGATTTTTAGATGATTAATTGATTGTAGTAATTTTAATTAGATTGGGGATGTAAGGTTTGGGATTTTTAGAGGATTGATTAATTTTAATTATGTTGATTAGATGTATAGGTAAGGTTTAAGATTTTTAGATAATTAATTGTTCGTAATTATTTTGATTAGTTGGGTATGTAAGGTTTGAGATGTTTAGATGATTGATTAATTTTAATTACGTTGATTAGATGTATAGGTAAGGTTTAAGATTTTTAGATAATTAATTGATCGTAATTATTTTGATTAGTTGGGTATGTAAGGTTTAGAATTTTTAGATGATTGACTAATTTTTAAATTATTTTGATTAGACGTGTATGTAAGGTTTAGAGTTTTCGGAGGATTGTTTGATTTTAATTATTTGAATTAGTTGAGTATGTACGGTTTAGGATTTTATTTTGGGTAACTTTATTAATTCTTTGAGTAATTCTTTGATCTTCAAAAATAATTTTAAGTACAAAACCCACTTCCCTTGATTTATATTTAATTCGTTGCATTTATTTTTATTTGCTTGATGTTAGTTTGATTTTGTTTTTACATAAAGATGATAGATTAATTTTAATTATTTTGATTAGTTATGGATATAAGATTTAGGGTTATAGATGATAGATTGATTTTAATTATTTTGACTAGTGGTGTATGTAAAGTTTAGGTTCTTAGATAAGTGATTGATTTTAATTACTTTGATTAGTTGTGTAGGTAAAGTTTAGGGTTTTAGATGATTACTTAATTTTAATTATTTTTATTAGTTGTGTATGTAAGATTTAGGATTTTTAGATGATTGATTGATTTTAATTATTTTGATTAGTTGTATATGTAAAGTTTAGGATTTTTAGAAGATTGATTGATTTCACTTATTTTAATTAGTTGTGAATGCAAGGTTTATGTTTTTTTTATGTATTTATTTTATGGATTTAATCACCCTCATAATTATGTGAAATTGGAATAAAGTTAGAATCCATAAATATTGGTTAGAGGATGGATTGATTCGTTGTTTTTATTTATTTATTTTTAATTGATTTTGTATTTGCATGTAGATGATGGATTGATTTTAATTATTTTGATTAGTGGTGTATGCCATGTTTAGGGTTTTTATATGGATTTATTCTATGGTTGTAATCATATTCACGGTCATATGAAATTTAATAAATTAAGAATTCATAGATAAATTCCTTGTACTCCACCATGACTCCATGGATTGTTATTTTATTTGAGTGATGGTGAGAAAGAGTGTATAAAAAAAAAAGGTGAGAATTATGAGAGTTGTTTGATGCCTTATGCCCGGCATTGTTATATTTGTCTCATGATGTCGATGAGATGTTTATATATATTATTGCCTCGTTCTCATGAGTAGACGAGTGCTTTGATTTGCGCGCGTACGTATATGCTAACCATCCGGGGAGTGTGAGTCAAACTCGGGACGATATCCCCGTGCAAGTTTGGCTTCGGAGTGGGTTAGGTATACGGGAGGCACATGGGATATATGTGTAGGCCAGAAGGGGAGGGCCGAAGTGGTGGAGTCAAGGTACAAAGAATTAATTATGAACTTGTGTGTTAGTTCGAATTGTCTTAATGGAGTGAAGGTACAAAGAATTAATTATGAACTTGTATGTCAGTTCGAATTGTCTTAATGGAGTGAAGGTACAAAGAATTAATTATGAACTTGTATGTTAGTTCGAATTGTCTTAATTGAGTTAAGGTACAAAGCAGTAATTATGAACTTATATGTATAGTTCGAATTATATTGATGGAGTTAAGGTACAAAAATTGAATTATGAGTTTATTGATTTGTACATCTTGAAAAATAGTAATCGGCCTCAATAAATTATGAAATTTGAGTAGAGGTATGTATACGTGATTTTGGACAACATTTGTGTTGTAGCTTTTTATTAAAAAGATAGATTAGAACTTATAATCGGATGACCTTGGTTATTGTCGGTTTGATTCATTTTGGTAATGCAGATTTTATAGGCTGTTTTAACCCACGAAACGAGCTTATTTTTATTGGTTTCGCGTAAACTGAAGTAAAACATTATTCTGCACACTTTTCATGTTTTGAACTTTTTCGAAAAAAATCATCTTAGGGAAGTTTTGGTTCGTTTTCAGATTCAGATTTTTCGATTGAATTCTGTCTAGATTTTTATATCAAGTTTTTCTCTTAACCTGTTCAGTTTCTGTTAAATTCGTTCGCGTTGTCTTATAGGAAATTTGATTCTGTACAACTTTCGTTCTTTGAGTTTTGATCAATTCAAATTATTTAAGTGTGAAACGGTGTAACTTTATATTTGTTTTAATAAGTTACTTATGATTAAATTATACTAACTTTATTTGTTTTGCAGGATGGTGGTCTCACTAACTTTTTATGCAGGGCTGACCCACCATATTTTTATTTCTATTTTGTCTATTTTATATTCAATTTATATTTCGTTGTGTACGGACAAGAAACTAAATGCCACCGTATCTCGAGAAACTACCCATTCGTCTCGGTGCGGTTGGAACTACTTGTCTTGTCCCATGATATGAATTAAATGTATTTTTGTTTGTGTCCGTGGACACGTGGGTGTTGTTTCTTGTACTCATACCAAGATACCGTGATATCTTGCTTTTGTCTCTTGGCAACTCGAGTGCGTTCTGATTGAGCGCAGCTGAGCTTCCTTTGCAGGATTAGTAGAGGCTTTGGTGGTGTCAAGAAATAACTATGATCGTAGGACATGTCGATTGGACTTCTTTTGTTTTCTCATGTTTATAGTTGTTAGTAGTTTATGTATTTTTATTTTCTTTTATGACCTTAGTATTTTGAAAATTTGGCATGGTTTGTAACTGTACGTTATTTAAGTTGTTTTGAAGTATTTATTGTTACTTTAATGTTGAGGTATTTATTAGTTATGAGATTATGGTGGATGGTTTGGTTGGTGTTTTAGTTTTTTTCTGTTTTTGTTTCACCCCTAGGATTTGGATGATGGAATATTGATTGGGGTTTAGTCCTAATTTAATATTTAATTGTCCAAATTTTGGGGCGTGACATTAGTGTTGAGATCAAGAGATTGCAATGAACTCAGATTTCCAAAACTGTAATGGAGGCGGCAATAGCGGTGGGCTGTAACTAGGGTTAGGGTTAAGAAATTAAGGTTTTGGTGGATAAGATAAGACTACTATAGTAATTTTTTTTAGGTCAAAATTGTAATAAAAAAATAAATCATTAAGTTTGTGCACAGAAGTAAGTAAGTGCAGAAATAGAATTTTCCTAAAAATTATGCTAATACCAAATTGACAGGATCAAGAAATAATTTAAACAAACAATCAAATAAGAGTAATCAAGCGACTGTACTTTTAATTCAAATACCTCAAAAGAATGAGAACTTTATAACAAAATTACAATCGACAAGAGAGATGAAGTAAACAAAGTAAATAATCAAACAAGAGCAATTAAGCAACTATGTTCTTTATTCAAATGCTTTGAAAGTACAATAATTTTTTTGGAATAAAATTACAATCAACAAAAAAAGTAACAAAATAAACATAGACAATTCAAGGTGAAATTATCTAAATTTATAAGAGTCGCAAATTATAGAGAAATACTCTTAAATTGATGAACAAAAAGTCAAATATTCTCTTTTTTCTCTATTTTTTTATATCTTTTCGTAAAAAATTAAAAAAATCATTCCAAACATACTAATTGTTTTTACCTCATATTTTAGCTAAAAAGTCAAAAAATTACTAAAAATACTTGTTTCCAAACAAAGCCTAAGTCTAAAAACTTATTTTTATGTTGTTGATTTGTTGATCTCTCTGTTCATATTCTTCCGGCCAATTTATAGACTTTCAACTTCAAATAACTGCACTAAATAGTTTTTTAATCAATATGCACAATTAATGAAAGTTACACGATGGGTTTGATTTGTATTTTGAGATAAATTTTTTTTTAAAAAAAAATTGAAAAGAAAGTATAGATTTTTTTTAAAATTTGTTTGATTGTATATTTTCAAAGTAATTTTGGAGTTTGAGAATTTGAATGATTTGATATTTTGTTGTAGTTGAGTAGATGTATATGAGAAAAAATATATTTGAAAATGAGATAGAAAAGAAAAAAATAATTATTTGATGTATAAGAGAGAATGTGATTTTAAAAAAAAAAAATTTTAAATTTAAACTAAACAAAATTTTTAAAAAAAATTCTCAAAAATTATATTTTAAGACACAAACCAAACAAACCCACAAACTCCTCATTTGTGCCACACGTTGCACCACGCACTAGTCCACTCGACACTATTTGCAGAGTTGTTGCTATGCATCTTTCGTTAACTTTCACACCATTTTCTTATCTAAACTCCCATCAACCCATGTTTTCACAACAGCCACGACTTTTGATGCACATTATCATTTCTCCTTTTGTGATGCCACGATCCACCAGATGGTCTGAGATAGAAGTGGGTAACGGATATTTTGATTCATTCAAATTGATCGAATTAAATTGATCCGTCACTTGTTAGACGGATGCGTAATAACAAGTGAATAGTTACAGATTGATTTTTTTCAATCCGTCTAATTTTGAACAGATGACAAATTTCAGATTCATTTAATCGCAACCAAACCGTCAAACCACGAGCACTCTTAATAATTTGCAAGAGATTGTGTTTTCAATTTGTTTAGATATTCTGTTTGTGTTTTCAATTGAAAAAAAACATAGATATTCTGTTGTATTTTTAAAAAAAATTCAATTTAGAAACCTTTTTTATCAAATGGCAATAGTTGATATTTGGTATTTTTGTGTAGAAAATATAATACTTAATTTTATCATTTTTTTGAAAAAAAATCAAATTTAATAGTTTTTCAATAAAAAAAAAAAAAAAAAAAAAAACTGAAATAGTTTTAATAATGCATGATTTTCTTATTTGTATTTATTATTGGTATTTAAAAATTTACTTGATAATTTTTGATTATATTGAGTTAGATTATTATCTTTAAAAAAAATATTGACAAGTTATTGTATTATGTTCAAAATTTGTAAAAATTTAAACTGCCAAACCGATTCGCATCTATCTGCTAATTCGCTAATCTTCTCAATCTGCATCTATTAATTTGACGGATGGATGCGGATTAATTTTTCCCAATCTGGCCATCCAGCAGACGGATAGTAGATTGGAGGTTTCCGGCTGCAACTAAACCGCGAACACCCCTAATTTGAGGGATATTTACCTACACAAAAATAGTAATCGTAGTAATAATAATAATAATAATAATAATAATAATAATAATAATAATAATAAAACATGGCAATAGTAAACCTTTAAAAATGAACATAATTTGAATTGAAAGGTTAAAATTGACATGTCACGATTAATGAGATTAGATTTTGTTATAATCAACAATTCATAATTAATTAAATGAGACTTTGTCAATTAACAGGTCATAATCAATAGAAAATTATTTTTTTGCATCAACAAAACCACTAAATGCTTACCTCTTAGTTCAACTCTCCTTGGTATTGAACCCTTA
This sequence comes from Camellia lanceoleosa, assembly GCA_025200525.1. Classification (NCBI taxonomy): domain Eukaryota; kingdom Viridiplantae; phylum Streptophyta; class Magnoliopsida; order Ericales; family Theaceae; genus Camellia; species Camellia lanceoleosa. The sequence continues at coordinate 171,389,159 of CM045769.1, forward strand.
GGTCACACTTGTTTGGCGGATTGAGTTGGATAAGATTATTAGTAAAAGAATGGTTAGTGAGAGGATTAAATAAAAATATGTTTGTTTGGATGATAATGTAAGAGATGATTAGTGACAAGATTGTTAAATTATTTTTATATAAAATAAATAAATAAATTATTTTTATATTAAAAAAAACTAAAACAAACAGGTGCACTTAGTGAAAACAAGCATATAAAATAGACTCAATCCGTTTACTATTTTCCTAATTCCACCCAAAACACAGCCAAGTTAATCCTCCTACTACTGAGGGGGATTACTAAACCCCTCGCACTATCAATTTTTCCTCCTAAATCATCACCAAACACGTTGTGGATGAGACCCACAATCATAGCAATTCAATCCTACCACCCACGTCTATAAACAAACAAAACCTTAGGAGAGTCAGGTGATCAATTAGATTTGGCCTAGATAGTTTATAGATTTATAGTTAAAAGACCATTTTACCTCTCATTTTATAAAACAAACAAAATTATCTTCTAATAATGCCTTTTACGTAATTTATAGATTTAATCACAATTAATTAATATCACCACACTAATAAACAAACACACTTTTATATTAAAACTATAACATAATATTCCTATACTAATAATTAAATTGAGTTTCGCGACAAGCCAAATAAATTACTTATTAGCTTATTGACTTATGTATGTAATATCACCTCTTTACTTTTATGTATGTCTTTTTGTAATAAACAAAAAAATAAGTGATATCCAAACCATCTCCAACTCAATCCGCCAAACAAACGAGGCCTTAAGGATTTGTTTAGGAATTTTTTTTTTTATAAAAAAATTAACTAAAATATGAGAAAAAAAATTAAGGGTAAATCACAGTAAATTCTCTTAAACTATAATCCATTTACATTTTGCTCCCCTGAATTTAAAAACTCAACAATTAATCCCCTAAAAGTATTTTCTTATTACAGTTAACCCTTTTTATTAGGATCCTATTAAGAATTCACAAAAAAAATCAAATAATATGTAAATCATATGACACATTTATTAAATTTTTAGAGCAATAATGCCCTTATCTGATGATTTCGATTGCACAAGAGTATATTATTCTAAAACAATCAATAACATATATTATTCTAAAATTTAATCTAATTTTCAGTAAAATTAATAGAATTCTAACAAAAAGAGTTAATTGTAATAAGATAATATTTTGAAGAGGTTAACTATTGAGTTTTGAAGTTCAGGTGCTAAAGTGCAAACGAGTTATAATTTAAGAGAATTTATTATAATTTATCCAAAAATTAAAGTGTTTAAGAATAATTTTTTTTAAAACTTTTTAACTCTCTTAATCTATTCTCAAATATAATTTAATAATTAATATCTCATTTTATAATTTTTTTACAAAACTAGAATAATCAAAAAAATGAAGGGACAACAATATAATAAAATTAAAATTAGTAAAATTATAATTATGGGAGTTAAATGGACACATCACTTAAATTATAAGAATTATTAATATAATTTGTTTATTTTTAAATATCTATCTATACTATATTTTAAGCAAAAGGGGATTTTTAATCCCAAATCTTGTGAGAACTCCAATCTCCCCATCTAAATTTCTTGATTTTTTTATTTTTTATTTTTTTAAAAAAACCTTAGCATTTATTAACTTCTCCCAACCCCCAAGTCTTATCCTCATAATAACACTTTAATGGATTAAAAACAAGCATAAAAAAAATTCTTTGAAATCCAACACATGAATTCCTTGAAAAGTCCCAACACATATGATTATTATCCCTCATAATAACACTTTAATGCATTAAGAACAAGTATAAAAAAAATTCTTGAAAAGTCTAACACATATGATTATTATCAAAATATTAAACTTTAATACAATATAATAAAAAAAAAACATTTAGGCTCCGTTTGGGAAGATAGATTGTGGGCTTTTTTGGCTATTTTAGCCATAAAAGACAAAATAGACTATTTTAGCTACAACAAACAAAGCATCACATCCAACTCATAATCATTACACTCTTCTCTCACAAAAAAAGTCAAAAAAAGTCAAAAAGTTAAAAAGCCAAAAAGCCCTTCCCAAACCAAGCTTTTTAGCCCAGGCTAAAATAGCTAAAAAAACCAAAAAGCCAAAAAGCCAAAAAACCAACCCACTTCCCAAACCAACCCTTAATTCCTTAAAAAGTCTAACACATATGATTATTATCAAAATATTAAAGTTTAATATAATAAAAAAAAGAAAAAAAAGAAGACATTTAAAAATAGCAATTCAAAAAAAACCTTAGCATTTGTTAATTACTCCCAACCCCCAAGTCTTACCCTCATAATAACACTTTAATATATTAAGAACAAGCATAAAAAAAAAAAAAAAAATCTTTGAAATCTAACACATATAAATTCTTTGAAAAGTTCCAACACATATGATTATTATCCCTCATAATAATACTTTAATGCATTAAGAACAAGCATAAAAAAAATTCTTGAAAAGTCTAACACATATGATTATTATCAAAATATTAAACTTTAATATAATATAATAAAAAAAAACAAGACATTTAGGCTCCGTTGGGGAAGATAGGTTGTGGGTTTTTTTGGCTATTTTAGCCATAAAAGACAAAATAGGCTATTTTAGCCACAACAAACAAAACATCACATCCAACCCATAATCATTATACTCTTCTTTCACAAAAAAAAGTCAAAAAAGTCAAAAAGCCAAAAAATCTTTCCCAAACCAAGCTTTTTAGCCCAGGCTAAAAAAGCCAAAAAGCCAATCCACTTTCCAAACCAACCCTTAATTCCTTAAAAAGTCTAACACATATGATTATTATCAAAATATTAAACTTTAATATAATAAAAAAAAGAAGACATTTAAAAATCGCAATTCAAAAAAAAAACCTTAGCATTTATTAACTTCTCCCAACTCTCAAGTTTTATCCTCATAATAACACTTTAATGCATTAAGAACAAGCATAAAAAAAAAATCTTTAAAATTTAACACATATAAATTCTTTGAAAAGTCCCAACACATATGATTATTATCCCTCATAATAACACTTTAATGCATTAAGAACAAGTATAAAAAAAATTTCTTGAAAAGTCCGACACATATGATTATTATCAAAATATTAACTATAATATAATATAATAAAAAAAAAGACATTTAATTCCTTGAAAAGTCCAGCACATATGATTATTATCAAAATATTAAACTTTAATATAATATAAAAAAGGAAAAAAAAAAAAGAAGACATTTAAAAAAAAAAGAAGACATTTAAAAATCACAATTCACATATATAGATAATTGTAAACACAATCCGTGCATAGCACGGGTGACACTACAAGAAAATACACCTTTGGCGACTAAATTTTTAGTCGCCAAAAGTCCTTTTTTAGTCGCCAAAGGTCGAATTTTCACTTTTCCCGACAAAAACTTTTAGTCGCCACTGTTGTCGCGAATTCATGGTCGCCAATGCCTTTGGCGACTAAAAACCTGTTAGTCGCTAATTCACAGGTCTTCAACGACGAAACAAATTGCCGCCAAATGCAATTCCATTTTTTGAAATTATACATTTAGCGACTAAATTTTTAGTCGCCAATAGTGATTTTTTTTTTATTATTTAAACATTTCCCGACTAAACTTTTCGTCTCCAAAAGGTATACCTTTCGACGACCAACGCCTTTAGTCGCCAAAACCATATTTCACAAAAAAAAAAAAAAAAAATTGCCTCTGCTGGATGTCCCAAGGTTCGAACCTGTGTTCCCAACACTTGCACCCCACTACGCCTTTACCAACACGTGCTCCCTCACTACGCCACTCCCAGATCACATGAGTATTATTGCAACAAATATTATTTATATACTATATTCACTGGTATTAAGACAAAATTGTATATATGAAAATAATTTTTTTTATTTAACATATTTTATGTAAAAAATAAAATATTTACAAAAAAAATAGGGTAAGCACTTTTGGCGACTAAATCTGAATTTTAGTCGCCAATACTCCATTTTTTGGTTACTAATTTCTTTTCTGTCGCTAAAACAGTTACAACCCGCCTAAGGCTAGCACATTTGGCGACTAAACTCAATTTTGGTCACCAAAACCTCTACTTTGGGCGACTAAAATGCGTTTTAGTCGGCAATTCTTGACCTTTAGCTACCAATTTTTTTTTTGTAGCCAAAAAACATCACTTTCAACGACTAAATTGTTTTTAGTCGGCAAAACTGCTATAATCAGCGACTAAACGTGTTTTTTGTCGCCATAACCATAACTTTTCGCTACTAAATTATTTTAGTCGCAAAAAACCATGACTTTTGGCTACTAAACAAACTTTAGTCGCTAAAAACCCTATATTCGGCGACTAAACTTCCTTTTAGTTGCTAAAACCCTGCTTTTCGACAACTAAACTCTTTTGGTCGCTAAAACCCTTATGTTCGGTGACTAATTCCATTTTAGTCGCCATTTCATGCACTTTCAGCGACGAATTTTTTTTTTTAGTCGCCATTTGTGTTTTATGTTGTAGTGTGATATGCTAGTATCTATCTATCTATACTATATATTAAGTAAAATGGGGGGTTTTAACCCCAAGCCTTGTGGGAGCTCCAATCTCCCAATCTAAATTTTTTGATTTTTTGATTTAAAAAAAAAAATCTTAGCATTTATTAACTTCTCCCAACTCCCAAGTCTTACCCTCATGATAACACTTTAATGTATTAAGAACAAGCATAAAAAAAAATTTTTGAAATCCAACACATATGAATTCTTTGAAAAATCCCAACACATATGATTATTATCCCTCGTAATAACACTTTAATGCATTAAAAACAAGCATAAAAACAATTTCTTGAAATGTCCAACATATCTATATATATCTATACTATATATTAAGTAAAATGGGGATTTTTAACCCCAAGGCCTGTGGGAGCTTCAATATCCCAATATGAATTTTCTAAATTTTTTATTAAAAAAAAAAAAACTCATCATTTATTAATTTGGTCAAAATCTCCTGATCAGCATTTATTAACTTTTTTCAATTCACATGTCTTTTCACATGCTTACATTTATTGATTTGGTCAAAATTCCCTGATTATTATTTAAAATCCCTTCATATAAATAATTATAGATACAATCTGTGTATAGTTATTTCAGTATTCTTTTCAACTTCTCTCATACACTATGGTTAGTGATAAGATTGTTAAATTATTTTTATAAAAAATATTAAAAAAACATAATTTATATATTAAAAAAAATCAAAAAATAAATATAAATATCTATAATTATCCCGTGCATAGCACGAGTGATAGGCTAGTATTATATAAAAAAATTTGGGTTTCTAACCTACAAGTTTTGTTGGAGCTCCAATATCTTAAGGCCCCGTTTGTTTTGGGCTATAAGGAGGGTATTGGGATTAGTAATACTAAGGTATTACTAATCCCTTGTTTGTTTGCAGAGAAAGCCTTTGGACTATTAGTCCCTTGGTATTGCTAATACCCTTGGAGGGGGGATTGGTAAGAAGGAGGTAGAGATGGTATTAGAAAAATAGTGAGGGGATTAGAAATTTTTTTATTTTTTTTATTTTTTATATATTGGGAAAAAAAATTTAAATATAATGTTTAATTTTTTATATTTTTTTATTTGTTTTATTATTTTATATAAAAATAATTTAACAATTCCTCATTATTAATCCCCTCACTATCAATTCCCTCACTATTAATCCCCTCACTATCAATCCACTCCATTTTATCTCCCAAAACAAACGGGGTCTAATATTATTTTTTTTTTAATTTAAAAAAAAAATCTCAGCATTTATTGACTCCTCCCAACCTACAAACTTTTTTGACTTCTCTCATACCTACTACTACACCTTATTCAACTTCTCCCATACATTATGATTAGTGATGGAATTATTAAATTATTTTTTAAAAAAATCTAAAAAAAATAATTTGTATATTAAAAAAATATCTAAAACAAATATAAATTCTTATTAAATCTATTTATCTATCTATATATTATATAAGTAAAAGAAGGTTTCTAACAATAAGTCTTGTGGCAGCTTCAATATCCCAAATTAAAATTTCTAATTTTTTGATTTTAAATAATTAAAAAAATCCTCTATACCTCTCATTCAAGCAAAAAAATAAATAAAAAATGATTCAACATATTTGGTTTTAGTTTTTTGAATTCAGTTTTTTGAAAATTGAATTTTTTATTTTTTGTATTTTTTTATATTTAGTGAATATTTTAAAAATTTTAAGCATTTTTTTTACTTTTTAGATACACCTTACTTAGATGTATCTAAATAGTAAAATATATATAAAAAAATATTTTAAAAAATTAATAAATATACAAAAATACAAAAAATATATTGAATTTTCATATTTTTTTCATATATTTTGGTATTTAGGGTATCTTTTAAAAAAAAAAATTCACAAATATTATACTTTTTAAGAGTATTTATGTTAGGTGTGTCTAAATATTTTTAAAAAATGTATAAAATATTAAAAAAAATTCATTGAAAACATTAAATTAATATGAAAAATAAAAAAATAGAATTTTCAGAAAACTATTTTCTGGAAAGTATATAAAATATATAAAATAAAAAAATATAAAATATACTAATCCATTTCAAAATTCAAATTCAAGGGGCACTAAATATGGAAAGCATTCCATCAATTTAAATTTAATATTATAATGATTTATTCCATAATATATAAATTTTAAATAATGATATATTCCATGATTTATCCATATATCTATACACTATTATAATTGTAAAATATTATAATTTCATTAAGGTTGAAAGTTGTAATTCTTTTTCTCATTTTATTTTATTTTATTTTTGTTAATACGTGTTACAATATGATTAGTCTACATATAAATTAGAATTTTTAAAATAAAATTTCAAATTTGGATTCTTATTAAATTATGTTACTATAATTAGAATGAGATCAATATTCATTCCTTAAATTTTGCATCATTTATTAAATTATAAAATAAAATTTCAAATTTAAATTATTCTTCAAATTATATTACTACAATTAGAATAAGATTAATATTCACATGTCTCATAATGATGTCTCATAATATTGTTGGTCTAAATATAATTTGTTTTAAATACATGTGTTCAAATTATTAATAGCTCTTAATTTTTTTCTTTTCTTTTTGTTTTAAATTTTATAAAAAAAAATTATATCCTTTTAAACTATAAGGATTTGGACAATAATATTTTTTAATATAAATTATTTTTTTAACAAAAGAAAAAATGTAACTTTTTTGGTACTTACCAAACATGGTGGGTTTTGTTAGATTTTTTATTTAATCTTAATTGTCAATTAAAGAATTAAAATAAAGAATAAAGATATCATTGGTTCAAATTGTTAAACAGTTACTTTTGCTAAAAATAAATTAGAAAGAAACATTAATTTTTTTATTAAAAGTGATAGTTCGTTAAACTTTTTTATTTTTTTAAAAAAAGAGAGAGGGTTATAGGTGATAATTTATTGTCCATCTATAATTATTTTTAGATTGAATGAAAATATCATATTAAATTTTCTTCTTACCTTTTTTTATTCAAATACTTTTATTTTGTAAGAAATTTATTTTTATTCTATTTAATATTTTATTGTAATTTTTAAATTGAAAAGAATTTCTAAAAAATCATATTTAAATTATTTATGCCATTATAAAAAGTAAATTTTTTTAATATCAACTTAGTTGTAGATTGGAAAGTGCAAAATAGGTATATATTTTTTAATTTTTAAGAAAATATGTATAGAAAAATATAGATGTAATGTGATCCAAAAAAGATAATTAAATATTCAATTTTACTTTTTATGAAAAGATATGTACAAAAGTAGAGATGTGATATGATGCAAAAAATATAAAAAGATAAAAAAGTGAGTTAATATGACACTTTTCGAACAACCCTTTATTCGATAATCCTTTTCTAAAAGGTGTATTTTTAAAATATTTTTAAGAAAAATTTTATTGGAAATCTTAAGTATCACTACAAGAAAATACACCTTTGGCGACTAAATTTTTAGTCGCCAAAAGTCCTTTTTTAGTCGCCAAAGGTCGAATTTCCACTTTCCCCGACAAAAACTTTTAGTCGCCACTGTTGTCGCCAATTCATGGTCGCGAATACCTTTGGCGACTAAAAATCTATTAGTCGGCAATGTACAAGTCTTCAGCGACGAAAGAAATTGTCGCCAAATGCAATTCTATTTTTGGAAATTAGACCTTCGGCGACTAAACTTTTAGTCGCCAATAGTGATTTTTTTTTTTATTATTTAAACATTTGCCGACTAAAATTTTCGTCGCCAAAACGTACACCTTTCGGCGACCAACGACTTTAGTCGCGCAAAACCATTTTCAGAAAAAAAAATAAAAAAATAAAAAAATAAAAAATAAATAAAAAAAATTGCCTCGGTTGCTCCCAAGGTTCGAACCTGCAACGTCCCAACACATGCTCCCCACTGCGCCTTTACCAACACTCATTCCCCACTACACCACCCCAACATCACATGAATATTAATGCAATATATATTATTTATATGCTATATTCCCTGGTATTAATACAAAATTGTATGTATAAAAATAATTATTTTTATTTAATATATTTTATGTAAAAAATAAAAAATTTAATATAAAAAAATAGGATAGTACTTTTGGTGACTAAATCTGAATTTTAGTCGCCAATTCTCCATTTTTTGGCTACTAATTTCTTTTCTGTCGCTAAAACAATTAAATCTCTCCAAGGATAGCACTTTTGGCGACTAAACTGAAATTTAGTTGCCAAAACCTCTACTTTGGGCGACTAAACTGCAATTTAGTCGGCAATTCTTGACCTTTAGCTACTAATTTTGTTTTTGTAGCCAAAAAAATTCACTTTCAACGACCAAACAAATTTTAGTTGGCAAAACACCTATAATGGGCGACTAAACTGTTTTTTAGTCGCCAAAACTGTCACTTTTGGCTACTAAATGATTTTAGTCGCCAAAAACTGTCACTTTTGGCTACTAAACAACCTGTAGTCGCTAAAAACCCTATATTTGGCGACTGAAGTGCCTTTTAGTCGCTAAAACCATTACCTTCGGCAACTAAACTGTTTTTGTCGGCAAAAGTGAGCAACTTTGGCGACTAATTCCATTTTAGTCGCCAAAAACCATACTTTCAGCGACGAAAAAAGAACTTTTAGTCGCCAATTGTGCTTTTTGTTGTAGTGTATATTGTTTTTTCTTTTGTTCATTAATTTTAAATTTTTAATTAATTTTATTTATTATTTTGAAAAATAAATTAGCGAAAAATTTATATATTTACATATATAATTTTAATTTGGTTGCTCAGGTTATTTGGTATTTCTATTAAAGTCTACTCAAATTTAATTTGCATTTTTAAATTTCTTCATAGGTCATCACGTAATTAAAAACTATGTTATTTAATCTTTATAAATTTTTAACCTCAACTCAAGTTACTTGGGTTGAGCTCACTTAAATTTGCAATTCTAACAAGTGAGGTTGAAAGTTACATAATTAAATTTGTGAAAAATTAAAAAATAATAAATAAATTATGATAAAATTGTGAAACTTAAATGATAAATTTCAATCTTTTTATTTTCATAATTTCATAATTAGCATAAAAAAATTTAACTATTTATATTATTTTATATAAAAATATATTATTAATTTTTTAACATACGGTACTCAACACGAATTATCACCTAGAGTAATTCAAGGTCATACTCATCATCATTCGCGGGTTGTACTTAACGACCCGTTTGGCAAGTAGTTGGTTTAGTTTAAAAGTCAAAAAGTTATTAAAAAAAAATCAAAAAGCCTATAATTTATATTAAAAAGTCAGAGATTCCCTTATCTCTATTTTTTGCACATATTTTCGTAAAAAGTCAAAAAATTATCCCAAACATACTAGTTTTTTTTACTTCATATTTTAACTAAAAAATCAAAAAATTACTAAAATAACATGTTCCTAAACGAGACCTAAGTCCGAAAATTATTCTTCGACTATTGGAATGCCTACCAATAATGGGCTCGTTGAGAAGAGCTAAAAAAATAAATAATAATAAATTAAAATTTAAAAATTAATTTTTAATTTATTTTGAATCATATCATTTCTCATATTTTTTTTCTATTATTTTTTTAAAAAAATTAAAAAGTCAGCTTTTAATCATATTCTCAAAATAAGCAATATTATTAAGGCTTGTTTTGAGAGGTAAGTTAAAAGTTAATTTTTTGATTTTTTTTAACAAAAATATATAAAAAAAAATAGAAAAATGATATGACTTTAAAATGTCAAAAAATCAAAAAAATAATTTTTAGCTGAGTTGGCAAAAACAAGTCTACAAAACACTTAATCAATTTTTTTTACATGTGGCTCAAACTTATTTTATAAAGTCTACAAAATACTCAATCAATTTACAACACACATTACAATTCTGGTCAATAATCTAAACAACAAGGATTGTTTCGAGAATCAACTTTTTAATAATAATTTGACTTTTTTTAACCGAAAAAAATGTATAAAAAAATTAATTTTTTTAATAATATTTTAATTTTTTAACTATAATAGTGAGTCGCCAAAAATAGACCTAAATCAGGATGCACTGAGGTGCCCACGCCATTTGGTATCCTTTTTCTTACCGGCTGATTCAAGGTCAACTGTATGTTGCGCTCAAAGAGGGAGAAATTTTAATATACACTCCATTAAAAAAATGTACAATGTTTATCCATAATTATATTATTTTTTTATTTAATTATAATATATATATATTTTAATTATAATTTAAAAAATTAAAATTATCTCATTTTATTTTTAAGTATAAACTCATTACAGAGTGTACATTATAAGGTGATTTAAAAAATTGATTAAAAATTAATTTTTTAAATTTTTTTTTAAATTTTTTTTTTATTCTTTTGACTTTTGACCCGGTCACATCTATGTTTGTTGGATCTATGTCAAATGACGTATTTAATGCATATTTATTGGCCACAAAAAAATCAGTGAAAAAATTGCCGGTTGGTATACTGATAGAAAAATGGTTGAGGGCCCGAAATTAGGGGCTTGAATTTGGCTCAAAATCCAAAACGATGTCGTTTTGGGTTTTGATTTTTTTTTTTCCCTCATTTTTCTTCCTTTTCTTCCATTTCTTTCTTTTCTTTCTTCTTCTTTGTTGAGTTGAACAGAGGCGAGAGAGAGAACACAGAGACGAGAGAGAGAACGCAGCGTGCGCGGCTTCGTCGGCCGATCTCGGCACTCGTCAAGATCGAAACCCCCGCCTCCGCCCGCCGCCGTCTCCGCTTCCACCTCCACCTCCACCTCCGCCCGATTTTGTTGGCCCCTCCAGTCCAGTTCTTCTTCTCCTTCTTCTCCTCCTCCTCTTTCTCCTTCTTCTTCCCCCTAATTTCGAGCTAAATTCGAGCCCCTATATTCGGGCTCTGTACCGGTTCTGTATACTGATATCAGAAGTCAGAGCAATTTACAACTTTCTCTTCCTTTTTTGGATGTATGTATTAAATTTTGCATTCATTGCATTGTGTCATAGGGGTATAATTGTGGGTATAATAAATGGAGGAGTGACAACTAACACTTAAAAGTATAAAAAAAATTAAAAAAAAACAAAATTAATTATATAAATTAATAAGATAAAGAAAATGTTATAGATTCTAAATAAATTATTAATTTTTTTATCAAATTTTTCACATAGGTGTGGGATCCACACAAATCTACATGTGCGTGGGTCTCACACTCATATGAGAGATTTGATAGAAAATTTGGTAGATTATTTATGATTTTTAGCATAACTCTAAGATAAAATATTACATTCAAATCATAATCATTACACTTTTTCTCTCACAAAAATCAAAAAATTCAAAAAAGCCAACCAAACGAGGATAAAAAAGTCAGGCTAAAAAAGTCTCAAAACAAAAAAACAACTAAAAAAGCCAATGCTCAACGAAAACCTAGTTAGATTGTTTTGAGAAGATGGTTAAAAATTGATTTTTTTATATTTTTTTTGTTGAAAAAATGTATAAAAAATATAAGAGATGATGTGACTTAAAATGGGTTAAAAAGTTAGAAGATGACTTTTAACCATATTCCCACAATAGCCCATAATATTAAGTGGAATTCATGTTAAGTCCTCATTTGGCATGAGACTTTTTTGAGGTTAGCGGCTAATTTAATCACAAAAAGAAAAAATAGGCTAAAAAGTTAATAAGATAAGAAGAAAATGTTATAGGCCCTAAATTTTCTACCAAATGTCTTACATTGGTGTATTTTGTGGACCCCGTACCTATGTGAGACATTTGGTCATTTATTTGGTAGAAAATTTGGTATCTCTAGCATTACTTAAGATAAAATATCACATTCAAACTATAATTATTTCACTTTTTCTTTCACAAAAGTCAAAAAAGTCTAACCGAAACAAACTTTTTAGCCCAGGTTAAAAAAATCAAAAAAACCAAAAAACCAACCCACTTCCCAAACGAAACCTAAGTGGTGAAACTCACATATGTATCTGATGTCTTAATTGATATTTAATTGGTATATTAATTAGTATTTCCATTATTGACTGATAATAGAAATTATCAACATTGTTAGGCCATCTCCAACACTTCATTAGATCCATCATCAAATTCAAATTTGGTGAAAAAGTACCTTTTTTTGTGCTCCAATAGTTTCACCAAACTTGTATCAAATTGAGAAAATAGCAAATGTTTCACCAAACTGAGGATCTAGGAACCTTTCGCCATTTTATTGTATATGACTGTTGAGGATGGGACCTATCAAATGACCGCCGGATGTCCCTCGGTCGTTATCTTCCTTGAACAATTCATTGAATTTCCAAGCTTGTTTAAAGACAAATCAAGAAACTCAAGCTTAGACAAATTCCTAAAAGCAGATGGGATTGATTCATGGAAGTTATTATATGAAAGGTCAAGCCATTTCAATGCTTTGAGCTCAGAATGGAATTACTGGAGTTACATCAAATGCTAGACCAAGAACAGTAGATGGAATTGCTTTAATGTAACAACTCCTGTAACGACCCGGAATCGTAAATCGGAACTATCAGTAATTAATTATGCTTTAGTATGATTTAATTGGGAATTATCTGTTTGATTGGTAATAATATCTGTTGTAACGACAACTACGGGACTGAAATCGATGACTGAAATGGATTCAGAAAATGAAATTGAAAATGTCTATGTGATACCGGGAATTTTTAGAACTATCTGAAACGATAAATTGAAGACTGAATTTTGTCTGAATCGTTAAGTTCCGTTTGGCTTGTAACATTTAGCATAATTGTTTATATTGGATGGGAAGGGCCTTGTTTGGCTAAGGTTTTGGCACAAATTGATCTATCTAATATATATGTGTGTAGATAAGGATGGATGGACTCATTTTGACTAAATCAGAGAGAGAAATATCAGAGAGAGAGAGAGTGAATTCGTGGAGAGAGAGAGAGAGAGAGAGAGAAGGAAGAAGAGGAAGAAGAAAGGAAAGAAAGGGGGATTAAGCTTAGCTTGCTCAAATTAAGAACTCAAGGTAAGAAACTCTCTCTAATTTCATGGAATAGATTTTTGATCCTTGGCATATAGCATGTTAATCTCAAGAATATGGCATGAATCATGTTTATTTGGCTCATTTGAGGTAAAACCTCCATGGATATAGAGATATAAAGCTTGTATGTATAGTTCATAGTTTTTCATCCTACTTCATGGGTTGATCTTGTTTATGGTCCATATGGGTTTTGAATTGAAGTTTTGATGATGGAATTATGTTGTTTTTAAGTATTTTGGGACTTGATGTTCATAAATGTGAAAGTGGATTTGGGAAATGAAGCTTGGGAGGAAGAACTGAATTCGGGTTTCATAGTTGTTCGCCGAAGGCGTAGGGAAGCCCGCTCGAGCGCAGAAATCGACCTCACAGCAGTTTTGGAAAAATTGTACAGTCCGCTCGAGCGGAAATGTGGGCGCTCGAGCGGGAAGGCTTCTTTTCAGAAAAGTTTGGGAAGTTGTTCTGCATGATTTTCTCATGTTACCTTGCATCATTTCGCATCTTATGAATATGAAATGAGTATGATAGGAAGTAAAGAATGAATAGAATGTATGAAATGAATATGAAAGGAATGAACATGAAAAGAATGTAAAGAAAAGAAAGGCATGAATGATTGAATGTATGATGTTAATGTGTATTGAAAATGTATTATGTTGATGTTGCAGGTCAAGATTTGAAGACCGTACAACCGGTATTGGAAACCCGCTGTAAGTAATGTTTTTGTAAAGATACGTTATAATGAATTATGTTTCAAAGTGATACGTTATGATATGATATGTTTGAAAGGTGATATTTTTTAAACTGTGAACGAATGCCTTTATTTGCAAATCTAGTATGGCATCCATAGATAGCTTGGTCATGGGTGGGACATGAACATGCAGGCCCATGATCTGATCAGTCATGGGTTAGGGTATGAAGATGGAGACCCATGGCCAGTCGCGAGATCTCGTAGACTAGAATGTGAATGATAGACTGTTATGAAGGTTCTGTGGATTATGCCATTAATGACTGTGGACTGTTTATGTATGTATATCTATAAATGTTGGAATTCGTTCACTAACCTCTTTACTTAAATGTTACTTGCTGAGCTTTAGCTCATTGTTTGTATTTATGTATTATAGGTGAGCCTTCAGGTAGCCGAGCCTAGGCGGAGTCCCGAGCCGAGCCGCCGTTTTGAAGCCTAACCAGAAGTTTTGAGTGCCTCCGAGCTGGGGCTAGGCCTGGAAGGCCGTGAGAGAGTTTTGCCTTTTTGTTATTTTGTAGTTTGTACTTATGTGATGTTTTGGAACATGTCATGTAAAATAAAATGTAATTATTATTTTGGCATGTATATACACTTGTTCATATAAATGCACGGCTCTTGGCCTATTAGTTTTTGTATGTGCTTCCGCGAGCCCCGTTTATTTATGTTATGTACAGTAAGGCCTGTGGTAATCTAGGATTACTGGCCGGTCTCATCACCAAACCTCTCGGGGCGGGTTCGGGGCGTGACAACTCCGATCCATAATTAACTACTAATCCGCAATTAAGAATGCTATTTGTTACTCGTAGAAATATCTGTCTGAAATTTTGCTTTGATCTAAAAATTGAAAGCCTTATCAGTATTCGAAACTGAAATTGATTACACCGATATGTTATTTGGAATATTTGGAACACCTTGGTACGTTTAATTAAAAACTGATTCAGTTTAGTTAATTAAGTTGTATTTAATTGGTTTAATGTTTTGATTAGTGTAAAAAGCCACTCTAGCTATAAATATAAACCATAAGCTCATTTGAGCTCATCTCTTCATCATTTGCATATAATTTGCATAAGTTTGTCAAAAAGATGATGAAAATTGAAATAGATCACATTCATGCATGATTTTTGTCATGTTTTAACATCTTTGAGCTTGATTTTGAGCATTTCTATTCAAATGGTGAGTTATATGGTACATGCATGTTTCGTTCATCATGTTAAACTCTTGAATACATGTTTTAGAAAGGAGATTCTTACATGCATGGAGCCTTGAGCTCGAATTTGTTAAGTCCATAAATTATGAAAAGAGATCATGTACATTCATGCACAATTCTACATTGTTGAGTTACATTTTTCACAAACTCTTACATGCAAGTGCATATCTTTGCTATGTCTTGAGATCTCACCATGATTTTACATGAAAACATCTCATTTGTCCATGTTTTGGAAGTTGGATTTGATGATCATTACATACATGTGTTTTAAAGCTTGGTTTTGAAGAATTGACATACTTTTGGGCTTTGATTTTGGCGAAATGACCTTCAATTCATGATGGTTTTTATAAGTTTACAAATGTTTTCTCAAGTTTTGGCCCAAAAGAATGAGTTTTGATGCTTTGGAATTGAGTTTTGAAGCTGGGAGTGCAGTCTGCAAATTCCAGAATTTGCACTCTTCGCTCGAGCGGTGGAGTCTGCGCTCGAGTGAAGAATGTGAGCTCCCAGTATTTTTACAAAGTCTGGGGGTTGGCTCGAGCAGAAGAACCTGCGCTCGAGCGACCACCCTTATTTTTAATCCTTAGCTTGAGCAACCAAAGTTGCACTCGAGCGTAAAATGAGAGCTCCCAAAAGTTTTACATAATTTTGCAGACTACTTGAGCAACCAAAGTTGTGCTTGAGCGAAGACCCTGTTTTTAGAAATTTGACGAAGTGTTTCTAAGTGCATTTTGGCATCCTCATTGCATCCTAGGCATTCCTAAGCCTTAATTGAGCCATAATAATGAGGATATGAATTAGAAATGCACTAAGAAATGAATGTATTAAGTTAAGAGATTACAAGAACGTGTTTCGAGCAATGTGATAAGAAAGAACAAGAATTAATGTAAAGAAAGCTAAGTCATGATGGCCACATGAATGTGTAATGATAGGACGTGTTTTGTGCTATGTATGTTTTTTATTGTAGGTCAAGACTCGAAAATTGGTTAACTGTTTCCAGAAGTCCACTGTGAGTAACGTTATTGTAAAGATATGTTTATATGATTTATGTTTGAAATATTATACGATAAACTATAATTTTTGAAATGTGATTTTTTTAACGTGAACGAATGTCCTATTTCGAATCTATTATGGTATCTATAGAAAGTCATAAGTCATAGGGGATGACATGTTAATGTGAGTCCATGACATATATATGATTATGAGATCTCGTTAGCTACTTATTAAAGTGGTGATGTGTTTAATCGGTATCCGGAACTGATTACTTTAGTCGAATGACGATATGATATATGTTCTATTGGATGTACCATTATTATGTTCGGATATGAGAATTGATTATGTTATGATCTGTTTATGAATATGATATATTCGGAATTCGTTCACTAACCTCTTTACATTAATGTTATTCATTGGGCTGTAACTCACTGTTTGTATATATGTATATGTAGGCGAGTAAGTGCAAGATCAAGCCTGAGGGCTTCTATCTGACTTCTGTTTTTCCAAGCCAACCACTGTGCCTTACGTAGAGGTTCCTGAAAGTCATATGATCAAGATGTTTTGTGATCAAATTTTAAGCTCTTAATATCTTTTATTTATTTGTATACAGGGCCGAGTCCTTTTTTGTTTCATATGTATATGGTTGGCATAAGAATGATGATGTTACATTATATGTATGAAAATGTTTAACGTTTATGTTCCATTTAAGTCTGCACAGCTCATTGGACAATTATATTTTTGATATTTGCTTCTGCTAGCCCCTTATATTTTGTTTAATATGTTCAGAGGCCATACATAATCTTAGTATTACTGGCCGGCTACGACGCTAAATCTATAGATGTGGGTTTGGGTCGTGTCATTTGAGCTCATAAACAGCTTCTGATTTTAAAAACCCACTTGCCTCTCCAAAGATTACTTAATCAATATTTAGAGATTTTGGTAAAAACACAATCGAGAGCTCACACAAAAAAGGCCTGAGCTTTAAAACCTAAAAAATAATAATAAAAAAAAAAATCACTTTTTAAAGATGATCCATTTTAGAAATCCCCAACTCAACACTTTCTTTATGCTTGGCCTAGAAGAGAAATCTCCAAATCCCTAATGGTTTGGGCTCTGAAGAGAGAGAAGAGTAAAGAGAGCCAAAAGGGTAATAAGATGAAGAAGAAGAAAAAGAGGAGGTAGAGGAAGGAAGTAGAGTGAGAAGGGAATGTGGAAGAAGAAGAGAAGGAGGATGTGGTGGTGATGGTTGATGAGGAACTTTTTATAAAAGGCTCAAGTGCTTTCATAAACTCACCCCTGACTTTCAAAGTGCTTCCATCAATGTCTCTCTCTTCTTTCACTTATTTGCACATATCAAGAACACTCTCACTATCTCTCACTGATGCTCTATTTTGGACATTCTTCAACAACCTCCATTATCAAGCACCTCTCTCTCTCTCTCTTTGACTGAAGAGTATCCATCAAAGAAAAGTTCTTTGTAAAAATTGAGATACTTTGGTGCCTCTGTAATGATGTGATTGAAGTGGAAGCCTTTGGTTAGAGATTAACAGGAGAACATTGGCAACTGAACTGAATATGGATATTGATTAGAGTATGAGGGTTGAGACTACTAAGAAAATGACTTAAATGGATGTTTCTGGTGGTTCTTTCTGTTAGAACAATCTTCTGTGTACAATAAATAAATTGAAACAAAATCAAACCAATAAAATAAATAACTTACTAAATCGAAAGAATATTTAAAAGATCAAGTTGAGTATGTGACACTATGTCCTTAAGACAAATTTGCCCTGCTACGGTGTTTACGGATAAAAGGCATCTATTTCCCAAGATACAATGATCTTCACAAATTGTAGTAGTACTCCAAACAATTTGTACGGCGAACAAAACCTGTGTTCTTAACTCTCTGAATTTTATTATAAAACTAGTATGAAGAATGATGATGCAAGGAAGCAAACTGAAGACAACAAAATGAATTTTTTCTAACCCCAAAACTGCTGAAAAATGCTGGAATTTATAGGCAAATAATCTCTCCGAACAGGTGTGAAATCTGCCGAATAGGTATAGACTATTTTTGAACAGATTCAATTCAAATTTGAACAGATCTGCAAACTGTTTAGCAGTTTTAAAACTGTTCGGAATTGCTGGCAGTTTTCCCAATCTATTTAGACAGTTTGAACTTGTTCAACTGCTGAAAATGAACTAAAAAAATTAGTACAGATTGGCCAGAAAAAATAGCGCACAAAATTTAAATTAATTTTTTCCGTAAGAAATTTGGAAAAATTCAAATAAATTTTGTCTAAAAAATTAATAATAAAACCGACCCAACCCACAACCCACACCTACGCCCAGCACGGCTCGATTCGGCTGGCCGGTCGAGCGGATTGCGGCGACGGCACGCGCGTGTGTATGTATGTAGTGGTTTGGTCTATGGTTCACTTTGTTCATAACTCATTCCTTCTACAAACTTGGGGTGCCCCTTGGGGCCTAACCTAAGTGTTGCCACCTAGAACTTATATACACATATAAGTTCTCTTAAGTTTCCAATGTAGGATAACTATTTCAAGGAAACCCGCATTTTACTTTTTTAAATGTCCATTCTACGAACCCGAAAATGACGTCAAGTTCTCATTTGCTCATAAATGATTTTGACAAACCGTCTTCACCGTGTGACTTGTCACGTAACAAAGAACATGTCACCTTTTCAGACCCACCCCAAAAGATATATGGACCCCACTCAATTTTAGGCTCAAAGATGGCTCAAAATAAGCCTATATAAAACCAATTTTCCAACAATCTCCAACATGAATGGAATTTAACAGAGAGAAAATGCAACAACATGATCTAATTACAGAGAGTACAAAAATTAGAAATATTCTACAAATGATAGGTAACTTTTGGTTTTGAACCTTCCCTTGTGAGACACTATCGGATTTACTAGTTAATCAGTGAACATGATGTCTTGCACTATTCAGCCATTTGTGTAAACTAAGATAATAGAACTCACACAGTATATTACTAGACATAGTTTAGTTCTCACTATTATGTTCATTTTAGCCTTGAACAACCTGGTCTTTTATGAGTGCTCTAGAGAATTGTAGTCCTTCACAAATCTCATAGAACTTGCCCAATTCATACTCACATAGGTGATTCTTATGAAGAGTATCCTGCCATACTCCACTAAGTTTACCTAGATATAAGAATCATTAAAAGTATTACTTAGGGTTGGTTTGGGGTGTCCTAAAAAAGTGCACTTTTTGTCTTTTTACGAAAAGATGTGCAGAAAAGTAGAGAGGTGATGTGATGGAAAAAAGATAAAAAGATGGATTATATAGGTTATGCCAAACAAGGCCTTAATCTAAAACGCTGCAAACATCATTATTTTATCATAGAAATTGGTAAGAGTTTGACTCCCCAGTAATCCTTCTAAGTTATATACAACTCGGTTGTCCCTTTGAACCTAGATCTTGGGATCTCCAGTCAACTAGGTTAGGTTGCCGTTGTGGTAACTCTTATTTAATAGGTTTAAGTCCCATTCTCCTCAATGAATTCTCAACTAGCTCTTTTGCTAACCCTTTGGTTAATGGATCTACTATGTTATCTTTAAACTTCACATATTTAATGGAAATAATTCCATTAGAGAGTAGTTGTCTCACGGTGTTATGTCGACGACGAATGTGTCGTGACTTACCATTATATATATGACTTTGTGCTCTACCAATTGCTAATTGACTATCGCAATGTATGTATATAGAAGGCATCGGTTTTGGCTATATTGAAATATCTTTAAGGAAGTGGCAAAGCCATTCTATTTTTTCCCCGGCTTTATCTAAAACTATGAATTCTGATTCCATAGTAAACCTAGCAATGCAAGTCTGTTTGGAAGATTTCCAAGATACAACCGCACCACCAAGAGTAAAGACATACCCACTAGTGGACTTTGAGTCTCTAGTATTCGATATTCAATTTGCATCACAGTATCCTTCAAGTACTGCTGGATATCTAGTATAATCTAGCCCAATGTTACGAGTAAATCGTAGATATCTTAGAACCCTTATAATTACTTTCCAGTGTTCTACTCCTGGATTACTCGTATATCTACTTAATTTACTTACTATATAAGCTATATCCGGACGAGTGCAGTTCATCAAGTTCATTAAGCTTCCAATAATTTGGACATACTCTAATTGAGAAATACTTTATTGCACATTCTTAGAAAGAAACAAATTAACATCCACAGGTGTTCTAGCAAGATGATCATCATCTTTGTTGAATTTGTTAAATATTTTCTCAATGTAATGAGATTATGACAAAGCATAACCTTCTGATGTTTTGGTAATTTTCATACCAAGAATTACATCAGCAATTCCCATGTCCTTTATGTCAAAATGTTTATTCAATATTTTCTTGGTAATTTTAATCATTTCATTATTACTACCTATGATGAGCATATCATCTACATAAAGACATACAATGACATAACCTTTGTCTGTATTTTTAATATAAACATATTTGTTACACTCATTAATTTTAAATCCATTTGATATCATTGCCTTGTCAAATTTCTCATGCCATTGCTTTGGCACTTGTTTTAAACCATATAATGATTTAACCAATTTATACACTTTTTTTTCTTTGCTTGGAACAGAAAATCCTTCTGGTTGTTCCATGTAAATTTCTTCATCTAACTCACCATTTAAGAAAGCGGTTTTCATATCCATTTGATGAATTTCAGATTGTACAAAGATGCAATGGCAATTAGCATTCTAATGGATGTTATTCTAGTAACCGGTGAGTATGTGTTAACGTAATCAAGACCTTCTTTTTGTCTAAAACCTTTGATCATAAGTCTTATCTTATATTTGTCAATTGATCCATTCGCTTTCATTTTTCTTTTGAAAATCCATTTGTACTCAAGAGGTTTACAACCTGGTAGCAGATCCACCAATTCCCTAGTGTGATTTTACAGGATGGATTCAACTTCACTATTCACAACTTCTTTCCATAAAGGAGCCTCAGGACTGCACAAAGCTTCTTTAAAAGTTAAAGGCTCATTTTCTAACAAAAATGTTAGAAAATCTGAACCAAGAGATTTTGAGGTTCTAGCTACGCCTAGGTTCCTCTTCTTCATTTTGATCTATCTCTTGCTCTTGTTCTTGATCATGACTAGTAATAGCATCATAAGATCTTTTATTAGTACTAGTCTCTTGTCCAGTTTTATTTGGAAACACATGTTCAAAGAAAGAAGCATTCTGAGATTCAATAATAATATTTACATGCATTTTGGTTTGTTCTGATTTATGAATCAAAAACCGATATGCACTACTATTTTTGGTATAACCAATTAAAATGCAATCAACAGTTTTAGGACCTATCTTAGTCTTTTTAGGACTAGGAATAGCCACTTTAGCCAAACACCCCCACACTTTTAAGTATTTGTAGAATGGTACTCTCCCATGCCACATTTCATAAGGTGTTTGATTTACTTTCTTTTAGGGTACTTTATTAAGTATATAATTAATAAAAAGTATTGCTTCTCCCCATAAGTTATGAGGTAATCCAGAACTTATTAACATGGCATTCATTATTTCTTTCAAAATTTTATTTTTCCTTTCAGCAATTCCATTTTATGAGGTAAGTAAGGAGCGATGGTTGGATGAATTATTCCATATTCTTTACAAAATTTACCAAAAGGTGATTTATATTCACCATCTCTATCACTTCTAAGTTTCTTAATTTACTTACCAAGTTGATTTTTAGCTTCATTCTTATATTGAATAAAAGTTTCCAAAGTTTCATCCTTAGTTCGAATTAAATAAACATAACTATATCTAGTATGAAAGTGATAAAATATTTTTTTCCACCTCTAGTTTGAATTGATTTAAAATCACAAATGTCACTATGAAGTAATTCAAGTGGTTTCGTATTTCTTTCAATTGAATGAAAAGGAGTTTTGGATAATTTTGCCTTAATGCAAATTTCACATTTATGATTTGAATCAATGTCAAATTTAGGTAAACATGTAAACATTCCATATTAATTAATCTACGCAAAGATCCATAATTAACATGTCAAAGTTTACCACGCCATAAATTTGAAAACTCAAGCAAGTAAGAAAAAGATGTATTTTTATAAATAACAGAGGGTACAATAGTTATTACATTCATTTTGAAAAGACCATCAAACATGAAACATTTTCCTACATACATTCCATTTTTGGTAAGTACAAACTTGTCACTTTCAAAAACTAACCTAAACTCATTTTTACTCAACAAAGATCCGAAAACAAGATTCTTGCGAATATCCGGTACATGCAACACATGGTTGAGAGTGAGTTCCTTTCTAGATGTCATCTTTAAAATAATTTTTCCTTGTCCTTCAACTTTAGAAGTCGAAGAGTTGCCCATAAAAAGTTGTTCACCGTTGTCCATTACTGAATAAGATGTGAACATCTTTTTGTCGGCGCAGATGTGGCGAGTAGCACCAGTGTCCACCCACCATTCTTTAGGATTTCCGACAAGGTTTGCCTCGGAAACAACTGCAGAAAGATTTATGTCATCTACACCATTAGAAATATTGTCCACTTCGGCCATATGGGCTTGAGCACGCTTTTTGCTTGTTCTTCTTTTGTTTTTGCCTTTGCTACGACAATATTTGGCCTGATGTAACACTGTCACAGATGTCACATATCTCTCTTTGTCACAGATGTAACACTTGCCATTAAACTTGTACTTTTTAGTTTCCCCCCCCCCTTTAGAGCCTTGTGATGAACTTTCTCCAGAAAACTTCCGTTTCTTTGTTTTTGGAGCATGTTCCACTACATTTGTCTTAGACTTCATTGGATGCTTACCAGCCTGCTTTTCAGAATTGTGGTTGTCCTCTTCAATCCTCAAACGCACAATCAATTCTTCTAAAGACATTTCTTTGCACTTGTGTTTGAGTTAGTTCTTGAATTCCTTCCAGCCTTGTGGTAATTTCTCAATTAAGACAGTAACTTGGAAGGATTTACTGAGAGACGTGCTTTTTGCGTGAATGTCATGCAGAATAAGTTAGAAATCTTGAACTTGGCTGATCACACTCTTAGAATCAACCATCACAAAGTCTAGAAATTTGCCAACCACAAATTTCTTTAAGCCAGCATCTTCTGTTTTGTACTTTTTCTCTAAAGACTCCCAAAGTTCCTTTGCTGTTTTGATAAGACTGTAGACGTTGTATAATGTGTTGTCAAATCCGTTCAAGATGTAGTTCCGGCAAAGGAAATCAGCATGTTTCTAGGCATCGACCGCAGCAAACACTTGCCGGTCAGTTTATCCTCTTTCAAAATAAGAGCATCCTCACGGAAAAAGCGTGCCAGGTTTAGAGTTGTAAGATAGAACAATATTTTTTGTTGCTATCTTTTAAAATCAGTTCCCAAGAACTTCTCTAGCTTCTCACCATGATTGACTGGCACAGTCATAACAAGAGGAGGGTTTGGCGCAATTGTAGTCACCATACTCATATTTGTTTGAACATTAGTTTGACCAGTTTCAGTAGCCATGAATTCTAAATTATAAAATAAAATTATAATTAGAATTTTATACTAGACAGAAAATTTAAACCAAAACCACATAATTAAATTCTGTAAAAATAAAAGAAACAAGAATTGTAACTTTTATTTTCAATTAATTTGGAAATAAAATAAAATTTTATTTAACCAAATTAATTCCGCACAGAAAATTAAATTTCTGTAACACTTCAATAATTAAAATATTGAAACAAAATTTTAATTAATAAACACTCATAAATAATTTCTAAAAACCAAAATTAATTTCTGACAATATTTCATAAATAAATATTCTGAATTGTTAATGACACCAGTATATTACTATTAGTTGTCAAAGAAAATAGACAGTATATTACTACTATCTGTCAAATAATATATTACTATTATTTGTTTTCCAACCAGAATATTATTTTGTAAAATCACAAAAAATAATTTCTGTAAGAAGAAGAGAGAAGAAAGGAAACAAACGAAAAATTATATATAAATAGAATAATTCGAATTTATCTTAAGATTGTTGGAACAATTTTCTGTGTACAATAAATAAATTGAAACCAAATTAAACCAATAAAATAAATAACTTACCGAATTTATTTCATCGAACCGAAAGAATATTTAAAAGATCAAGTCGAGTGTGTGACCTTAAGGCAGATTCGCCCCGTTACGGTACTTACAGATAAAAGGCGTCTATCTCCCAGGATATAATGATCTTCACAAATTGTAGTAGCACTCCAAACAATTTGTACGGCGAACAAAGCCTGTGTTCTTAACTCTTTGAATTTTATTCTAAAACTAGTATGAAGAATAATGATGCAAGAAAGCAAAATGAAGACAACAAAATGAATTTTTTCTGGATATTTTCCAACCCCAAAACTACTGGAAAATGCTGGAATTTATAGGCAAATAATCTGTCCGAACAGGTGTGAAATTTGCCGAACAGGTATAGACTGTTTTTGAACAAATTCAATTCAAATTTTGAACAGATTTGCAAACTATTTGGCTGTTTTAAAATTGCTCGGAACTGCTGGCAATTTTCCCAATCTGTTTGGACAGTTTAAACCTATTGAACTGTTGAAAATGGACTGAAAAAACGGGTACAGATTGGATAGAAAAAATGGAGCAAAAAATTTAAATTAATTTTTCTCACAAGAAATTTGAAAAAATTCAAATAAATTAATACTAGAACCGACCTGACCCGACCCACAACCCACACCTACGCCCCGCCGATCGGACGAACGGCGATAGTGCACGTGTGGTGGTTTGGGCTAAGGTTCACTTTGTCCATAACTCCTCCCTTCTACAAACTTGGGGTCTCCCTTGGGGCCCAACTCAAGTGTTGTCACCTAGAACTTATACACACACATAAGTTCTCTTAAGTTTCCAACGTGGGATAATCATTTCAAGGAAACTCACATTTTACTTCTTTAAATGTCCACTCCATGAACTCGAAAACGACGTCAAGTTTCCCTTCACTCATAAATGGTTTTGACGAATCGTCTTCATCGTGTGACTTGCCACGTGATAAGGAACACGTCACCTCTTCGGACCTACCCCAAAAGATGTGTGGACCCCACTCAATGTTGGGCTCAAAGATGGCCCAAAATAAGCCTATCTAAAACCAATTTTCCAACACTTTCTTGACTGAGGAGGAGGTTGATGTTTCCACAGACTGGAACAGTGATGAATGTTGCCTCTGTAAGCTAGAACAATTGCTGGTCGACCGGCCGGATGTCTAGCCGGTCGTCCATCTAGTCGAGATGTGTTTTGATGACAGCACCATTGGAGTGGCTGATATTAGATAGAGAAATCTGTGTTTTTTTACTTAAATTTAATAAAATATTTGGTAAACCATTGAAAATTCCCTTCTAAGTTGACACTTAATGTTTACACAAAAAATAGTGCATGATGTTACCTAGACCAATAACAACTACTCTAAAACACTAGGGGCTTGTTTGATTCATGGGATTAGGGGGGGGACTATTTACTGTGCGGATTGTAATCCGCACAGTAAAGCTAATCCGATGTTTGTTTTTTTTTTAGTCCGCCGGACTCCTAATCCCCTATATGGGGGATAAAATAATCCGGGGGGGGTGTGGGATAGAATTGGTGGGATTGTTTACTGTTTGGATTAGAGGGGTGAGATGACCATTTTGCCCTCATTTGTTGTGGCACATTTAATTCAAATTTAAATTTAATTATGTATTATATTTAATAAAAAAAATTAATTTAAATGTCTCAATTTAAAAATAAAATAATTTTATTTAACTTTTTATTGATATTTTATTTATTTAATTTTTTGAAATAATTTTTTATGGATATTTTATTGATGTTTTATTTTAAAATTTTGTTTATGTTTTATTTAATTTCATTATTTAAATGTAATAGATGTTTTATTTATTTTCATTTTTGATTATTATTTTTTAAACAAATTTATTTAAAATCTTAATTAAAAAATAATATATATTTTTATTGATATTTTATTTATTTATTTTTTAAAAATAAATTTATTTAATTGTGTAAAAAATAAAATAAAATAATTTTTATTTAATTTAGTTAAAATAATTAAAATATTAAAGATATGTTTAATATTGCTATTACTTAGTAAAGTATTAAGAACGGTAAAATAGTGATTTGTTCATTTATCCTATCCAATCATTCAACCAAACGTTGGATTCACTAAAAATAGTCCGGATTCACAAATCCGACATCTAATCCCATGAAAAAACAAACACAGGATACATATCCAATCCGACCAAATAGTCCGGGGGATTCACAGTCCCAAGACTCCAATCCAATGGATTCTAATCCCCCCTTATCCAGTCCGCCCAATCAAACACACCCTAGGTGAACTTGCTTAAAAAATATTGAATAATTTCTCAAAAAATGGACAGTAAGAATTTGCCAACTCGTAAATGGTTTGAGGTGTAATTATGAGCTCTATAAAAGAAATGCCTTTTCTTTTTTGTAAACTGGAAATGCATTAGAAATTAGGGAGGTCTCTAACCCCGAGAGTTTGGTTTGGTAGATTAAGCCTGTAATTTGGGAGTTTTTTTTTCCTCCAATGTCTCAAATTTGACTTTTCTCATCATAAAAAATTCTTAGGGTCGCAAACCGCAAGTTGTAAAAAAATTAAAAACAGCTACACATTTGAGATAAGTGGTGGTGAATTCCCACCATTGTCTTGCATTTGTGATTGTTTATGTCATTTTAGTACTATTTATTTCAAATTTTAAAATGAATTAATTTGATATTATTTTAAATTTAAAAACTTCATATTGATGAATTTCAAATAATTTAGTGCAAATAATTATTTAAAATCATTTAATAAATAATATTATTTGTACAAATATCTTACCACAAAAAAAAAAAAAAAAACTTTCATGCCTGTAAAATTAAGAAAATGAGTTAAAAAATATTAATGATTGTTCTTAAGGCATTATAATATCATGATTGGGCTAAAAAGTGTTTTCAAAATAAATACAAAGTCGAAAAATATTATGAAAGAATGAAATTTTTTATAATTTTAATAGAAAGTGTCTTATTTTTTCGTTATCTTTCTTACATATCAAGACACTTATTAACCTGACTTAAATTAAAAATTAAATACATAACTAAACTTAATATATTATAAGTGGGATGGAATAAAAAAAAAAATTAGGATGGGACAAGTAAAAATTGAATGAAAAATATTTTAATATTATTATTATTATTTTATTTATTTATTTATTTTTGCTCCCCGTTTTGTTATTGAGATGGATAAAAATTCTACAAAACAAAGGAATGGAAGAGATACAGAATGAAACGAAAACGACGTGGCATGGCAAGTACATCCTTCGATGTTACCTTTACTCAATGCTTGATAAAGTGGACTGCGAATTGAATGTGCTTTGATAAACTGAACTTTGAATTGAAATGTGAAATTGGAGTAAATACATAAATGTGCGGAGAGATATGAGTTTGTATGTATAGGTGTGGAGTAGATAAATAAACACATAATTAGATTAAACTATTCATTTAACAAAACAATTTAGCATGTTTGGTTAGAGTTTTTCAAAAATTCTTTTCAGAAAATTTTACTTTCTTATTTTTCGTATTTTTTTATTTTTACTGAATTTTTTTAATATTTTAAGCAATTTTTTTTTTTTACTTTTTAGACATACCTAACATAAATATACCTAAAAAGTAAAAAAATTATGAAAGAAACCTTTTAAAAATTCACTAAATTCCAAAAATACAAAAAAAAAAATAATATAAGAATTCCGTACATATTTTGTATTTTTATGTATTTATTAATTTTTTAAAATATTTTTTTACAATTTTTTTACTTTTTAGATATATCTAAGTAAGGTGCATCTAAAAAAGTAAAAAAAATATTTAAAATTTTAAAAATATTCACTAAAAATAAAAAAACATGAAAACTAAAAAATTCAATTTTCAAAAAACTTAATCCAAAAGACTCAGACCAAACAATTTTATTGGTATTGTTTTTGACATTGACCAATAGAATCATACATAATCAATTGTTACACCTCAACGCATTTTAAGAAGAATTTCATCAATTAACTCTGGATTCGAGTGACATATCACCTCACAATTCATCAACTAGTTCTTCAATATTAGTCGGCTACTTTGTTTCGTGAATTAAGTGAGTAATTGTAATAGAATTGTATTGAACAATGAATTTAATTAAAATACCATAATTTTTCACAGTTAGACTTTATTACACACACAACACAATAAATTTAGATATGTGTTTTTATTATCTTTTAATTTCATTTAGCAATATATTTGCATATAGTTAAACTTCATTATTTAGCTTAAGGCTTTATTTGTTACAAAGTAAAATATTTTGTAAATAATATATATATATATTTTTATTTTTCAGCTTTTGGTTGGCACTTGAAATAAAAATATTTTATTGTCTAAAAGAGAAATTTTAATTCAATAAAATGTCATTTATAACTTTTTAGTAAGTTAAGATACTTGTTTGAAAATACTAAATGTAGTGAAAAGATATTGAGTGAGAGTTAACTTTGTAAAAATTGACTTATAAACTTTTAAAGGTAAGTCATTTTTGAGAAAATGATGCAAAAATATTTTTTATATTTTGCTTACTTTTTGTTCAATCAAACAATGAAAAATAAGTAAAATATTTTTGACAAAAATAATTTACGTCAAAACAAACAGAACCTTAAAAAAATAAAAAATAAAAACACTTAGCATAATCATGAATAATTTGGATCACTAATGTGGGTTCGAGATGTGGCCCACTGAGGCCTAACACAAAAGAGTCCAGTCCCTTCAATGAAATTGGCCCACATGACACACACAATTCAGTCCATTACACCAATTGAAAACAGAATCCCAGTCCATAAATAACTGCTAGCTTTTGAGAGAAAATATAGCTTTAGACAAAAGCGTAGGGATCTTCAAAATACAATTTTAGTAAACTTCTTTCTGCATGTATTAATATATATTTTTTTATTAATGTATAAAATTTATTATGCATATGATGAATATAGAGAGATTAAGAGCTTGCTTAAGAACATCGTAAGAAGCTAACTTCTGTTTTAAAAAAATTTAAATGTTTTTTACTCCTACAAAATGAATATTTTAGTAACTTCCCTAAACACATTAGCTCATTCAACTCTTAAAAAAGTCCAAATAAAAATAAAAATAGAAAGGTTAGGGAGGGAATTCATAGTTGGGAGAGGAGCTAAGGGGAAAGGGTACGGTGAGGAAGGGGGTTGGGGAGAGGATTTGTGTGGGGAAGAGGTAGCTGCTATGACAACTGAAGATAGTAGTTGAAGTGGATAAAGTTAGAAGTTTAACACTCCGTTTAGATTTAGATTTAGGGCTTTGGTGAGAAAATAAAAAAAAATTGTAAGAATAAAAAACCTTTTTATTTGTTTGAATAGTTAATGTGGGGATATATTTTTTGAGCACAAACACGTGGCCAAGGTGACGCCAACATGTCAGCCGAGGTGCCACATGTCCTGGTCATGATGTCGAGATTATCTCAAATTTGAGGTTATCTCATGAGATACCTAATCCGAGATAAGCGGATATGGGACAAGAGTCCTAGATTGGGAGAAGACTTCAGTTTGGGTAAAGATAAGACTCTTAGAGAGTTTATCCTAATCCCACTAGGAGTCCCAGATTAGCAGTAATCCTAAGTCTATTAGGGCTAGGCTTCTATTGGGACTAGGATTGTATTGGCTATAAAAGAGAGACACCCCCATGGGTCTAAAGTATGTCTTTTGATATTCTGTCTAGTGAGTTAAGCACTATTGGTTATCTTTGAGAGATATGGAGTACTGACATGATCGTCGGAGTACCCCCGGGTGGACGAGCCACCGCCGGAGACTCTTCTTTCTGTTGCAGGTCAGACAGGTGCTATCTATTCTGCCGATGTTCTCCAGTTAGTACTAAGTTGATAGTGTGGTCGGAAATTGACACACACAATTTGGCGCGCTCAGGAAAGAAAGGAGAATAGATGGCCATCACCATACAAGATCAACGTGTTGAAAACGACGAGTTTAGCGAAGATGGAGAGTCTGTCAACATAAACGGAATGAAGACCCTTCCAGAAGGAACGCGAAGACAGGGGGCATGAGCGCTCCCAAGGAGATGACATTCAGGTATAGAAGAGCTCAGCTTAAGTGAGCAGATCTTGGATTTCAGGCCTCGAACCCCAGATCCCGAAAGACAAGATCTCGGCCTAAATAAGCAGGTCCGAGAAGAGAAGAGCTTAACCTGAGTGAGCAGATCCAAGATTCCAAAAGACATGATCTCAGCCTGGATGAATAGGTCCGAGAAGAGAAGAGCTCAACCTGAGTGACTAGATCCAAGATTCCAGAAGACAAGATCTCGGCACTTAAGTCCGAGAAGAAAAATGACTCGCCGATGTGAGGCCGAGGTAATGATGAATAACTTAGACTCATTATATAGCAGAGTCGAATCTTGCATATAATGGAGTTGAACTAAGTTGAAGTAACATAGGCTTGCCATGTCGGCAGAATCAAACTCAGGTTGAAACCAAGTAAGATCAACAGAGAAATCAAGGCTAACAATCTCGACTTGAAACCAACTTCAGCGAACAAGATCACATGCACAAGCTTAATGTGAACATAAGTCCACATTAGGGGGCAGAGAGTTATAAATGATGTTTAACACTTGTTGAAATTTGTAGCAATTTACAAGTTGAAGTTAAACCGATGTTATGTTTAACACTTAATGAAATTTGTAGCAATTTACAAGTTGAAGTTAAATCGAGATAATGTTTAACACTTGTTGAAATTTGTAGTAATTTACAAGTTGAAATTAAACCGATGTTATGCTTAACACTTGTTGAAATTTGTAGCAATTTACAAGTTGAAGTTAAACTGAGATGATGTTTAACACTTGTTGAAATTTGTAGCTGAAAATCCTATGTGATTCGTGATTAGATAAAGAATAAAATATTCCAAATCCCAAAAATTCCAAAACACTCAATCTAAAATCATCAAGCACTTACGAGAGTGATTTTAGTTTGTTTGTTTTTTAGGAATAAAATAAATCAACACAAACGATTTTTTATGTGGAAAAACCACAATTGAATTCAATTGTAATCAAAAACCACGGGCGAACCGCCACTAATCAATCCACTACAGAAGGACTACAAGGTTACAAAGAAACCATACAAATTACCCAACCCAGTCAATTTGTCTCTGAATCTTCTGTAACTCTTTCACCACGCCTTCGTCACGGAACTGATTCTGAAGTTGATTCCACACCACAACTT
The DNA here is from genome assembly GCA_025200525.1 of Camellia lanceoleosa. NCBI lineage: Eukaryota > Viridiplantae > Streptophyta > Magnoliopsida > Ericales > Theaceae > Camellia > Camellia lanceoleosa. Next base: position 171,421,011 of record CM045769.1, read on the forward strand.
CACTTGTAGAATTAACGACTACGTAAAAAATCAAACGCCTTTTGAAACTTTACGTGTTGATCTTCGGATTCCACCGAAGAGAACACTCTTAAATATGTAGTATCAAATTCTTTGATGTATAAATCTCAACTCATGAGTTTAGAACTCTCTCAAGAACATCAAAGAAAACTCATCAAACTCTCAGAAGAACACTTCAAACAAAACTCTAGAATTCTTGAATCAGATCTAGAAAAAAGTTCACCCAGTTTTAGGAGAAAACTACCTATTAATAGAAAACCAAAAGAAGTCCCAGATCTGAAAGAAATCAATCACTTGAAGCCAATCCGGATTCTGAAACTCGCGATCTCCGCTCGAGCGCTCCATTCTCCGCTCGAGCGGCCTGAACAAAAGATGCGCGTGGTTAAGGTGAGTGCGCTGAAGCCGAACATTCCGCCGAGCACGACCATTACACCCTTCAAGATTTCAAGACCTGTCAACATCTTGAAATCCTCCAATCTCGCCGGCGACATGACCCGCCGAAAGGAAAGAACAAAAATATAAAAATTACATTTTTATCAAGCACAAAGTTTTGTCTCCGGATTTGACAATAATGGGACCTAACAATCTCCCCCTTTGTCAATTCCCGGACAAAACCTATCTAAACATTGTTCCTTTAAAACAAACGCACTAGACAGGATTAAAAACAAGGAAACAACAACTTCTCAAAACTCTATTAAACACACAACTAGATCAAGAACACAGCCATGGAATTTCAACACTCAATTTCAACACATCCCTTCAACTTTGCACCTGTGAAATAACATTCAACATGCCAAACAAAACTGTGGAAGAATATGAACTAAAAAATATAAAACATAATATCCACAATGTCCAAAATAAAGAGATGTACCATCAATGAAATTAATGAAACCAACAAATATCCAATTTACCACCAAGCCAAAAATAAGTGTCTGGCATGCTGTGCTATCCAAATATCCAAATATGCATCCAAATATCCAAAATGTACATGCTGTCCAAATATCCAAATGTACATCCAAATATCCAAAATCTGTCCATAAGCTATCTGTATCTGTGCTGTGTACAAAAACTCAAACTTGTTCAAACACCTGTGCAAAAACTGTCCAAAAATATCCAAAAATATGTCCAAAAACTATCTATGCTGTGTGCAAAACTGTCCAACAAGAAGATCAAAAAAAAACTGTCCAAGATCCCAGATCACAAAAGTCTCCCCCTTTTTGTCTGGGAAGCACAAATCAAGCATCAGGCGGAGGTGGCTGCTGAGACTGAAGAAGATGAACGAGATGATCGAGGGTCTGCTCCATCTGGCCAAGACGTCCATCAAAGGCATCAAAGCGTGCATCGAGAAAATCCAATCGTCTGGTCACAGTCTCCACAAACTGCTGAAACTAAATAGAAAAATCTGGAGGAGGAACAAGAGCCTCATCACCATCACCGGCTGCAGCTGCATCATACTCAGCTTCCTCAGCAAGGCCAGCAGCAATGCTTGCAGAAGGACCAACCCTGGACGACTCTCCCCTAATATGAGCTCGACTTTGAGAGACGGTTTTCTTGGTAAACGGGCGAGAAGGGGAAGCAAACTCATCATCCTCTAAAACAGGAGCCCCAAGGTCCGACAAAAGGCGGTTGATCAGACAACCGTGGGAAGGCCAAGCTTCTTATGCCTAGAAACACTAATCATCTTTTTGATGATAAGAGAAGCAAGATCAATAGAACAGTGTCGGGCAATGCAAGATAGAATGAAACCTTGGTCTTGTTTGACCTCGGAGGAATGGGTGGTCACTATGATGTTGGCGCAAACAATCAGATATAGCGTCAACTCCCAAGAAGTTCAAACTGTTTAATCAAATCGCCTTTAGGCCAATGGCGAGTAACGCCACACAACTCCTTGGCCACATCATCAAAATTACATGTCGGGCGGTCGGGGACGGGGAAATGGTAGTACTCTGGAAAAACCTGCTCAATTTTAAGAAGTTGACGAATTAAGTCAGGGGTGACAGATATGGCTTTAGACCGAACCGAGGTGGTAAACGATGGCTCATAATCAAGAATCCCCTCTATATTACAATAAAACTCTCGAACCCAATCGAGGTTCTGACGCCCCGAAAAGGAAAAAACAAGATCACCACTTAGAGGATCAAACAACGGACGAATGTGAATAGATTCAAAAGTATCTGCCTGAACATTCCTCTCTAAATGTACTGTACGGGATTCAAAAGACTTATAAAAAGACTTGGATTGTTTAACAGATTGAAACCGAACAGAGTCAAAGGTGGGTCGAGACACAGCGGCCTTACGGCGTTTAGGAGCAGAGGTAGACATGACTGAGGGAGACATTATAACAACCAAAACCCCAAACAAACCAACAAACCCAAAAACCAAATCAAACCAACATCAACAAATTATCAGTAACAAGAAACAATATCACAAAGCATAATAGATAAGGGCAGAAAACAGGGTAAACATGAAAGAAGTAGCATTATATTGATGAAATCATAACTATTAAACACAATATGAGAGATGAATAGCAAAGCATAAGGATTAATCATGAGAGAAATCAAAACAATGCAACAGAGATCCAAACAACCATACCCACAATGAAGCACAGTGAATTCAAACCCAACGACAAACAATAGAGATAAAAAAAAACACAAAGTAAAACCCTAATTCAAAAGACACACAAAACACACAAAAAAAAAAAAAAAAAAAAAGGAAGATGACCAGATTAAAACACAATATAAACCATTGAGAGTGTGTGTGTGAAGAAATCACAAAACCTAGACCCAAAAACTAAAACAAAACTCAAAAAACCCAACACCCATTAGCCGAAATTACAGAAAAGAAAGAAAATAAGAGAGGTACACACTTACCAAAGAGCAAATCGGCAAGAAGGATGAAGGAAGAGACCGAAATCGACCACAATGCCAAGCCACAAGAAAAAAACCTAGAGCAAGAGAAGGCAAAGAGGAAAAAAAATGACTCGAAAAGTCGAGAGAGGGAATAAATATGAAATTGGTCCGCTCGAGCGTGATTATTCCAGCTCGAGCGTACATCAAAGAAAACTGACACCCGCTCGAGCGCTAAAAGGAACGTTCGAGCGCTAAAAACCATCTCTCGAATCGCCAAACTGGCAGAAGAGGAAAAATACGCCGAAGGTAGAAACGATCGCCGGCGGAAAACAAATTTTTTTTTTTTTTTAAAATAAAAACACCTAGGATATTTGTGGAACAAGCAAGGTGACCAGGTGACAGACTGTTCCCTGAGGACACGAGAATCCATCAATCATGAGTCCTGAAAAATTTTGAGAAAAGAGATGAAACATCAGCTCATGAAGAAAACATATAGTATTAAATCAAAGCCATACGCATCATGAGAATGCATAACTCAAAAACACACATGAGAACTCATATAAAAAATGTGTGTGTGTGCAATCCTTGAGAGCCACAAAGCTAGAGTTAATCCTCGTAGTGATCTGATGGCTGGACCTCCAACAAGAGTAACTGACCATCACAAAGAAAAGTCAAACCACTAAGAATCACGGGGTATTTGTTGAGTAGATGCGGAAGCTCCCCCTCAGACAATGATCCCCCTTTTTTTTTTTTTTTAACACTTTTCGTTCTTGTGGGCACTCACTGGTGGCATACACGCTCAAGAGTATAGAGACCAACTAGAGAAGAATGAAATCAAAATGATGGCCTGGTTGGTGCCTCTGAGTTAGCCTTTTCCTACTGCCCAAAAATCATGTACTGAGGGAAAAACCATAGAAGTGAAATAGGATGGTAGATGGTTAAGAGACTTAACATCACCCATGATATACCAGTATAGGTCAATTCCTCTGAAAGAGTACAAGAAACACTGTCAGTGATCCATAGAGAACTTTGATCACTTGCGCGGAAACCCCTGCAACAGTTTATCTCAAGGATGTGTACAGAATGAGATCATGAAGTAAATGAGTATGGGCATTCAGAATGAGCTATGAACAAAGATGAAAAAGTTCTTGTATGCAACATGAGCAGTGTTCATATAGAATTTGATGCAAAGATATCAGAACTCAATCATAGATTATCACATCCAAGAACAGTAAGTCAACCACTCACAATCACCTCACAGGAAACAACCTAGTTACTGAGACATTACACCCAAGGTCTTTCTAAGAAATTCAAATCGAAGAAGATCAAGAGGTTTTGTAAAAATATCAGCTTTTTGATGCTCAGTAGAAACATGTTCCAAAACAACAAGGCCTTCATCCACTAACTCTCGAATAAAATGATGACGGATGTCAATGTGTTTGGTGCGAGAGTGTTGGACAGGATTTTTTGAAATGTTTATGGCACTTGTGTTATCACAAAAAAGAGTGAGAGTGTTCTGTTCTATCCCATAATCATGAAGCATTTGCTTCATCCACAACATTTGGGCACAACAACTCCTCGCAAAGAATGTACTCGGCCTCAAAGAAGGAAAAGAGATAGCATTTTGCTTTTTACTATGCCAAGAAACCAGATTATTCCCAAGGTAAAAACACCCCCCGGATGTACTTTTCCTATCATTAGCACACCCTGCCCAGTCGGCATAAAAAAAACCAGTAATTTCGGCTGTAGTATCAGTGGAAAACCAAACCCCATACCCTAAGGTCCCATTTACATACTTGATGATGCGTTTTACCGCAAGAAGGTGAGACTCTTTAGGACTGGCTTGGTAACGAGCACAAACACCGACACTGAAGGAAATATCAGGACGACTGGCTATGAGATACAACAGACTCCCTATCATACTCCTATAAAGGGTAGGATCAACATCAACACTAGAGGAATCTTTGGAAAGGTGAGGACTGGTGCTCATGGGAGTGCGTGCATGCTTGGAAGACTCAAGACCAAACTTGGACACAAGATTTTTAGCATACTTAGACTGAGAAACAAATATGCCCGAAGGAGACTGTTTAATTTGGAGACCCAAAAAAAAAGACAACTCTCCCATCATGCTTATCTCAAACTCATGTGTCATGCAATCCGAAAAATATTTCACAAGATGATCAGCAGTGGAACCAAACACAATATCATCAACATATATCTGAGCAACAAGAATATGAGACTTAGTATGTTTCACAAATAATGTCTTATCCACACTACCCCTTTGAAAATCATTATCAAGAAGAAAGGTAGTAAGCCTATCATACCAAGCCCGAGGGGTTTGTTTCAACCCATACAAAGCCTTGTCTAACTTGTAAACATGATTAGGACATTTAGGGTCCTCAAACCCTTTTGGTTGCTCAACATATGCCTCTTCTTTTAAGTACCCATTCAGAAAAGCACTTTTCACATCCATTTGAAACAATTTAAAGCCAAGAAAACATGCAACACCAAGTAAAATGCAAATGGATTCGAGACGTGCAACTGGGGCAAATGTCTCATCATAGTCAATACCCTCTACTTGTGTGTAGCCTTGAGCAACCAACCTAGCTTTATTCCTCACAACAGTACCATTCTCATCAGATTTATTTTTAAAGATCCACTTGGTACCTATCACATTCATGTCTCTAGGTCTGGGAACAAGAGTCCAAACTTTGTTACGTTCAAATTGACCTAGTTCTTCATGCATAGCATTGACCCAACTATCATCTAGCAAGGCCTCTTTAAAATTCTTAGGTTCAATTAATGAAACATAACACATATGTGATACCTCATCCCGAATCTGTCTTCGGGTTTTCATTCGATCTGAAACACTCCCAATCACCTGTTGAGTTGGATGATTCAGTTTCACCCTTGCTGATGGTTTAAGTTCAGGACTTTGGGTGACAGGAGGAACAGGAGTGCTGTCCTTTTGAGCACTCTTTGGACTTGAACTTACCTGTGAGGATGGTGTTGTAACAATTTCTTGTGGTTGAGCCGCAGTATCTCCTTGATTTTGTGGTTCAGTATCTAAGATTGGAAACTCACCATTGTCATCCTCATTTGTTGCTGAAGTAAGTGATCCTGTGTCATCTATAACCACATTGATAGATTCCATTAATGATGAAGTTCGCAGGTTATAGACTCGAAAAGCCCTATTGTTGGTTGAATACCCTAGAAAAATACCTTCATCACTTCGGGAGTCAAATTTGCCCAAGGGCTCTCTATCTTTGAAGATATAACACTTACTCCCAAATGTTTTGAAGTATTTTACATTAGGTTTCAAACCCTTCCACAATTCATAAGGAGTTTGTAAAGTGCCGGGCCTTAAATACACACGATTTATGACATAAACAGCAGTATTTAAAGCTTCGGCCCAAAACTTTGGAGGAAGACTCTTACTAAGGAGCATGACCCTAGCCATTTCTTGAACAACTCTGTTCTTCCTCTCAACCACTCCATTTTGTTGTTGAGTAATAGGTGCAGAAAACTCATGCTTAATTCCATGCATATCACAAAAATCCGAAAACGAACTATTTTCAAATTCACGACCATGATCGCCGGATTCTTATGATACGCCAATGGAAACACCTGTTCATTTTGGATTTTAAGGACTAAAGCCCGAAAGCATCAAACGACGATTTTTCCTTAAAAATTTACCCATCAGAATCGAGTAAAATCATTAACAGTTAAAAAAATGTATCTTTTACCTCTAATGCTTTCAGTGCGAGTAGGACCCATTAAATCCATATGAACTAATTCAAGAGGACGTTTGGTTGTAAAGCTGTTCACCTTTTTATGCGGAGCACGGGTTTGCTTGCCAAGTTGACATGGTCCACACACATGGCTCAAATTCTTACCTAGTTTAGGTACTCCTCTCACAAGTTCTTTGTTGGCTATCTTAGTTAGGTCTTTGAAATTCATGTGACCTAATCTTTGATACCACAGATCAATGTTACTTATGATGGCAGAATGACAAGTGAGATCATTAGTAGTAAGAATCCCATAGCAGTTATCAGATGTGCGAACCTCATGTAAAACAGTATTTCCCTTTTTATCCAAAATTTCACATTTATCTTTTGAAAACAATACTTCATGATGGGAATCACACATTTGACTAATGCTCAAAAGATTAGCTTTAAGGCCATCAACAAGTAAGGCATTATCTAGCTTGGGAAGGCCAGCAACACTTATAGAGCCCTTACCAATGACTCTAGAAGTGCCGCTATCTCCAAAAGTAACAATTCCTCCTTCATATTTTTCAAGGGATGTGAAGTAGGATTTGTTACCGGACATATGACGAGAGCACCCACTATCAAGATACCACATGTGTGAGTCACGTGCTTTTAGAGCAGTGTGAGCAACAAAACAAGTCAAATCATCTTTTCTAACCCAAATCTTTTTAGTCTTGGTGTTCCGCCTAGACATGTAAGGTTGTCTCGTAACCCAAAAAGTATTAGAATTTCTACCCTTTTGAGACACTTTACCAAACAGTTCAAAACAATAAGGACGAATGTGGCCATACCTACCACAGTGATGACAAATAAAACAGTTTTACCTCGCTTTTGTTGATGTTGCGTGCTTATGCTAGATGAAGAAAAGAGTCATCTTGATCTACCTTCAATTTTCCCTTTGCTTGAGTCTTCAAGTTATGTGAGGTAGAGGCCTGTTCTTTGTGAGCTGTCGTACCATAGCCTAGCCCTCTTTTGTCAGAACCCATTTGTTGAGACCCGAGTATGTCTTCTAGAGATCTGGAACCTTTGTTCCACATGGCAATTGTTGCTCTAGCAATACGGAGTTCTTCATCTTTCTGACTAACTTTCTCTTTCAATACAGCTTGTGACACCTCAAGATTTTCAAGTTTTTCTTCATATGTGGAATACACCTTCAGAAGTTCATTCCTTTCAGTTTCACAGGATAGAAGTTTTCCACATAAGTCTTGCCAGTCACTTGAGATCTTGATGACATTCTGCTTTGCTGTCAAGAGTTCTCCTTTGAGTCGGACATTCTCACTCTCACATGTTTTGAGCTTGAGAGAGAGTTTGTCGTTGGTTTTAGACAAATTCAGAGATTCCTCGTACAGCTTCTCGTAAGCTTGTTGTAGTTCATCGCCATTGATCTCATCAATGTCTTCAGATGTTTCATCGTCCTCTTTTTGCTTCTCATTCTCCTTAACCTCATCCAATCTAGCAACCAAGGCGGACCAGTTATTGGATGGAGGTGGAGGTGAATCTCCTCTTTCATGGAATTGGCTCAGAATTTCCCATGCATCTTTAGCCTTTGTGTAGTGAACGACCCGTTGCTGTTCTTCACTAGAAATTGCTCCACGAATAATGATTAGGGCTCTCTGATTGCGGATTATCCTGACTTTCAGATCTTCTTCAATGGTTTGCCAACCTACTGGTTCAAAGGCTCTCAGAAAAGCCCTTATTCTGATTTTCCAATACAGGTAGTTGGTCCCATCAAAAGTGGGAGCATGATGCAAGTTCTGACCATGGGCTGATTCCGAAGGCTTTGGAAGAGGTTGAGAAACCGTGGCCCAAAATGCCATGAAAGTACTATCCACATCTTCACCAGATTCAGGTTCTTCGGGTTCTTGCTCCAACCCGCTTTCATCATCCCAAGTTACGGTGTAGACTTTCTTTCGATTCTTTTTCGTAGGGCATGTAAGGGACATATGGCCAAACCCTTGACATTCATAGCACTTGACCCCTAGCCCCCTAACAACCTTCTTTTCAGTAGTTTGAGCAAATTTTGGTGGAAAAGTTTTTGGTTTGTCATTACTCTTATCTTTTGAAATAGGGGCTCTGAAATTAGGCTTCTTTTTCAAAAATTTTTTAAACTGTTTTGTAAGTATAGCCGTCATCTCAGACTCTAAATCAAATTCAGTCTCCGGAGGTTTTGTAGTCTCATGAGTACTTGTGAAAGCCATACTTTCTTTTTGTTTTTTCTTGGAAATTTGGTGTGCTTCATAAGTCTGCAAATTTCCAACCAATTGATCGAGTTTAAGGGTATCAACATTCTGAGCCTCCTCAATGGCTACCACCTTTGATTGGAACCTCTCGGGAAGGGACCTCAAAAATTTTTCCACAACTTTTGTTTCTGGGATTTTTTCACCGAGAGTGAAATAGGAATTCACGATATCACTGAGTTTTGCATAGAAATCATCATCGTCGCGCATAAAAAGGGTTTCAAAGGCGGATGTGAGACGTTGAAGTTTTGACCTTTTGACAGAGGTGGTTCCTTCGTGAATTGTTTCAAGAATATCCCACGCCTCTTTTGCTATTTCACATGTGCAAATTCGACGGAATTCTTCAGGTGTGACAGAGCAGAAGAGGGAGTTGAGAGCCTTGCTGTTCCAACTCGAGTTCTGGTAATCAGTTGTGTCCCATTTATCAAGGGGTTTAAGAATATCAATGCCATCTATAGTGACAGTAGGTTCACTCCACCCAAAGACAATGCAGTGCCAAACTTTCTCATCGATGGATTTTAAAAATGCTCTCATACGAGCTTTCCAATAAGATTAGTTTGTACCGTCAAGTAAAAGGGGTCTATGAGTCGAGTTACCTTCACGAATAGAATCCATAAAACTAGTCACACAAAATCACACTCCTATAGTTTTGATAAAAACAAAAGTTTTTTGATAAAACAAAGAGTGGCCCGCTCTGATACCAATTGAAAATCCTATGTGATTCGTGATTAGATAAAGAATAAAATATTCCAAATCCCAAAAATTCCAAAACGCTCAATCTAAAATCATCAAGCACTTACGAGAGTGATTTTAGTTTGTTTGTTTTTTAGGAATAAAATAAATCAACACAAACGATTTTTTATGTGGAAAAACCACAATTGAATTCAATTGTAATAAAAAACCACGGGCGAACCGCCACTAATCAATCCACTACAGAAGGACTACAAGGTTATAAAGAAACCATACAAATTACCCAACCCAGTCAATTTGTCTCTGAATCTTCTGTAACTCTTTCACTACGCCATTACGTCCCGATTTCAAGTTGATTCCACACCACAACTTCACTTGTCGAATTAACGACTACGTAAAGAATCAAGCGCCTTTTGAAACTTTACGTGTTGATCTTCGGATTCCACCGAAGAGAACACTCTTAAATATGTAGTATCAAATTCTTTGATGTATGAATCTCAACTCATGAGTTTAGAACTCTCTCAAGAACATCAAAGAAAACTCATCAAACTCTCAGAAGAACACTTCAAACAAAACTCTAGAATTCTTGAATCAGATCTAGAAAAAAGTTCACCCAGTTTTAGGAGAAAACTACCTATTAATAGAAAACCAAAAGAAGTCCCAGATCTGAAAGAAATCAATCACTTGAAGCCAATCCGGATTCTGAAACTCGCGATCTCCGCTCGAGCGCTCCATTCTCCGCTCGAGCGGCCTGAACAAAAGATGCGCGTGATTAAGCTGAGGTGCGCTCGAGCGCTGAACATTCCGCTCGAGCGTGAATTCACACCCTTCAAGATTGCCAACTGTCAACATATGAAATCCTCCAATCTCGCTTCGAAGACATGACCCAGCCGGAAGAAGAACAAAAATATAAAAATTACATTTTTATCAAGCACAAAGTTTTGTCTCCGGATTTGACAATAATGGGACCTAACAGTAGCAATTTACAAGTTGAAGTTAAATCGATGTTATGTTTAACACTTATTGAAATTTGTAGCAATTTACAAGTTGAAGTTAAACCGATGTTATGTTTAACACTTGTTGAAATTTGTAGCAATTTAAAAGTTGAAATTAAACCGAGATGATATTTAACACTTGTTGAAATTTGTAACAATTTACAAGTTGAAGTTAAACCGAGATAATGTTTAACATTTGTTGAAATTTGTAGCAATTTACAATTTAAAGTTAAACCGAGATTATGTATGACAGCTCATACACGTGAACGGGTTCTTGGAATTCTTGTTCTTTAAAGAGACATGTCGGCTTTAACGATGATTTCAACTGCAATACTTTAAGCTGACATACTGGAAAGTACCGATATAGGTTCCATCACCTCAGAATGCCGAGGTAATATAACCTAGGGGCAATTGTGGGGATATATTTTCTGAGCACTAACACGTGGCTAAGGTGACGCCGATGTGTCAGCTGAGGTACCACATGTCTTGGTCATGATGCCGAGGTTATCTGCAAGGATACCGGAATCCGAGATAAGCGGATATGAGACAAGAGTCCTAGATTGGGAGAAGACTTCAGTTTGGGTAAAGATAAGACTCTTAGAGAGTTTATCCTAATCCCACTAGGAGTCCCAGATTAGCAGTAATCCTAAATCCATTAGGGCTAGGCTCCTATTAGGACTAGGATTGTATTGGCTATAAAAAGAAGCACCCCCATGGATCTAAAGTATGTCTTTTGATATTCTGTCTAATGAGTTAAGCACTATTGGTTATCTTTGAGAGATATGAAGTACTGACTTGATCGTCGGAGTAGCCTCGGGTAGACGAGCCACCGCCGGAGACTCTTCTTTCTGTTGTAGATCATATAGGTGCCATCTATTCTGCCGGTATTCTCTAGTTAATACTAAGTTGACAGTGTGGTCGGAAATTAACACACACAGTTAATATGTGAGAAATGGTGAGAAAAAAATTCTCACCAAAATTTTGTTTTGTTTCTCACAAAGAGTGGTGAGATTGGTGTGAAAGAAAATGGATTTAATGAAACTATTTTTAAATTATCAAAATTACTCCATAGTAGAAGAAGCTAGAAAAATATATTATTAATATGGATGGTTATTTTGATAAAATAAAATAAAACATTTTTTTTTCTTATTTACTTTGTCCAAGTAAGATTGGTGAGAAATCATATTCTCTTATTTTTTAATAAGGTTATACGTACCAATTATTATATCAATTAATGTATTAATGGATGATGTGACATAATTTTAAAATTTTAAGTTTTTATAATTTGTATAATGGAGATGTTCATAATTTTAAAGTGACAATAACATAACATATGTTAATACACTCATTAATATTACTAATTACTGCATATAATATCACTATTTTTTTTTTATTCATTCAAACACAGTGATGATAAACCATAATCATTTTATTTCTTTTGTTATATAGGTGAGAAACGGTAATTATTTTTTTCTTTTTCTCACCTCGTGATCCAAACAAAGTGTAAAGGAATATGAGTGTAAAAATAAGAACTCAAGGATTGTCCTAGTGTGTGCAGTTTAAGGCATAGGAATGTGATCCCTTCTAGTTTCGACTTTAATTCTCATTAAATGTCGTCAATTCTTTGAAATCACACGTGGACTCTATCTTAGAATAAAGATGTAATTAAAAAATAAATATAACAAAATAATTTTATAATGTAAATAGAAATACCCATACCACATCAATTGTATTAAATAAAATGAAAATTTTCAAAAAGGTACTCATGGTATATTTTTCATAATCTTTTCGCAATATTTTATAATTTAATATAAAATGTCATAATTTTTTTACTATAAAAGTCATAATTTTTTTTACTAAAAAATATTATAACAAAATTTTAAAATATCATAACAAAAATCACAAAATGTCATAATAATATCATTCTTAATTTTAAGATACACATTATAAATTTATTATTTATAACTTTATTACAAAATATCATAATACACTTCACAAACAATCATGACGTTACTATAAAAATCATTACTTTTTATAATGTGTCCGGCTTAAAGGATGCACATTGGCTTCATTTGGGAAGCCTTGGTTGGGGTTTTTTTTTGATTATTTTAGCCGTAAAAATATAAAATAGGTTTTTTAACCTAATAAATCCTCGTTTGGCAAGTTAATATTTTAGTTAAAAAGTTATTTAAAAAGTCAAAAAACCTATAACTTATGTCAAAAAGTCAAAAATTTTATTTTCTCTCTACTTTTTGCACATCTTTTCATAACAAATTAAAAAATCACCCTAAATATACTAGTTTTTTTTATCTCATATTTTAACCAAAAAGTTAAAAAGTTACTAAAATAGCATGTTTCCAAACGAGGCCAGACAAAACATCACATTCAACCTATAATTATTACATTCTCTTTCACAAAAAAATCCAAAAAATCAAAAAAAACTAAAAAAATCAAAAAAAAATTTCGAACTAAACATTTTAATCCTAAATTAAAATAATCAAAAACATATTAAAAAATCAAAAACCAATACACTTGTCAAAACGGAGGCATTGTAAATTTCTCCTTTAAAACAATACTAATAAATAAATTCTGAGGGACATTGTTTGCAGGACACATTCACACAGTTCGTACAACCCACACCTGGCTACTGATTCAATCCACCCCCTGCAGTTTTTATTAACCCTTTTTGCCATGGCAGCTTGGACGGGGAAGTGCAAAGAAGAGCAGAATTCACAACAGAAATATGGTAAAGAATTGAAGATCACACACAGTACAGTTTCCCAAAGCAGACGGATGAGATGAGAGAGAAAGAATACTTTAAAGTATAGAAAGTAGAGAGAGAAAGAGAGAGAGATAGTGTATGGTGGGTATGTAGGAAAAAAAAGAAAGAGAAAGATGAAAAGGGGAGAAAAAAGTAGAGAAGGGCCAGCAGAAAAGCAAGAAAATTTGGGGGAAAAGTTGAGGAGAGGGGTTTTAGTGGTGGGGAAAAGAGGGGGACAACACACTCCAGTATTACCCCCATGGAGACTATTACTACCTCCTCCTCCTGCTGGTGGTGGTGGTGGTGGTGATGCGCAAGATAGCAGCTTTATTGAAGTTCCTCCTCCGCCACCTTCTTTAGTCTCTGCTAGAAAGCTTGCTGCCACTCTCTGGGAGCTCCACCACTACCGCTTTCCCCTCTCTAAAATGCACCACGGCGTCCCTGTTCCGCCTCCTAGGCTCCGCCGCCTTCACCACCACCACCACCACCACCAACACAAGGGTCTTGACCTTACCGATCCTTCACCCAGTTCCCCTGACCTGGTACAAAATTACCCTCTTTTCATATCTATGTACTAATTCATGTTCTTTTTGGGTTTTGATTAATTGGGTTTTTGGTAATTGGGGTTTGTTATATTGGGTTCAGTTTGATTTTGATTTTGATTTTGCTTTTCTTCATCTTCTTCTAATTGAGATTGTTTCCATTTGGGGTTTTGATTAATTGGGTTTGTTTATTTTGGGGTTTGTAATATTGGGTTCAATTTTTTTATTTTATTTTTGATTTGCTTCATCTTCTTTCTAGTTGAGATTGTTTCTACAAGGTTTTATGTCATTTGATGATGGGTCTATTTTGGGTTTTGATTAATTTGGTTTATTTATTTTGGGGTTTGTAATATTGGGTTAAATTTATTTATTTATTTAAATTATTTTGATTTGCTTCATCTTCTGTCTAATTGAGATTGTTTCTACAAGGTTTTATGTCTTTTGATGATGTGTCTATTTTGGTTTTTTTTATTTTTTTTATTTTGGTATGCTTATCGATTGTTGGTTGTTTTCTCAGTCATCTGTCAATTGTTGTAATTCTAGGATTGTTGGGGTAAAATTTTTGTGGGGCTTGATTTGATTTACATGCACTTTGGAATCCTTATATTCCTCGCAAGATATTGGCTCCATTTAATTTAGATATACAACTAACTTGCTGCATTATGCTCTGCTGCTGAAATTATTTTGTATCAACTGTTTCAATTTGTTTTGATGTCTCTCCACTATCTAATTCACTTTTGTTCTTTTCTGGTCTCATAATTGGTGCCGAAGGACATGTTTGTATACACATGCGTCATGTTTGTTTCATTGGATTGGATTGTATATGAGACTGTTAACTGGGATTATCAATCTCTTAGAATTGTTTATGCTATCTCGCGTTTGGAATGTCAGTGGCATAGGAGTGGGGATTAGTAATATCCTATCCTATCCCAGGTTTGTTTGGAATCACTAGACCTAGACTGCATGGTGTATAAACTATAATTTGAGAATATTTTGATCTTTTAACTCTCTAATCCGGATCCCTCTTAATCCCCCCATTTTGTATCCCACCATCTTCTGGGACTCAATAGTAACCTAATCTGGTGGGCCTATTTTGTACGTAAACATGGAATTCGGGATTGACCAGGAAACATGGTCTAATCCCGTGGCCTAATCGCCCAAACAAATGTCTTAATAATTAGATGGTTCTTCTTGATTAATATATATTTTTTTTTTAGGTACATCGGAATAGAAAAACAAACAAAAAGGACTAGGTCCTAGCTAGTTCCCTCCTCAAAGAGGTGAACAATATCCGCAACTAGTAGGGATGTAAGAAAAACCGAAAAAACCGACTAAATCGATCGAACCGGATCGAACCGGTCATATTTGGTCGGTATTTTAATATGAATCGGTCTGTTCGGTTTTGGAAATTAATTTTTTTTAGTTTTCGGTTCGGTGCCAGTTTTGGTATACTATACACCGATTTGCACCGAAACCGACCGAATATATTTACATATAATATATATTAAATATATAATGAATATTTTGACTCTATTTGATAGACTTGTGGTTTAGACTTATGGGATGATTGTTTTAAGTTTTGATTTTGTTTTGATGTCAAGACTTTGATTCTGAAATTATATTTTGTTTCTAATTCTAATTCACTAAAAGTTTCAAGTCTTAGTATTTATTAATTTTTTATTTGTATTTTTGTGAATGGTTAGATTAGATATGATTAAAATTGTGTACAAATGGCTAATTTAATATTTTTATATAAATTATTTATTATACTATAAATTTAAGAAATGACTTAATTTTGAAAGCATTTAAACCGATTAAACCGCATGGAACCGAACTGATTGAATCGGTGCGGTTTGATAAAAAATTTGGTTTGTATTGGTTTTCAATATAATAAAACCGACATTATCGGTTCGGTGCAAAATTTCACCTAAACACCGACCATCCCGAACCGATTACATCCTTAGCAACTAGCATACTACGGATTTCCTGTGGAGGTTCAGAAACTATTAGCAACTCAGCTGGTTGGTTTTCACCAAACTTTGCCATTGCATCGGCACATATGTTGGCGTCCCTCTTGATATGTTGAATTGAGCACTCACAGCCTCTCAAGATGATGCGAGCATCTTCCACAATGCCCCTAAAGGGGCATCTTTCACTCAGTTCTTCAGTCAAAAGATGGACCACTTGCTCCGCATCAATTTCAATGATTACTTGATTGAAACCCCGTTGAAGAATAATTGTGAGCCCCTTGTATACAGCCCAAAGTTCTGCTTCCAAACTGGTACATATCTCTAGTCTTCCATAGCAACCGTTAATCCATGATCCTCTTTCATCCCGAAATAACCCACTGAATCCACCACCTCCTCCCTTCCGACGAGTGCTACCGTCCGTATTTAGCTTTATTTTTCCTGCACTAGGACAAGACCACACTGTTAGGCTCTTAAATTTGAGGGGTTTTGTAATGTCTAAATTGAAAGCTTGGACTATTGCCTTGGCAAAATTTGTTATACTATTCACACTCTTAAAAATAGGAGTATTTTTGTTCAAAAACCCATGTGTTCCGATTTTTCCAAATAGTCCAGGTTGTGACTAGAAACAAATAATGGAGTTTATTTTTCCTTTTTGTATTTCGGGTGAACCAATCTTTCCAAGACAAATGAAGCATATTGGAGTACCAGTCTTTGCCAAAAACTGTACACCAAACCTGCATAGCTTTAGGACAGAACCTTAATAAATGGTCAATATCCTCCACACTATCACAATACGGGCAGCTCGGGTCATTAGTCAGGCCCCTCAGTTTTCTCATGTGATTTGTGAGAATCTTTTCATGAAGTATAAGCCACACAAAGCTCTTAAGCTTTTGAGGAACCTTAAGCTTCCATACCCAACTCCAATCCCCCTCCTGACTTTGGTGATCAACAATCAATTCATAGGCCCCGGATGTAGAGAAATCTCCATCTGGGGATTTAACCCATCTGGGGTAATCCTCTACATTCCTTGTGCGGGGAGGTTGGATTTTCAGGTTATTAGTAACCAAAGGTAAAGGGAGGAGAGTATGCAACAGATTCACATCCCATTCACCAAAATCATCCAGCAGGGAATCCACAGTGACAAATTCAGAGGTAGGGCTTTGGATAGTAGATAAACACAAGTCCTTATCAAGGACCCCCTCACCACACCACCAGTCTTTCCAAACTCGCACTTTGGATCCATTTCCAAGGTTCCATCTCACTTCTTTCACCAGGAGATCCCTGGTATTTAGAATGCCTTTCCAAACATGAGATATAGGCCTTGTTTGGTTTGTTTTTCAGAAAAATTTTTGGAAAAATTTCTTTACAAACAAAATTTCAAAAGTAATCAAACTAAACAAATTTTTCCAAAAAAAATCTCAAAATTTTGTTTGGTTACCTACTTTCCAAAATCACTCTCTCTCTCATGCACATCAAATCAATTACATTTTCTAAAACTCTTTTCCCAAAACAATTTTCCAAAACCATTTCTGAAAAAAGACAAACCAAACAAGTTTTCGTACTTTTTATTTCAAAAACTACTCTACAAACACAAACCAAACACACCCATAGTCTTTCCTTTCCTCCTATTAAGGAGGGAATGTTGCCCCAAGTATTTATTCTTGAGTACTTCCACCCATAAGCACTTTTCCTCTCTTAACATTTTCCAACCCAACTTGGATAAAGGGCTAGATTTTGATCTCCGGCCCTCCGAATCCCAAGGCCACCATCTTTTTTCAACTTACACACTTGATTCCAGTTCACAAGATGCACTTTCCTTTTCTCGGGGGTATCACCCCAGAGAAAATTTCGGTTAATTTTGTCAATATCATCACAAACTTTTCTCGGGATCTCCATGGTTTGCATGGCATAGGCAGGCATAGCACTAGTAACAGATTGAATTAAGGTTGCTCTCGATTAATTTACATTATGTATGCTGGGTGCCTTGTTTTTTAAAGATTAATTCGTAATTGTTTTCCAATTTTAGAATATTCAATCTGCAATATATCACAACTGTAACTATGCCATTGACTCGTATCAATATTAATACCAGAGATAACCTTAGATGGTAATATCAGTTGGTGTAAATTATGTTGAAGTCATACACAGAGACTGTTGAGATGTATTTGGTTTAGTTCATATGTTTTTTTAAGTTTTGCGTCGTCTTATGCTTGCAGTAAGTCATCATGTTATGGCGACTGCCATGCTAATCTTTGCAGTCATACTTGATAAATTGGAACTTTTTTAATGCTGTTCTCGATGCAGGTTTTCTCTTTGTTTGCTACTAATCTTTCTCTGATTTATCCCCACAGCCAGGGAGTGCGAGCGGTTTGAGGAGACATGTTGCTGCATCGCTGATGCAACATCATCGATCAATTGAAAGAAACAATCATGCTATACAACCTGTGTCTCCTTCAAGTTATGGTAGTTCCATGGAGGTAAGCATCACATTTTATGGAAAATGCAATTAATGATTAGTTAAAATTAATTGAAAATAGATTTGCATAAATTGAGCATGATGTTGGTTTGGTTCAGAGCCACCAGCTTAGGTCTTAATATGTAAGAAGTTAATTGATATAATATTCTTTGAAGGTGTCATGTGTTGGGATTGTGGAGCTTGATTAATATCGTATACTCCACCATGCTGTTGTGGATCTGACTAAGGGTATTAATGTAATTTGCTGATGTAAATCGTAACATATATATTATTATAATTATCTTCACAGCAGCCACACTATTCTTTTCTCTGAGTATAGCGAAACTGATGTGAGCTGTGAATGTAGGAAATTTTTGCCAAACCACGAAATCTGTGTCTTATTTTCTTGTTTTTGATTGATTTTCTTGCTATTGTTTGTATGTGTGGTTTACTCCACAGCATCATGTTCTTTGGTAGCTCCATTTGCGGTGACAAAATTGTACTCTCATATGGCATGTAAAGATACTGATTACTATAACATCTCGTCAATTAATCTTATTTTTTTCTATTAAATCTACACACCAAAGAAAATCTTAGGCTGTGTTTAGAACGATTTTGAAATTATAGTTCTACCCCTACATTCTAGTATGATGTTTGGTTTGAGTTTTGAAAAATTAATTCCACCCCTCCTTTTGAAAACTGATTTCAGGTGGGCCTTTAAATTTTGAAATTTGGCCTACCGGTCATCCGGTCGGTTGACTAGTCAGTTGACACAGACAAGTAATTTTTTATTTTTTATTTTTAATAAAACACTATTTTTGAATTTTTTTAAAAAAAATTTATGAGCTTTTAATAGATTTTTAAATTGTGTGTTTAGTTATGAGTTGTAAATTTTTGTATCAGATATCATATGTCACATCAAAAATTCCCCACTCAATTCAAAACTCTTTTAAAAACTTTTTTCAAAACTTATTCACCAAACAAATTTTCTACACTCAAATCATTATTCCAAAACTCACAAACTCAAAATACAACTCTTATTCTCAAATCATATTTAGAAAACTCTACCAAACGCTACCTTATTCTTGATTTGTAGATTTTGACATGTTGCCCCAATCATGATACCAGCAAATCAATTAATAGATTTTCTCTATTAAATTTACTCCAAAGATAATCTTATTTTAAACTTGTAATAAGCTGCAAAAATCATGATAGTGACATGTTTTAACTATTATCCTACAAGCATTTGTTGTTTGTCCTTATTATATTGCCCAACTTCTGTTGTGTTATACCCTAAGGAGCACGTACACTTCTAAGAATGTGGCCTGTTGTGTTGGATACCAACATGACATGATACTCATCAAACACTTGTCGACACGTGTATTGCTTAGACACACATGAAACAAGTTATAAGTTTAAGTAAAAATAAATTAAAAATTCAATGAGAAAAGAAAATTAATATAAATTTATACCTATTGTCCTCTTTAGACTTCAAAAATTAGTGCTACATTGTATTTTGCTATAATCTTTGAATTAAATATTTAGGTACATGGCATATAATGTGTACTAATTGTGCATTATGTCAAAGGTTAGGTCTGTACTCAATCTTTCCCCGTCCCAAACACACATTAATGTGTACCAATTGGGCTTTGTTTTTTAGGTGCATGGCATATAATAATTTCTTACTCTTATATATAACATATAATAAATATATCAAATTATATATTTTGCACGTATCTCACTTAACTTGTATTACATTTTTTGAAAATTTCTGTGCCAGCATGTCCATGTCCGTGCTTCTTATACCTCTTACATGGATCCACTTCCTTTTCTCTTTCAGGTGGCTCCTTATAACCCTGCCGTGACGCCTACCAGTTCCTTGGGCTTAAAAGGAAGGATTGGAGAGACAAGCTATAGCCTCAAAACATCGACAGAACTGCTAAAAGTATTGAATCGAATCTGGAGCCTGGAAGAACAGCACACATCGAATGTGTTGCTGGTGAAAGCATTAAAAAAGGAGCTTGACCATGCTCGTGTCAAGATCAAAGAGTTGGTCAGAGATCAGCAAGCCGATAGGCACGAGATAGAGGACTTGAGGAATCAGATCTCAGAAGATAAGCTAGTTAGGAAGAGCAGGGAACACGATCGGATTAGTGCAGCCATTCAATCCGCAAGGGATGAACTAGAAGATGAGAGGAAGTTAAGGAAACGCTCAGAGGGCCTTCACAAGAAGTTGGCTCGGGAGCTTTACGAGGTAAAAACGTCTCTTGCTAATGCTTTGAAAGAGCTAGAACGGGAGAGAAAATCACGAAAGCTTTTGGAAGACCTTTGCGATGAGTTTGCTTTGGGAATCAGGGATTTTGAACAAGAGCTGCATGTTTTGAAGCAGAAAACTGACAAGGATTGGGTCGACGGAGCCAATTGTGATCGGTTATTTCTCCATATTTCTGAATCATGGCTCGACGAACGGATGCAGCCGCAAGTGGGAGAAGAAAAGAACTCAATAGCGGAAAAGTTAAGCTCCGAAATAGAGAACTTTCTTCAAGCTCGACGAAATGGTCACTCGAAAAGTAATGATAATTTGGTGCAAAAGGGTTCAAACTTTCGCCGGAGTTCTCTCGAATCCATTCCTTTGAATGCGGTTGTTAGTGCTCCTCGAGATGTGGGTGATGATGAGGATTCTGCAGGCAGTGATTCACACTGTTTTGAGCTAAACAAACCGAGTTCAGGTGGCTTAAAACCACGTGAAGATGACCCTGAAGAAAACAACACGTACGACAGAGCAAAATTAAATCATATGAATATAAATCTGACATCTCATGAAAGGGCACAACCAGTTGAAGCAAGCATTTCTAGGAAGTCTGAAATTTGTGAAGTGCCAGGAGAGGGCAATTTCAGGGGAAAGAAAAATGGTGATGGAAACTATGGATCAAAGTCGAATCATATCATCAACGATTTATTAAATAGTCAATATTTGTTGTCAGAAGCTCGGAACATGCATCCTGACAACTCTTTATGGAGACGACACGCTAGTCCAGTAAGACAGTGGACGGCTACGCTTCCATCTCAAGATGTTGAGATATCCGAGTCGTCTTCAAAGTTGCCTCCGGAACTAAAAGAGAATACTTTGAAGGAAAAACTACTTGAAGCGAGGGCAAAAGGTCAGCGTTCACGCTCACGTTTAAAAGCTTCCAAAGTTCCCTTTTAGGCTTGTGGAATCAGTGGTCAAGGCTCGAGTTCTAATGTGGGATTTTGTGTTTTGTGAATATGGCCAAGGTACAATTTGAATTTAAATGTTGCTTTTCTATTTTCATTTTATGTAGTCTTGTAATCCAAATGTGTATATAAAGTGTATCGGTATGGTATAGCAGAGATCGAGAACTATATGATTGCTGAGTACACTGGCTTTGCCTTTTCCTGACTCCACTTTAGCAGGAGTTTCGTTCACTGATTTTTATTTTTCTTTTTTTCTTTTTTTAATTTTTGATATCCACTTGATTCCTCAGTTTGATTACGAAACTCTTTGGTGCATTATTTTTTAAAGCTAAGCTTGGCGATGGTTCTTGGCTTTTCAGTGTTCTTCCATGATGTTTTGAAAATGAGAACATAAAATTGGTCCTTGAAGATGTTCATGTGGTTGTTGGGTGGCGGTGGTGGTGGGGGTGGTGTTAGTGGTGGTGATGGAAGAGGTAATGATGGTGATAGTATAGTAACATTAGTAAAGTAAGTCTTTAATCATGGAAACATTTTCAATTCAAAATTGAAACATTTTCTATTCAAATAAATGTCTTTCATTAATTATAGAATTTTTTAAGAGACATTTATACACAAATTTATGAACTTATATTTTATTAAGTTTTAATTAAGATTTTTGGATCTTCAAGTCTCATTAAATTTGTAATAGTTGAAATTGCCCTTTAAATAATAATTCTTCATTATTTATGATTATATATAAAGGAATATGATGATTGAACATTTATTTTAATTTTTAAAATTTTAAAATATCAATTTCCAAATTGAAAAAACAAACAAAAAAATTATGTGTAAAAAAAAGTTTCAATTTTTTGTTTTTGAAAAAATTGAATTATTATTTTGTGCAAAATTGAAAATTGTGTCTATAAAGGAGTAAGATGATGAAACATTGATATATAAAACTAGAAAAACTATATATATATATATATATATCTTTTAAAAATGAAAAAAATTGGTAATGTTTTCAGTTTTAAAATTGAAAAAAATTAATAATATTCTCGATTTATATTGGATAGTTGAATCAAACTAATAAATAAAAGGATAAAAACGTTTAATCTTATGTTTTGTTTTTTCCATTAGTTATTGAAAAAATTATCTAGAACATTACTATATAAAATTGATAATATTCTTAATTTTAAAAATTAGAAAAAACTGATAATATTTTTAATTTTACTAAATAAAACTTATTTATTCAAAAAATCTTAAATGAGATCTAAACTATCATAACATTTATAAATAAGACTTTTAAATAATTAAATCTTCTTTTTTATTATTAAACTAAACATTTCGGTATAGTGATTTCTTTTTCACAAACAGGTTTAAATCCGACCCAACCCAAACACAAGCCCAAGCCCAACCCCAAACAAAACCCCTAACCCAGCCCACCACATCTCTCTCTGCCATCAACCTACAACAATCACCTTAAGTATAAAAGTGAAATAATTTATGTACCGCTCACCTTTTCTGCATATCCATTTCATGTCCTCAAAAAAAAAAAAAAAAAGTGTATAATTTTTTTAAAAAATAATTCTATACAAATAAATGAATTTTATAATATTTGAATAATAACTAATATAGTACTTATCAGATTATTATTATAGTGGCCTGGGTGTCAAATATAAAATTTTTATTATTACATGTTACATCAATGAGAAAAAAAAATTATAATTTTTTTTAGTTTTTATAATATTTTTTTTTAAATAAAAATTCTACAATTCGCTATGAAATATGAATCTTATTTTGATAATTTGATTTGTTCATTTTTTAAATTCATGAAAAAAATCAGCTAGTTCTTGAACAACTATGTTTAAACAAGGAAATTAATCATAATTATGAGTGACATTATAACGTTATATATATTTGTGATGTAAAATGCTACAATACTAAAACTCATGACTAACACCATCTCTAATGGTTCATCAAATTTATCATCAAATTTAAATTTAATGAAAAAAATTACTTTTTACTCCTCCAACAGTTCATCAAATTTAGGATTTTACTTTTTTTTCATCAAACTGACCAACGTGCCTTTCATCAAATTACTGTTTATTGCCGTTGGATTTTCACTAACGAATGTTCCCCAGATGATCATCTCAAGGCAAAAATTT
The DNA here is from genome assembly GCA_025200525.1 of Camellia lanceoleosa. Classification (NCBI taxonomy): domain Eukaryota; kingdom Viridiplantae; phylum Streptophyta; class Magnoliopsida; order Ericales; family Theaceae; genus Camellia; species Camellia lanceoleosa. The sequence goes on from CM045769.1 coordinate 171,444,658, forward strand.
CTGAAAAAATTACACCGGCCGGTTGATCGTTCGCTCGATCAACCAGTGATTTGATGAAATTATAAAACCCTCCGTTAAAATACTTGATATCAAATAAAATTTTTACTCAAATTTTATTTAAATTTAATAAAAAAAATTAATATACCATTAGAAATGCCCTAATCACTAATGTCTTGAGGCATTTATAGTGCTGCAACAGTTTATAATCACTTCAAATCTCTCAAGCCTGGGAAGTGCTTTGAGATTTCTTGGATGAAGCACATTCACACATGACTTTTTCACATTCGAAAAATATCATTGTTCTCTTGACAATTAGGAGTGAGAAAATGGTCCGCACTCAAAACTCGTTTAAGGTCTGGGATGGACCTGGCTCGATTAGATCCAAGCCCCAACCCAGCCCGGCACCCTGGGTCTGAGCTATCATTTTGAAATTCAGCCCGACTCATGGCCCTGCCTGCTCAAAGCCCACTCAAAGTCTAGCTCGAGGTCTGGTGTCATTTTTGGTGAAAAAAAAAATAGAATTTTGCTGAAAAAAATAAAATAAAATGTTTAAGCCTTGCCCCAACCCGAGCCCAAGCCCAGTGACCCGACAGTCCGCCTAAGGCCCGAATACTCCCTAGGACTGGGCTTAATTTTCTGACCCGTGGACCAGGCCAATCCAAATTTTGGCGGGAGCCTACAAAAACCAACATGGGTTGGCCCAAGCAGGGCAGGCCGGACCAAATTTACACCTCTATTGACAACCTTTGTCACTCCCACATATTAAAGTCTATTTCATAGGAAAACTTCATATTTTTATTCAAAAATTGCAAAAAAATATGATGTTAATTAATCAAAATCAATCTAATAAATTCCCCTTTTCTGGGTACCCCCTCAATAAGAGGACTAGTGTTTGCAGTCAATTCACATTTGAAAGCAATTCTCAATCCCTTAATTGAATTCAACATATGCAATTTTGCATGCCATTACAAGCTTTTGAGTAGTTTTCATACTTAAAATAGTTTATTTGTACTCAAGACTTTAAATGAAAGTTGAGTCTTTGTTTCTTCTTTCAAAAGTCACACTTCTATCCTTAATTAAAAAACAGTTTTCAATTTATTCTTCTTGATGTTTCAAGGATATGTTCCTTAAATCTTTATACCTCCTCTTCTTTTCTTTTTTTTTCTTTTTTATAAACAAAATCTATGCAATTTATCACTTTAAATGTTTAATTTTGTCCAAATTTTATCTTATAAATTTTCTCTTATTTCTTCCTTCTTCTTTTTTTCCCATCTCTTTCTCTACCCTTGTCTTCTATCTCATTTCTTTCTCTACCCCTCTCTATCTCTTCTATTGTGTGTCTAGATGTTGATACAATTTCATTATCATCTTTGTGGAGACATGTGATCGTGTTTTAAATTATAATGATCGTCATGTTTAAAAATTACATAGAAAAATAACAAAAAAATAAAACTAACTCTAATATATATATATATATAATTTTAGGATCACATTGATCTTTAATCATTTTACCACCGAATGAAAATGAAATTTAGTTGGATTGTGATACGTCACCATAAGACTTCAACTTAATGTTGTCCCTCTTTAGCCAATATCTTAACTCCTCCACTGTCCATATCTTATTTTAAGAGGAATGTTTTCAAAACAATTATTACATATTCAGAATTTTATGTAAAAAAAGTATACATATTGAAAAATCTAAAAATTCCCTACATATTGATTTGTGATTATGTATCAATATATATCCCCTACATATTGATCGGCCGGTCGTCCGCTCGGTCAACCAGTGCTTTGATGAAATTACAAAACCCTCCGTTAAAATATTTGTTATCAAATAAAATTTTTACTCAAATTTTTATTTAAATTTAATAAAAAAAATTAATATACCATTAGAAATACCCTAATGACTAATGTCTTGAGGCATTTATATATAGTGCTGCAACAGTTTATAATCACTTCAAATCTCTCAAGACTTGGAAGTGCTTTGAGATTTCTTGGATGAAACACATTCACACATGACTTTTTCACATTCGAAAAATATCATTGTTCTCTTGACAATTAGGAGTGAGAAAATAGTCCGCAACTCAAAACTCGTTCAAGGTCTGGGATGGACCTAACTCGATTAGACCCAAGCCCTAGCCCAACCCGGGACCCTAGGTCTGAGCCATCATTTTGAAATTTGGCCCAACTCATGGCCCTGCTTGCTCAAAGCCCACTCAAAGTCTAGCCTGAGGCCTAGTGTCATTTTTGGCGAAAAAAAAAAAAAATAGAATTTTGGTGAAAAAAAATAAAAATAAATAAATGTTTAAGCTCTACCCCAACCTGAGCCCAGGCCCAGTGGCCCGATGGCCCGCCTAAGGCCCGAATACTACCTAGGACTGGGCTTAATTTTCTGACCCGTGAACTGGGCCAATCCAAATTTTGGCAGGAGCCTACAAAACCCAACATGGGTTTGCCCAAGCAGGGCGAGCCGGACCAAATTTACACCTCTATTGACAACCTCTGTCACTCCCACATATTAAAGTCTATTTCATAGGAAAACTTCCTATTTTTATTCAAAAATTGCAAAAAAATATGATGTTAATTAATCAAAATCAATCTAATAAATTCCCCTTTTCTAGGTACCCCTTCAATAAGAGGACTAGTGTTTGTAGTCAATTCACATTTGAAAGCAATTCTCAATCCCTTAATTGAATTCAACATATGCAATTTTGCATGCCATTATGTAACAACCCTCACCACCGCATCGATTGATTATCGACACCTTAAAACCGAACTGATTATGATAAGTAATTGAATTGACCGAAATACTGAACTAACCGACTGAAATCTGAAACTGATTGACTGACCGTATATGTTTAAATGCATTTCTATCTATTTGACTGTTTGACTATCTGTTCATATTTCTATGTTTAAACTGCAATTGAAGGCCTTATCGGCAGCCGAACAAGAAATTGATTAGTGATTTATGATCATCATAATTTATGTGATTTTATGGTATATTTAATTGGAAACTGATTTGGTATGATTAAATTAGATTAAAATAAGCTAACCTAAACAAGTTGCCTTATTTACAGAATTGCCATTGTTAGTGGGCCCTTTATTATAACATATTAGAGCCTTTGTATACTTGATTCAAAACTTTTCCTCAGCTTCTTTCCTTGTTCTTGCCGACCAAGAGAGTTAGAGGGAGTCAAATTGAGTTCTAGCCTGTGTTTTGCTTGGTAATTGAAGAAATTGTAGAAGAGATTGCATATTTGAGCTCCCTTCTTGAACTACAAGACTTAAGGTAGATTCATTGTCTTCTTGTTTATGTTTTGAGTTGATTCTTGCATGGTTTAGAGTGAGTTGAAGTCTTGAGCCAAGTTATGGCTCCTAATTGTTGAATTGAAGCTTAATTGTTGCATGCATGTACATATATTGAAGTTTTGAGGTTAAAGTTCATGATTCCTCTCATGCATGTCCACATTTTGAGAGTAGGCCATGATTTCATCTTGTTTTGCAAAGAATTGGCTCACTAGAGCATGTTTTAAAGCTTTGAAATGATTTGAGCTCATGCATGTCATGTTTGTAGCATGTTCATGAAAATTGGTTTGAAATTGAGTTTGAATCAAACTCCCTTGGGCCTTGATTTCTCAAATTGAGCTTTGAATCTTGTTGTTTTATGAGTTTTGAAGTGTTTTCCAAAAAATTAGCCCAAGAGGATCGAATTTGATGCATTTAAACTTGTTTTGAGCTTGGAAGTTCAAATTTGGAAATTCCAGATTTTGGACTCCCGTTCGAGCGGGGAAAGTGGCGCTCGAGCGCAAAATTCGTGCTCCCAGTACTTTGCACTGTATTGCAGTTCGCTCGAGTGAGGTAATTGGCGCTCGAGCGGGGCCTTGTGTCTCGCGCTCGAGCAGCTATCGAGCGCCCAATCGAGCGTGATTTTTGAGTATCCAGCACTTTTGACTGTTTCGCATGTCCGCTCGAGCGTAGGAAGTGACGCTCAAGCGGAAACCGTTGTTTGCATGTCCGCTCGAGCGGGGAAATCTGCGCTCGAGCGAGACCCTGTTTCACTAAAAATTTTGAAAATATTTTCTGAATACATCCTTGCATCCTCATCCCATCCTAGGTATTCTTAAGCCTAGTTTAAGACATCTTAATGAGGATATAGATGTAGAATACATCGAGGCAATTAGGGATTAAGTTATTATCTTTCCCAACTGTGTAGCTTAGTGTGTGTTCAATCTGTAACTGTGTAGGGTTGGCTTTCTGAGGAGACGCTTTAGCCTACTGTAGCCCAAAACTCTGTGAGTAACAATTGTGTAAAGATATGTTCAAAAATGATTATCTTCTGAACAATTGAACCGTACTGTTTTCTGAACTGCTACTGTTAACTAAATGAATGTATGTCCTATATTCTGAACTGTATTGTGGCATCCTTAGCAATTACTGTTACTAATTAATACTGTTACAGAGATCTCTGTCGGTTCCCTTGTTGGAACCACTACTGTTTACTAATTGATCGCCATCATTTACTGTTTAGTCTTTTAGACCTACTGTTTACTGTACTGTTATGCTAATGAATATACCACATATGACTATTTACTGTACTGAACAACTAATATACTGATTGAAATGAATTGTTTTCATTACTGTAAGGACATTCATTCTAAACCCCTTTACGCATTATGTTATTCACTAGGCTTTAGCTCACTGCTCATATATATATGTAAGTGAACAGGCACCAGACCGGAGCTAGGAGCGTCGGGGTAGACTCTCAGTTTTGTCAAGCCAACCACTATGCCTCACTGCGAGGTTCCCAGCATATCTAGCTAAGGCTATGGGGTGTTTTAGTTTTTCCCCTACTGTTCTGTTTTGTAGCGACTGTATAGATTGTTACTGTACTGTTTAATAGGGATTTGGTCCCTGTTCTGAGTGGTTGTAATTATTGTACATACTGTTTGCCTATGACTGCATATATGTATGAAAAATCTTTTTGCATACAGACTGTCACAGCTCATTGGACATTGTTTATTTATCAGATTGGCTTCATCATGCCCCTTGTACTGCTTTTATCAGCATTCATATAAGCCTTCTAGAATCTCTCAGACATTAGCCGACATTAGCTAAACCCATAAGGGCGGATTTGGGTCATGACTCATTACAAGCTTTTGAGTAGTTTTCATGCTTAAAATAGTTTATTTGTACTCAAGACTTTAAATGAAAGTTGAGTCTTTTGTTTCTTCTTTCAAAAGTTACACTTCTATCCTTAATTAAAAAACATTTTTCAATTTATTCTTCTTGATGTTTCAAGGATATGTTCCTTAAATCTCTATACCTCCTCTTCTTTTCTTTTTTATAAACAAAATCTATGCAATTTATCACTTTAAATGTTTAATTTTGTCTAGATTTTATCTTATAAATTTTCTCTTATTTCTTCCTTCTTCTTTTTTTCCCATCTCTTTCTCTACCCTTGTCTTCTATCTCATTTCTTTCTCTACCCCTCTCTATTTCTTCTATTGTGTGTCTAGATGTTGATACAATTTCATTATCATCTTTGTGGAGACATGTGATCGCGTTTTAAATTATAATGATCGTCATGTTTAAAAATTACATAGAAAAATAACAAAAAAAATAAAACTAACTCTAATATATATATATACATAATTTTAGGATCACATTGATCTTTAATCATTTTACCACCGAATGAAAATGAAATTTAGTTGGATTGTGATACGTCACCATAAGACTTCAACTTAATGTTGTCTCTCTGTAGCCAATATCTTAACTCCTCCACTGTCCATATCTTATTTTAAGAGGAATGTTTTCAAAACAATTATTACATATTCAGAATTTTATGTAAAAAAAAGTATATATATTGAAAAATCTAAAAATCCCCTACATATTGATTTGTGATTATATATTAATTTTAAGCAGTAAATAACAATCCCAATCAAACAATCAAGACAAATTGACACAACGATTTTACGTAAAAAAATCACAATTGGAGCGCCTCCAATTGTGATAAAAAAAGCCACGGGCAAAAGCCACAAAACAATCCACTAAAAAGACATAAAGGAATTAGCGAATCCACGTCCAAATCAAACCGACTCATATGTACCTCTTCTAGCTTCGTCTTTACCTCGAAATTATCTTGTACAACGTTAAATCCACAACGGTGATGTCGAATCCACGAAGATGAACCACTCTAGAATTCACCAAAGTTTCAGGCCTAAGTATCTCTCTTATGTGAATAAAACAAACTAAACAAACCCTTTGATATAATCCACTCAATTTATGATTAAATTCTCATAGATATCAAAGGAAACAAGTAAAGAAACTCCAAATGAAAACCCTAATATCCAAGAAAAAGATCTGGAAGCCATAATCCTAAAATCTAATAGAATCACATATTTATAGAAAATAGATCCGCGATCTCCACTCGAGCGCAAGAATGAACGCTTGAGCGGAGTGACTAAAACACATGTGACTAAACAGGGTCTACGCTCGAGCGTAGGAATGATCGCTCGAGCAGAAAAAACAACTCCCAGTACTTTTGCAGGCGATTGAAACTTCTAAAAGGTCACGATCTCCATTCGAATGTAGGAATGGCCATTTGAGCGAAAAAACAACTTCGATTCTTGATATAGTTAACGAAGTGACAAATATGAAAAAATTAACTTTAAAAACATCTTTGCAAGGTACAATTTGGATTGAATTCGCATCTAAAAACTCATAACCTCATTAAAATAAAAGTTGAACAAAATTAAAATTGAAAGAAGTTTTGTCAAATAAGATTGCCAATAACAAAAACCTAACACATACGTATTTTAAATTGGTGTGATCTAAGTCACACTTAAGATAAACACGATCTACTTATGTCAAACCTTTTTGGAATAAAAATTCTAGGTGGATGTTCGGTAACTAATAAAGCTACATTTGTAGATTGTTCTAGGAAGAAATTGTTCTATGTGTCAGCATAACAGAATTTTCATTGTAAGTTGTTTCCAAAAAACAATCACATATTCACGGCTATAACACTAAGATTTGATTTAGTACACTGTTTCATATCTTTAAGAGAGATTATGGGTGGACAAGACGTTGTGATTAAGAAACCAAATCTCGGTTCATTTTTATACTTTAACCTTTTCCCAAGGGGTGGGAACATCTAGGCCCCATAGAATAAAGGAAAATCAAGCACTAGATTTCAATGTTCCCAATCAAATTTACGTGTCAAATTATCACTTTTTCAGCAATTAATATTTTCAATAACACCAACCACCACTGCTTGGGATCCACACGTGACCAATTCCCGCTTGGAACTTGGAGCATTATTTAAATTGATATGGAAAATTACACACAATTTAACAAAGAAAGAGAATGGATTAATTAATTAATTTATTTTTTAAATTAATAGTTTAGATTTTGTCTATCTATTATTTTTTGTTTGGATCTAATATTGAATTTATATATCTATACTATATATTAAGCAAAAGGGAGTTCTTAACCCCAATGCTTGTGGGAGCTCTAATCTTCTAATCTTAATTTTCTAATTTTTTGATTTAAAAAAAAATCTCAGTATTTGTTGACTTCTCCCAACCCAACCTCAGCATTTATTGATTTCTCTCAACCCACAATTCCTTTTGACTTCTCTCATAATTATTGCAACACCCTTTTCAATTTCTCCCATACACTATGATTACACAAAAATAAAAAAAAATAATAAGAATTTAACTATAGATTTCAAAAAGATATAACATTTAAATTGGAATTATTATTTAATAATATAATTATATATTTTCTATTATATATATATCTATCAAAATTTTAAATCACTTAATGGGACAAATTAATCAATTTTCTAAAATTATTGATTTTTAATTTACAAAATAGATTAAAAAAATTATTGACTGATTTATTTATTTAATAACAAAAATATTTCATAATCTCTCCCTCCTAATCTCTCTTACAAATTTTCAAAAAAAATATTAAAACTTGCATTTTTTTTCTCTTCCCCAAAATATCAGATAATATTTTTTATTAAAATTGTAGATATCTACCTATATTTTATATATTATATTATAACATAACAAAAAAAATTTAAAAACTAAAAAAAAAATCTTTAAAGTTTATCTAAATAAACTTTAAATAAATAAAACTCACATGTCTATACCATATCTAACTCACATCATAACTTATTTAAATAATAATAATTAAAAACAAATGGAAACCACAGATAAATTTAAAAAAAAAGATACCTACAACTCCATCTTAAATAAATTGAAAAAAAAATACCCGAATAGAAACTACACAAAAATAAAAATAAAAAGATCTATCTATCTATCTATCTATCTATATATATATATTAAGAAAAATGGGGTTTCTAACCCCCCAAGTCATGTGAGAGTTTCAATATCCCAATCTAAATTTCTTAATTTTAAATTTTAAAAAAAAAAGACCTTAGCATTTATTAACTTCTCCCAGCCCTCAAGTATAAAAAAAATTATTTGAAAAGTCCAACACATATGAATTTCTTGAAAAGTCCCAACACATACGATTATTATCCCTCATAATAACACTTTAATACATTAAAAACAATCATAAAAAAAAATTTCTTGAAAAGTCTAACATATATAAATTTCTTGAAAGTCCAACACATATGATTATTATCAAAATATTACACTTTAATATAATATAAAAAAAAAGACATTTAAAAAAAAAATACTTTTAAAAATCACAATTCACATATATGAAAATAATTGTGAAGTACATATAAATTCCTTGACAAATCCAACACATGATTATTATCCCTCATAATAATATTTTAATGCATTAAGAACAAGCATGAAAAAAATTCCTTGAAAAGTCCATCACATATAAATTCTTAAAAAATCCAACACATATGATTAGTATCAAAATATTAAATTTTAATATAATATAAAAAAAAAAAAAGACAAAATGGTGAAACACAACCCGTGCATAGCACGGGTGATATGCTAGTATATATATATGAGGAAAATATTTGAACCATTAATTTATAACAAAATGCTGATGTGGCCAACATCCAGTGCTTGGACTGGACCTCCAGTTCCAACATTTGAATTGGTAAGAAGCTCAACTACACAGAAAACCCATGAAGAATATTGTAACAATATATTTTTGAAATTACAAGGTATAACGGAATTATTCTGATTTGAAATGAAAATGTCACAAAAGAGAAATTTGTACAAAATCTGGCTACTCTATATCTAGGGAAAGAGCTTGGAGTAAAAGCTTGTCATAACCCATAGATATATAAGAGATTTCTAACTTATTCTGTCAGTCATTTTTTAGTTTTTGATTTTTCAGTAATTTTTTTAGCATAAGAAAATTTGGAGGATCTATAACTAGAAATTAATGTGTTTAGCAAATGAGATAAGATTATTTTAGCAAAATGAGTTTTTTTAGCCATGACCAAATGAAGAACTAATAGGTGGAGCATCTTTTGCTTCTGAAAATTATTGTGCAACAATTTTAGAATAATGTCTTCTAACCAATTAAAATAAGCCAAGTCACTTTGATATAGCATTTTCATAATTATATTGAGATTATTTGCTTTATTACGTCATTTTTTAAACTCCATATTTCAAATTATATATATATATATTTTTAATTCATAAGTTATATTGTTAATAAATTGTGATTTTGTATGTTTATGATTTTTATTATTATAGAAATACAAAAATATTAGAAAAGACATTTGAAATAATTAAATTTTACAGATTATTTAAAAAAAACTATTAACCACATATTTTTATTTATGTAATTTTTAATGTAAATATGATCATATTTCAATAACAATTGATTCGAGGATTAAACCAGTAATTCAGAACTCAATCACTTTTCAATTTATTTAACAGTCCAAAATTTTCCAATTACATTAACAAGATGTAATGATTTGTTTTTTCATTTTATTAGCAAAAAAAAATTTATTGATAAAATTAACATAAGTACATATGAAAATACATTGACAAAGATAAAACGAAATTACACAAAATATCATAACAAAATTTCTATTAGCACCAAGAAGAAAATTCATCAAATCATATGCTATCACATACCCAACAGCACATTAAGGAAAGACAAACAAAGAAAGCTAACAAATCAAATCCCTAATGAGGTATAGCAGCCACCTAAGTTGTGAGGTGTAATGATTTGTTAGAAATAAGTCTCCTGTTGGCATGGGTCCAAAGTTTAGAGATATGTTAGTCAAATCTTTTTGTTTTGTTTTTTGTTTTCTTTTTTGAAGTATGTCCAAAAGGCATCATCAAGGTGAAACCTATGTTTTGCCTTTTTTTAACCCACAGATTTTCAAAACCCCGTGTAAATATGCTTTCCAAGAATCCAACCAAAGGTGAAAAGCTTGTAAAAAACTACCATTCATATGAAACACAAACAAACAAACAAAAGGTTGGAGTGCATTCATACGAGAGAGTAACCCATTCATAAATTCGAAGATCTAAACAAACGACTGATAGAAAAAGAAAAGAAAACCAAAATGAAGGGGAAGATCTCTTGACATTACTTTACATATACTATCACACATTTTGAGTCTTGGAGGAGGATATTTTGGTAATTGCACCACCTGAACATGTCTAGGAAATTGTTGCAGTAAATGGGCAAGACCCAAGAAGCTATTGTCTCTATCATCTCATGCTTGGCCTTTGTCTTCATCCTTTAATCTTAGATCAGCAGCATTTACATGAAACAAAAACAAAACAGTGTTTCCAATTTGAAGCTGCTCAAAAAAACAGTACTTATTAGCAATAGTATATCAGAAACAACTAGTTGATAGTAAAATGGTTACAAAGAACTTGTGATAAAAATATGTATAATATATACACAAAAACAAACAAAACCAAGATCTCTTTGAACAAAAGCATACCTAGTTGATTTGATATGCAAAACACTTTTTCCAAGTGATCAAACAAAGTAATCATACAAAATGTTAAAAACAATCTTGACTAATACTTACTAAACAATTTAATATAAAAAGGTTTCAAGCACTAACTTTGCATCATATCATATAATATTTAACTTGTATACATGTGAGAGATGATATTAAAAGTTTTAGAGCTTTGGATAAGATAAAAATAAAGGGAGCTCCCTTCAGTCCAAGTACAGAAAGCTTAAGATTCAATTTGTCTCCCGCATCATTCACTCATTTACTGAGTATTTACATCGATCAACTCAGTATTTGGATGAATGAGTCGGCAGCTAATTAAATCGTACAACCTCCTATGAGTGGACTGAAGAAAGCTCTCTTTAATATGAATCAAAACACAATATTAAACAGATCTATGATACTTTCATGTCGGCTGCAGCTAATTAAATCCTACCACCTTTCATGGGTATCTTTAATATGAGTCATAGCACAACTTTAAACAGATCTATGGTGAAAAAAGAAAATGAAGATCACTGTCAAACCCTAAATACACTGAAGAACTCTTGTAACACTCATAAGAGATCATGAACATCAAAAACAAATATGGGTGAGAGAGAGAGAGAGAGAGAGAGAGAGAGACAGAGATGAAGAAAAATCTCACAGATGGCTCTTTCTAAGCCAAAGGAATTCATGGGATGTATTGAACGGAAGACTGCATTTATATAGCTAAAAGAAAAGGCAGTGATTAGACATTTATTACGTCTAAAATAAATAATAATATATTTTTGTAAGAAAAATGAAAGGAGTTATATTCATATTCTTCCTTCCTTTTTGATTGCCTTGTACGCACCCTTACTCCAATCTTATTGCACCATAGAAAGGCCTTCACTTCCTTTGCATATGCCTTAACTTTTTTGTTTTCAATATTTAATATATGAGGTATAGAGGATGTAGATAATGATAAGCATGCACTATACACTTATCCACTTTTTACCATGGTTTAATTTTGGATTAGAAAAGTCAAAACATATTAATCTTTTTAACTTGGAAAGACAATTACGGTCCTTTTGGAGTTGGGTTTTTTAATTATTTAGTTTGATTTTTTTCTAATTATGTCCAAAAAATTCACTTTTTGTATTGGTCTCAACTAGATGGCCTAAAAATTAAAAACACATTCAGAATTTTGTTAAAAAAAATAATAAATAAATAAAAAGTTTAAAATGCTTATTTTCATGTTTACAGAACTTTAAAAATAAAAAATAAAAATTTCAAGGCTATCTAGTTGAACCGAGCTCAATAAGTAAAAGAATTTTTAAACACTTTTAAAAAATTCATTAAAAACAAAAATTAACAATAAGTCTAAGGTCCCCGAACAAGAAACTCAAAAAATTTAATGTCGTGAGATTTGTGCATAGATAAATTTGGATTACATATCAATTTTTTGGATAAAATTTTAAATAAAAGTTATGAATTTATAGTATTACTAAAAAATTAATCCACGAAAAGTCAACTTATAAGTTGGAGTCAAAGAAAATCATAATCTTGTAGATGAATATGTATGTATTAGTTTCGTTATTAAGAACCTTCTTTCTAATTAGAAGAGATTCAATGTGAACGAATAAACTAATCTTTTCACTCCCCAAATTAAAAAAAGGAGTTTATATCAAAAGATAAGGTAGTAGTCCAGAGACATCCATGTCCCCAAATATGCTGTTTGTTGAACCCTAGAGATCCTAGTAAAACGCTATAGATTACTATTTATGTTCTCTCTTTTATATTAGAGGGGTACAACCCTAATTTGACAAATCTTAATAGCCTTTTCTGGGATATTATTAACTTTTTTGTGTTTGTCTAACCATGCTGTATATACTTACAGTTTCACAGCCTTAACATGCAAAACTTAAGTGATTGATTGAGGTTAACATCAATATTATACAACATTATTCAACACGTGTGCATGACCTTTCTACTTGAATAAAGTTGTTAGAGGTTTATATTATTATTATATGTCTTAACAAGCCAAATAATTAGTAAAATTTAGCATAATATATAGCATGTGATGAAGACTTCACACAGTTTAACTTATCACAGCAGTCCAAAGATGCAACTCCTATAGCGATTCAGTAGATCAGAATAGCAGTACAAGGCAAAAAGAGTGCAAGAGCAAAGATCCACAAAGTGACCCAATGCAAACTTGTATGCAGGTGTATCACAAGCCCTGAGCTGTGTCACATCTTATCAGTTCCCTTGTATTGTATACAGTTAGTTTGTTACAAGATTAGTTAGTTAGATTAGTTAGATGATTAGTTACAACTGAAGTGAATTGTATATAATGTAATAGTTAGATGAGTAATATAATAAGATTCAGTCTTCTTTCATGGTATCAGAGCCTATAGAGCTCTAATGAGCATTCAACAATGGCGTCATCTTCAATGCCAAATCTTTCTCTTCTTCTTTCCAATCTCAATTCGCTAGTCACCGTAAAACTTGACTCATCAAATTATCTAATTTGGAAAAGTCAAGTTCAAAATCTGTTTAGAGCTACAGAATTCTTTGGTTATCTTGATAGATCATTTGATTGTCCTTCTTCTACAATTCTGGATGCACAGAACATTTCAGTCGCCAATCCATAATTCAGCAAATGGAAGATTGTTGATGCATATCTTCTGAGCTGTTTAACTGCAACCTTGTCACTACCAGTTTTTTCTTCCATATTGCATCTGCAGCATAGTCATAAAGGGTGGCTGGCTTTGGAAAAGAGGTTTACTGCTTTATCACGTTCACATATTCATCAACTCAAGAACAAACTTCAATCACTTTCAAAGAAATCTCAAATTATGGAGGCCTATTTGCAACAGTTTAAGGAAATTTCGGATCAAATTGCATTGGTCACTACACCTATTAATGATGAAGATCTTATTCTTCTTGTTTTGAATGGTCTTCCTGATGAGTATAACTCATTCAAAACAGCTATTCGAGCCAGATCTGGTGCTGTAACCATAGAAGAAGTGTCCTCTTTGTTGTGTTCTGAGGCAATTCATATTGAGAAGATCAATCTACACACTTCTTCTAATGTTGCTTTTTCTGCAGTTCAAGGAACTTCTTATGCACCTCAAACTCTAGCTTCACCATATTTTCCTTCTCAAGGTTTACAACATTTTCAGTCAGGCCCAAACCGATCTAATTTTTCTACTCACAGAGGAAATCGTTCCAATTCTCGTAGCAGAGGTCACTATACAAATTTTTCTCACTACAGAGGTCGTCGTGGTTTAGGTCTTGTTTGCCAAATCTGTAGCAAAAACAATCACACAACTCTTGAATGTCGTAACTGTATGAATCCAGCTTATATACCAGTCATGAATCCAGTTTATGTACCAACTTATCCACCTTCATATGGTTCTCTTTCTAGTTCACCAACTCAAGGAAGCTACTCTATGCCTTCTCTCTATCCTAGTGTTTCTTCTCTATCTACTACAGCTCCATGAGCCTTTTCTGCTGTAGGTCCTGGTTCTTCTGCTTCGTCTGAAGTTTCTCCTTAGTATCTTGATTCAGCTGCTACCACTCACATTACGAATGACTTGCAACATATGTAGCTGTATCAACCTTATCAAGGTCATGATCAGGTTGTGGTAGGAAATGGAGACTCTCTTCCTATTCGCCATAGTGGAGTTGGTATTCTTCCTACTCATACCTTTCGTTTTTTGTTGAATAACTTACTTCATGTTCCACAAATTTCTTCCAATCTTATTTCTGTTCATCAGCTCACTCAAGATAATAATTGTACCATCACTTTTGATCAAAATTCCTTTGTTGTTTAGGACAAAATTTTGAAGGCAGTGCTTTTTAGAGGTTTTCACTCTAATAGTCTTTATCAGTTTGCCTCTCCTCCACAGGCTTATGTTACTTAAAACATCTCTTCTACTTTGTGGCATAAGAGATTAGGTCATCTATCAACTGGTAAGTTCAATACTATAGCTAAGTCTGTTCCTATTGTTTGTAATAAGGATAATAATAGACTTTGTTCTCACTGTTGTGTAGCTAAAAGTCATCGTTTACCTTTTACCTTATCTTCTTCTGTTGTCAATCAACTTCTTGCCCTCATTCATAGTGATGTTTGGGGCCCTTTTACTCAAGATCAATCTCAATATAGTTATTATGTTCTTTTTATTGATGATTTCAGTGGTTTTACTTGGTTGTTTCCTTTATACTACAAAAGTGAGGTCTTTAATAAATTTTTGGAGTTCAAAGTGTTTGGGGAAAAACAATTATTTACTTCTTTTAAGATTTTCAGATCTGATGGTGGTGGTGAATATTCTACTCATAAATTTCAAAAAAATTTCATTGAAAATAGTCTTGTTCATCAGTTCTCTTGCCCTCATACTCCATCTCAAAATGGATTGGCAGAAAGAAAACATCGTCATATTATTGAGACAGCTATAACTCTCTTGCATCATTCCTCTTTGCCTCTCAAGTTTTGGTTTGAGGCAGTCTCTACTGCTGCATATCTCATTAATAGATTGCCTAGGTCTCAATCTCCTTGTCTTAGTCCTTTTCAGGTTTTGTTTGGTACCTAATCTGATTATGCTTTCCTTAGAGTGTTTGGGTGTTGTTGTTATCCCTGGCTTCGTCCATATACTACCCATAAACTTGAGCCTCGTTCTCTTTCCTGTGTCTTTATTGGTTATCATTCCTCTATGAAAGGGTATAGATGTTTGGATCCTGCTACTGGTAGAATTTATGTCTCTCGGTATGTCATTTTTGATGAAACTAAGTTTCCCTTTGCTACAGCTTCTACTTCCTTATCTTCTCCTTCTTTGTCTACTCTTCAGTTTTTCTTTTGGCCTTCTTCAACTGTTGCCTCCATTTCTTCTTCTGATTCTTCTTCTCTTTTTACTTTACCTGTCTTCTCTGCATAGCCTTCTTCTCCCTCAACTTCTTCTTCCTCTTCATGTCCTTTCTTGGCTGCTCATCCTGGTATTCACTTAACCATACATATTCTTCTTCATCCTCCTCCTTCTTCTTCTAATATTCATCCTATGATTACTAGGTCTAAAGCTGCTTCTTTGTTGTGTTTATCAGCTTCTCTTTCTCCATCTCTTGTTGAACCTACCTCCTACAAAGAAGCTCTTCAGTCTTCTCATTAGTTGGCAGTTATGCAAACTGAATTTCAAGCTCTCCAAAATCAGCATACCTGGACTCTTGTTCCACCTTCTACTGCCAAACATATTATTGGTTGTAAATAGGTGTTTCGAATTAAGAAACATTCTGATGGTACCATTGCTAGGTACAAAGCCCGGTTGGTTGCTAAAGGTTACTTGCAAGAAGAAGGTGTGGATTTTCATGACACTTTTTCTCTTGTTGCTAAACAGCCTACTGTCTGGATTCTATTTTGTTTAGCTCTTCACTTTAACTGGTCTATTCGACAGTTAGACATTTCAAATGCCTTCTTGCATGGTACTCTTGATGAAGATGTTTTATGCATCAACCACCTGGTTTTGTTTGTCCTAATCAACACTCTTTTGTTTGTAAACTCAACAAGTCCCTCTATGCGCTTAAATAGGCTCCTAGGACTTGGTATACAACTTTTTCTTCCTATCTTCTTTCCACAGGTTTTGTGCGTAGTCAATGTGATCATTTTTTGTTCATTCAGAAAACTTCTTTCTCCATTACCTATCTTCTTGTTTATGTTGATGACATTTTAATCACTAGCAACTCCTCCTCTTATATTCAATCTCTCATTTCTCATAGGCATTCAGTTTTTGCTCTCAAGGATCGTGGTCTGGTTAATTACTTTTTGGGTATTGCAGTTCATCACACTTTTACTGGTTTGTTTATGTCTTAACAAAAATATTCCTTTGATATTTTAGTCAAGGCAGGTCTTGCTGAATGCAAGCCTCACTCATTTCCTTTGTCTCTCAAACCTCCTTCTTCTTCATCTGATGCTTCATTGCCTTTTCATAACCCTTCTCTCTATAGAAGTATTGTGGGCGCTCTTCAATACCTTACTCTTACCCGACCTGATCTTTCCATTGCTGTTAATATGGTTTGTCAACATATGCATATGCCTACTGTCACAGATTTTGCAGCAGTTAAACGGATCCTTAGGTATCTTAAAGGCACTCTCCACTATGGCCTTAATTTCAGTCCTGGTTCTTTTGATCTGCATATCTTCTCTGATGCAGACTGGGCTGGTGATCAATTTGATCATCGATCTATTTCTAGTTTCTATGTTTTTCTGGGTTCCAATCTAATTTCTTGGCAAGCCAAGAAACAACCCACTGTTGCTAGGTCTTCTGCTGAGGCAGAGTACATGTCATTAGCACAAGCTGTAGCTGAAGCTTCTTGGGATCAAATGCTTCTAGCTGAAATGTTCTTGTCTTCTCCTACTATTCCTACTCTTTGGTGTGACAATCTGTCTGCTATTTCCCTTGCTTCTAATCTTGTTTTCCATGCATGGACCAAACATATTGAAATTGATTATCACTTTGTTCGTGAAAAAGTTCTTCAAAAGAAGCTTCAAATTTGCCATGTTCCTTTTTCTGAGCAGATAACTGATATCTTCACTAAACCATTGCCTGTCTCTCGATTTCATTATCTGCAATCCAAGCTTCTGGTGACTGCTGTGCCATTCAGCTTGAAGGGGGTTGATAAAGACTTCACACAGTTTAACTTATCACAGTAGTCCAAGCAATCCAAAGATGCAACTCCTGTAGCAGTTCAGGTAGACTGTAACAGAGCACACAGTGCAAAAGGAGTGCAAGAGTAGCAGTCCACGAAAGCTGACCCAATGCAGACTTGTATGCATGTGTATCACAAGCCTTGAGCTGTGTCACATCTTATCAATTCCCTTGTATTGTATACAGTTAGTTTGTTACAAGATTAGTTAGTTAGATTAGTTAGTTTGTTAAATGATTAGTTACAGCTGAAGTGAATTGTATATAATGTAATAGTTAGATGAGTAATATAATAAGATTCAGTCTTCTTTCAGCATGGTTACTAAGCACAAACTACGAGCTTATTTGGTGTGATCTGTCATAGTACACTTTTTTCTTTTTTTATCTTTTTATCTTTTTATCTTTTTTGGGTTATGTTATCTTTCTTTTTTTCTATATTTCTTTTTGTAAAAAATTAAAAAGTATATTTATTTAAATTATCTCAAAAGAATACAAATTATATCATCCAGAACTAATTCCTAGTAAATATTAAACTATAGAAAAAAATTGTAAAAATATTATACTATTGTCTTTGACAAAAAAGAACATAACCTTTTGCAATTGCATTCGATGAAGTTTCATTTTTTAAAATCATATAATAGTAGCTTTATTGTTAATAGTGTCAAACATATCATTTTCTATATGTATAACTAAGCAATCATTTATTTACTAATTTCTCATTCGATTACATAACTGATTCTTTATATATTTTGTTGTTAAGAAAGCTCTTTTAATTGTTACAATCACAACGTTAGAAGTAATACTAGTTTGACAAGTAAATAGACTAATTTTGAAATGGTTTGAGACAATTTAAATAAGTATATTTTTTTTAACTGAGTTACGTGTAAATTAATCTAAACATCCAATTATCAAATATATATGTATATAGAAGTTGTACAAATTAATCTAATACAAACTTTCAAAATAAGAATATATATATATATATATATAAAGGTGGCGAATTCCCTCAAGTTTATAATTTAGATTGAAGAATATTATTCAGTGTGTTTTGTTTTAGTTTTTTGAATTTAATTTTTTGAAAATTAAATTTTATATTTTTCGTGTTTTTTTTATTTTAGTGAATATTTTTAAAATTTTAATCAAATTTTTTTTTTTACTTTTTTAGATGCACCTTATCTAGATGTATCTCAATAGTAAAATGTTTGTGAAAAAATATTTTTAAAAATTAATAAATACACAAAAATATAAAAAATATATTGAATTTTCGTAATTTTTTGATATTTTTTGGTATTTATTGTATTTTTTAAAAAAAATTATAAATATTATATTTTTTAAGTGTATTTATGTTAGTTGTGTGTAAAAATTTAAAAAAATTATTAAAAATTCATTAAAACATTAAAATATGAAAAATAAAAAAAGTAAATTTTCTAAAAGCTATTTGTTGAAAATTAGAATTAAACAAACTGATTTAGGTTAGGTTTGGTTTGACATCTTTAAAAAAAGTCAAAAAGTTAAAAAGTCACAATTTAAATCACATCATTCTATTTAAGTTATATCACTTTTCTACCATATCACTTCAAACTCAACTCATATTTTATAAAAAGTCAAAAGATATTTAGGACATCCCAGATAACCCTTTAGATTCATAAAATTAATTACAAGTTTCATCCAAACAGTTGAGTTTAGTGATGGAGGAAAGAACTCATACGACGGGGCCAATTTGGAAAAATAGTTAAAAGTTAAGTTTTGACTTTTGTATTTTGAATCATATGATCTTTTTATTTTTGGATATTTATTAATAAATCTCATCTCATTAATAAGTATTTTAATTAGTCCCAAATTTTTTTCATTGATCTGTTAAGTGTTATTAGTGAAGAGTTTTTTTCCGTGTGGTCCTATTTTTTAATTTGGTAGTATTTTGATGGACAGTTATACATTTTTATTAATATAACAAGTGTAATGTGATACTCCAATGTGGCAGGTATTAATGTGACACTCTAACGACGTGACATTCCTTAATATACTTTTCCTAAATGTGACAACATGACTGCTATGATGTGATAATTTAAAACTTTTACTCCAAAAAAAATAAAAATATCTTAGTATATTTTTCTCAAATGTGACACAAAGTGGCGGGTAAAATGTAACACTTAAAAAAAAAAAAAAACTTTTAGTATATTTTTCTCAAACGTGACAATGTGACGGGTATAATGTGACACTCTAAAAAAAATAATTTTTATTATACTTTTTTCAAATGTGACAACGTGGCGAGTATGATGTAACACTTCTAAAAAAATTTAAAAAAATTTAGTGTACTTTTCATAAATGTAATGACGTGATGAGTATGATATGATATTCTAAAAAAAATTAAAAATTTCTTAGTGTACTTTTCTCAAACGTGGCATGTGACACTCTAATGTGTTAGGTATGATGTGACACTTTAAAAAAATTAAAAACTTTTTAATATACTTTTTTCAAATGTGACACTTAACGTAGCGTGTATAATATGACACTAAAAAACTCTTTAGTGTGTTTTTTCCAAATGTGACACTCTAATGTACCAGACAAATGAATCATTACACATTTAAAATGACTAAATAGATCTAAAAAAATATATAAAACTATATAAATTATAAATCTAAAATATAATATTTATCGATTAATCTCCCTTATTTTTTCACATAATTTTTTTTTAAAATTTAAAAAAAATTATTAAATTTACTTTTCACTGACTTTTCAAAATAACCCATAATTGAGGTCGGAGGAGCAAGAGGAAGCAGGAAAGAAGCCAATGGGAAGATGATGGGTCTGAGGAAATATATATGCATGTTATTGCGTTATGTGTGGAGGAAGATCACATCATATCCTCGTCAACAGACAGACAATACTGAAAATCAGAGTCTTGTCAACCCAAAAGCCCCCTCCCGCCTGCAAAACGGTACCGCATAATAGTCCCACCCTTTCATTTCATCCCCCGATTTGTCCAATCCTCACTTTTTTTTCTTTTTCTTTTTCTTTTTCCTTTTTTCCGTTTTTTTCCACCAATCCTCCATTTTACTTTGAAAAGGTGAAAGGCCATTAGATTATGGTGGTGGTGTTGTAAAAAATAAAATATAAGGAAGCAATTTCTACCGTCACAGAATAATGTCAAAATGTCATCTTAAAAAAATTTAAAATATATATGTTGACAATTTTTTAAAATATTATTGATAAAACAAAATAATTTAATTTCAAAGAGATTTATTTTTTTACACAAAAAGATTGGTCACAAAATAATATTAATTAATCACTAAATATCTAATTTTGTGGTTAAAAAATAATAATAATATTTTTTATAATAAAAATATTTCATCTTAAAAAAAAAATTTTATTCCTAATTTTTGTTTTTACAACTTTAATTTATTATAATAAACTTCGAAATTAAATAAAAAAATTCCATCTCTATCTTTAAGTATTGATATTTTTTGTTATAGGATTGCACATAGGCTCGTTTATTTTTAGAGGTAAGATAAATAAAATTATTGATGAGGAGATTGATAGTAAAAGGAATTGTGTTTATTTTGATGATAATTATTATTATGAGATTATTAAATTATTTTTATATAAAATAATAAAACAAATAAAAATTATGATTTTTATTTGACAAAAAAAATTTAACTATTAATGTTCAAAATGTGCGGCTGCACATGTGGAAAAAAAATGCACTTGGCCGGTGTTGACACTATATTTTATTTTCCTATTAATTATGGCCAATTAATTGTGGTCAAATCTAATCTTATTGTGGTCTGTCGATTAAATAGTTACAAGCCAAAAAAATAATCCACCACACATGGTTATAAATTGAAAGAAGTTTGAGAAGCCTATCGACAAATATTTGTCGATCAGCCACAATTTATTTACTCTGGTTTTATGGCTGTTTATGCTTTATATATATATATATGTATGTATGCATGCATGCATGCATGTGGTATATATATAATTAGTTATTTAGTTGGTTCAACAATAAAGGTGCCCACTAAGTTGATCGGCATCTGATCATGTGGTCTATCGACAAAGAAGATTTGATCGTCTGTCCGTCAGTCACAATTAATCTTACTATTATTATCTTGTGGCATGATGAGTGTGCCAGTGAGGTGGCACGATGATATGTTAAATGGAGGGCCAAGAAATTAGCCATTGTTGTAATTTGAAAATTAGTTGATAAAATCAAGAAGCCAAGATCAAATTATGCACCAAATTTGCAAAGTGGTTCCTATCTAACATGGGATATGGATAATATTGAGAAAATTATGGACTTGTTGAGAAAAGTGTGGGCTTGAGTTATCTTTTTCTCTCATGTGATTAAGCCTATAAATAGGCCAAGAGAGATACAAAGAAGGGAAGAAATCATCAACAACCATCAATCACACTAATGAAGAATTATTTAAGAGTAGTTCTAAATTAACCATTTTATGAGTAGATTAAAAATAGCTTTTTCCAACCCTCACTTCTCTTTTTTTCGTCGATTGATGTATTTTTTAGTTCTTTGTTCTTCTTTATGTTCTTGTAACTGATTGCAAGGGACGATTTAATTGAATAAATACACATCCTTTTTTGTTCAAATCCTTCTTTACTTAATCACCTCCAAAGAAGTCCTTAATCTGTTTAAGGCATATAACTCAACCACAAAACTTGATCTTTTTGTGTTTATTAAAATTAGTTAAAGCTTGTCGATCAATCATTATCGATTGGATTTAAATTGAATTTTTGCTAACATAAATTGGCAGGGCCAATGAGACCATTCTAATTTGGAGTGATGATGATGAAGAAACAAACTTATCCTCATGGAATCATGCTTTTAACAGGTTTGCTTACATCTTGGGCACCCATAAATATAAACAACCAATAAAGCGACAGTATTTCCATTGATACAGATTATTAGTAAAATGCCTCATATTTTGAAAATTGTCAGTGTTATGGTAGTGGTTCTACTGCTTATTGTCAACATAATGGCATGAGAAATAATGTGAAAATAATAATTTGGCGTTGTAAAGATGAAATTTATTGGTACGTGAGTAAAATTTTAGCCCTAAAAGAAGAAATCAATTCTCTTTGTAGGCAAAGATTTCAAATAAATTCATCATCTCCAGATTATTTGACGCAAAAAGATTTAAATTATTGTGATAAAAAAATTCATCAACTTAAAAGCCAAATTTTTCTAATTGATGAAGAAATTCTATATTGGAAGCAAAAATTAGAAGGCATAATGCCAATGAAAAATTAAGATATGAAAATAATGTGGCTCATGTGATTGATACACATATTTTTGAAGAGTCAGTCATTCATGAAGAGTCAAGGTGTATGGATCGAAGGGTTAGCACACTAAGTCATGAATAGAGGTGTGCGCGGTGTGGGTCGATGCGGTTTGAGAGAAAAATAGAAACCGTATGGCGGGTGGCGGATTGATAAAAGTGTCACTAAAATTTGCCATTTTTCTTATCAAAAATCAGCGGTTCGGTTGGCAAATAATGGCAGATTTGCCTTGACGGTTTGGGCAGATTGGCGGTTTATAAAAAATATAATTCAAATTACAAAACTTAAATCAAAGAGTAAAAAAAGACGAGAGATACCGTGATGTTAAGCATCTTGCGAAACTTTCTTCTGATGCAGCAAGTGTAGCAACAACATGATAATATCAATGACTATGCCATCAGTTCATTACAAGCATCTGTGAAAGCTACAATGATCAAATACAATACATAAAATTAATATCATTCAGGGTTTACAATATATTGAAAATGTTTACTATTGAAAAGTATTTAGATTGAAAAGTGAGCTGATGCAAGTTTGCAACATGGCCAGAAAAAAAAAAGATTGAAAAGTGAATTGGAATCCAACTTTATTTTGGATTACTGACATCTTGAATTCCCTTCGAGCAGTAATGTAATACTATATTCTAAGGTACAGAATAACAAGCAAACTTAAGTAAAAAAGAATTTTTAGAATCTTATAAAACATGATTTAATAGCGGTGCGGGTCGGTGTGGTTTGGAAAAAAAATAGAAACCGGCGGATTGATAAAAGTGTCACTAGAATTTGCCATTTTTCTTACCAAAAACCGGCGGTTCGATTAGCAAATAATAACGAATTTGCCTTGGCGGTGCGACTCGGTGCGGTTTTGGCGGTTTTGACGGTATTATGCACACCCCTAGTCATGAAGATAATATGACTTTGGAGAATTTTCATAGGTCATTAATGACTAGAAAATAACCCATTTTCTCAAAAAATATTGAGAATTTTGATGATAAACGTTTATTTGGGGAGCATGATTTTAAGCCAAAGGTGGTTGGAATTTATGAATATAGGGAGGGCATGATGCTTTGCCAAACATGACAAAAAATGACAAGTCGTTAATGGCTAAAAAAGAAGAACATTGCCTTCTCTCAAAAAATATTAAAAATTCATCACAAAATAATGATGAAAACTCACTTGGGAGGCAGGATTTTAAGCCAAAATTGGTTAAAAATTATGAATGTGAGCAGCATGATTTTACACCAAATGTGGCTGAAAATTACGAACAACTCACGGTTATTGGATGTGAATTTTTTGACATTATTCAAAATGTCAAAATTTGTGAGTTTTGCATGACATTGTATGGGTTTTGAAATCTAACATCCACCTTGGATGTGTGGATCGCATCAGAGATTATTCTTTGTGATATGATTCGAAAAACAACAATGGTTAAAAAATGTTATTTTAATTGACCCAGATTTTTGTCTTTTAATTCATTTTAGGCAAAATTTATTTTTACCTTAAATACGGGGCATTGTTGATGCTATATTATTTTTTTTTGTCGATTATGGCCAATTAATTGTGGCCAAATCTAATCTTATTGTGATCTGTCGATTAGATAGTTACAAGTCAAAAAAATAATCCACTATAGATGCTTGTAAACTGAAAGAAGTTTGAGAAGCCTGTCGATTGATTTGTGATCCGTCGATCAACCACAATTTATTTCCTATTGCTTTTATGGTTGTTTATGCTTTATATATATATATATATATATATGTGTGTGTGATTGTTGATAATAGGCTTTGTCAGCATAGGTATATGTGTGTGTGATTGTTGATAATAGGCTTTGTCAGCATAGGAATATATATATATATATAATTGGTGATTTAGTTGGTTGAACAAGAAAGGTGTCCACTAAGTTGATCATCATACGATCGTGTGGTCTATCGACAGAGAAGAATTGATCATCTGTCGATCAGCCACAATTAATCTTACTATTATTATCTTATGGCATGATGAGTGTGCCAGTGAGGTGGCACGATTGTCACGACCTAAACCCGTCCTTATGGGTTTAGCACGTGTCGGCGATGTCCGATATTACCGAAGGCACGCTAATGATAATATAGTAAAAGCAGTCTGAGGGCATGGCGGAAGCCAATACAGTAAATAAACAATGTCTACTAAGCTGTGACAGTCTGTATGCAAAAAGATTTTTCATACATACATAGATATATACACAGTATTTACAATCAGTCAAGACAGGGACTTAATCCCTATTTGGCGGTACAGTGCAGTAACAGTCTATACAGATACAATACGGTTACAGAGACAGACGGGGAAGATTAAAAACACCCCTAAGCTATAGCTTGATAGGCTCGGAACCTCGCACTGAGGCACAGTGGTTGGCTTGACAAAATTGGAGTTTACCCCGACGCTTCTAGCATTGGTCCGGTACCTGTACACCTACATATATATATGAGCAGTGAGCTAAAGCCCAGTGAATAACATAATGCGTAAAGAGGTTTAGAATGAATGTCCTTACAGTAATGAAAACAGTTCATTAAATCAGTATATCAGTTGTTCAGTACAGTAAACAGTCATATGTGGTACATCCATTAGCATAACAGTAAACAGTAGGTCTTAAAAGACCGAACAGTAAATGATGGCCATCAATCAGTAAACAGTAGTGGTTCCAACGAGAGAACCGACAGAGATCTCTGTAACAGTAACAGTCAGTAACAGTAGTTGCTAAGGATGCCACAATACAGTTCAGAATATAGGACATACATTCATTCGGTTAACAGTAGCAGTTCAGAAAACAGTACAGTTCAGTATTCAAAAGATAATCATTTTGAACATATCTTTACACAATTGTTACTCACAGAGTTCTGGGCTACAGTAAGCTAGAGCGTCTCCTCGGAAGCCAACCCTACACAGTTTACAGATTGAACACACATTAAGCTACACGGTTGGGAAAGATAATAATTTAATCCCTAATTTGCCTTGGTGTGGTGTTACATCTTTATTCTCATTAAGATGTCTTAAACATGCCCTAGGAATGCCTAGGATGGAAAGAGGATGCAAAGATGCACTTTTAAACACTTAACAAAATTTTCAAAAAACAGGGGTCTCGCTCGAGCGTGGCTTTCTACGCTCGACATCCGGACATCGAAGGCTCCGCCGGCGTGAATTCCGTCGCGCTCGGCGGGTGCTTCTGATAAAAATCTTGGATGCTCAAAATTTACGCCGATGGACGCCGACCTTTCGAGCGTGAGACACAGTCTCGCCGGCGTAGGTTCCTCGCTTCGGCGTGAAACAAGTCCTCGCTCGAGCGTAGGTTCCCTTGCTCGAGCGGACTGTGAACTCATGTAAAGTACTGGATGTACGCATTTCACACTCGAGCGTCACTTTTCTCGCTCGAGCGGAAGGCAGGATCACAGAGTGTACGCTCGAGCGTGGACTTCCTCGCTAGAGCGTAGGTCCAAAATCTGGAAATCCCAGATTTGAACCTCAAGCTCAAAATCAAGTTTAAATGCAAAATTTTCGATCCTCTTGGGCTACGAACCTGGAAAACACTTGTAAACACGTGGCATTATATATTTCAAAAATCAATTTGGTAAATCAAAGCCCAAGGGTGTTTTAATTAAACTCATTTTTAAACCCATTTCTCATGATCATGCATGAACATGCTACAAAGTGACATGTATGAGATTAAATCAAATCAAAGCTTCAAGTGCTTGCTCAAATGAGCTCATTCCTTTCAAAACAAGATGGAATCATGGCCTACTCTCAAAATATGGACATGCATGTAATGAAATCATGAACTATGACCTCAAAACTTAACAATTCAAACATGAATGCATGGAGTGAGCTTCAATTTAACATACTAAGACTAAGACATGACTTCGCTCTCTAATTAGGCATGAACCTTGGAAGAATCAACCTTAAATACAACAATGGGTGGTTGAAATTCATACCTAAGTCTTGAATTAGCGGTGTAGGAGCTCAATTTACAATTATCCTCTAAGATCACCAAGTCTTCAAGCAATTCACAAGCAAAATTGAGATGAACACAACTCCTCTAGTTTCTCTCTCTCTAAATTCGTTTGTGCTAGAGAATAAGGCTGAGGAAATGGTTTGTTTCAAGTGTAATGAGGCTCCAAAAATCAATAAACAAAGGCCCACTAGATGTCAATATGGTAATTAGGTCCAATTTGTACAATTAATCAATATTTAATCTACTTTAATCATACTCAATCAGTTTTCGAATAATTATACCATAAAATCACGTAAAATCTAAGGATCATGGAATATCAATCAATTTCAGATTCGACCGCCGATAAGGCCTTCAATTCGCAATTTAAACATAAAAATACAAACAGATAATCAAATAATCAAATAGATGAAATACAAAATAACATATATACTCAGTCAATTCAGTTCCAGTTTTTAATCCGTCAGTTCAGTATTTCAGTTGATTCCTTACTTATCATAATTAGTTTCAGTTTAGCAGTATTCGGTAGTTAATCGACATTCAGTGGTGAGGGTTATTACAACGATGATATATTAAATAGGGAGCCAAGAAGTTAACCATTGTAGTAATTTAAAAGTTAGTTGAAGAAGTCTTCATTTGGGATATGGGTTGATTTTTTGACTTTTTGACTATTTTAACCTCGAGTTAAAAAGTCTCGTTTGGGATGAATTTTTTGATTTTTTTTACTTTTATAAAAAAAAAAATGAAATGATTGTTGTTTGAATATGACATTTTATCTTATCGGTTTTTTAACCAATTTTATCTTTTTATGGCTAAAACAGCAAAAAATACTTATGCCAAATCTACAAAGTGGCTCCTATTCAACATGGAATATGGATAATATTGAGGAAATCATGGGCTTATTGAAAAAATCGTAGGCTAAAGTTATCTTTTTCTCTCATGTAACTGAGCCTATAAATAGGTCAAAAGAGATATAAAGAAAATAAGAAATCATCAACAACCATCAATCACACTCGCGAAGAATTGTTTATGAGTAGTTCTAAATTAGCAATTTTATGAGTAGATTAGAAATACCTTTTTCCAACCCCTTTTTCTCTTTTTTCTGTCGATTGATGTGTTTTTCAGTTCTTTGTTCTTGTTTAGATTCTTGTAACTGATAACAAGTGACAGTTTAATTGAATAAATACATATTCTTTTATGTTCAAATCTTTCTTTACTTAATTACCTTTGGAGAAGTCGTTAATCTATTTAAGGTATAGAATTCCATCACAAAATCTATTTTTTTTTTATGTTTATTAAAATTGGTTTAAATTTATTGATCAATCACTCCCAATTAAGTTTAAATTGAATTTTTACTAATAGCTGGTTGATCGGCCGAATGACCGATAACACTCTAATCCGTATGGATCATTTCTGAATATCATCTCTTCGCTCAAACTATTAATCCGCTCATTCAAAACCTCTCGTAATTCGATGGAACTTCCAATTCAGATCTCCATTTTCAAAATAAATATGATGTTAATTTAAGCCAAGTTTGGGAAGACTAAATAAGTGTACTTTTTAACTTTTTATGAAATATAAGTCGGATTTGGGTTGGATTTGAAATGATGTGTTAAAAAATTGATGTAACTTATTTTTACTAATAGCTGGTTGATCGGCCGAATGACCGATAACACTCTAATCCGTATGGATCATTTCTGAATATCATCTCTTCGCTCAAACTATTAATCCGCTCATTCAAAACCTCTCGTAATTCGATGGAACTTCCAATTCAGATCTCCATTTTCAAAATAAGGCCAAGTTTGGCATCTCAATATAAGTGCACTTATTTCATCTTTTTATCTTTTTTGGGTCACATCAATCAACATCTCCTCTCTACTTTTTCTACACATAATATAAGAAAAGTCAAAAAGTGCACTTATTCTAAACTTCCCAAACTTGATGTTAATTTAAGCCAAGTTTGGGAAGACTAAATAAGTGTACTTTTTGACTTTTTATGAAATATAAGTCGGATTTGGGTTGGATTTGAAATAATGTATTAAAAAATTGATGTAACTTAAAGAAGATAATGTGACTTAAATAAAATAATAATTTTTTAATTTTTTTTGAAAGATATCAAACTTGACCTTACTTTGATTTCATAACCGAAAAAAATAAATAAATGAGACTTGCAGATACCTCAATAGTGGCAGAGAGCAAGTACGAATGCAAACAGAGAGAGAGAGAGAGAGAGAGAGAGAGAGAGGGGGGAGGGACATTACAAATGGAGTTGTCCCATGAAATGACCTTCTGCTTGAACAGCTGTTTTTTTAATTGGAAGAATTACAAATTAGTGAGCTTTTTGAAAAAATAATATATAAAAAAAATTAAAAAAGTCATTAATGTTTCCGAGTTCATTATTGATGTGTAAATTTTTTTAAATTGGTACGGAAATGATTTTTTTTTTTCTTTACATTATCTATTAATATTGCTAGCAGTGGGTATAAACACCAATACGTAGCTTAAAATATAAAGAAAAGAATAAATTTGAATATTATTTTCAATTACTAACTTCTTTTGAGATTTAAAAAATAATAAACTCTATAATTTTAATAAAGTTAAAAAGATCGAAACTAATGCCATAATGTGAAGATATAAAAATAAATAATAAAAAATAGGATAATGTTTGAGAGCTCGAAAGTTCTTCCCCCCTAATCCCTCTAATGCCCAAAACGACGTCGTTTTAGGCATTATTTTTTTTTATTTTTTTTCTTCTTCTTCTTCCATTTTCAGTTGCAGAGAGGAAGAGGGAGAGGAAGAGGAAGAGAGAGAGAGAGAGTCGTCGCCGTCGCCAAAGACCCTACTATCGCCTCTGCTTGCCCCGTCATGACCCCCTCTGCCTCCGCCTCCTCCCCGCACTGGTTGATGGCCCCTCCAGTCCTTCTCTTCTTCATTCTCTTCTTCCTTCTTTTCTTCTTCTTCCTTCTCATTTTTCTTCTCCTTCTGATTCTGAAAAAAAAAAAATGAAAACGACAAAAACGGCGTCGTTTTCATTTCGGAAAAAATTCGGGGAAGCTTTTTCAAGCTACGTAGCATTACCGTAGAAAATATACACCTCAGTATAGAAGAGATGAAAATATTATTTTTCTATCAATATGATTAATAAATTATTAAAGAGACTGGTATAATTGTACTAAAATATATAGAATTTAGTGTATTTTTTTTTAAAAAAAATTGAAAATCAATAAGTGCAATTGATTAAAAAATAATAACCAAACCAAACCAAATCAAGCCTTAAATCTCATCAAATGGGATCGATTACATGAATCCTTCTTCTCCACGCGACCCTATCAAAGGCCATTTCGTTAGTCAAATTAAGTAGATGCATATTTATGATTTACAACGCTAACCATGTTAATTTAGGCCTATCTCGTTGCACTTCCATCTACTATAGTTTTGAAAATTATAAATATCTGCGTGGTAGAATTTTTTATTTGATAAAATTAATAAAAAAAAATAAAATTTCTAACTACTATTTTTGATCGATAATAAAATTATTTAAATTATTAATTAAAATATATTTTTAATATCATTAAAATAAATTATTTGTTACGTTCTTAAAAATTTAAAATAACGAAATATAATTTTTAAAATTATAAAAGATAATATCTATTTTTAAAAAAATGTCAAATTATGTATTTATAATTTATCTTATAAAAAAAACGAGGTTATAAAATTTCAAACCATCTTTTGAGTGATGTGTTGTATATAATATGGAGTGTAAATATGGGTACACCTGTGAACACATCGGTTGTTAAATCTAATGTCTACTTTTGCCATAATGGGTAGCCAGAAGAGAATAATAACTGTTACTCAGTCACCACATGCATGCATTGAGGGTGTTTTGTTTTCTTTCTATTATTCTCTTCTGCACTTTTGTTGCTCTTCATTAGATTTTCTTGCTTGGGTTATTTTTTATCTCTTGTCATTCTTCCCTTGTTCTTGTTTTTCAGTCTTCAAAATGAAAACCCTTTTCAATACATATAGACTTACAGGCCTTGCACTTAGCTAGCCTCGTCTCATCACTAGGCTTCTGTCTATGTTAGTACACACCCTGATGCCAAGTTCACATTGTCTACTTCAAATTTATGGCACCATTGAACGAAAGAGTGTATGGGTTCGTTTGGTTTGAATTTCTCAAAAATTTTTAAAAAAATTTCTCTACAAATAAGTTTTAAAAACTCAAATTAAACAAATTTTCTCAAATTTTTTTTTTAAAACTTGTAAATCAAACAAGTTTTTCAAATAAATCTCTCTCTCATACACATCAAATCAATCACTTTTTTTAAAACTCTCTCTCAAAATAATTTTCCAAAACATCTTTTCAAAAAAACCAAACCAAACAACTTTTCGTACTTTTTATCTCCCAAACTCAAACCAAATATACCCATATATATCTCAACTTTGAGGTCAAGTTTGGTTTGCAGATTAGATTAGATTAGATTAGATGGAATTATTAGTGAGAGGGTTGATAATAAAGAGATTGTTAATGTATGGATTGTTAGTGAGGAGATTAAGTATAAATGTATTTGTTTTTTATGATAGTGTGAGAGATGATTAGTGACGGAATTGTTAAATTATTTTTATATAAAATAAATAAATAAATTATTTCTATATTAAAAAATTAAAACAAATAGGAACACTTGATAAAAAAAATAAAAATAAAATAATAAATTTTTTATATAAAATAAACTCAATCCCCTTACTATTTTTTAATTCTACTTAAAATTCACCCAAGCTAATCTCCCTACAGAGGGGGATTACTAAGCCCCCTTCACTACTAATCCTATTACATTGTGTTGCATCCAAACAAGGGTTTTGTGGTTCCCACGGATTGCTAATCCAATCCACCGTCCCAAACCCCCAATCAAACATAGCCTTAGCATTTCCCAACTTTTAGGGTGTGTTTAGTTTGATTTTGAGAGATAATTTTTTTCTAAAAATTTGGAGAAAGAGTTTAAAATTTTTTTTGGTTTATTTTGTTGTATATTTTAGAAATAGTTTTGGATTATGAGAGTTTGGAATGATTTGATATTTTATTGTAATTGAGTAGATGTGTGTGAGAAAAAAGTGATTGAGAAAAAGAGAGGAGAGAGAAAAAAAAATTGATTGATATGTAGGAGATAGAAAGTAATTTTAATTTTTTTTTTCCAAAATCAGTAAAGCAAACAAAATTTTGAAAAAATTTCTCTAAAATTTATTTCTCAAAAACAAACCAAACAAGGCCTAAGTATCTAAAAATATATTTTTATATTTGTATATATTTACCAAGGTTATTGACAAGTCAAAGAATTGTCATTAATATTTTCTTATATAAAATTTTAAATCACTTATTATTAAGGGTAGATGACCTCTTTTAGGAAGAGATTAAAAAAGCTTTTTTTTTTAAATCACTTTTTTATTTTTTTACATGTTTTTTAAAAAAATTAAAAAGTTAAACCTAAAATAAGACTAAGTAATTATACCTTTAAAATTTTAAGTATAGTTTGAAATTTGAGCTTATAAAAAAATGTCGAATGCCTGATTATATTAACTTATCAATCCACTAACAATTTACAATGCAATAAAAAAAAGACCCCGATTACAAATTTTCCATAAATCATGTTTATGTTCCAAAATGCTTCATTGTAAAAGTGACCTTTTGGGCCTGGGACCTAGATCTGTTGTGCAACTACGCCTTCAAGTATAAAAAATAAAATTAAAAAATTATTATGGATGCCACACTCATTAACACATTAAAATAGTTGTATATTTCTCTATAAAATAAAATATTTGAATAATTAAAAATATCTTAGACCACTCGTAATCAAAAATCGAAAGAATGTTGTTTTGGCCGGTTAGATCATAATTTCAATTGATGGCCTAGTAAGAGTACTTAAAAAAAAGGATGAATTAATTAACCATTTTAGATTGATTAGAGAGGGAGAGAAGAACACTGAGGCCATAGAAATGGGGAGTGGCTTCTCTCCATTTTGTTTTTGAGCAGGACTGGACAGTTCATGCATTGAGATCATGCCAACTCAATGTTTCTATTAATCTATGGTTCAGATTGAATCATACGTGTTATAACTTAAAACGCTGCCGTTTCATCTCACTAATCACACACACACACTCTCTCTCTCTACTATTATTAAAAATAAACATTTCACTTGCTATTCGTGAATTTTCATTTCTTATTTTGCTGAGTGATTTTCTCTTTTTGTGTTAAGTATCAATTTTTTTATTCAGAAAAAAAATAAAAATAATAATGGTTAAAAGGACACAAAACTTTAACCTAAGACATTCACTTAACTTACTAAAAAATATTTTCATTACTTAAATAACATAGAAAATATGTTAGTATCAATTTAAAATTTAAATTTATATTTTAAACACACTCCTTAGGTGGGGTTCACACCCCTAGTGTATATATATATATAGGGAAATTCTAATATACACAGTGAAAACATTACAGACTCAACAATTTTACTAAAGTTATTCAAAAATGTCAATTTGCATGATTCAGATTTATTTTACGTATAGACTTCATAATCCTCACTATATTTTTAATTTAGGGTAGAAATCTAAAATCCATAAATTTGGATAGTTTTTTTGAATAAATCTAATTTTTTTTCCTCACTATTTACCACCATTGATCAAAACCTCAACCGGTTTGATTCTAATGATTCTGAGAGTGGCATTAACAATTTGGAGAAGAGAAGAACAACGAAAGATAAAGAATGAGTCAACATGGAATAGCACACATCTTTCAGGATAACAAGCTTTGAAATTCTCTATATTTAACAAATGGAACCATGAATAGAAGCAATCTAATGGCAAATAAAATCATTCCAATTTATCATATGGAATGATAATGGACTAAGGATTTCTTGGTTTGCAGAAATTAAGAGAGAGAATGGAGAGATCGCTCAGATAGAAGATGGGGGAGAGAAACCGCATCAATTTCATGTCCATTTGCTAGTTGGTATAAAACGGCAACATTTATTGCTTTAGCGTATGTGTCATAATTTAAGCTATTGATTGAATAAGATAATGATGTGGCACAATCTTAACTTATGAAGAGAATCATCCAGTTTATTAAATTGGAGAAGTCTTATCTATAGAAATGAACACAATGTAGCAAGAAGAATAAGTTTAGAAGAGTATTTCAACTTCTTTCCATTAATATTAATTTCCTATTCTAATCTAGCAATTGAAAGCAAACTGGAATTTTTTTTCCCCTTAATCTATATGTTGAGAGACATAAAGTTAAGGATTGGAGAACTCTTTTCATGTCTAAATAATATTTATATATTGGTCCCATTTGTTGTTTTTTGGGTGAATAATATTGGTCCCATCATGCATGATAATGGGCTTCCATCCTTTCCTGGGTGATATTCTGCAGACACAGCTAATTTGTCTATTTCTAAATTTTTTCCTTTTTATCAAATAGTTACTAGTGTAAAGTTCAATCATGAAAACAAAGAAAAATCATTCAAATATTTCAGGGTATCATTGTGGCGCACGTAGTGACGTATTGTTGGTATTTTTTCATAATATAAGAAAAAAAAATATAAAATAAAATAAATAAAAATGATAAAATATTTATTTATTTATTTATTAAAAATAAAATACAGAATAAATTATACAATCAAAAATATATAAATAACCTAGATTACATCATGGAACATATTATAAGATGGATTTCCATAAACATATAAAATAATATATAAAAAATAGTTCAAATCTAAAGTTTGAAAAACAAAAGATAAGAGATGCAAACCAAAACCTGTATAATATCGCAATTTTTTTAAAACAAATTTACCGTCTCTCGATGGGTGCTAGAGGTACACCAGCGTCTGCCTCTCAGGATTTGACGGTCGAAACCAATTAATACAGAAGCACCTTCTGAATAGTTTCGACAAACTTCAGAATGACAACACACTCTCTCTCTCTCTCTCTAACAAGAACCAAAGAATGGGTTAATACAAAGAAGATAGAAAATGGGTTAATACAAAGAAGATAGAAAATTTTCTTTGGTATAAAAATCTTCTCCAACTTTATCTAAAGAAAATCACAATTTTTTCATCTCAAAAATATTTCTATCTCATCCTTCTAAGTTGGAGGGGAAATGCCATTTGTATACTTGTAAGAAATGGGTCTTAACCATGAAGGTTAACCATAAAACTTACCATCAATGGCCATCAATTCTAACTATTAGGACTAAAGTTACAAAGGTGCAAAACTCTTATGTGCATAATATAATCATCAACTCTATCATTAAAAGATGAGAATTACAAAGATTAAAAACCTTCCTTGCATTAATGCTATTTAAATAATCAAACTAGAAAGGTCAAAAATCGATAGGGGTGTTGAGTCATAACTCGATCCAAACCCAATCTAAAACATATGCACAAGGCAAGCTCGACCGACAAAGACAATTTGCCCCATACCCAAGACTAAGTCCAACACATGCATATACACAAGTCTAGGCCAGACCAAGATTAAGACTAAGTTCAAGTTTAAGTCTAAGCCTAGACCCAAACCTAACTTTTATTGATGTCCACTTTACAAGACAATTTTTATTTACAACTTAATGATTTCGGCTCATTATTTCTATATTACAACTTTCTCACTTAAGATAATACAAAACTACTCAAACCTATCTCAACTGGTGATTGAGTCCTACTTTAATTTCGAATTAAAGTAGTAGAAAAATCATTATTTTTCAACATGTATTACTTCTAATTAATGGAGCCACAAAAGAGAAGATGTATATGATCTTTTTTCTTTTCTTTTTTTTTTTTTGAACGCGGTAGGATCAATTTTGTCTCTCATTCAATTGACTAAAATGGGTCAAATTCAGAGAACAGTCATGTGCGAGGATTAAGGGATGCGTTCCATAATTAATTTTATAAAGACTACGCTTTTATCTCTAATAAAAATATATTTTTGCAATTGGTTCCTTTGAAGTTTCAAGTATTCTCTTAAATTTGTATGCCTTCTATGTTCTTTATTTTTCTTTTCAGTGAAATCTCTATAATTTGTCATTTTAAATGTTAAGAAGAGGGAGTGGCAGGGTGACAAGAATGATTGGTTGAGGAAGGGGCGAGGGTAACAGGAATGGATAGGAAAGGGTGGAGCAATATCGGGGGTAGGTAGGGAAATGTTGGCGATGGTTAGGAGTGTAAAAATGGTCCGTGACCTATGGGTGGTCGGAAGTTGGGGTGGGCCTAGCCTGATCCAGTCCAAGCCCCTAGGCCCCGGGCTCGGGCCATCATTTTGAAGTCCGGCCAGCCCATTGGCCCGCTTAAGGCCTATTCACGGCCTAATCCGAAGCCCAACCTACCAGAGGCCTAGTGTCTTTTTAAGTAAAAAATAATAAAATTTTGATAGAAAAAATTTATAAAAAAAAAATTGATCAGATTTGCCCAAACCTTAGGCCAGGCCCGGGCCCATCAGGCCAGCTCGATGCTTGGGCTCAAGCCTAATTTTTTAGCCCGTGGACCAACCCGAATTTTGGGAGGAGCCCTCGAGACCCGACATGAGCCGGGCTACATTTACACCCCTAGCAATAGTGTGAAAATGAGAAAGAAGTGGCGGGGGCGAAGGATGAAAGGAAGGGACTATAGTTGTTTGTAGAAGAAAATGAAGGTGGCAAGGACACTTCGGCCATTCTATCTGAAGTTTTAAAAAAAAGAATTCTTTCCATTAATACTGTAATGTTTAAATAATTTCACTAATTTTTAAAAAATTTCCCACCTTGACTAATTTGTTATTTTTATTATTATTATTTTTTTTGTTCTCAACAAAAATGCTAAGAGAGACAATTAGCGCATGACAACTCTCTGTTTAGAATTTAAATTGGCTATATTGTAATACATGAAGTTCATCTGTTTGCATAGCTGCCATGCATCAATCTTGAAAATCTATAAAAAATATTATTTATTAAGAAAGAATGAATGACAGTGTTTCTGCTAATATAAACCTAAAAAACAAAATTTGCTCTAGAGGTAGATTTTTGCTTCTTGAGGAAAATCTTCATGCTTTTTTGCTTCCTAAAAGCATCTTATGAATCTACTAATGCTGAAAATACTTTTATGCTTCGTGAAACAAAAAAAAAATACTTTGGAGATGCTATCTACACCGTCCTTCGAACATGGATATTCAATATTAATGGCTAATTATGCTTCAAAAATCAAAGTTTATTGTATCATGCATGGCTAAATTCCTCATGTCGGACAATTAGCAATAAAAAAATGGATTACAATGTACATAATTGTGAGAACACCAAAAAACAGAATTTAACTTTATGCATTGTTTGAGAGCATCAACAATGACAATACTTAATTATATATACATCTCTAAGTATCAATTTTATTTTTATTTTTATTTTTGTAAAGCTAAGGTTCACAAGAAAAGTCTCAATGAGCAACCTCATTTAGCAATATTTAAGAATGTTGATATGTTACAAACTTGTACTTAAAGAGAGCTAGAATTAAAGTAGGGTATATAAACATCATGATTTTAATAATTGGATTGATTATTCCATGAAGAATTAAGCTTTAATGACGGGACATTATATACGCGATTTTTAAAGTAAAATTGTTTTCTTTTTGTTTGTTTTTGTTTTTGAAAGCAAAAAGGTACTATTCAAAATTCCATTCCCCTTTTAGTTCTTCCAAAAGCACAAATGAAAGAGTGTGCAAGATGTGTGATAAATTACAATGTTGAATATTTTTTAAAGCAAAAAAGTACTACTCAAAATTCCATTCCCCTTTTTAGTTCTTCCAAAACCACAAATGGAAGAGTGTTGAAGATGTGTGATACATGTGATATACTTTTGATCAAGTAGCAGAAGTGAGCTTGATTCGGTTTGGTTCTATTTAAGAGGAAAACGATCATCAAATTTTTGCTTACGATTTCACTAAATTCGGAGTCAAATCAAATCTTAAAAATCTTAAAATCAAATTAGACCGAACTAATAAAATATTATTCAATTCATATTGGAACCACAACTTCTAGAGACCTGCCATAGTTTGCAACATACAAAATATGGCTCATAATCTACTCAAACATAATCAATTTGAAATCATTTTTCAAACAATAATTGTTTAGAAATAATTGTACACTATACTGGAACATGCTTGCAAGTGCAGGCCCATGTTTAGTTTTCATGAATTTAGTTTATTTCAAGCAACAAAAGTTACACAAAGTTCCAATATTAAATTATGTATATATATGAGGTATAAATCAAGTACTTAAGTGTATATGGTAAGTATAAAATTATATTTACAAATAAATATATAAAAATGGTTCAGTTAAGTCACTAATTTTAAAAATCAAGACCGGACCGTTCATTGAGAACCCAAACCCAACCATATCGGACTGGTTTAAGAGTCCACGTTTAATGGCATGGGCCATGTGAACCAACATCCTGAATTGTGGTCCAATTACAATCAGTTTCTTGTAACTGGGCCTTGCCCATTTTTAATTAATTAGAGATCAATGAACCTGGCCCAAGATGAACATGAAATACATCATGATCTGCCGCTAGCTTGGACTGAATACCCAGAACATTTCTTAAATTTGAAAAAAGTCGATAAAAGGTTAAAAAAAAAAAGTCCAAAAAAAAAAAATAAATAAGAATTTTATTTTCAACTTTGGTTTTTTTTTTTTTCCCTCAAAAGATGAAAAAAAAAAATCTTAAGTGGAAATTAAAATGTAAAAAAAAGAAAAGAAAAGAGTTTGACCCTTATAAAAAATAAACCTATTTTTAATTTTATCAATTTAAATTTTAATATTTTAATTTATTTTTAATGTAAAATATGTTGATTTTTGTTAAGTAAAATTGGCTGAGAAATAATATTTTAGTTATTGAATTCAATGTAGACATATATAAAATGTATAAAATAGTACAATTTTTCATTAAGTTTGATAACTAAAATATCATTTTCTCCGTCGATTTATTTTAACATAAATTAGCAGTTGGTTTATATTGAAAATAAAACAAAAAATTTAAATTTATATTGACAAAATTAAAAAAAAAATTTATTAGAAGGGTCAAACACTTCCTCTTTTTTTTTGGTAATTTTTTCAAATAATAATCATATCATATAGAAAAGTAGTGTTTTTCTCTTAGGCACATTCTAAAGTTTTTTTTTTTTTTTTTTTTTGGTAAAAAAAAAAAATCTATATCAGCATGCCTTTTTCTATTTACATGTAAAATTCTACACAAATTCAATTTTAGTTATAATAACTAATTTTATATATACTTTATTTGAGAAATACTTATTTTTCATACATATAATTTAATTATTATGATATTTGAAAAAAAAATTATCTCAATATACAAATAAATAAATAATACAAAATGTAGTTAATAATGTGCATTGCAAGCATTAAATCAAGGGAAATTTATATTAAACCTCCTCAAACTATCGGTATTTACACTTTACCCCTAATGTTTTAAACCTAACAATTACTCCCCTCAAATTATTTAAATTTGAACATTAAGTCCTTCTGTTACTCATTTGTTAGATATTTGAAGGAAAAATTGTTAAGTCTTGTGCACATGATGATTATATTAAATTTTATGACCAAATTATCGTATTTTATCTTTTGTAAAAAATTAATATAATTATCATGATGATTATATTAATATAATAAAATTTAAAATAATTATATATACTAAAAAATACTTTACGAGTTAATTTTCTTCTGCTATTTTTACTTTTATTCAAGTATTCAATTTTTGTATTAAAATTAAATATATTTCTTATTTTTTTTGTCTATCTTATTTATATTTTATTATTAATTTATATTGAGTCTTCTATTTAACATGAAATTGTTTATTTGGAAAAATTTATATATAATATGTATAAACAGTTTTAAAATAGATATTAAAGAAAAATAGATGCTCAACATAATTAATCTATCTATTTTTTCTTAATTTAACCACAACATACTTATATTTAATTTTTTAGGACAATTTTTTTTATAAAATCATTCCTAGTTTTTTTTTTAATTAATTTCCAACTGAAAAAAATAAATTAAAATCACTTTTAATTGTATGTTATTATTTTTTTTCCAATTTAACTATTATTATTAATGTCAAATTGAGTGTTGATTTTACTATGTTATAATTTAATATCATATAAAATTATTATATATTTATTTTAATTACACTTTTATAGCACAATAGGGCTAAGATTATTAAAATACACATAAATAATTGAAATAAAATTATTATATATATTTATTTAAATAATAATTTTATAGAACAATAAGATTAAGATTATAAAAATAAATAATTAGAATCATTATTTAATTTTAAATAACTTTTTTCTTTTCAATTTAATCATTATTTTTATTATTAAAATAAATATTTATTTTACTATATTAAAATTAAGTACAAAAATATTTTATATATATATATATATATATATTTAGGCCTTGTTTGGAAAGACTAAATAAGTGTACTTTTTGTCTTTTTGGACAAAAAAATTGAGGTAGAAAATATAGATGTTTGGGTTAATTTTTTGACTTTTTATGGAAAAATGTGTAATAAAAAATTGTAAAAATTGATTTGTAGGGAAAAATTTGAATTGGGAGTTGTGCAGCCGTAATTGTTGACTTTTGGTGAATAGTGTTAACTTTTTAACTTTTTGAGTAACTTTTTGACTTTTTGACTTTTTTGTAGGTTCCCAAACTTAGCCTTAAACTACACTTCATATTTCGTAATATATATTTTAAATAGTTCTATATATATGTGTATACATAGATATATACATAAATAATTCAATTAAAATTATTATATATTTATTTATGCTATATTTAATATCATAATAAAATTAATATTATTTTTTTATAATGCATACATTGCAACATATTTTTAAAAATAATTTATATATATATATTTAATTTAATTTAATTTTATAAAATATTATTTACAAAGAAAAAAAATTAACCCATGCATCAGGTCAACTAATAGTTATAATAGGAGTGATAGTCTTAGATTCCACCTCCTAGTATTCTAATATCATATAAAATTAATAAATTATTTTAATTTATTATTATTGACTGTGACATATAAATATAATAATAAAGTTTGACAATTAAAATGAGACTTTTAAAAAAATATATATATATATATAATAATAAATTCGTATGATCAATAATTGAGAACTACTGGAGATGAACACAACACCGGACGACGTGAAGTTGTTGGATCCTCGGACGATCATGGATTCGGATTTCTTTTGTTGGTGTTCCGCCTCGGATTCGGGCTCCGACTCCGACTTGAATTTCGAGTTGTTTGGCTTCAACGACAGTAACTTCTCGGATCGGGTTCTTCGGATCGAAATCATCCCCGACATACCCGAGTCGGATTCGACTCGTAACCGGAAATCAAGTATAGAAGACATCGACAAAGAAAACGGTAACTCAGCCAACTCATCTCATTAATTTTTTTTTTTTTTTTAAAAGCAATAAAAATTATTTAGTTTGATAAAAAATAAATATTGTTGAGTGTTCATCAAATTTTCAATCTTTTCATTAGATGTTCATCAAATCATGATGAAATATTTTTTCATCAACTTGGAAATTCATTAAATTTATTGAAAATTTAATAAGATAAAGGGTTGTTTTGAAAATT
The DNA here is from genome assembly GCA_025200525.1 of Camellia lanceoleosa. Classification (NCBI taxonomy): domain Eukaryota; kingdom Viridiplantae; phylum Streptophyta; class Magnoliopsida; order Ericales; family Theaceae; genus Camellia; species Camellia lanceoleosa. The sequence continues at coordinate 171,486,179 of CM045769.1, forward strand.
AGTTATTTTAGTTATTTTTTTATTTTTACGAAGATGTGTAGAAAAATAGATAAGATAGTTGAGGTTTTTTTTTTTTTCCTAATATATTTTTTTGGCTATCTTTGTATTAATAGGTTGCCAAACTTAGATATGATTTTTTCAACAAATTTGATGAAAAGTAAAACTGTGATAGAAGGGGAATTTTTAAAGATTTTTATGAAAATTTGATGAAAGAGTTAGAATAATTTATAATTCAAGCTTTTTACTCAAATTTAAAATTAAATTAGATGTGATAAAAAAAAAGTAGTAAAGGATCATGTTTTGTTTGATTTTGTGAGAGCATGTCAAATCCTTCACTAAATCATATATCAGTTTAAAATTGATAAAAATGTGATCCAATCATTTTATCAAACTAATATCAAATTATATTTTCATTAAATATTTCATCAAAACAGTTATAAATAAAATCTTTTACCAGATTTTCAACAATTCTTTTTTTCGGTTTGGCATGATGAAATTGTTTAAAGATGAAAGATTGAGAATAAGTTTTTTTTTTTTTTTTTTTTTCAATTTAAACTTTTAAAAGAGGTTCTTGGGATAGGTACATTTTAAAAATAATTGATGAAATTTTGATTCTCACTAATGAGATATATCAAATAAATTTTTTGGTCTAAATTGATGATATAAATAGGTGAAGGGTTGGAGATGGTATGAAAAACAAAAATTGCTCTTTATAAATATTTTATAATATCTAAATTACTCCTCAAATAAATTACTAAAAGACATCTTCTTTTGTTTTTTGTTTTTTTCATCCAAACAAAAAAATTGAGAAACAACCTATCATTTCTCATTAGTTTTATAGAATCACAACAGCAATGATGATAATGCTAATTGATAACTAGTAGTAACATGGTTTAGAACACCTCTTCTTAGTTCTGACTACTGGGTATTTAATAAAATGAGTTGGGTAATTTGTAGTCAATGTACTAATTTGTAACATTAATTAGATGGTTTTGTAGAAGATGAAGATGTTCAAAACATTGATTCATTTTGGAACATGGACTGTTCAATGGTTCTTGGAGTCAAGAATGTACACATCAACTCTCCAATTTTAGCAGCAAAAAGTCCATTTTTCTGCAAGGTGAAGGAAAACTAAAGGCTGTGTTTGGAAGGGTTTTGGAACTTTAGTGTCACCCTTTAGTTTGCATATGACATTTGTTTGCAGCTTTCAAAAATTAATTTTACGCTCACTTTTGAAAACTCGGTCAAAGGCAGAAAAATTTGGGCTAACTGGTCGTCCCACCGGTCGTCCGGCTAATTGATCGGAACAGTACATTTTTTTTTTTTTTTGCAATTGACACATGTTATTTTTTATATATTCAACAAAAAATATTTTCCAAATTTTTTAAAAAAAATTATGAGCTGTAATAGAATTTTGAGTTGTGTATTTGGTTATGAGATGTAAGTTTTTGTATCAAATATCATATGTTACATAAAAAATTTTTCACTTAATTCAAAACTCTTTTCAAAACTCATTCACCAAACAAATTTTTCACGCTCAAATCATAATTCTAAAGACTCTTTCTTCTACCTTTGTGTGCTGTTTTTCTAAGCTTGGATCTAACTAATATTGTTGGGGATTCGGAATCCCACCCAAGACCTTTCAGAAATCATATCAAGCAGAAAAACACACATCCAAGGAGACGTTATATTTAATATGATTCGGCCTCAATGCCTACGTCTATGAGAGAGTAAGCGAAGATTCACTATAAATGATTACAAAGAGATTTACACAACGGAGGAGGAGACTCTCTCACTCAACTCTCACTGAACTCCCCCTCTCACACAGAGGGACTCTTTGTCTCACTCGCTCTACATTTTTCCACTTACAATTTTCCTCACTCTAAACTCTCCCCTTGACCTCTCCATTTATACACCAAGATGGAGGAGGTAGAGAGCTTGGCTGGTACACACACATGGTCAGTTCACTCACCTTTCAGTGGCCATCTACCTTTGTGGCTTGTCAGTTGGCAGCCGTCCTCCTTGACTTGCTGTGCTTCGGTGGAGAAAGAATCACCCCTCACATGGGGTAATATCCAACAGATATCTCATAAGGAGTGGGTCCCATGCCATGGTCAGGGCAGTCCCTAATGTTTTTTTGTTTCTAACTTTGGCTGGACGGGATTGTTGATGATGTTGGCCTATTTCTTTGCAGCTTTTCTCTAATGGAATGAGAGAGTCGGAGCAGCGACATGTAACTCTAAGAATCCATGCCTCTGGTAAATAATAGTAGAGTACCATTTCATTAGTTTTATGTTTTTGGTCAAGTCTATGTCTTGTTAGCTTGTTTATGTGATATAAAAGTTCACGAAACTTCTAGTTTTATGATGTCAATTTATCCTGTTGATTGTTGCCATCCTAAGGTTCAGATGTACCTCTAGTACCCATTGGCGGTTTTTTGACGAAGCGAAAACGTTTAAGAGTAGAATTTGTAGCAGTAAGAACACCACAACTCTGTTGAATTGTAAGATTACCAGAATTATAAAAAAAAATGACAGAGAAAATTGCTAATGAAATTTTTGTATTTATAATCAAATCAAACCTTAATCTAACTGGGAAACAAGGAATTAAGACAATTCCTTGACAGATGGGCAAAACTAAAGAAAATTATGAAAATAAGGCTTGAAAGAAAAATAAGCATTCTAGAAGATTCTTAGACAAAATTGGATTCGTAAGACCAAATAATTGACGAAACTAAACTTTTCAAAAATAACAAAATGCAAAATTGAAGCCCCAAGATGGAATTTTCCCTAAATCTAGTTAGGGTCCTTGGCATTTTTTATGTATACCATGTTTTCAATCACTCCATCGAATTTCTCACAATTTTGAGCATGTGACATTTTATTTCTACTAATACCTTCCAAGAATCACATGGTCAAACACACTTCTATCATTTTAACTATTGTCTTCTCTCTTGCTTTCCTTTTTTATTTTTATTTTTTCCTCTTTTGCTGAGAAATATTACATTAACTCAACTAACAAGAGTCCTCTCTCTGTCTCTTTGTTGTATAATTGTTGTGGAGCAGAGGAAGCAGCCCTCATGGACCTCCTGAATTTTATGTACAGTAGCACATTATCAACAACCACACCTTCTGCATTGCTTGATGTGCTTATGGCTAGTCATTTCATGCATGAAATACTGCAGCCGGTTACTGCAATACTTGCCTATGACTTTGGAGTCTGCCCGGCTTTGTTTGGACCTCCCTTCAAGTGTTTCAATGGCCGAAGCAGTGCAGCCAGTTACAGATGCAGTGAAACAGTTTCTTGCAACTTGGCCCTCCTCCTGACAGAAATAAGCCCCAAAACATGGTGGAAGAGTCTTATTCTCATGCAATGCAACCCAAAAAATAGATTAAAATACAATACAAACTCCCTCTAAAAACATATACTCTTGTGCAAAGTATAACACTGTTGTATGTAGATAAAAGCAAGCATCCAAATATGTAACAAATGTAACAAACTATTGCGTATGTGAGCAAGTATGAAATCAACAAACTCATAACACACAAAATTGAGTCTCACTTTTATAACTTTATCTTGTGCAACTTACAATTTTAACTGTCTTTATTGGAGATGCTCTTAGATTCCTCTGCGATATTTTTTGTTTAGTTTCATTTATTAACAGTTCCCCTGACTTTTTAGATGTCTGGCATGGGCAGGTAGGCATTGTTTATATGTTGACTTCCAATTTAGATTTTTCTTATATGCACAAACAAAGACATATGCAAGTCACTCGTCTCCATGCTTGTCCAATAAAATCAACCAATTTTAGGCAGTCTAAATTTCGTACAAGATTAATTGTTGACCTGTAATGATGAATTGGAAAAATTATGTCACATACTAATCATCAGTTATCATGTTTTCTCATTAAAATACCTACATAAAATGATAGATAAGTTATATATATATATATGGAGAAAATTTTTTTATAAGTGAATTTCACTAATAAATTTTTGATAAATTTTATTTTATTTTTTATTTTTTTTACAAGATAGCAAATTGTATGTTAGTAGCTAGATTATAACATAAGTCGACGGCTTTTCATAAATTCAAACCTGAAATCTCATTCACCTTGACATTTATCATCTCTATGACCAATTAGACAAGAGCTCGGGATCAATAAATTTTATACATTCATTTATATTTTATGTTAATTTATGTGTTCTTAGACAATGCCACTCGATGAATAGGGAATTGGCATGTAGAGGGAGAATCATTACTATGTCCATTCCACCATTTAAATGCTAAATTGCTTCCAAAGAGAGAGTGAAGAGGAAATGAGTTTCAATCAGTGGTCCTCCTGCAGGCGGTTAATCCACGCATTTTATGGAACAAGATTGTCCCTAATTTGTTTCATCAACCACCAATTTTATGATTGCATTTCTCCATACTTGTTGGTTGGTGCCCCCCATGACAATTAATTTTTTTTTTTTTTTGGGTAAGTTTACCCCCCATGACATGATCATGGAAGTTTTTTTCTTTTTTACTTCTTATAATGGGACCCATTATAAGCAGCTCCTTGTGAAGAAAATCCACTCAATAAAAAAAAAAAAATCATATATTTTTATTTGTCAGCCCATTCATTTTATTTTAGAAACAAATTAGTAAGTTTTATATGTATTTATTAATGTAGATTTCAATCAAATCAAATAAGAAATGAGATTCAACAGTGCTACGTACACAGAATTTGTATACAGAAAAATACTCAAAATATTCAATGTATAGTTCAATGTGTCCTATTATATAAGAGTTTAATCTCAATCATATATTGTCTCTCCGATTATATTTAAATTATGTGTACATATCTTTAATGAAGGAGATTGCATTACTCATCAAAGAATGCATGACATATAAGTCGTCCATAAACAAATCAAAGAAGATACATGTGGACAACATCAGTGAAATAGTCTTTTCAATGGACACTAACTTCTTATATGTATGGCCCCTATTATTTTTCATGGTCATTTTTGTAATTGTCATGTGTCCACAACCATCCTCTTGTGATAATTAGCTCAATACTCCACAAAAAAAAAAAAAAAAAACTAAAGTACCTTTAGGCTAAGGTCCCGCAAGAACCAAAAAATTAGCCATTTCCAAGACTCACTCCAATTCATGAAATGATTACACTTTCCATCAAGAAAGTTAAAACCAAGCTTAGATCTTCTCTGCCTCAGAAGATGCAATGGAACACAATCAAAACATGTTGAAACCACCATTGTTCCAATCCAACAGGACTTGGAAGGTTCTCTGCTTGATTCGTCTCTCCATCTTCTTCTTCTTCTTCTTCTTCTTTTTCCCCATCGCGCACGCCTTTAACAACCTCACCAATGAATCCTTAGATCATCTTCTCCATGATCTTGCCTCCCAAACTCTCATTCAACACCGACCTCGCACCGGTGCTCTCTACAGAGCAAATCTCCCTGCCAATCTATCCGGGATACAAGTCTCGGTTGTCAGGCTCCGAAGCAAGACCTTGTGGAGCAAAGGTGCTAATTTCAGCCACTTCCAAATCCCATTACACACCATTCCAGTGCCTTACGTGAAGAGGATTGTCATAATCTATCAAGACTTTGGCAATTGGTCTTCTCATTACTTCAACTTGCCAGGTTACTCACTAGTGTCCTCTGTGATCGGTTTTGTGGCTTTTGATGCCTCGAATGTAAGCTCGAATAGTATCGCCAAGATCAACCTCGACACGATGGGGAAGCTGATAAAAATTCAGTTCCCCAACTTGACATTTCCAGAAGAAAGATGTGCGATTTTTAGTCCCAACGGGACGGGTATTGTCAGTGATGTGAGCGCCAGGGGGAATTTTTGTTACAGTGGAAATCAGGGTTATTTTTCGATGGTTACTCCGTTGATGGGGAAGAAGGAGGGGATGGCGGGGAAGAAGGAGGGGATGTGGGGTTTGTGGGTGGGTGGTTTTGTGCTCGGAGTTGTCGGGTTTGCGGTGGTGGCAGGTTTTGTTGGGGTGGTGCTTGTCAGGTTTATGAAGGTGAAGAAAGTGAAGGAAATGGAAAGGCAAGCTGATGAAGGGGTTGGTCTTGAAACAGTTTCCATAGGGGAGAGTAAAATGCCCTCTGCAGGTGTTATGAGAACTCATCCAGTCCTTGAGAATGCTAGCCTTTCATGATCCAATGCTCTTTTTTTTTTTTCTTTTTTTTTTTTCATTTTCTCCTAATTTTTCTTCATTCCTTTCTCAAAAGGAAGAACCGGAAGCAATGTTCTGAAACCCAGGACCGTCGAGCAAACCAGAATGAGTTTGACCATTTCACCGATTCAACCACCAGTTTCCACCAGAGTTCCTCCGAACTGTTTTATGGATAAGTCAATGGGTCAATCAGTTAAACCAGCCGATTCAATCCGGTTTTCACAAGATTAAAAAAGAAGAAAAAAGATTAAGAGTTTGCTTTGCCAGAATATTGGACATAATCTACAAACAATAGCAGAGTGTATGCCGTGTTTGGTAGTTTTTCCCTATCATGTTTATTTTTTATGAATTGATTGTTTCATTTATATGTTTTGCCTGAGAACATGTCATTGTTTGGGTCATTATTGAGAAAGACATAATACACACACACAAAAGCAAAACAAAGAAAAAAAATAAAACAAAAATGTGAGATGACGACAAAGCTCAACTGAAGGCTCAACTCACATATAAATTCATGCTAATATAATAGCTAAAATTAACCAAGAAAACGACTGCTAATAAAATCACCAATCATAAGAACAAAAATGCTATCCACCCTGAAAAGTTTCATGAAAATTATCCCGATCTATTTGAAACAAAGGTTTTTCTTTTAAATAATTGATAAGAGAGGAATAGGAAAACAAACTACATCATAGAGCAAGGGTGAGGAAATGACTCATCTACCAAACCAACTCTTCGTCAGGCTTGCTAAGTTGAGTATAATAGCCAAAACTATTCCATACACAAGACAACAAAATAATTGTAGATGTGTATATAAATGGGGAGCTCATCAAACTGGCTTCTCTCCTCTTTCATCTGAGACATCTAACTTCACATATGCCGTATTAGGTGAAAGCAAGGTCTCTGAGAATAAGATGCAATCGAGACAGTAGAAAATGTGTTCTTAAAACAGAAGATCAGATATGAGAATATGAACGGATCAGCTAATTAAAGTGCATCCTGAGGTGAGTCCATGGCCCGGACTAAATGGGACCAGTCCGTTGCAAGGTTGTTAAAATTGAGATTCCAGGTAGGATCGTTGGGAGGGACTAATGGATTATAAAATTAGATCAAGAATTTTAAGATCCTACTCCTAATGCAAAATAAAATGAAAAATTATCGATAATGATAATCTTTGTTACATAATTTAAAAAAGATCAAAGAAAATTGATAATTTGATATAATGTATATTCTATGTTAACATAAATTAGAGAAGACATTTGAAAAATGAGTTTATAATCAAACTATACACATATATATAAGAAATAAATAATAACAAAAAAAAAAAAAAAATTTGATAGGATCGGGATCGAAATAGAATCAGGGATTGTATGTGATTCTACATCATTTTATGATTAGGATCGTAATGACTTTAAGATCTTTCAATTTAAGATCTTAATTTGATCTGGATCGTTTGGCCCAACTGAGATCGTAGAATCGTGAGATCCTAAGATCTGGATTGGAATTCTGATAATCATGGTCCACCGTGCAGACAGGAGAGTAGCTGCTTTCCAAAAGAAAATAGCATATCTTCTCTAACATACAGTATCAGCTTCCACATTTTCTCAAGACAATATAGCTACAACAATGCAGCTGGTCGGCGTTCAGACAACAAGAATTGAATGTATAATGAAGTCAAAAAATTCCGTCCAACAACATTGATAAGCCACCAAGGAACTGTAAAAGTTGCCGTTAAGAGAGAGCACTGTCATTCAAACTCTGAAATCAACTAATTAGCATCTGTAATGTTGGACTTGAAACAGAGAAAGACCAAAGAAGGCAAGGAGACATTAAAAGCAATCAGAAGTCATCAAATTCAACACAGGGTACTGCAAATTTTCAGCTAACAAGGCCGTGCTCAACCAAAGTTCTGAGCAAAAACAACAAATTTATATTAAAAGAACTATGCACCGCACCACGAATATGAAATCCTATCAAACTATAGGAAGTAATTACCTAATGCGAGTGCTAAGTCCAGGGTGGCCGGAACAATGTGCTTTGGGAAGATGGTAGGCCCTTAGCCAGCACAGGATAACCAGAGGTGGAGGAGGAGAGAGCTGAGGCAACCATAAAAGAGAGAGGGTGGCAGTAAATGCAATTGCCATCCTCCTACGAGTGCCTCCGCTCTGTTGGAGGAGAGAGCTAAGACACTCTTAGAAGAGAAAGAGTTCCAATTTAACAAAGCAAGTAATAAATCCTCAAGCGAATAAAAAGGAATCCAAAGGTAACCCAAGCCATTTCCAAATTTACATTCACACTTCACACAGCTACTCAAAAGACAAGTTGTCAACTTATATGTCAATACATGAAGTTTTCTAGCATATTCACTCCATAGGGAGAAAAGCTCTAATCTGATAGTAGTACCTCTAAAAAGTTGTGTACAGATAGAAATATGAATTCAACTGATTGACAGCTGTCTTTCCGTAGAGATCTAAGAGAAGATCCCATTACCACCTTAACTTTCAATCCAAATCTTCCATCAAAACAAATGGTTATAACATGATCATTATTAAAGCTTTCAACACATACAATATCGCTATGGACCATGCATAAAAAACTCATGTTGTCAAACACAGCAACTGGTAGATCTAACAAAGAAGGCACAAAAATAAGCAAGCTAGAAGTTCCCCGTAAAGCACACAATCAACAACATGAAGCACTTCTCACAGAAATGTGAGTGGGAAGATATAACTCAATGCAAAGTAAGAGGGACAGCATTTCACACCTAGACCCAACATTTGTACCCAACTCCCTTTACATGGCCAACTCAAAAATTTAACCGCTAGCAACATAAAACAACATAATTTTTTTTTTTTTTTGGGGGGGTGGGAGGGAACATTTTTTTGTTTGTAAAACATGACTCCATACATCCTTCCATGGCAGAACAATGATTTTGGCATCATCATCCCATAACTCTAGCTCTTTCCTTTTTCTTCTTTTTTCCCCTAACCCATAAACAAAACAAAAAATAAAAGAAAAGATCTCAAAATAAATCTCCCATACAGTAAAACATGTCTACTACCGTAAGACTTTTCAATTTACAATCATATCTCACTCTCAATACATGAGACATATTTAAGTTATAACTGACTCCAAATTACTCAACTCCAAATTACTCCATTCATTTTTCTTTAATAGAACTAAAACTGTGCATCAAAACGATATATTTCTTAAACTAACGTTTCAATGGATTGATATATTATTAGATTCAACAAATTCGATTGAATATGATCATGTTTCTAAGTTGAACATATCATAAGGGGGCCAGGGGAATAGTTATGGCAAGCAAGGTTGTGTAAAATAATATTCAAGGAAGAACAAGGAAAAGCTCATCTTCTCACCTGCACTGGCAAGAAATCATTTGGAAACACTGAAGCAGGTAATACTCTGAAGGCATGCATCAGTTATTAGCATCAAAAAAAGAAAAGAAAAGACTGCGAGGCTAAAACAACAATTGATATGCCTAAGCAGGGAATCCAAAGCAAAAGATGCAACTTGAATTCAATAGAAACATCAATAACAACACCCAATGTGCAAACAAGTGATAGAACAATTGAAAAACAGCTCAATTGAGAGCAGCAACACGGGTGTTACTTTTTCTAGCAAGCTTTGTCCATTCTGTATGAAACGAACCGGGGCGATCAATCCTCTCATAGGTATGTGCCCCAAACAAGTCCCTCTGAGCCTGAACAAGATTTGCAGGAAGCCTAGCCCTCCTATAAGTATCAAAGTAGGCAAGACTAGCACACATCCCCGGTGTACTAATCCCGGCTGAAATCGCCAAACCCACCACTCTCCTCCACGCCGCCTGTCTCTGCACCATCTCCCTCGCAAACTCCGGGTCCACCACCAAGCTTGCCAAATTCAGATTCCGCTGATACGCCTTCTTAATCCGGTCCAAAAACACAGCTCTGATAATACACCCACCTTTCCAAATCCTAGCTAATTCCCCAAAATTCAAATTCCAACCCTTCTCAACACTCTTTGCTCTCAACAAGTTCATCCCTTGAGCATAGCTACAAATCTTGGAAGCATACAAAGCCTGCCTCACATCATCAATCAACCTCTTCTTATCAATCCCACTCCTCACTGCCCCAACCTCCTCCTTCAAACCCGCTTCCCTCAACACCTCTACGGCCACCTCTCGCTCTTCCTTTAACCGGTTCAAATACCGACAATCCAACGAGGTTGCAATCGTGGGAGCAGCTACCAAAAGCTCCGTGGCCTGCTGGACAGTCCATTTCCCAGTCTCCTTCATCCCAGTCTTATCCAAAATCTTATCCACCAATTCCCCATCTCCATACTCATCCTTCGCCATGAATATATCAGCAGTAATTTCAATCAAAAAACTCTCAAGCTCCCCTCTATTCCACTCCCTAAAAATCTCTCCCAATTCATCATTCGACAAACCCCCAACACTCTTCAACACGTCATAAGCCTCCGAAATCAACTGCATATCACCATACTCAATTCCATTATGAACCATCTTCACGAAATTCCCAGACCCTCCTTCCCCAATATAGGTCACACAAGGACCATCCTCAACTTGAGCGGCAACTTTCCTCACAATATCTTCAATATTGAGATACGCTTGGTAGGAGCCACCAGGCATCAAAGAAGGACCATATCGAGCACCCTCTTCGCCTCCAGAGACGCCCATGCCGAGATAGAGGAGGCCTTGATCGGAGACTTGGCGGATGCGGCGTTCGGTGTTTTGGTACCATTCGTTGCCGCCGTCGATGATGGAGTCGCCGGGGTCCATGTGGGAGGAGAGGGCGGAGATGGTTTGGTCGACGGGAGAGCCGGCCTTGACGAGGATGATGATGGAACGGGGTTTTTGGAGAGATAGGACGAAGTCGCGAGGGGTGTAGTGGCCGGTGAGAGGGAGGTCGCCTTCGCGATGGGCGCGATCTAGGGTTTCGTCCACTTTGGAGTTGGTGCGATTGTAGACGGAGATTGGGAACCCTTTGTCGGCGATGTTCAGAGCTAGGTTTTGGCCCATTACGGCCAGGCCGGCCAGGCCTATGCGGGAGAGAGATGGGGATGCTGCTTCCATAGAGAGAGACTAGGTAGGTTTGAGAGAGAGAGAGAGAGAGAGAGAGAGAGAGAGAAGGGAAGTGTGGAAATGGAGATTGGAGAGTTGGAATTGAAAATGCTTTTTTATATGTATGTGTGTGTGAGTGTTTAGGTTGGGTAGGTAGGGAGGTTGATACAGGTGGGGAGTGACGGACTCGTCGAGGAGAGAGTGTAGCGTAACCGTCGACGATGATTCCAAGGCGGAACATGAAACGACGACGTTTCGAGTTAGTTTTTTTATTTTTTCCAAAGACAAATTTGTGACATAAGGATATCTTCCACTAATTTAAATGTGATAAAATTTAATTTATTCTATTCATCAAATTTATATCAAATTAAATTTTTACTAAAAAAATCATTAAACTAGAAATGAAAATAAATCTTTCATGAAATGTTCAACAATCTTTTTTTTTTTTCCCCTTAAATTTGATAAAACTAATGAAAGATGAAATATATATATATATGTATATATTTTGATCTAAAGAAAATCCATTAAGGAAAGCTAAATGATACTCACAAGAATCCATCCAACCGAAAATTTATACCAAAAAATAAAATAAAATACAACAAGTAACACAAAGGAAAAAACCTATAAAAATATTCATAAGCACATTTCGTACTTGTGCTCATATTGCGAAGCAGAACTAATTATAAAAGTTCAATAATAGAACATGTTTGGAATAATTTATATATCCCCACCAGATAGAGGGTAAGTTTAACATCACCACCGATGGACTCACCAACAAACAAAACAACACGAAAACCTACAAAACATAGGCAACTAGAAAACAGAAAAGTAAATCCACAAACAAACCATAAAATAAAGCAACAAAACAGCAAGGCACACCTAAAGCAAGGCAAGCCAGGAAAACAAAGGCAAACAAACCCACAAAACCAAAACTTTAGCAACGACAAGCAAATCTGGCAGGGAATGAGGTGGCATAGCAGGGAAAGAAGGCGGCGTCCAGCAAGCCAGGAGAAGGCGGCAGATAAGATGATGAATGGCGACAAATCTAGCGATGATAGACAACGCCAGGTGGAGGCGGGACGGAAGGGAGACGACAGATTTGACGAAAGCCATGGCCGAAGTTAAGGCAGAGGGAAACAAACACTTCACCGAGGAGGGAAAAGATGGAAAGCCAAAATTTCCAAGTTATTGGACCAAAGCAAGGAAAGGGAAGAAGAAAAGAGGGGTAGGAGGAGGAGAATGAAGGCTAGAGGCTGCCACAAGCCCCTCTTCCACCATGATGGCCGTTGCACTCTTTGAAACCCTAAGAGGAGAAAAGTTTAGAGAGAGAAGCTCTCAACCGCTCCAATTGCGTACTCTCTCTACATATGAAAGATGAAATATTGATCATCAGTATTTTTTTCACTTGAATTGGTTAGAGGAGGTTTTTTTGGATAATTTGATGAAAAATTGGGATAAGTTCTACCAAATCAAGCTTTTATCTAAATTGTGAAATGTTGGGCGCTCCAATGAAATTGTAATTGAAGTAGTGCCAAATTTTTATATTGTTTCAAATTTAATACAAATTTTAATAAATTATCAAATTTTGGCATTGCTATCAACAAGTAAATGTAATTTATAGAGATCCAACCATATTTGAAAAGATGAGATGATGATTACGCTAAAAAATTATGCAAGCAATAGAGCAAAGGTACAAAATTATAGAATTTATGTACTGTAGTATAGCCCAAATTTAGTAATAACATTCTAAATTTGACATTTAATAACATTAAAGATGCTCTTATTGCAATTCAAAATATGATCATATTTGAAGTGTTTGTTTTGAACTATGTTGGTGATAATTACATATAAAACATCAAAAAATACAAATAATAAAAATTACAATAACTATTGTAAGGGCTGAGGTGCGGGAAATTCGCTCTCTTTAATGAGATTCAAGTCCTCTGCGGTTAGGCAAAGTCTCACACCGGTGCAGCAGAAAAAATCTTGACTTGTCCCGCCAGGATACAACAGCCCGACTAAGTCGTATGATTCACCAATGCTGCACAATTGGTTAAACCCAAAGCATTATCACATATACCATTTTTTATTTGCCTAATAATCTCACACAAAACATAATAAAGCAATCAAAACTTCTTCTCTCCTCCAAGATAAGAAGTTAGATCAATTTATTGAAGATGAAGCTTGTTAGGCAAGTGGCTTGGAGGAGAAGACACTTAGTGGATAAGAATAGGAAAGGAAATTGGTGAGCAATTTCCTTGGAAGACTTGAGAAGAAGACTTGAAAGACTTATCTAGGAAGACTTGTCTTGGAAACTTGGTGGACAAGTTTCCTTGGAGGAAAAGAAAGGATTAACAAGTTATTTGGAGCCTAATCACATAATATAATCTATAACACATTATAATATTAAAATATCTGCTAACATTTTCCCACCTATTTTAATATTATAAGTAACAAAAACTGAGATTATTAGGCAAATAAGGATATTATGTATCATGGTAGGTGTGCTCTGCATTGAACCTCCATTAGTGAAACAATAATATTTACTCCAGAGCCAATAGTATGCTCAACATTGAACTATGACTGCTTAAGGGAAATAAGTAATTATTGCACACACATAATATTCCAGGTGTTCACATAAGCTTTAAAAGCCAGCACATTACGGCCTTTTGCAATCCCAAGATTTATGAGTGTGTTTGAGAATCAGCCCAAATCTCATAGGTAGTGGCCCCACTATCACACTCACATAGGTGAATTCTGTCAGGGGTGCTCTCGTAACTATGACACCCTACTCAATAAGAGCTACAAAAATTCATTAAGAGTTTTTTTAATAACTCAACTTCTACAACGTTACAGGATAACTGCACTTACATCATAGGGATGGGTAAAAAGTAATTTAGTGCATTTCTCACGACCATCATATGATCGTTTTTCTCATTGAACCCAGTTACAGGATCTCTGGTCCCTGGGTTGAGTATCCTCATACATGGCTCCTGCTATATTCAATGGGCTTCAACCCCATCCCCCTTGATGTATTTCAGATTCTATCTCTTGCTAAGGCCTTAGTTAATGGATCTGCAAGATTATCGCCAGATTTAATATAATCCACATTTATGATGCCATTATTCATATAAGATCTCACAGTACTATGTTTTCTTCTAATAGGTCTGGATTTACCGTTATAATAACGGTTATTAACTCGACCAATTGCTGCGGTGTTATCACATTGAATCAATATAGGTGGAATTGATTTTTCCCAACAAGAGATTTCATTTAATAAATCTCTCAATCAATTTGCTTCTTCACTAGCTGTAGCTAAAGCAATAAGCTCAGCCTCCATTGTTGAATTAACAATAATGGTTCATTTTTTCGATTTCCAACTTATAGTACCACCTCTCAATGTAAATAAGTAACCAGTGGTTGATAATGAATCATTGAAGGGTTTTTTCGGCAGCACACCGCCGGGTAGCTCACCGTCTTTGTGTTTTCAGGTTACTCAGGAAGAAGCAAAGCTTGGATACGAGGAGTGCAGAGAGCGACGAATATTTCCTCCCCGTACACTAACTATTTAATTTTCTTTTATATTCATTTGGAAAATAAAAATACATAGAAATTGAAATTATATAAAATTTATTAAAAAAAATAAATATAAATATTGTAGACACCCCATTTTTGACCGCCCTCAAGACTTGGGCATTACTGATGGTTTGCTTAGTGTTGAGAGATGTGCAGGGTCAAAGATTCAATTCCTTCGGCAAGGACAGAGGCAAACCCTTCAAAACACTTTGTTTAGGGGTTTGGAGTTGAAGAAAAGAGGAGAGGAGGGGAGAAAATAGGTTGGAGAAGAAGTTCGCCATGAATCCGGGTAGAAGAAAGTCGAGCGGCCCTCGCTGAATCAGGCTTATTCAATTGCATACTTGGAGTTAAGCTATGAGGCCATAACCATTGGAAATAAGACTTCCGGAGCTTCATTTTGCACTCAAGAATCTCTCAAAGCCAAGTCCGGGTGGAGGAGATATGATTGGTTGAAGCTGGGCATCATCCCGTTTGGATCGAGTCTGCGCGGCTTCACCAAAAAGGGCATAACTTTCTGCATAGGAGGAATTTTGATGCAAGGTTTGCGCCATTGGAAAGCTAACTTCCGGGGCTTCAATTTGCATACCCACCGGCCTTTTTTTGACCTAGGAATCATCTATCGGCACTCTATTTAGCCGACCGGCACTTTATTTTGGCTGATGATCGAATTTTCTGGCCGGTTTGAACCCTTTGCACCCCCCAGGCTCTGTGCATACCAGCTGTGCCAGCTGGGATGCATAAAACCTGATCCACGTGCATCCATATGCCTATTTTGCACCCTTTTGCACCTTTGAACCCCGTAAAGCTTCTAGAAGCTTGAACCCTTTGGCCAAGCTTCTTGGAGAAGCTTGGCCAGCTGTATTAGCTTCTCCTAGAAGCCTTGCACCCCCCTTTGCCCCTTTGACCCTTTCCATTTGCTTAGCCATTAAGTTAAGAGCTTATACTTGGCCTATATAAGCTCTTCTCTTCTCCTTTGTCTAGGGTTGGAGATTCTTAAGCAAAAAACCAGAGGATATACATATATTCTGATATAGAAACATATATCCCACCTCCTTCTCTATATCTATCCTATCCAAGCTTCCAAACACCTTGGTTCTTGTATCATTTGCTCTACAACACCTAGCACAACACCTCCATCTTCCATTCCAGCATTTTGGAGGTCATTTGCAGAGGTTAGGATCTCAAAAACTTGGACCAAGGGGTACTGGTTTGTTGGTCTACAAGGGTAAGCACACTTTTCCCCAAAACTAGCATTTTCTTGGTTCATATCTAAGCCATAGTTGCATGTATTTTTGAGCTTCGATGTAAACTACAAAGAGGCTTGTTTTGAGCCCTTCTTCAACATTGAAGAAGGGCTCAACCTTGTTTGGGCTCCCTATGTATGACTTGCTTCAATACCCTCTTGGGTCCTTATTTTGTTGCATGTTTCTTTAGCCTACCATGCTTCCATTTTTGGGCCTTCGACAGGCCTGAAAAGTGGCTTATTTTTCCCCCCTCTACATGTCTCATGAAGGGTATTTGGCTGTTTGATGATTGCATCTAGCACCTATCTCTTTACCCCCTTGTATGCCATGATTCTTGCATAGTATATTTGGCTGGCGTATAATCTGTTTTTGAGCATGTAATAAACTGTAAGTAGGCTTATTTTGAGCCCTTCTTCAACATTGAAGAAGGACTCAACCCTGTTTGGGACCCCTATCTTGCACTTGTTTCATAATCTCTTCTATTTACCGTAATTTTGCATGCTTTGTTAGCCTATCTTGCTTCTATTTTTGTGGCTGGTCATAAACTGGAAATGTGCTTGTTTTTCCATGTATAAGGTCTGTCCTAGGTTGTTTGGGTCAATCTTGGCATGCTTTGTATAGCCCCTTTGCATTGTAGCTTGTATGCTTCAAGTAGGTGCATGTGTAGGATGCATTGCCTCCATGATTTCAAGGGTTTGGAACCCTCTTACATGCTATTTCAGACCCTAACCCATGCTCACATATTAATTTTTGTCATCTCTTTCATGCTTTAAGGGTGTGTCCTTTTATGCTTTCAAGGGTGCCTTGTGCATGCTTGTGTGTTTAGAGCTTTTAGGATGCCGTGAGTGTGAGTTTTGGGTGTATTTTCACATGCTGAAAACCTGTTTTTGGTTGCTCGAGTCTTTCCATGATTGGTCTTGTCAAGTGTGGTTCAAAGCCTCAGTACCTTGCTTCAAGCACTCGGGCTATTTGCATGCTTTGTTTGGTCTTGTTTAGCTTGGTTTGGCACCATGTTTTGCATGATTTCAGAGCTTTTCATGTATGCTAATAGTCCATGTTTGTGCCTCTTAGATGTGTTTAAGAGTTGCTTAATTATGCTTAAGTGTTGGTGCCTTAACTTATACATGTGTGCATGTGTGTTTGGCCCTCTTGACTTAGCATTTTGGCCACTGATTTTAGGACTATTTGAGTTGCCTAATTCATGTATAAGACCATCCTTCCATTGATTCGCATGCTTGTCTTGTATGCTTACTTGCATGATTGCATTGTATTGCCATATTGCATACTAGTTGACATGTTTAGGACTTCATTGCATCGACATGCATGCTAAGCCTCTTGACCAAGTCATGATAGAGGTTTGAGCACCCTTGTTTGCTTGTTTGCATTGTATGCATTTGAAATCAAAGTTGCATTCTTGGTTCTTAGGGCCATCATGCATAGAAATGCACGATTGGTGGTCCGGGAATCGAGGCACATGCCCCTTTGAGTCAATAACATGATAAGGGGTGTGTATAGTGCATAAATACCTTGAATCACATTGCCATGCATGTTGTTGTCCTCTATTTTGTGGGTTGCGTGTTCTGCAGTGTTAAGTGCCGCAAGACTATTTAGTCTTAGCCGACTGATCAATTAACACCGATGGCTTTTTTTGTGCGTGGCCTCCTCCTTCACGGTGGTGTCCTACGGCCGGTGGTGATCCCTGTGTCTGAGAGGCACTCACAGGACTTTGGTAATTTTTAAGGAGGAGAGCAAAGGAAACAGAGGCAAATCATGCATGGCATGCGATTAAAGGCGATCCGGCGCGTCTTGCATTTGGCCCTCATCCCGAGGCGGTTCTTTGTTTAATTAGATTAATTATTTTATTTAATTAATTTAGTTGATTTGTAATATTTTAATTAGCTTGCGTAGTTAATTAATTTGTTTTTTCTGTCGGCCTCCATGAGAAAGGTCATAATTGTAATAAGTGTGTGTGAGTGGGTGTATGTCTTCCAAACCCCCATTTCTTTCTATCCCTTTTATTTACCCGCTTTCGATGGTAGATTAGGGCATACTTATTTTAGCATACCTTATGCTATGCATGCGTGCATCCATGCATTTGTTGACATGCATCGGGCTTGGTACATCATACAAACTGCATTGCAATTTTCAATTCCAAATTGAATACGTGCTACTCGCGCATTTCACATGCCATGTTTAGGGTTAGCCGAGCCTACTCTAGATTGCATCTATGCCTGTGTTGCATTAGCCACTTAACATGAACTAGGTCATGCATGTTTGCTAACTAGTTTCTTGTTTTTGGCACGGAGTACGATGTAAGTATTTTACGCTTTAGCATACCACATGCGTGTGAATGTTGCCATGACAGTATGCTTACCATGCAGCTAAGTGCTTATGTGAGATAAACTGTTTGAATGCCTGTGAGTGGAGGTTGGGTTGCTTGAGTTGGGAAAACTCATTGAAATCCGTGTTTTAGCCTACTTGCGAGTAGCAAATTCCAAAGCATTTTCAAAACAAACGGATATGCAATGTATGTTTCCAAATTAGGCGATCTAGTCTATACTTGTTCTTTGCAGCGCATAACGTAGTAATTCTAGGTTAATAATTGGAATAAGAGCACATGATATTTTCAAAATCGGATATCACGGTTAGTAGAGGCGGTCTTGGACCCGAAAGGTGCTCATAATCGACCTTCGATCGTACCCAAGCTCCCGAGCCAAGACCACTTTGGTGATGAGCGGACATGTGGCCTTGACCGAGTCAGGGTTTCCTAAATTTCCCATTTTAAAATATTTAGGTGGCGACTCTGTAATCTGGCAAAGCAGTCCATGTTTGGCACTACTTTTCAAAAATCTATTTTCTCAAACGATTTGCCGGATTTGGACTCTTTGGTTCAGATTTAGAACCGACACAAATCGAGTCCGAACTGTAGTAGACCCGCAATATGAACGGAACGGGACTTAACCCTCCCAGGGCGTTCGGGGACGTCTACAAAAATGTTGCGGTTAGATTATCATATAATGATTTTATAAGTATATATATATATATTAAACTATAATATTATAAAATAAACACTCTTAATTAAAATAAAATGTCAACTATATAAATAAAAAAATCAACAATGACAAGTGAGAAAAAATCACATAACATCTAAAGCTGAAAAGAAAAAAGGAATTTTTGGTGAAAAGTCCTTCCCATTGGGCCTATTTTGTGCGAAGCGTACTAAATTAAACAATGACTCCAAAAGCCCCTCAATTAAAAAAATGTCATGAATTGACTGAAATGTCCTTCTATATAAGTGGGGAAATATGAAACAATTAACAGTAAAAATTTACTATCAATCAAAGTAAAATTTTACTGTCACTATCAAAGTAAAATTTTACTATCACCACAAGTCCAAAAGTCAATTTGTGTTGATAAAATTTGACTATAGTTTAATGTAACATTGTACTATATTTTAGAGTTAATTTTTACTGTTAGGTTTGCCAAAGATTGACAACTCATACAGTGTGTCACCAACACA
Source organism: Camellia lanceoleosa (assembly GCA_025200525.1). Classification (NCBI taxonomy): domain Eukaryota; kingdom Viridiplantae; phylum Streptophyta; class Magnoliopsida; order Ericales; family Theaceae; genus Camellia; species Camellia lanceoleosa. The sequence continues at coordinate 171,505,792 of CM045769.1, forward strand.
ATTTGAGACATGAATGTAAAAGTAAAATTTTATTTTGCATAAAAGTAAAATTTTACTCTGAAATAAGAATAAATGTTACACTTTGAATCTAAGAGTAAAATGTTACATCCTGAATTTAAAAGTAAAATTTTACTCTATATAAAAGTAAAATTTTAATCTGAATAAGAGTAAAATGTTACACTCTGAAACTAAAAGTAAAATTTTACTCTGTATAAAAGTAAAATTTTACTCTAAAAAACTAGTAAAATGTTAGACTCTGCACAAAAGTAAAATTTTACTCTATATAAAAATAAAATTTTACTCTAAAAAACGAGTAAAATGTTAGACTCTGAATCTAAAAGTAAAATATTACTCTGCACAAAAGTAAAAAAGCGGAGGCAGTGTTTGTGGCGGCTGAAGTGTTTGGCAATAACCACCTCTTGACAACAAAATTTTACTGTCATTCTAATACTAGAGTAAAATTTTACTCTAATTCTTTCAAACAAAAAACAGAGCAATAGAACCAGAGTAAAATTTTACTTTTATTATCTAAAACAAAAAACAGAGCAATAGAACCAGAGTACTCTGGTTCTGTCAAATGAAATTAGATCAAAAACAACAAAAAAAAATCCAAAAAAAAAAAAAAAAACAAACAAACAAAACAAAACAAATTAATCAACATATCTAATTGAGAATAAAAACTTCTAAAACTCAATCAACAATCACAAATCTTAATGAAACTTTCGTTTAATTGAGAGTGTTGATCGTCGGCGGCGAGATCGTCTATTGTTGACCAAGTGAGAGATCTTTGGCTGCGAGATCTTTAGATTTGGAGATCGTCTTCATCGATTTCGTTCCTGCGAGATCTTTAGTTTAGATATCAAATATTTTAAATGTATGATATGTATATATAGAAGGGCAATATTGTGATAAAAAAAAAAAAAAAATTATAAAATCTCCTTATTAAGGTAGGCATTTCCTATTTAGGGACTTTTTGACAAAAAAAATTGATTGGGTCATCATTTACCCTAATAAAAAGGCCCAAATGGGGGATTTCACCAAAAATTCCAAGAAAAAAATAAAAAAAACATCCAAACAATAGATAAATCTCAGTATGTTAAATGATTAATCATCTGTAATATGATGTCAAAATATAAAAGAACTACTGTTCAACAATTAAAAAAATAACTCAAGTAATAAATCCAAACTTTAAAGGTTCCTCGAAAGTAACATTGTTGTACAAGTTTTTCCTCCTACGAGTTGTGATTATGTAGAATAATATAGGAAATGAAATAGAATTTTATATATAGAATCACTATAAAATTTAAACGACAAATCTATAATATATAATAATATAAAATTAGTATTGGGTATAGAATAATGTACGGAAAAATAAGAAACAAAAAACATAATTTAGCATTAAAAAAAATCCTAATACCCTTAAAAGAATTAAGAAGAAAAACATGAAATACAAAATTGGTATTGAGTTTGTGGATTATCTCAATTTGCCATGAAAATATATGAAAAAAAATATTTGTCAAATATGGAAAATAAGAAATATTTGTCAAACATTTGTAATTTATCTTCTTCTTTTTTTTTTTTTTTTTTTGTTCTTGTGTTGAATAGATGAGGAGAGAGAGAGAGAGAGAGACGGTTAAAATGGATGATTGATCTGTTCAATTTTTTTTTTTTTAATCTCTGATAAGAATTTCACACAAGTAAGTTTAACATATAATTATTTAACATAGATAGGTTTAATAAGCTCGGTCATATGCAATAGATAGATAGAAAGAGAGAAATTTGTACAAATCATTGTTTCAGCAAATAAAAAAATTAAAGATTGTGTGACTTTGTTGAGCAGAGATAAGGAAAAAAAAGAAAGATAATTTCAATAGATAGATAAATTTTTGAACGATTTCAACAGAAAGAAATTTTGAATAGATAATTTCAACAGATAAAAATTTCAATGAATAATTTTTTGAACAATTTGAACAAATAAGTTACAAAAAATCAACATAAAAGAATAAATCTAGAAATACGCTAAGTTTGGCAAGAGCTTTTTTTGGACTTTTTGGTTATTTTAGCCACAAAAGACAAAATAGGCTTTTTTAGCCACAAAAAACAAAACATCACATCCAACCCATAATCATTACACTCCTCTCTCACAAAAAAACTCAAAAAAGTCAAAAAGCCCTTCCCAAACCAAACTTTTAAGCCCAGGCTAAAAAAGTCAAAAAAGCCAAAAAACTAAAAAGTCAACCCACTTCCCAAACGGAGGCAAAATGTCCTTAGAAACAACAAAGATTTTTCACCACAATATTTGACAAAACATATACTTCTCATCAAAAATAATTATCTAATAAACTTAATGCCTCACGCGATTTTGAAATTAAATTTATCATCAATTCTCTTTAATAAATATAATAAAGTAAATAAATAAGATTTACGGGCGGCGAAATCCAACAGAATTACATATATATTATACTATATTATTATAATTAATTAATTAATTAATTAAAGAAAATTAATGAAAAAGACAGTCTTTAATGCCCAACCACCCCAATCTCTATATATTATATTATATATTTTAACTACCCCAATCTCTATATATTATATTATATGTTTTATTTATTTATTTACGTTCTTTCTTTTGCAGGTCCAACTCATTTATAAGAGCATCTTCCAACTTAATCCTCTCATCAAGAGGGTGAAAATAAATTTTTTTATTTAAAAAATAAATATAAAGTAGGTTACTATTTATTCAAATTCTAATCACAAATTTTCTTTTTTTTATTTTTTTCAGATTGGTGTTGTCAACAATTTTTTTTTTTTTTTAACTTGTTGGGCATTTTTTTTAACATTAAAAAGTAAATAATTTTTGTTCATTAACAAATATTTAATTTTGAAATTTTTGTAAAATATATTTAATATTATACTTATTTTAAAGGTATAATTTCACCCTTTTAATGATGCCAATTTTATAAAAATTAAATTTACATATTAAAAGTTATTTGTAATATAATAAAAAATATAGAATGAATAGTATTTAGAGGGGGGATCCTCTATTTTTCATCATCCCTTCAAATATGGAGGATCAACCTATCCTCCTTCCACATAGAGATGGATTTAAAGGATATGTTAGAGAAGCAAATCCTTCAAATATGAAGTTATAGAGGGGGTTGGAGATGCCCTAAAGAGAGAGGAGAGCAGAGCTCAGGAGAGAGTTCTAGCCAAGAGTAGCAGAGACTGATAAAAATCAGAGTCTTTTTCACATATTAGAGTAGTGTATCTATAATTATGTGAACTTAAAATATTTTCTTGTTAGGGTACCCTGACCAAGTAATTAGAGGTTTTATTGTATTTAGTATTTTTGTTTTTAATTTGATTTGAATGTATTATATAACTTTTAGATCTTTTGTGTAATAAATGTTTTATTCAAATCATGTTATACAATTATTTTTATTGTTATGTATTAAAATTATTAAATGAGTCATACTTAGTAAGATGGATCGTGCATCAATCGTAACTTAGTGTAGTTTAGTGGTAGCAATCGGCATTAACTGAAAATGATTCATGTTTTTGGATTTTAATATTCAAATCCTCTTAATAATATATTTCTGATCAAGATACATCATATTATTCAAATTAATGATTTTTGAAAACTAATACAAGGTTAGTGATTGATTCGAAACCTGAGAAATTTCTTATTTTATTTTATTTCTTTATTGTTTTATTATCTAAATTAGTTTTAGTTTTATTGTTTTCAAAATCAAACTCGTTAAATTACTTTAATGATTATTTTTTAATCAACGCAACTCGATTAGTCCTTGTGGAGCGACACCACGTCTTAACCGTTGTTCTACAAAAGAGTAGTTATTATCTGGTTTTAAATAAAATATTTTGATGCATAAACAACAACATCTATTTTGTGAATTTTTATTTATCGAAAATACCATATAAATAATGTCACGTGGTATTTGTCACGTGAAATGTGTTATGAATTTAAATAAATAAATAAAGAAGATAAGACTTCTAAAATGGTTTTCTTAATTTAATCAAAATGACAAAATATATGACAACTTTTGATAGTTTAAACTTTTAAATAAGATATGAAATATAATTATGAAATTTTGTTAGTTATGTATCAAATTAATTTTAATCAAACATTGCGATCTTTTTGTTTATTAACCAAATTAATTTTGATTGTAAGAGTTTATAATGTTTAATTATCAATCAAAATAGTCTTAATTTTTAGACTTTCGTAACATTTTTGGTTACAACTCAACCATATTAATTGAAAATTTAAGTACATAAGTACATAAAGTATGTATCATTTAATAAGGTGTGTATAAAAATACTCTCTTAACGAGTCTATTTGGTATTCAAAATGTGATAATCAAACAATAGAAATTAAAACCACCATTTCCTACCTTTAAGATAATCAATTTATTTAATTTTTGTAAAGTTTTTTCTGTCATCTAAACTATAAACAAAAATTAAACCAAATTTTTCTAACAAAAACTACTGAAAAAAAAAAAAAAACCAATCTCAAAGGGGTTAACTTGGCTCCTGCCTAGTACTATGAACTCATGATTTATTGGCTCCCACCTTTTTACTTTTATTTTTCATTTTTGTCTTCTTCTTCCTAATGGTGAAGTGGTTAACTTGCTTTTTTTCTTCTTAATTGGCCGCTACACATATCTAGCAAATCAAAATGTTAAAACAAGTCAACAATTATTAGTATAAAATATTGTGTAAAAATATATATAAATATTTATAAAGTTGTAGAACTTCTTGGAATTTAACATTTTGACTTTGCTTGGGACCCCAGTGGGGAGACCCCCAGTGACCTCCCGTGTCACATGGAACTCTGTCATTGGCTGAAAGCTAAAAGAAAAAAAAAAATTTTAGACCAATCACAAGAGATCCCAGCATCTTCACTAAGGGTCTCATGCATTTTCCTTGACACTTTGAGCTGGCTGATGGACCAGCCTTTCTTTGTTGCAGTAATTGGCCCTGTTTGGTAGAAATTTGTGAAGCTGCATAAACATCTTAAGCAATTTTATAAACTTATAACTTCACAAGTGATTTCCACTTATTCTCAAATCATATCCAAATTTCATGAGAATAAGCTGATTTCTGACTTCTATAAAGCTATAAGCTATAAGCATAAGCTAAACCAAATATATCAAAACAGCTTAAATTAAGCTGAAAGCTGAAATTAAGCTCTAACAAACAGGGCCATTGTATCAATCAAGCCAATTATTTCCGATGTACAAAAAACAAAATCATGCCAAAGAAAATCAATCTATTTCTTTTTTTCTTTATATATAATTATAAGCGTCCACTCTGTGGCATAATTTTTTTTTTTAGGGGATAAAGTGGTGAAAAAAAGTAAAATATTGCCCTGGGAATATGCCTTTTTGCCCCTTGGGATGAGTACCCTAGCATTCTTCACATGATCAACCAATGTGGAGTCAAAGTCTTAGACATTTATGAATTTATATAGAATTTAAAAATAAATAAATAAATTTTAAGTGAAAATTAAATTAATATGTTTTGAAGTATTTTTTTGATTTTTTACAAAAAATAATATTATAAATTTAGACTTAACTATCGAAAAATTATTCAAAACTATCATCTTGTAGTTTAAATTTATTATACACATGAACCCCACATTATACAAATTCAATCCTAACTACACAATTTCTTTCACGGTAAATTCAGGATAGTTGAGGTACATAGAATTATTCTTTCACGAAAAAAATATGTAAATAGTATGAATGAGAACGGATCTTTGAATTTTTTGTATGAATTGAATATTATTATTATTATTTTTTTTTTTTGGCTTTTTGACAAAATAGCAACTTACCGAATTGAGCCTAATTTTTTCTAAAATTTAGAAAAAAATATAATAAGTCTTATAAATTTGATGTAATTATATTGAATTCTCTTAAAGTTTTTTAATTCAAATAATACTTAACTTTTGTTTTTATTAGTAATTCGTTAATCATATAGATTAAAAAATAACCCTGTCATCTCTTTCATATTGAAATGTATAATTTATTTTATTTATCTTTTTGTTTTCACACAATTTGTGTTAGTTTCAATCTCTTTATTTACCCTTACTAAAAAGAATATTAATGTAATTATGTCAAAACTATAAAATTATTTTACTTTCTCTAAATCTCAATGGAGATTTGTGTAATTTATCCAAATTTTAGGGGTTGTTTGAGATGTTCTAAATAAGTGCACTTTTTGACTTTTTATGAAATATGGATTGGCTTTGAAGTGATGTGATAGAGAGGTGATATGACTTAAATCAGATGATATGACTTAAATAGGATAATGACTTTTTAACCTTTTTTGAAGTTGCCAAACTTAGCCTTAATGTAACTCAATACTCTGGGATGAACATAAAGTGGCTTTTCAATTTTCAATTTCATTTTCATTTTTATCACATGACAATTAATAAATGAAAAAGTAAATCATATTAATTCTGTCATATAACATATCCATTACATAAAATATTTTTTTCAAACAATAAATGAATGAAATGGTACACCACATCCGTTTGCCACTTGCAAAACATATTTTCCCCAATCTTTGGTGAAAAATTATTAGAGTATTATATCGTATTTTTTCTTGATACTCTTGATAAATCAAGCATCCCAAAACATGCTAGTGAATTACACTCTTTGCTCTCAACAAGTTCATCCCTTGAGCATAGCTACAAATCTTGGAAGCATACAAAGCCTGCCTCACATCATCAATCAACCTCTTCTTATCAATCCCACTCCTCACTGCCCCAACCTCCTCCTTCAAACCCGCTTCCCTCAACACCTCTACGGCCACCTCTCGCTCTTCCTTTAACCGGTTCAAATACCGACAATCCAACGAGGTTGCAATCGTGGGAGCAGCTACCAAAGCTCCGTAACTCTTTGGGCCGATCCATTTCAGTCTCCTTCATCCCAGTCTTATCCAAAATCTTATCCACCAATTCCCCATCTCCATACTCATCCTTCGCCATGAATATATCAGCAGTAATTTCAATCAAAAAACTCTCAAGCTCCCCTCTATTCCACTCCCTAAAAATCTCCCCACATTCATCATTCGACAAACCCCCAACACTCTTCAACATGTCATAAGCCTCCGAAATCAACTGCATATCACCATACTCAATTCCATTATGAATCTGTTGGACAATCTTCACTGAAATTAATTAATTCAGTTTGTGTACTTAATAACAAAAAGAATATAAAAGAAATAAAGGAAAGAAGAGAATTTGTTTGATTATAAAAATCAAACTCAAAATAAAAATAAATAAATAAAAACAGATTTTATTTTATTACAAAAACAAAATTAAAATCTGATTTAAATAAATAATAAAACACCGAAAATAAATTAAATAACTTACTTGATTAATTTCTTTGAATTATAATCTGGTCAAGTCCAGTGTTTGACACTGTGTCCTTAAGACAGATTCGTCCTCTCCTCGGTGCTTTCAGAATGTGAACGTGTATCTCCCAGGATAAAATGATCTATCAACGAATAAAAGATTACAATTTATTTGTTAAATCGAACACACTAAGTGTTTATACTCTCTCTCACAAAAATAAAATGCGACAAAATAAAGAATAGGATTTGCGAGAGGTGAAATCTGAAATTTGAATCTAATACATCAAATGAGGGTTGTCCTATTTATAGATGTAAAGGTGGTCAGAGGTTTTGAATTGAGCAGTATGAAACTGTTGGTTTTGAATTCAACAGATTTGAATCTGTTGGGTTCATAATTTAAACAGATAAAAAACGGGAAGGGCCCTGTTTGGATGTACAGTAAAACCAGACCAGTTTATTTCCGGTTTAATTTGAATTCTGGATTTTATTTTACCAAAAAATAAAATTAAATTCAAATGTTTTTGGCCCAAAAAGATTAGTATTGGGCCGAACAAGCCCAACGCAACCACGCACCCACGCCCAAGCCAGCTCACGCGCGCGTGTGGTGATTTTTGGGTCTAATGAGTCTAGCCCATTTTGCCCATAACCTCTCCCTTTAAAACACTTGAGTACCCGTTGGGGCACACCCCAAGTACCAAACCCATGCCTTATAAACCCATTCAAAACTTCCCACCAAATCAATGTAGGACAAGCCTTATTCAATACCTTTAAGGATTTTACACAAAAACTCCATTTCCATTGAGCATACTTTGGCTTCAATTTCCTATTCACTCGGTAATGGTTTTGAGCAACCAAATATCCCACGTGAATCACAACACGGGATAGAACGCGTTACCACTTTGACCCGCGAAAATCGACGCACGGGGCCCACCTAAAAAATAGACCAAACTTAGGAAAAAATTCTGGTTTTACCTAGAATTTTATAACCATTTCCAACAATCCCCCACATGAATGGAATTTGATGACAACAGAAATGCAACAATATGCAGACTTTATCGAAAGAGTATAAGTCGAAAATATCTTGCATCAGGATAAATAGCTTTCGGCCTTGAACCTTCCCTAGTGATAACCTATCGGACTTACTGACTAACCAATAGACGCGATGCCTTGAATTGTTAGGCCGTTTGTGTAAGCCAAGACAATAGATTTCACACAAAATATCTTCTAATACATCGTGGTTTTCACTGTTGTGTTCATTTTGGCCTTGAACGCTCCTGGTTTTCATGAGTGTTTTTAGAGAATGTAGCCTCTTCATTCTCATAGAACCGGCCCCAGTTCGACACTCATATAGGTGATTCTTATTGTGAGTATCTCTTTATACTCGTCTTGATTTTATGCCTCAATCAAGATATAAGTAATCATTAAAAGCAAAGCTTATCCTTATACCCCTGCATACAACATATGTTGGAGATATCACTCTCACCATAGGAATGGGTAATAAATTTTAATCCCTTGATGATTTCTGGTGAGCCATACATAACTTAGTTGTCCCTTTGAACTTAGTTCTTGGGATTTTCAGTCATATAAGTAGGGTTACTATTATGATGACTCTTATATAATAGGCTTTAATCTCATCCCCTTCAATGAACTATACACTAGCTCTTTTGTCAAACCTTTTGTTAACGGATCCGCAATATTCTCTTTAGATTTTATATAATCTATTGAGATCATCCCATTTGACAACAACTGCCTAACGGTCTTATGTCGACAACGAATATGTCGTGACTTACTGTTATGCATATGATTCGGTGCCCTGTCTATTGTAGATTGACTATCACAATGAATGCAAATAGTTGCCACAGGTTTTGGCCACATTGGAATGTCTTCTAAGAAGTGACAAAACCATTCTACTTCTTCTTCTGCTTTGTCTAAAGCAATGAACTCGGATTCCATTATGGATCGGGCGATGCATGTTTGTTTCGTGGATTTCCAAGAAACAGCAGCGCCTCCAGAGTAAAGACATATCCACTTAGGGATTTTGAATCTTTAGTATCCGATATCCAATTTGCATCACAATAACCTTCAAGTACTGCTGGATATCGAGTAAAGTTCAAACCATAATCACGGGTGAATCTTAGATATCTAAGAACCCGAATGATCGCTTTCCAATGGTCTTCTCCGGGGTTACTAGTGTACCTACTCAATTTATTGATAGCGTAAGCTATATCAGGACAAGTACAATTCATTAGGTACATTAGGCTTCCAATGATTTGGGAGTATTTTAACTGAGACACTACATCACCTTTATTTTTCGATAAATAAAGACTAATGTCTACAGATGTTCTAACTAAATTCAAATCATCCTTGATAAATTTATCAAGAATTTTCTCAATATAATGAGATTGAGATAATGCATATCCGTCAGATGTTTTAGTAATTTTCATTCCTAATATAACATCTGCGACCCCTATATCTTTCATATCAAATCTTTTGTTAAGTATTTGCTTAGTTGATTTGATCATGTTTTGACTGCTTCCAATGATAAACATGTCATCCACATAAAGACAAATTATGACATATCCTTGGTCAATATTTTTAACATAGACGCATTTGTCACATTTGTTTATCTTAAACCCATTAGTAAGCATTGTATGATCAAATTTTTCATGCCATTGCTTAGGTGCTTGTTTTAATCCATAAAAGAATTTTACAAGTCGACAAACTTTCTCTTCTTGCCATGATACTACAAACCCTTCGGGTTGCTCCATATAGACCTCTTCATTTAGATCACCGTTCAAGAAAGCTGTTTTAACATCCATTTGATGTATTTCTAAATTAAACAACGCTGCTATAGAAATAAGCATGCGAATGGATGTTATTCTTGTCACAGGGGAATATGTGTAAAATAGTCCAGACCTTCCTTTTATGCAGAACCTTTAACTACAAGTCTTGCTTTATACTTGTCAATTGAACCATCTGCTTTCATTTTTCTCTTCAATATCCATTTATATCCAAGAGGTTTAGAACCTGGTAGAAGATCCATCAATTCTCAAGTATGATTTTGCATAATGGATTCAATTTCATTATTAACAGCCTCTTTCCACAAAGGTGCTTCAGGACCTATCATTGCTGCCTTAAAGCTTTGAGGTTCATTTTTTAACAAGTATGTCAGAAAATCTAGACCAAAGGATTTTGATGTTCTCGCTCTCTTACTTCTTCTTGGTTCATCATCAGTTAAATCCTATTGGTTGAGACCATTACTAGTCTCTTGTGTTTGATTGTCATTAGTCTCTTGACTTTATGTACAATCATAAGTTCTTTTCTGTGAACTTAATTCCTGTCCTTTCTTGTAAGGAAAGACATGTTTAAAAAACACAGCATTTCTTGACTTTATAATAGTGTTCACATTTATATCAGGTATTTCTGATTTATAAGTCAGAAACAGATATGCACTACTATTTTGAGCATAACCAATAAACACATAATCTACTGTTTTTGGTCCAATCTTAGTCTTTTTAGGAACAGAAACTTCAACTTTTGCCAAACACTCTTATACTTTTAAGTATTTGTAGGAAGGTGGTCGACCTTTCCACAATTCATAAGGAGTGCTGTTGGTTTTCTTGTGAGGTATTCTGTTAAGAACATAATTAGCAAACAATATTGCTTCCCCCCACAAGTTCTGTGGTAAGCCTGAACTTAGTAACATGGCATTTATCATTTCTTTTAGGGTTCTATTCTTTTTTTCAGCAATTCCATTTTGCTGAGGAGAATAGGGTGCTGTAGTTTGGTGAATAATGCCATGTTGTGCATAAAATTTATTTAATGGTGCATTATATTCACCACCCCTATCACTTATAACCATTTTAATGGTTTTACCAAGTTGATTTTCAACTTCTGTTTTGTAGAGTTTAAATATTTCTAAGGTTTCATCTTTACTTCTAAGTAAATAAACATAACAATATCTTGTGCAATCATCAATAAATGTTATGAAATACTTTTTGCCTCCTCTAGTTTGAATAAATTTTAGATCACATACATCAGTATGAATTAATTCTAGAGGTTCGGTTTTCCTTTCAACCGATTTAAATGGAGCCTTAGTTAGTTTCGCTTTTACACAAATTTCACATTTATGATTAGGATTAATTTCAAACTTTGGTATATAATCTAAACCAATTAATCTACGCAAAGCATCAAAATTTACATGTCCTAATCTACCATGCCATAAATTTGACTCAAGAATATAAACAAAAGATGTGTTATTCTTATTCATAGCAACTTTCGGTACAACTGTCATTACATTCAACTTAAAGAGACCATCACTCATGTATCCCTTACCAACATACATACCACTATTTGTTAATACAAATTTATCAGACTCAAAGACAAGCCTAAAACCATTTTTACTTAACAAAGAACCAAAAACTAAATTCTTCCGGATGTCAAGTATATGCGATGCGTTGTTGAGGTCAATTCTTTCCACGATGTCATCTTCAAGATCACTTTCCCTTGTCCACCAGTAGAAGTAGAAGAATTTTCCATAAAAAGTTGTTCACCATTTACAGCCTTATTGTAGGTAGTGAACATCTTCTTGTCAGCACATATGTGACGAGTTGCTCTAGTGTCAACCCACCACTCTTTAGGATTTCCAACCAAGTTAGCCTCAGACACCACAGCAGAGAGGTTGATGTCATTCACTCCGTTAGAGATGTAATTCAATTCTGTTACACATTGGCCTGATTGGTGGTCTTCTTACTTGTACTTTCATGATCTTTCTTAGGGCGGTGGCAGTCAAAAGCTCGATGTCCAGTCTTGCCACAGTTATAGCATTTTCCTTTGAACTTCTTGTTGCCATTGTTGTTGCCTTGTTTAGGACCATCTCCAGTAAACTTCCTCTTTTTGTTATATGGTTTATGAACTTGTTCAACCACATTAGCTTTGGACTCAATGGGATTTTTTCCATTCCTCTTTTCAGCCTTCCGATTATCTTCCTCAATTCTTAATCTTACAATCAACTCATCCATGGTTATCTCTTTGCGTTTATGTTTTAAATAATTTTTGAAATCTTTCCAAGCCGGTGGTAACTTTTCCACCAAAGTAGCGACTTGGAAAGACTCGCTAAGAGACATACCTTCTGAATGAATATCATGCAAAATTATCTGAAAACTTTGAACTTGAGAAAATCCAGAAATTTACCGACGACAAATTTCTTCGTGCCGGCATCTTCTGTCTTGTATTTCCTCTCCAAAGAATCCCATAATTCTTTTGCTGACTTCAAAGGACTGTAAACATTATACAGCATGTTGTCAAGGCCATTGAGGATGTAATTTCTGCACAGGAAATATGAATGTTTCCAAGCATCTACAGCGGCAACAACTTGCCGATCACTTTCACCTTCTTGAAGTGTTGGAGCTTCTTCATGGAGAAACCGGGCCAAATTAAGAGTTGTAAGATAGAACAGCATCTTCTGCTGCCATCTCTTAAACTCAGTACTGTTAAATTTTTTCAATTTTTCTCCATGATTGATTGGTACATGAACATGGTTCTAGATAGGGACCGGTGTTGGTGTAACAATAGGAGTACCACTACCAGATGCAGTTTCAGTTGTAGTAGCCATAATCTCTTATTACAAAAACCAGAAAAAATTAAAACACAAATTAATTTTCTAGTTACTAAAACTAAAAAATAAATTATAACCCAAAATAATTTTATTTTCCTTATTACTAAAACTAGAAAAATAAAATATCACAATAATTTTCTGTAGCACAATTAATATTCTGCAATTATTAATGACACCAGTATATTACTACTAGTTGTCAAAGAAAAGAGATAGTATATTACTACTATCTGTCAAATAGCATAAATACTATTTGTTTTTCCAACCATAATATGTCTTTATGAAATCAGAAAATTAAATACAATGAAGATACCAAAAAATGGTCTGTCTTAAGATTGTTGGACAATCTTCACTGAAATTAATTAATTCAGTTTGTATACTTAACAACAAACAGAATATAAAAGAAATAAAGGAAATGAGAGAATTTGTTTGATTACAAAAATCAAACTCGAAATAAAAATAAATAAATAAAAACAGATTTTATATTCTTTTATATTCTATTTGTTGTTAAGTACACAAACTGAATTAATTAATTTCAGTAAAGATTGTCCAACAAAACCATTTTCACCAAATTCCCAAACCCTCTTTCTCCAATATAGGTCACACAAGGACCATGCTCAACTTGAGCGGCAACTTTCTTCAGAATATCTTCAATATTGAGATACGCTTGGTAGGGGCCACCAGGCATCAAAGAAGGACCATATCGAGCACCCTCTTCGCCTCCAGAGACGCCCATGCCGAGATATAGGAGGCCTTGATCGGAGACTTGGCGGATGCGGCGTTCGGTGTTTTGGTACCATTCGTTGCCGCCGTTGATGATGGAGTCGCCGGGGTCCATGTGGGAGGAGAGGGCGGAGATGGTTTGGTCGACGAAAGAGCCAGCCTTGACGAGGATGATGATGGAACGGGGTTTTTGGAGAGATAGGACGAAGTCGCGAGGGGTGTAGTGGCCGGTGAGAGGGAGGTCGCCTTCGCGGTGGGCGCGGTCTATGGTTTCGTCCACTTTGGAGTTGGTGTGGTTGTAGACGGAGATTGGGAACCTTTTGTCGGCGATGTTGAGCTAGGTTTTTGGCCCATTACGGCCAAGCCTATGCAGAGAGAGATATGGGGATGCTGCTTCCATAGAGAGAGACTAGGTAGGTTTGAGAGAGAGAGAGAGAAAGGAAGTGTGGAAATAGAGATTGGAGAGTTGGAATTGAAAATGTTTTTTTATATATGTGTGTGTGTGAGTGTGTATAGGTTGGGTAGGTAGGAAGGTTGATACAAGTGGGGAGTGATGGACTCGTTGAGCAGAGAATGTGGTGTAACCATCGACGATGATTCCTAGGCGGAACATGAAACGACAACGTTTCGAGTTAGTTTTTTTATTTTTTCCAAAAACAAATTTGTAACATAAGGATATCTTCCACTAATTTAAATGTGATAAAATTTATTCTATTCATCAAACTTATATCAAATTAAATTTTAACTAAAAAAAATCATTAGACTAGAAATGAAAGTAAATCTTTCATGAAATGGTCAACAATCTTTTTTTTTCTTTTCCCTTAAATTTGATAAAACTAATGAAAGATGAAATATATATATATATATATTTTGATCTAAAGAAAATCCATTAAGGAAAGCTAAATGATACTCACAAGAATCCATCCAACCCAAAATTTACACCAAACCAAAAAAAAAAAAAAAAATACATCAAGAAACACAAATGAAAAAACCTATAAAAATATTCATAAGCACATTTCGTACTCGTGCTCGTATTGCGAAACAGAGCTAATCATAAAAGTTCAACAATAGAACATGTTTGGAAGAATTTATAGACCCCCACCAGATAGAGGGTAAATTTAACATCACCACCGAATGGACTCACCAACAAACAAAACAATACGAAAACCTACAAAATATAAGCAACCAGAAAACAGAAAAGTAAATCTACAAACAAACCATAAAATAAAGCAACAAAACAGCAAGGCAAACCTAAAGCAAGGCAAGCTAGGAAAACAAAGGCAAACAAACCCACAAAACCAAAACTTTAGCAACGACAAGCAAATTTGACAGGGAATGAGGTGGCATAGCAGGGGAAGGAAGGCGGCGTCCAGCAGGCCAAGAGAAGGCGGCAGATAAGATGATGAATGGTGACAAATCTAGCAATGATGGACAATGTCAGGTAGAGGCGGGATGGAAGGAAGACGGCGGATTTGATGAAAGCCATGGCCAAAGTTGAAGCAGAGGGAAACAAACACTTCACCGAGGAGGGAAAAGATGGAAAGCCAAAATTTCCAAGTTATTGGACCAAAGCAAGGAAAGGGAAGAAGAAAATAGGGGTAGGAGGAGGAGAAGGGAGGCTAGAAGCCGCCACAAGCCCCTCTTCCACCCTAATGGCTGCTGCACTCTTGAAACCCTAAGAAGAGAAAAGTTTAGAGAGAGAAGCTCTCAACCGCTCCAATTGCATACTCTCTCTACATATGAAAGATGAAATATTGAACATCAGTATTTTTTTCACTTGAATTGGTTAGAGGAGGTTTTTTTGGATAATTTGATGAAAAATTGGGATAAGTTCTACCAAATCAAGCTTTTATCTAAATTGTTGAACAAATTTGATGGAAAAAAAAAAAAAATTGTGAAATGTTGGGCGCTCCAATGAAATTGTACTTGAAGTAGTGCCAAATTTTTATATTGTTTCAAATTTAATACAAATTTTAATAAATTATCAAATTTTGGCATTGCTATCAACAAGTAAATGTAATTTATAGAGATCCAACCATATTTGAAAAGATGAGATTGAGAGGGTAATTTATATAAATTGGGCCGAGCTAGGTAGTGGGTCGTTCTGTAGGCCACAGTAAGAAGGGCAGGGTAAAAAGGGCCCAGGAGTTAGCCCGGTCATAGAAAGCCTTATAATTAGCCCGGTCCCAGAGAGCATGGTAGTTAGCCCGATCCAAAAGGGCTTTACAGTTAACTCGGTCACCACGACTAGAGTGACAACAATTAGCTCGGTCACACCTTTTGAGCCGAGGTATGTTGAAGCCTACCACAAGACCTTGCTATTAGTTAGCTCGGTCCAAACTCATCATGGTTAGCACAGTTTCAGACAACCTAGCACCGAGGTACACGCAGCGGTTGGCTCCTTGGACGCATGGAAGCGTCGAGGTAGGAATGCCAATATCGCACCCTGTTTACGAACCTACAGACAAAGCATTAGCGAGGCTGCAGACCTCCCCGTTCGTTCCGGTAATTGAGAACGCGCCCTTACCTTCCGGCTTCCTGCAGCCCAAATTCACCACATATGAGGAAAAGACAGACCCCTACTCGCACTTTCGCCACTTTCACCAGGTTATGGCTGTATACCGACGAAACGAGGCTTTGATGTGCATCCTATTCCCATCCAGCCTTGGCGACCTAGGATTAACCTAGTTCGAAAGGCTACCAGAAGGCAGCATCGCCTCTTGGGCACAATTAGCAGAGGCATTCGTAACAACGTTCAGAACGAACACCAAAACGCCAGTGGAGATCGACCAGCTTCTCTTCATTGACATGGGCGACAAGGAGACATTAAGATCTTACAATAGTCGCTGCTGTGAGACCTTCAACCAGATTGGGGATTGCCCTACCAATCTTGCCATCGCGTAGTACAAAAAAAGTCTTCTAGTCAGGAACAGGCTGAGGGACTCAATCACCATGACACCACCCCTCACAATGGAGGCCTTAATGGAGAGGCTACACCAGCACATTCGGGTGGAGGATGATGGCACCTGTGCTAAAACAAAGTCTGGTACAACTGCAGTACCAGACAAAAAAACCAAGGCGAAAGTCAATGCGGTAGAATGTCCAAAAGCGAAGCGGCGAGGTGAGACAACGGAGAGGACCAGGATAAAAATGGTTGAGAGTTCGCCGCCATTACCATGCTATTCAAAAACCCGATCTATCGGATTCTAATCTAGCTACGCGATGAACCTTTCGTCAGATGGCCAGCTAAGCTAAGAGAAGCGCAAAAGGACTATGATGAAAGATCTCGGTGCACCTTCCATAAGGAAAAAGGGCACCGCACTGAAAATTGCACAGCATCTGGAGGAGTTGGTGGCAGCCGGTCATCTGGACAAGTACATAGAATGAGGGCGCACCCGGACCCACAACAACCAAAGCGGAATGCCAATCGCGCCCCCTCAAGGCGTGATCAGCGTAATCCATGGGGTATTCGAACTTGGCGCGTATCTGAGCTCGAGGCATGATCAAGAAATTTGAGCACTTAAGGAAGGTGCTAAGCGCCCAACCTACCATCAAAATGGAAAAAGCGAAGCCCTGACGTCATATCTTTTTCAGATAGAGACTTGGCAAGGATATACTGTCCTCATAATGATGCACTGGTCGTCACTCTCCGAGTTAAGGATTCTGACGTCAAGCGGATTTTGATTGACCAAGAGAGCTCATGTAAGATAATGTATTACGAAACATTCAAACAATTGAAGCTAGAAGACAAAGACTTGGCACATGTTGTATCTCTCTTGATCGAATTCAACTCAATGCCAGAATGGCCAGTTGGCAAGATAATCCCTCCAAGTCAGAGCAGGAAGCATGAAGAAACAAGTGGAATTCTGGGTATTGAAAGTCCCTTCCACTTACAACATAATCTTGGGAAAAACATGACTGCATACCATGAGATCTGTAGCATCATCCTACCATCAAGTAATGCGGTTCCCTAACGAAGCCGGAGTAATTGAAGAGGTCTTTGGAGACCAAATTATGTCCAAGCAATGTTTAAATCACGATAAATGGCGGTAGAGTTGCCAAGGGGTTTTTATCTGAGATGGTAGAAGAACCGAGAGCAATGAATTGTTAGCGGATGTTGGCAAGGCATTGAGCGAAGGCAATGGAAGATTTAGTGCAGTAAGAATAGATGAGAAGAACCCAGATAAGTTCTTTTTGCTTGGCTCATCTATGTCCAGCACTGAGAGAATAGAGGTTAGGGAATTCTTGACCTCTAACGTCGAAGTGTTTGCCTGGACGTCGTATAACATGCCTGGCATTGACCCAAGCTTCATCTATCACCAATTGAACGTCCACCCAACTGCCAGACCAATTATTGGTACTTCACCGTCGGCCTCCACCGGTAGAGATAGTGGCGGAAGAAGTAGAAAACCTGCTAGAAGCAGGAGCTATCAGAGAGGTACACTACCCCAAATAGATCTCCAATACAGTAGTAATGCCAAAAAAGAATGGAAAATGGCGTGTCTGTGTGGACTACAAAACAGTCAACAAGGCATGCCCAAATGACAGCTTTCCTCTACCACGGATAGACCAATTGGTAGATCTGATGGCAGGACACAACCGTCTTAGCTTTCTTGATGCGTACAGAGGCTACCATCAGATCACTATGTATAAGCCAAACTAGGAGGTCACATCTTTTACAATGCCAAGAGGACTGTACTGCTACAAGGTCATGCCCTTTGGCCTAAAAACCTTGAGGGCAACATTTCAACGGATGGTCACCAAGATGTTTGAACCATTGTTAGGCAGAACAATGGAGGCTTACATCGACGACATGGTGGTCAAGAGCAAGGATGAGAATGACCATCTCAAGGACCTAGGTGAGATGTTTCAGATCCTGAAGAAGCACAAATTGCGCCTTAATGCGTCCAAATGTGCGTTCGGAGTAGGATCTGGCAAATTCCTGGGCTTCTTGGTGACCAACCAAGGTATTGAGGCAGACCCCTTTCAGATTAAAGCAATTCAGGATCTGGAGAGGCCCAACTCAGTAAAAGAAGTGTAGCATCTCACCGACATGGCAGTTGCACTCAACCGATTCATAAGTCAATCGTCAGACAGATGTCGACCATTTTTTCAAGCATTAAAAGCCAAGTTCGAGTGGGACGAAGAATGCGACCGCGCCCTAAAAAGCTTGAAAAAATATATGTCCTCTCCACCATTACTTGTAACCCCAATACCTGGAGAAGAACTCTTTCTGTACCTAGCCGTTTCACAGCACGCAATTAGTGTAGTGTTGGTCCGAGCGGAAGGAATCGAACATCTGCCCATCTTTTATGTCAGCAAGACATTACTAGGTGCAGAAACAAGGTACTTACCACTGGAAAAATTGGCCATAGCCTTGATGATGGCCTCAAGGAAGTTGTCGCATTACTTTCACACCCACACCATAGTCGTCCTCATAGCCTTTCCATTAAAAGCTTTGGTTAAAAGGGCAAACTTTTCTGGGCGAATCCTAAAGTGGGCAGTAGAGTTGGGACAGTTTAACATCAAGTTCCAACCCAGAACCGCGGTAAAATCCCAAGCCTTGGCAGACTTTGTCGCAGAATTCACCCAAGGAAGTCATCATATCTGCCCAGTCGACCTGACTGATACAACCGAACTAGGGTTAGAAGTTGACGTCGGAATAGCGCAACCCCTGGTGCAGGATACCCAGTCAGACCCTAAGGCAGACCAGAGTAAAGTAAGGGAGGAAGAAGCAAACCATGCTACACCAAGCCAAGACTTACCAACAAATAAAGACTTGGTACAATCAGATAGCGAGGGGCAAACAGCAAGCATGGGCCTTGAAGAAAACACCAGCAACACTCTTGATCCCAAGGCATCATCGATCCTCCACTTGCTAAGCTGTTAGATTAGAGATGTGGAAGCTCTTCGTGGATGAAGCGTCCAAGAGCAGGTCTTGAGGACTAGGCATAGTCCTTATCTCACCAGATGGCCTAGTGGTGGAGCAAGCAATCAACCTTGGCTTCCCAGCATCGAACAACGAAGCGGAATATGAAGCGCTTCTGGCAGGCTTAAAATCAGCATCCTACATGAAGGCTACCGAGCTAATGGTTTACAGTGACTCACAGCTGGTGGTAAACCAAATTTCAGGCGACTACGAGGCAAAGGATAACAGGATGGCTAAGTACCAAGAGTTAGTCAGAAAAGAAATCAAGAAATTTGAAGTAGTGCGGATAGAGCAGATTGGCAGGGAAGAAAACAGTAGAGCGGACGAACTAGTAGGCTTTGCTTCAATGGCAAATACCTCCATCCCTCATCCATTGCTGATTGACTACCTACCAAGACCAAGTATTGAAAAACCCGAAGTAGAAGAGGTATGTTGTGCCGAACTAGGCCATTCGTGGATGGATCCCATCATATTGTTCCTAAAAGACGGCGTCTTACCGGAGGAAAAGAAAGAGGCCAACAAAATAAGAGCAAAATCACAGCGGTTTTGGCTCTCCCCATCAATGGCATTGTACAAGAAATCCTTCACAAGACCTTACCTAAAGTGTGTCCACCCCAGCAAAGTAGAAGCATTCTTGTTCAAAATACACGAAGGCGTATGCGGAAGCCATCAAAGAGGAAGATCATTGGCCTACAGAGCAATTTTGCAAGGATATTAGTGGCCATACATGCAAGCAGATTCAGAGAAGTATGTCAAGAAGTGTGAGAAATGTCAGAAGCTCGCACACCAAATACATCAGCCAGCCAGAGAACTCTTACTATTGACAAGCCCATAGCCCTTTGCAATATGGGGCTTGGACATAGTAGGACCACTTCCAACGGCACCCGGCAACAGAAATTTCTTCCTTGCAGCAACAAACTACTTCACAAAGTGGGTGGAGGCAGAAGCACTGGCATCAATCAAGGAGAAGGATGTGAAAAAGTTTGTCTGGCAGAATATCATCACTCGGTTTGGCATACCAAAAGCTCTAATATCAGACAACGGTACTCAATTCAACAGCAAAATTTTTAGAGGCTTTTGTGAGGAGTACAAGATAGAATTCTACAATTCTACACTAGCATACCCCCAAGCAAATGGCCAAGCGAAAGCATCCAACAAAGTCGTCTTGGACGGATTGAAGAAACGATTAGAGAAAGCAAAAGGAAAGTGGGCTGAGGAGCTCCCTCATGTTTTATGGGCTTACCGCACCACACATCGGCGGTCTACTGGAGAAACGCCTTTTTCCTTGGCCTATGGCATGGAAGCAGTAATCCCACTGGAAGTTGACCTCCCCACAATTAGAAGTGAAAATTTTGATCCAGACTTAAATGGAGAAGCCATAGCATTGGAGTTCGATCTTGCGGAAGAAAGAAGAGAAAGAGCACCGGTTCACATTGCCTCGTACCAGCAGGAGTTGTCCAGAAAGTATAACAAAACAGTACATCCAAGACAATTCAAAGTCGGAGATTGGGTACTGCGCAAAGTGATGGAAAACACCTTGGTATCCGGAGATGGCAAGTTAGGGCCTAATTGGGAAGGACCCTACAAGGTGGTTGGATTAGCAGGCAAAGAGACATACCACTTGAAAGATAAAGATAACAAAGCCATTCCTAGGTCATGAAACACTGTCAATCTCAAACTATTTTATTTTTAGCTTTTCTTTCAAATATTTGTAATTTTTTCTTTCTCAATAAAATAAGTAGTTTCTTTTCAGTATAGTTGTTTCCTTTTGTAAAAGATTGTTTTAGTAAGTCAGGCGCACTGAAAACATAATTGGCCGGAATAACCAACTTTGCACTCTCTTCAGCCAAGATTAGGATCAGTGCTGAAGAAGTTGGCTGGAAAAAACCATCACCCCTCCTAAGCCCAGGATAAGGATCCAGGTTGCAGGACGTTTGGTCGGAATAACCAAACACTCTACTCTAGGTTGGCAGAAATAACCAACTTAGAAGTTGGCTGGAAAAACCAACACCCCTCCTAAGCCCAGGATAAGGATCCAGGCTGCAGGACGTTTGGTCGAAATAACCAAACACTCTACTTTAGGTTGGCAGAAATAACCAACCTAGAAGTTGGCTGGAAAAACCAACATTCCTCCTAAGCCCAGGATAAGGATCCAGGCTGCAGGACGTTTGGTCGGAATAACTAAACACTCTACTCCAGGTTGGCAGAAATAACCAACCTAGAAGTTGGCTGGAAAAACCAACACCCCTCCTAAACCCAGGATAAGAATCCAGGCTGCAGGACGTTTGGCAGGAATAACCAAACACTTCACTCTAGGTTGGCAGAAATCACCAACTTAGTGGTTGGCTGGAAAAACCAACACTTATTGTTCTTCAGCCGGGATAAGGATCTAGGCTGAAGAGGCTGGTTGGAAAAACCAACACTTATTATTCTTCAGCCGAGATAAGGATCTAGGCTGAAAAGGTTGGCTGGAAAAACCAAACACTTATTGTTCATCAGCCGAGATAAGGATCTAGGCTAAAGAGGTTGGCTGGAAAACACCAACACTTATTGTTCTTCAACCGAGATAAGGATCTAGGCTGAAGAGGTTGGCTGGAAAAACCAACACTTATTGTTCTTCAACCAAGATAAGGATCTAGGCTAAAGAGGTTGGCAGGTCTGGCCAGCTAGATTACAAGGTTAAGACCGGGATAATTATCTTGGCCAGAAAATGTTATACTTCATTCAGATTATTTTAGGAAAGTAAAAACAAATATGGAAGTTAAGCCGGAATAACAGCTGGAACAAAGGAAGATTTCATTGGAAATTCAGATTAAGTACAAGAGGTGGGGCCTCAACCAAGTTACAATTTCTTTCCATAAGCAAAAAGAAGAAAAATACAAGATTATGCAAAGAGGTCATCAAGATCCGTATCCAGTTCAACACAGAGCTCGGTTCCAGCTGGTAGTTTGGTCATTAGGTCTTCTACTGGTGGCTCCACCCGAGCTGGCTAAACAACGGGATCATTGACGACTGAGGCATTGTTAGCCTCAGTTTCTTCTGGAGCAGCATCTTCATCACCCTCCTCTTGAAGAAATTATTGCTAAGCCGCAGCAGCTTACTCCATCATTGAGCTCAGTATGAAATATGAAGGAGGGTTGAAGACCTTGGTCTCGGGGCCGTGGCTGAGCTGGGCCACGGCCGCCCTCCATCCACATTTGAAGAATAGGTCTTTGGCCGCCTCGCATTGCTTGATGTAAGTGGCCTCCCCCTCCTTGTAACCCTGGTCCTCTGCGTCCTCTGCCTTCTTCTTCAGCTCGGTGATCTCCACGCTCTTTTTTCCATCAAGCTTGGCTAACTTGCGCAAGTATTTATCTTTCATCACGGCCAGAGCCTTTTGTTTATCAGCATCAGCCGAGGTAACTAGCCCGGTAAGTCGAGCCACCTCGGTCTCTAGCTCGGCTATCTATTATTGGGACTCTTTTAGCTCGGCCGCCTTTTCATTAGCCTCGACCATGGCCTGCCTGGTGGTTTTTCGAAGTTCTAACACTCGCTTGTGAGTGATGTGGTTTTTCTGTATGGCGTGCAAAAGAACGGTAAGCCACTTTTCAGTAAAATCGTGCCACAAGTTGTAAAATTTTTTGAAAAATAAGCAAAGGAGCAACTTACCAGCACCATCGATTTTGTGGACGAGCGAAGGGCCTTTAGCTCGGTTAGGTGGTCGTGGTGCCTCATGTCGGCTGGAAGGCAAACGCTCTTAGCAAGGTTGAATGCCATCAAGTGGTCTTTTTCTGCAACCACTGAGTCAGAATCCGTGATAGCGCGGTCTGAAATGTGATCTTTGGCACCCACTTGGAAGAGCTAGCTCGGTCAGAGCGCTCCGGTTGTGGGCTCGGTGGAGGGCTTAGCAGAGGGATGGTAACTTCTTCATTAACAAGGCGTGGCTCGGTTGAAGAAGTCCGAGCACGCTTGTTTGGACGAGATGATGATGGTTGATAGGATGAAAGGGCCACCACGGTCTCCTGAGTCTGACCGGCTGGTGGTACCTCGGGTTGGTTTGTTTCGGTCAGAAGGGCCCTCACAGCTCGTTTCTTGGCCATCTCTTGCTCAGCGGTTAAAGGGATCAGATTGATTTGAGGCAAGGATGGGTGCGGTTCAGGAGAGGCTTCCAACAAGAAATCAGTTACCTTAGCCTTTCGTCTGCCGCTATAACGATAGGTCGGCTCAAAATTTAGCAGTTCGGTCCAACTTCTGTTTGGGTATCGCATCGCGACACGTAGTACATCCAAGTTGGGTTAACTATATTGGGACTTGAGAAAGTCCAAATCTGCATTAAGGAAGACAACAGTTAAAACGGTGCGAGATAAGAAAACCAAAGTAAAGAAAAGCATGGAATCAAACCGAGGTAATCCTACCGGCTACACCCTTGTTCTAGTTTATTCTGTCACCAGGAATCTGGGCTTGTTGGTCCTCAATGTTCCCAGATACCCAAAAGAAATCGTCATCATTAACATCTTTATCCGGGGTATTTTTTATTATCTTTTCACGACGGCGCTTTATTCTGAGATAGTAAACCCAGCCATCTTCAGCTGACCCTATGGAGTATTGGTGGAAGAGCTCGGCTAGACCAAGATTCAGGCCAGCCTGGCGGTTTAGCTCGGCAATGCTGTTTATTATGCGATAAGAATTGGTGGAAAGTTGGGTAGGGCAGAACTTGGTTTGTCTAAGGAATTCACAAAGGAGGGGCTGTACAGGGAATCGCAGACCGCACTCTACGATGGAAATAACATTAAAAGGGACAAAGCCTTGTTTTCCTCAAGGGACGGTGTCTAGTTCAGCTAGTGAAAGGTGGACATCATCCAGAATTTGGTAGTCCTTACAGAATTCAGCTATGGCCCCTGGTGAGTTTACTAAAAACCTATATTTACCCATTGATTATTAAATTATCAATAAATTAGCCGAAGGATTAGCTCGGTCAAGAAAAGGCGCCTAGTAGCTCGGTTGAGCAATCAAAGGAGAGCCTGGCCAACCTAAGTCTGCAAAGTAAAAAAGAAAGATGTTAAGCACTGATCATTAGACCGTGCTACAAAAAACAAGGGCAAGATAAATGAAGTCCTAGCTCGGCTACACAAGAAGCTATCAGTTTTAGCTCGGTTTGGCTAAGGGGTTTTTTTAGCCCGGTTGAGCCTATAGGGCAGCATTCTTAGTTCGGTTTGAACCAAGGAAGCTGGTTTAGCCCCAAGTTTTAGCTCGGCCAATGGTTGAGGCTTTCTAGCGTGGTATTACGCAAGCCTAGTATGGTTCGATAGCTCGACTGAGTGAATAAGAAGGTATTTAAGACCTATTGAAACTACAAGTGTGACGAAGGGTTTCAGGTCAGTTGCTTAGTCTAGTGATGGTAATACTTAAAACAAACAACTTCCTAGTTCGGTTGGAGTGTGATTTTGGATCAAAAGGAAAAATTGTTCAAATTGTGCATATATACAGTACTTATATTGCAAAGTTTCTTCCAAAAAAAATGAAGTTCAGCAAAAATGGAACATATGTTTTGATAAACATATAAATATGCATGCTATGTGTTGCAAGACAAAGGCAAAATCAACAAAAATGAGGTAGATTTGGACCACTTACCAGTCCAAGATGAAGGCAATGAAGATGAACACGAACTCAGCAAGTGCAGGGTCCAGGAAAAATGGAAACTCAAAGAAAGAGAAAGAGGGAGATGAATAGTGCAATGAAAGATTCAAAACGAAGGGTTTGTTTTGTGTAGAAGAAAGGACAAAAAGGCAGGACTGTTCAAAATTCGCGAGGTACGAGAGGCATTTAGATGCATTTAGCCAACTAACGTTTGCCACGTGTCCCTGGAATGGAAATCGATTCAATTACTACGCTTGAAGAAACGTTTTGACCGGGCATATTTGAGTAGCCCAGTGTTAACTTAACTTGGTTGAAATGCTAAAGAATTTAGCCCGGTTGGAATGCTAAAAGTTTTAGCCTCGGTTGAAAGGCTTAAGTTTTTTAGCTCGGCTGGTAAAAGATAATCCCTATCATGCTGCGCAGATAGAATTAAGGGGCAATTGAGAGGGTAATTTATATAAATTGGGCTGAGCTGGATAGTGGGCCATTTTGTGGTCCACGATAAGAAGGGCAGGGTAAAAAGGGCCCAGGAGTTAGCCCGGTCATAGAAAGCCTTATAATTAGCCCGGTCCCAGAGAGCATGGTAGTTAGCTGGTCCAAAAGGACTTTGCGATTAACTCGGTCACCACTAGAGTGACAACGATTAGCTCGGTCACACCTTTTGAGCCTAGGTATGTGGAAGCCTACCACAAGACCTTGCTATTAGTTAGCTCGGTCCAAACTCATCATGGTTAGCACGGTTTCATACAACCCAGCACCGAGGTACACGCAGTGAAAGGAAAAACCGAGCTAGTTGAAGCTCGGTCTATTCTGCGGCTTTAGCATGGCCATGTTATCTCGGTCGTATTGACATCCGACCATGGTAAAACCATCTCACTTGGTTTAAGCAGTGAGGGGAGTGTTGAAGGATAAGCATTATCTTTCAGGAATGTAATTCCTATAAGGACTTTACATGGAGAAGTAAGAGTCCTACTAAGATTGTGCCACGCAGAACTTATAAAAACTCATAGCATCACCTATGGAAAGGTAACACAACTTTGATTCTAGAATACACAGAGCTTTTTGTCTATTTGTCTATTTTACTGACTTAGGCATCGGAGAGGTATCTGACACACATCCGCTGGCTAGCTCACGTTTGTGTTTTCAGGGAATAAAGCGACGTCATACGGAGGAGCGCAATCTTGATCAACAAGATTATACGAAGACAATATTTCGTGCTTGTACAGAGATGATGATTATGCTAAAAAATTATGCAAACAATAGAGCAAAGTTACAAAATTGTAGCATTTATGTACTGTAGTATAGCCCAAATTTAGTAATAACATTCTAAATTTGACATTTAATAACATTAAAGATGCTCTTATTGCAATTCAAAATATGATTATATTTGAAGTGTTTGTTTTGAACTATGTTGGTGATAATTACAAATAAAATATCAGAAAATACAAATAATAAAAATTACAATAACTATTATAAGAGCTGAGGCTCGGGAAATTCGTTCTCTTTAATGAGATTCAAGCCCTCTGCGGTTAGGTAAAGCCTCACACCGGCACAACAGAAAAAATCTTGACTTGTCCCCCCAGGATATAACAGTCCGACTAAGTGGTATGGTTCACCAATACTGTACAATTGGTTGAACCCAAAGCTTTATCACATACACCCTTTTTTATTTGCCTGATAATCTCACACAAAACATAATAAAGCAATCAAAACTTCTTCTCTCCTCCAAGATAAGAAGTTAGATCAATTTATAGAAGATGAAGCTTGTTAAGCAAGTGGCTTGGAGGAGAAGACACTTAATGGATAAGAATAGGAAAGGAAATTGGTGAGCAATTTCCTTGGAAGACTTGAGAAGAAGACTTGGAAGACTTATCTAGGAAGACTTGTCTTGGAAACTTGGTGGGCAAATTTCCTTGGAGGAAAAGAAAGGATTAACAAGTTATTTGGAGCTCAATCACATAATATAATCTATAACACATTATAATATTAAAATATCTGCTAATATTTCATTACCTATTTTAATATTATAGGTAACAAAAACTGAGATTATTAAGCAAATAAGGATATTATGCATCATGGCAGGTGTGCTCTGCATTGAACCTCTATTAGTGAAACAATAATATCTACTCCAAAGCCAATAAGTACGCTCAGCATTGAACTATGACTGCTTAAGAGAAATAAATAATTATTGCACACACACAATATTCCAAGTGTTCACGTAAGCTTTAAAAGCCAGCACATTACGGCCTTGTACGATCTTAGGATTCATGAGTGTGTTTGAGAATTAGCCCAAATCTCATAGGTAGCGGCCTCACTACCACACTTACATAGGTGAATTCTATCAGGGGTGCTCCCGTAACTATGACACCCCACTCAATAAGAGCTACAGAAATTCATTAAGAGTTTTTTTAATAACTCAACCTCTACAACGTTACAGGATAAATGCACTTACATCATAGGGATGGGTAAAAAGTAATTAAGTCCATTTCTCACGACCATCATATGATCGTTTTTCTCATTGAACCCAGTTACAGGATCTCTGGTCCCTGGGTTGAGTATCCTCATACATGACTCCTGCTATATTCAATGGGTTTTAACCCCATCCCCCTCGATGTATTCCAGATTCTATCTCTTGCTAAGGCCTTAGTTAATGGATCTGCAAGATTATCGCCAGATTTAATATAATCCACATTTATGATGCCATTATTCATATAAGATCTTACAGTACTGTATTTTCTTTTGATAGGTCTAGATTTACCGTTATAATAACGGTTATTAACTCAACCAATTGCTGCGGTGTTATCACAATGAATCAATATAGGTGGAATCGGTTTTTCCCAACAAGAGATTTCATTTAATAAATCTATCAACCAATTTGCTTCTTCACTAGTTATAGCTAAAGCAATAAGCTCAACCTCCATTATTGAATTAACAATAAGGGTTTGTTTTTTCGATTTCCAACTTATAGCACCACCTCCCAATGTAAATAAGTAACCAGTGGTTAATAATGAATCACCTAACAAGGTATTTCAATCGGCATCACTGTAACCTTCAAGTACTGCAGGGTACTTATTATAAAAACAAGCCATATTTTATGGTACCAAATAAATATTTCATAATACACTCAATGGCTAGCCAGTGATCATTGCTAGGCTTACTAGTAAACCTGCTAAGTACTCCAACTGCATAGGCAATGTCAAGTCTAGTACAGTCGCATAACGCAAGCTACCAATCATACTAGCATATTCCTTTTGATTAATTACATCCTCATCATTTTCAATAGGAAATAAACGCACATGAGGATCAAAAGGAGTAAGAACATGCTTGCACTTATAAAAATTATGTTTTCTCAAAATTTTCTCAGCATAGTGCGACTGATCAAGAAATATACCATCACAAGTTTTGGTAATTTTCATTCCCAAAATATAATTAGCTTCACCAAGATCTTTCATATCAAAATGGCTACTAATCATATTTTTAGTTTTCACGATGATATGCAAATTAGAACCAAATATATAAATCATCCACATAGAAGCTAAAAATGACATGTGAATTTTCTTCAAATTTATAGTAAATGCATTTATCACATTCTTCGTTTTATAGCCATTCTCAATCATTCAGGAATCAAATTTCTCATGCCACTGTTTAGGGGCTTGTTTTAAGCCATATAAGGATTTAACTAGCTTACACACTTTGCTTTCTTGACCAGGTTCCACAAAACCCTCAAGTTGATCCATATAGATTTCTTCACCCAGGTCTCCATTTAAAAAGGTTGTTTTGACATCCATTTGATGAATTTTTAGATCATGAATTGCAGCCACTACAATTAATAATCTAATGGATGTAACTCTTGTAACCGAAGAAAATGTATCAAAAAAGTCAAGATCTGCTTGTTGTTTAAAACCTTTTGCAACAAGTCTTACTTTATATTTATCAATAGTTCCATCCGGTTTAAGTTTTTTTTTCTCAAAACCCATTTACAGCCAATTGTTTTACAACCTGATGGTAAATCTACTAATACCCAAGTTTTATAGGATAATAATAATTCAATCTCATCATTTACAACCTCGTTCCAAAAAATAGAGTCAGAAGATGCCAAAGCATCTTGTAAAGTTAATGGAGTTTCCTCCACATTAAAAACATGATAATGAGGGCCAAAATCTTTTTCTAATCTGGCTCTTTTACTCCTTCTAGGTTCAAAAACTACAATATCTTGGTTTTGTAAAAGAGGAGTAAAGGAACCGGTTTCAGATAAAATATTTTCTTGATAATTTTGACCTCCACCATTTTTAGATTTAAAAGGAAATTTTTATTCATGAAAAATTGCATCACTTGATTAAAAAATTATTTTGTTTTCCATATCAAAAAATCTATAGGCTGTACTATTTGTTGCATATCCAAGAAAAGCACAAGTGCAGTTTTCACACCTAATTTAGGTTTTTTAGGGTCCACAAGTCTAACAAAAGCTAGATAACCCCAAACCCTCAAATATCTCAAATTTGGCTTATACCCTTTCCACAAATCAAAAGGTGTAACTTTTGTTTTTTTATGTGGCACTCTATTCATAACATAACATGCAGTTAAAATTGCTTCTCCCCACAAATTTGAATGAGCACTGCTTCAATTAGTATAGTATTTATTAAATCAGTTAAAGTTTTATTTTTCCTTTCTGCTACACCATTAGATGCAGGTGAATATGGTGGAGTAGTTTTACAGATTATTCCCAAAGATTGAGCAAACGAGTTAAATCCAAAAGATTCATATTCCCGGCCTCTATCACTTCTATATCTTTTAATCTTTTTACTGAATTGATTTTCAACTTCAAGAAGGAATTCTTTAAATTTTTTAAAAGCATCACTTTTATTTTTCAACAAGTATATATAAATGTATTTTGAAAAATCATCAATAAAAGTGATAAAATATCTATTTCCACTATGTGTTAAAATTCTTTCAAAATCAATGTGAATTAATTCTAACAATTCAGTATTTCTCACCACACTTTTATGAGGCCTTTTAGTTATTTTTGCTTGATTACAAACTTCACATTTCTCTAACTTATTTGTTAGTCTGGGAATTAATCCTAAACTACTCATAACTCCCACATATCAGCTATTAATATGACGCAAACGAGCATGCCGAAAATTCATAGAAGACAGCATGTAAACAGAAACATGTGCTTTCTTATTTTCAACATTTCATTTAAACATTCCATCACATGCATATCCTTTTCCCACAAATATGCTTTTTTTAGTGATTACATATTGGTCAGATTCAATAGTCTGCTTGAAACCAGCTTTGTTGAGCAAATAACTCAACATCAAATTTTTCCTCATGGACGGTGTGTACAGCACATCTTTTAAAACAAGCATACGTCCAGAGGTAAAATTCAGCTCAACATTCCCACACCCGAGCACCTTAGTTAAACTGGAATCACCAAGCATAACAGTCATTTTCTCATTAAAATAAGTGAAATCTTTGAACCAATCTTTATCATAGCAGACATGCCTATTGGCTCCAGTATCTACCCACCACCCTTCCACAGATTGAACCAGAAAAATATCTATAATCATAGCCACAAATAGTTCCTCGGTAACATTAGCCTGTGGTCGAGATTGTTGTTTTCGAAATTTGCAAGTTCGAACAATATGCTCACTTTTGCCACACACAAAACATGTCACATTTGTCAAATCTTGTGAAGGGGGTTCTTGGTTCCATTTCTTTTGCCTAAAGTAATTTTTATTTTGTGGTCTTTCAGTATTTTTCTAGATTTTCTTAACTGGCTTCAAATAACTATTTTTATGAAATTGACCTTTAGATAAAGTATTTCTAGAAGTTAAATTTACCTTTGCAGTAGAATGCTCTTGTGTCATAAGCGCATCTTGTCCTCGTGTTTCCTCCTCCACCCGAATCTGTGTGATTAAAGTCTCTAAGGACGTCTCTTTTTGCTTGTGACGCATTGACTTCTGGAACTCCCTCCAAGATGATGGTAGTCTGTCAACAATACCTTCTACAACAAGATTGTCTCCAATTTTGATGCCTTCAGATTTAACTTCAACCACTAGCATCTAAAAATCTTGAACTTACTCCACCACTGATTTTCCATCTATCATCTGATAGCGAAAAAAAAGGCTTGCAGCATATTTTTTAGCGCATGCCTCTTCAGTGTCATATTTATTCTGCAAGGCTTTTCAAATTTTCTTGGCAGTGGTGTAAGTAGTATCATAATAATCATAAAATTGATCCGAAAGACAATTCAAAAGATAATACCGACATTGATACTCATCTGTGTTATATTTCTCGATTTTTTCAAGATGAGCTGCATACTCCTCGTTGGTTATCTCTTCAATGCGGACTTTGTTCGGATTTTTCTCAGTCAGGATATAGGCTACCTTGAGGAGACTGAGGTAGAAAAGCACCTTGCCTTTCCATCTCTTGAAATGGGCTCCCTTGAACCGGAAGGGCTTGGTTAGATCGCCAGTATTCTCGTTGAGCTTCTCCAGTACTGACTCCATGAATTTTTGCTACTTGAATCTCTTTAAAATTATTGGTGATAATTACAAATAAAATACTAGAAAATACAAATAAAAAAATTACAATAACTATTGTAAGGGCTGAGGCACGGGAAATTCGCTCTCTTTAATGAGATTCAAGCCCTCTGCGGTTAGGCAAAGCCTCACACCGATACAGCAGAAAAAACCTTGACTTGTCCCCCTTAGGATACAACAGCGCGACTAAGTGGTATGGTTCACCAATACTGCATAATTGGTTGAACCCAAAACTTTATCACATACACCCTTTTTTATTTGCCTGATAATCTCACACAAAACATAATAAAGCAACCAAAACTTCTTCTCTCCTCCATGATAAGAAGTTAGATCAATTTATAGAAGATGAAGCTTGTTAGGCAAGTGGCTTGGAGGAGAAGACACTTAGTAGATAAGAATAGGAAAGGAAATTGGTGAGCAATTTCTTTGGAAGACTTGAAAAGAAGACTTGAAAGACTTGGAAGACTTGAAAGACTTATCTAGGAAGACTTGTCTTGGAAACTTGGTGGGCAAGTTTCCTTGAAGGAAAAGAAAGGATTAACAAGTTATTTGGAGCCCAATCACATAATATAATCTATAACACATTATAATATTAAAATATCTACTAACAAACTATTTACTCTGTTGTGACTCTAAAATATAAGAAATGCTCATGTCATGACTTCACACTGTCCTGGTTAGCTGAATTCATTTCCTAACTGCTTAAATTTTTGGAACAATTGGCAACTTAATGGTTACTCACCTCATTTCATGAATCATAAGTTACTGCTTACTAGGTACTGTGGAAGTGCCAATATTACACAGTTTTGTAAGTTTTAGGGTCTTGAATTTTAATTTCTCAGAACATCTTCAACAAATAATTCTAAAAAAAATTAAGTGCTAATAGGTGTAGTAATTGAAATTCAAAAACATTACTCAAATTGTGGACATATCTGGCGCACAACAGATGTAGTGTTTATTTCAAAGAAATAGCAACCACATCCCAAAAACCCATTACACAATACCATTAACACCTTATTAGTTATTCTTACAACTACTAAGCTATTGCCTCAAATCCTCTGATTCCACACCATTAGCATTTCCAGAATGAGACCAGTATTCCTTAACCAGCTGCCCAAACAACGAACCCTCTTTACTCATGAGCTTCATCGGCTCATCATACTCCACCAATTGCCCTGCAAATGTAAACAATGCAGAATTTTCATCGTGCACACACGGATATATGATGCATTGCAGTTAGATTGCAAGTTCATATAGTAATTTGACCGTTTAGTGGCAAAACAGTACTTTGAGAGATTTTTCAAGATTGTCAGATTAGGTTGAAAACCCCAAACACAATTTGAGTGAAAATTTACAGTTTTCAAAAAATATTTGACTACTCGATTTACAGTTTCAGTCAAATTCATTTTGAGTTACGAGTAATAGAAATTCAGAGATCTTGTTTTTTTATTGTGTTTTCATTCATTTTATACACAATTCTACAAGGACTCACCGTCTTTAACAGCAAGCACCATTGTACAGTCCATCACAGTTGGAATTCTGTGGGCTACTGTGATGACAGTGCAGTCTGCAAATTCTGTCCGAATGGTTTTCTGTATGATGGAGTCGGTTGCATTGTCGATTGATGCAGTGGCTTCATCAAGAACCAGTATCTTCCTTCTCTTCAGTAACGCTCGTCCCAAACAAAATAACTGTCGCTGTCCCATGCTCCAATTTGATCCGTCTTGCACAACTGCAAAATATGTTGTTAGTTAACAACTTTTAGAAGAAAGGTCCATTTGTATGCCTACAACCTCTTCAATTTTACCTAAAGAGTTCAAGCCCTCTGCTTTCTCTTGAACTGCCTCTCGAAGCTGACATTTTTCAAGAACCTTCCAAAACATGGTTTACAAATAGTATCAGTAATTTTGTTTGGAAAACTGTTTCCAAAAACTAAATTCAGAAATGCTTTCTGAAAACAACCCTTTGGAAATACCAAAAAGTTGTTTTGAATTATTGAAGACTGGTTTTGTTAAAAAAAACAAAAATGAAAATAACGAATGCTTTACTATTTCCTCTTTTGTCTATATACAGATGCTTGAAATCATGAAAAGAATGTATGGAAGTGAAAGTTTAATGCCTTAAAAAAAGTGAAATTTGATTTGATACAACTTATCTTCAAATCAGAAAATAAAATTCAAAACAAAAGACTACCACTATCTTCGACCTTGAAGGCTATGCATAGCAATTAGTGATTAGTATTTCTGATCCACAGCTAATTAGTATAACAATTCAAGAACATGTATAACCACTTAGAATATTAGTTTTATGTCCTTTTTTTTTTTTTTTTTTTGTTAGTAGAACAATCAAAATTTGGTTTTTTAGCTCTAGTTAGATCTAGAAACCTTACCTCCCATATTTCCTGATCAGTGTGTTCTGATAAGGGGTCTAGATTGAATCTCACAGACCCACAAAAGAGAGTTGGATCTTGCGGAATGACCCCAAAGTGTGATCTAAGGTCATGAAGCCCGATCGTACTTATATCTAGATCATCAATAATGATCATTCCCTCCGTAGGCTCCACCAAGCGAAACAAGGCACTGATCAGAGTCGTCTTCCCACTACCGGTTCTTCCAACAATCCCAATTTTGTGCCCTCCTTCGAACATGCAACTGACCCCTCGAAGCACCAGAGGAGCATTAGGCCGATACCTAACCTGCTCAATATCATTTAATGAAGTTTCAGGTTGTAGAACAAAGAAAGCAATGAAATCGATTACCATATTGCCAATTTTTTTTTTACCTTCAAATTACAAATCTCCACTTTACCAACTTCTGGCCAGGTCAATGCAGGTCGATTGCTTTCTATTATTTCAGGGGCTTCGCTAGGAATATGCAAGTACTGTTCTAGCCTTTCTACAGAAATAATCAAATTCGATATCATGCACTGGCTTTGGACAGAAGCAACTACGAACAAGTTCAGCGAAAGACCATATGATAGAGCCATTCCAATATATCCTGGATGACAAAAAAAAACGCTCATTGGATGATCATATGATTGGTCACTATCATTTAGATGAAATGTTTGATATTCGGCAGCACAATTTTTTGTGCTATCATATGAAATTATGAGAGAAAAAATTGGACAAGTGATAGTATATTCGTGATAATGATTACAAACCTGATTTAGAAGCTTCGAGTGGGAACAAAGTCAAGGCAAGCGCAGAGCACGAGAGGACAATTGAACACAGGATTTCTAGGCGTTGGATCAACCACTCGTTTGCTGAAAAATTGTGGAAGAATGCACTCGCGTTTGCATCAATAAGGCGCAAGTTCTCTGAAAAGAATCGATCTTCCTCTCCAAAAGCTCTAACAGTCACTACTCCAGCAATGGATTCACCAAGATGGCTTGCAAGTGAAGACTTAGTTGTGCCAACGATTCGCATCAACTCCTTTGCAGAAACAAAGTAGAATCTCTGTATGAAAAGATTAAAAAACGTATAAATAGTATGGTGGTTTGCGCGCACACCACCCTTGTGTTATGTGCACTTTTTCTGTATCTCCAAATTTTCTCATCCCTCTCATTTTAAATTCGTGCAAAATAAATAAAAAAAACAGAATATATTACCTGTAGGAGTATGGTAACATAAACCATGGGTATGATGACAATCAAGATTGGCCAGGTGATGATAGCCAAAACGCAGAAGCTAAAATATGTGTTCATCGTTGTCCCTATGCTCACACTGAACTTGAATGCCAATTCAAGGTCCACCATATTCAGATCAGACGATACCTATGCCCCCAAAAATAAAAATTTGAGGCAAAATCTCATAAATTTGTCGAAGCATAATATACATTGTTTTACACAGTAGAGATTCTTACCCGGCTGAGAATTCTTCCCAATGGCGTTGAATCGTAGAAGGACATTGGAGCTCGGAAAAGAGATGTCATTAACTTGGAAAAAATAGATTTTGAAGTTTTAAGGCCTAAAACAACTACAAAATAAGATCTAACGATCAAGAAGATCGACATTCCACACCCAATCAAAGTGTAAACTAAGATCAATTCCAATCTGCTGACACTATAGTCTTGTACATCGGCAGCCAACCAGAGACTCTGTACAAATTGCCCAATTATGTAGATAATGTGAACGATAACAGCCAGAGAGAGGTACAAGAAGCCATTGCTCTTATTCAGATACTGTATGTATGGCTTGAAACCGGCATCGCCTGTTTCTCTTTCTTCTTCCTTAACCAGCTGGTCTCCTAACGATTCTTCTAGCTGTTCCTTGGTATAAATTTTCTGGATTTCTTCTTTGGAGGTTTTAGGCCTTTGAGAAGAGTACTCGGTTTGCATCTCAGAACCGGCAGTGTCTTTGTGAGCGTTGACAAGGATTTGAAATTGTTGACTAGAAGTTAGCAACTGATCATAGGTAGCTGCTTCCACGATCTTTCCATCCGACATTAACTGTCAACAAAATCAATAATGAACAAAATATGTGAACCGCTTTACTAAAAGAATTCAAAAACCAACATGTAATGTAAATTTAAGGACAACAGGAAAATTAACACAAAAGTACTTAAATTCCTAACCAAGATAGTGTCAAATGCTGGAAGGAAGTCGACTTGGTGTGTCACAAGCAAGACAGTCTTCCCTGCTAGGGCTTCCATGACATATTCCTGGACATAACCCATATTAGCTTCAAAAAAAATAAAAAATGAAAAAGATTGAGATGAGAATTATGATCACATTAAATAAACTGGTTGCAGTATGTGCATCAACAGCACTGAATGGATCATCCAAGAGATAAACATCTGCGTCTTGATATAGTGCACGTGCAAGTTGAATGCGTTGCTTCTGCCCACCACTGAGATTAACGCCCCGTTCTCCTATTATGGTGCAATCGCCAAATGGAAGCATCTCGAGGTCCTTTATTAGGGAACACTTTTCAAGCACTTCTTGGTATCTATGGAAATCCATGTTGGACCCAAAGAGAATGTTTTCTTGTATGGTTCCTGTTTGGATCCATGCTGTTTGAGCAACATAGGCAATCTTTCCATGTACTTGAACCTGGAAAATGAAGAAGAAACGACACGGGTTGAATAGAGTATATTGGTCTAGAGTCTGTAGTAAAAACTTTTCATTCTTGCACTTCCATAGATGTGGAGAACAAGACATTGTGTGTGCCATTGTGGTTTAGAAAAGAAAGAAGTGAAAATGAAGACTTACTATGCCATTGATGTTTGAAATTTCTCCAAGAATTGTCGCTATAAGGGTTGATTTACCCGAGCCAACCTCTCCACATACAGCTATCTTCTCACCAGGTTTAACCGCCAAATTTATGTCGGTTAGAGTAGGCTTTAAAGAACTAGCATCCCATGAAATCCTAGAGGAATTGATAAATATAGATTTCTCGTGTCCCTTTGCATCGTGCTTTTGCTTCATATGCCTATCCTGCAACTCAGGTGCCTCGAGAAATTTCACTATTCGAGTGAACGAAACTTTTCCTTCAATAAACACTGCCCCAATATCAGGGATCAACCTGATGGGCTCCTGAAGGATTCGCAGCGTTGCGAGAAACGTAAAAACATTGCTAACATTGAGAGGAATTCCAAGAAAGTAACAAGTCCAGAAAGTAATAGCTGAAACTATGGTTGGGGACGACCAAAACAGAACCAAATGGTACCCTCTTTGTGACAGAACAGCCGCTAAATAGCTTGATTCATCATTCCTTAGCCTTGCTATAACGCTCTTGAAATGCGTCTCCCAAGCATACAACTTCAAAACCTTCATGTTTCCGAGTGCCTCGGTGATTGCCTTTAGCCTCTTGTCTTGTGCTGCCATGAGCTTTGTCAGGTGTTCGTGCTGTAATTTGGCCACCGGGTAATTTCCAAAAACAGTCACAATGATCACTACCACCGCCGCAATAGTTGCTAACCCCACAGAATAGTACATGATAATAAACGCGAGGCATATCTGAAGGCTCGTTGTCCATATCTGATGAAACCAGTATGGAAATTCCCCTATTCTATACGCATCAACCGTGACATAATTTGTTATCTCCCCTGGAGAGTGAGTGGTCTTCGCAGCATTTGAAAGTCGGAGTTGCTTCTGATAGATTGCTGCAGATAGCAAAGATCTTACTTGCAGCCCAATTAGTCTAGTTTGGAAGTACCATTGTCTCTCCGACACTGATTCCAAGCATTTTGCGAGGAAAAGCCCCAAAGTAAGCGCATATCCCTCATATTTAAACGCTTCTTTGCCTTGTGCAACATCGATAAAAGCTTTCAAAAGCACCGGTCCTGTAGACAGTGTGAGTACTTTGAGCAACGCGAAAAACCCGGATATCAAAAGAGCTCTCCTCTGGCAGAAAAAGATTGTTGACAGAAAAGGAGGGTTCTGTGCCGTTCCTTTCTCTTTTCGCTTCCTTAGCTCCTCCATAAACGTCAAGTAACAGGTCTCTGCTCGATCAACTTCACGTAGCTTTGGAACGTCTTTGTCCTCGAGAACTTTCGCCTTGCCTTTCTTTAGTAATGGATTCAACCACCAAAATGACATTTTGCTTAAAAATCCAGCCTTGGCGAAAGGAGTTACATCGTCATCTGACTCATCTGTGTCGATTTCACCATCCATATCAGCTTCTTTAGATTGTAAAGGTTCATAGAGTGAATCAAACTTGGTGTTGGGCTCAATTCCTTCATTTTTTTGTGCTCGAAAAGCACAAAAGATCATTACAATTGCTACGGGAAAGGTCGTGATATCTAGCACACTCTTAACCGATGCTACTCTCTCCTCAACGACTTCCCAAACAGATGGAATGCATAGAAACACTGAAAACAACAAGGCAAGTACAGAACAAAGCTTTACTGTTACGATATGTCGACTCCGTTGCGTATTGAGGCTCACAATTAGACTCAGCAACAACCATGTAAAGCCCTGAAACAACACCACTAGCCATTGATGAAGAGGTATTAAGCTATGTTCTGATCTCAATTTCTCTTGAATTGTCCAAACCCCGAAACCCAAGTAAGCCAAGCCTAACCCGCCATTGAAAATGGCCGAGGAAATTGGCAAACAGTGAAGGGAATGGGGCGAGGCTACGACCTTTTTTGAGTTTGATTTGTAGATGACAGTAAACAAACAGATGAGAAAGACAATGATATCAAAAGCAATGACCAAAACATGGTTGGGGCATGAATGTGGATTGAAAATTGCAGCAAAGCCTGATGTGCAGTTGTGTCCGTGTGAACAGGCGGAATTTCCACAGAAAATGGTCCATGGACCTTCTTCCATTCTGTATTTTCTTGT
Source organism: Camellia lanceoleosa (assembly GCA_025200525.1). NCBI lineage: Eukaryota > Viridiplantae > Streptophyta > Magnoliopsida > Ericales > Theaceae > Camellia > Camellia lanceoleosa. The sequence goes on from CM045769.1 coordinate 171,544,882, forward strand.
CTTTAAGATGCTGCAAATCTGAAACAATGGATAAGAGAGTCCTATAGATCAGACATTTGGTGATTGAAGATGAAAAATTAAGTGTTGATTGTTAAAGCAAAGCATAACCAGTATTCAATGTATGAGGTACGCGTGGGATGAAAGCTGCAGAAACCCTAAACTTGTTGGCAAACTGTTTTTAAAAACAACCCAATTTTTAGGAACCACCAAAAAGCTGTTTTTTAGCTTTTCAAAAACTATTTCGGCACAAAAGGTGATATGGAAATAGTTTGCGTTTTCAAACTTTTCATTGTTTTGTTTCCGAAAACACGAAAAACAAAAACAAAAAGGAACGAAAACATAACCAAAACCGGCTGTGGAATGTGATTCTACAAACCCACTGCACTTGATCATTCACTTGCATTCCCACGCTTAGAAATTTGTTTTTAGAAGTTACTGTAAACACTTTGCTTAAGAAAACACTGTGTTTTCAGTACTATCACCATCATAAAATGTTTTGATCAGTGTTATATCTGAGAAAGATAAACAGAATTTCCCTCTTGGGAACAGATTTTCCAGGAAAATTGAAAATCTGAATCTATTTTGGAATTTAACTTCCTAAGCTTGTGGAAACCAAGCAGAGAGATATAGAATATGAAAAAACAAACCTCCTTAAGCAGTACCTTTCACTTTGAGCGAAAAACAGCAGAAATCAAAGTCCTGAAATCATTGAACAGAGAATATGAATACAAATACTATGATATCTATGTGATGGAAACAGAACAAATATTCAGACACTTCACAGAGATTTAGAGGAGTCTTAGTGTCATCTTGCTCAGAACCAGGCTTACCACACAAAAAAAAAAAAAAAAAAACTATCTCAACAAAAGAACCAGACACTCTCAATTTATTTGCTTAGATAGTAAAAAAAACAATAATAATGATTACCCATCTCTGACTGTTGAGTTTCTACATGAGATGGTGATGATGAATATATAATGTTATCGCAAAGAAGCTTAGGCACATGTTAAAGGTAATTTATTCACTAGTTTTGAATCTGATTCTTGCAATCAATATTATAACATAAAATTTTACAGGTGGAATTCATGGAGGCGTAGATGTAACACATTTGGCCGGTTAATATATATTTTATTAGTTAATTTATTTGTATTATTTTATAATTTTATATAATATTATGTATTTTTATACATTTTAAGTCTTTGTACATAAATTGTTGAATTTATTATATTTTAATACAATTTATAATATATTTTATTATATTCATAATATTATATAAACTAGCACCTGACCCATGCAATGCAAGTATTATTTTTTTTTCAAAAAATATTTGATGGTACTTATAAAAGAATAATTAAATTAAAATTAAAGTATAATTTTAATTATTTATTTTGATAATATTGAACATTATCGTTCTATAAAATTGTTACTTGAATACTTATATATACACACATATATATATATATATATTAATTTTAGTTAAATTATTTGTATATTTTGATAATTTCAGTTCTATCGTATTATAAAATTGTAATTATTATATAATAATTTTGTATGATATATATTAAATTATAAAATAGTCAAATAAATACTTATTTTGCTATTAAAAATAATATTTAAATTAGAAGAAAAAATAGTAACATAAAATTAAAAATAATTCTAACTAAGAGTGAGAATTAAAATAAGAAATGATTGAGTTGGTGTGAGCCTGAGCCAAGGTTTTTACTCGAACGAAATGAGGTTGCGTATTGCACCGAGGTCTGAGCATGGTCTGATGTAGGACACGTGCACGACAGAAGTCATAACCTGGTCACTGTCTTTGTGCTAACTTGATCGTCGGAGGATTTTTTTGGCAGCACACCGTCGAATAGCTTATTGTCTTTGTGTTTTCAGGTTACTCAGGAAGAAGCAAAGCTTGGACACGAGGAGTGTAGAGAGCGACGAATATTTCCTCCCCGTACACTAACTATTTAATTTTCTTTTATATTCATTTGGAAAATAAAAAATACATAGATATTGAAATTATATAAAATTTATTAAAAAAATTAAATATAAATATGTTGTGGTTAGATTATCATATAATGATTTTATATGATATATATGTATATATATATTAAATTATAATATTGTAAAATAAACACTCTTAATTAAATTAAAATGTCAACTATATATAAAAAAAAAAAATCAACAATGACAAGTGAGAAAAAATCACATAATATCTAAAGCTGAAAAGAAAAAATAATAAAAACATTCAAACGATAGATAAATCTCAATATGTGAAATGATTAATCATCTATAATATGATATCAAAATATAAAAGAACTACTGCTCAACAATTGAAAAAGTAACTCAAGCAGTGAATCTAAACTTTAGAGGTTCCTCGAAAGTATCATTGTTGTATAGGTTTTTCCTCTTGTGAGTTGTGATTATATAGAATAATATAAGAAATGAAATATAATTTCATATATAGAATCACTATAAAATTTAAACGACAAATCTATAATATATAATAATATATTGGGTATAGAATAATATACGGAAAAATAAGAAACAAAAAATGTAATTTAGCATTAAAAAAAAATCCTAATACCCTTGAAAGAATTAAGAAGAAAAACGTGAAATACAAAATTGGTACTGAATTTGTGGATTATCTCAATTTACTATGAAAATATATGAAAAAGAAATATTTGTCAAATATGAAAAATAAGAAATATTTGTCAAACATTTGTAATTTATCTTCTTTTTTTTTTTTTTTTTTTTTTTGTTCTTGTGTTGAATTGGTGAAGAGTGAGAGAGAGAGAGAGAGAGGGTTAAAATGGATGATCGATCTGTTTAATTTTTCTATCTCTGATAAGAATTTCACACAAATAAGTTCAACATATAATTATTTAACATAGATAGGTTTAATAAGCTCGGTGATATGCAACAGATAGAGAGAGAAATTTGTACAAATCATTGTTTCAGAAAATAAAAAAAATTAAAGATTGTGACAGCTTTGTTGAATAGATAAGGGAAAAAAAAAAAAGCAAGATAATTTCAATAGATAGATAGATTTTTGAACAATTTCAACATAAAGAAATTTTGAATAGATAATTTCAACAGATAAAAATTTCAATAGATAATTTTTTTGAGCAATTTGAACAAGTTACAAAAAATCAACATAAAAGAATAAATCTAAAAATAAAATGTCCTTAGAAACAACAAAAGAGATTTTTCACCACAATATTTGACAAAATGTATACTTTTCATCAAAAATAATTATCCAATAAACTTAATGCCTCACGCCATTCTGAAATAAAATTTATCATCAATTTTCTTTGATAAATATAATAAAATAAATAAATAAGATTGACGGGCGGCGAAATCCAACAGAATTACATATATATATATATATATTATATTATATTATTATAATAATAATATTAATTAATTAATTAAAGAAAATTAATGAAAAAGACAGTCCTTAATGCAATCTCTATATATTATATATATTTTTTTATTTTTTTATTTACGTTCTTTCTTTTGCAGGTCCAACTCATTTATAAGAGCATCTTCAATCCAATCCTCTCATTAAGAGGATGAAAATAAATTTTTTTATTCAAAAAATAAATATAGAGTATGTCACTATTCATTCAAACTCTAATCACAAATCTTCATTTTTTTCTGGATAGGTGTTATCAACTGAATTTTTTTTTTTTTTTTTTTTTAACTTGTTGGGCATTTTTTTTAACATTAAAAAGTAAATAATTTTTGTTCATTAACAAATATTTAATTTTGAAATTTTTGTAAAATATATTTAATATTATACTCATTTTAAAGATATAATTTCATCTTTTTTAATGATGCTAATTTTATAAAAATTAAATTTACATATTAAAAGTTATTTATAATATAATAAAAAATATAGAATGAATAATATTTTAGAGGGGATCATCTATTTTTTATCTTCCTTCTAAATATAAAGGATTAATCCATCCTCCTTCTAAATAAATATGAATTTAGAGAATAAGTTAGAGGAGCAAATGCTTCGAATATAAAGTTATAGAGGGGGTTGGGGATGCTCTAAGAGTATAAAAGAAGGAGGAGAGCAGAGCTCAGGAGAGAGTTCTAGCCAGGAGTAGCACAGAGTGATAAAAATCAGAGTCTTTTTCATATACTAGAGTAGTGTATCTATAATTATTTAAACTTAAAAGGGAAATAATTTGGAGCCCTAAAATCCCCACCCCTAATCCCCTTAATTTCCTTTTTAGGAAATTGTTTTTTTTTTTTTTTTTAACTTGATATGGAAATTAGGGGGATTAGGGGAGATGTTTTTAGGGGGATGTAGCAAGACCCAACTTAAAATACTTTCTTCGTAGGGTACCCTGACCAGGTAATTAGAGGTTTTATTGTATTTAGTATTTTTTGTTTTTAATTTGATTTGAATATATTATATAATTTTTAGATCTTTTGTGTAATAAATGTTTTATTCAAATCATGTTATATAATTGTTTTTACTGTTGTGTATTAAAATTATTAGACGAGTCATACTTAGTAAGATAGGTCGTGTATCAATCGTAACTTAGTATAGTTTAGTGGTAACAATCAACATTAACTGAAAATGATTCATGTTTTCGGATTTTAATATTCAAATCCTCTTGATAATATATTTCTAATCAAGACACATCATATTATCCAAATTAATGATTTTTGAAAACTAATACAAGGTTAGTGGTTGATTCGAAATCTGAGAAATTTCTTATTTTATTTTATTTCTTTTATGTTTTATTATCTTAATTAGTTTTAGTTTTATTGTTTTCAAAATCAAACTCGTCAAATTACTTTAATGATTATTTTTTAATCAACGCAATTTGATTAGTTCTTGTGGAGCGACACCACGTTTTAACTGCTAGTCTATGAAAGAGTAGTTATTATCTGGTTTTAAATAAAATATTTTGATGCAAAAGCAACAACATCTATTTTGTGAATTTTTATTTATCAAAAATACCACATAAATAATGTCACGTGATACTTGTCACGTGAAATGTGTTATGAATTTAAATAAATAAATAAAGAAGATAAGACTTCTAAAATGGTTTTCTTAATTTAAACAAAATGACAAAATATATGACAACTTTTGATAGTTTAAACTTTTAAATAAGATATGAAGAATAATTATGAAATTTTGTTAGTTATGTATCAAATTAATTTTAATCAAACATTGTGATCTTTATGTTTATTAACCAAATTAATTTTGATTGTAAGAGTTTATAATGTTTGATTATCAACCAAAATAGTCTTAATTTTTAGACTTTTGTAACATTTTTAGTTACAACTCAACCATATTAATTGAAAATTTAAGTACATAAGTACATAAAGTATGTATCATTTAATAAAGTGTGTATAACAATACTCTCTCTCTTAACGAGTCTTTTTGGTATTCAAAAGGTGATAATCAAACAATAGAAATTAAGACCACCATTTCCTAGCTTTGAGATAATCAATTTATTTAATTTTTGTAAAGTTTTTTTCGTCATCTAAACTATAAACAAAAATTAAACCAAATTTTTCTAACCAAAAAAAAAACACAATCTCAAAGGGGTTAACTAACTCATGATTTATTGGCTCCTACCTTTTTACTTTTATTTTTCATTTTTGTTTTCTTCTCCCTAGTGGTGAAGTGGTTAACTTGCTTTTTTTATTCTTAATTGGCCGCTACACATATCTAGCAAAACAAAACGTTAAAAACAAGTCAACAATTATTAGTATTAAAAATTGTGTAAAAATATATATAAATATTTATAAAGTTGTAGAACTTTTGGGAATTCAACATTTTGAGCTGGCCGATGGACCAGCCTTTGTTTGTTGTAGTACTATTGTATTGTATCAATCACGCCAATTATTCCAATGAACAAAAAAACAAAATCATGCCAAAGAAAATCAATCTTTTTCTTTCCTTCTTTATATAATTATAAGGGTCCACTCTGTGGCATAATTTTTTTTTAGGGGAAAAAGTGGTGAAAAATAAGTAAAATATCAACAATGATTCATATCATTAAAAAAAGATCATTAATAACACTAATGCATTGAAAATATTAAAAAAAAAAACAAAACAAAACAAAACAAAATATAGACAATCGATGAGACCCACTATAATATCATGGAGTTTTCTTAGGTGTGCAACCCACAAAAGGTGTAAGTGGGTTGCAAAAGGTGTAAGGTGTAAGTGTAAGTGGAAGGTATAAATGAAATGTATAAGTTGCACACCATGTGCCACTTACACAAAAGGTGTAAGTGCAAGGTAAAAAAAGTATAAGTGTAAGGTGTAAGTGAACCCAAAAAGGTGTAATGTGTAAGTTACACACTATAGCATTACCCTAATATCATTAGTGATGCTATTAGAACACCAATCTTAATCATCTCAACCATTTTTGTTTTCCCTAGGAATATGTCTTTTTGCCCCTTGGGATGAGTACCCTAGCATCCTTTCACATGATCAACCAATGTGGTCTCAAAGTTTCTGACATTTATGAATTTATATAGAATTTAAAATTAAATAAATAAAATTTAAGTGAAAATTAAATTAATATGTTCTGAATTATTTTTTTTTGACTTTTTACGAAGAATAATACTATAAATTTAGATTTAACTATCGAGAAATTATCCATAACTATCATCTTATGGTTCAAATTCATTCTACACATGAACCCCATACTATACAAATTCAATCCTAACCACACAATTTCTTTTAGGATAAATTCAGGATAGTTAAGGTGGGGTATATAAAATTATTCTTTTACGAAAAAAAATATGTAAATAGTATGAATGAGAACAAATCTTTGAATTTTTTTTGTATGAATTGAATTATATTTTTATTTTATTTTTTTGGGACTTTTTTAGAGATTTTTTTGACTTTTTGTGTCACAACTCGCTCCCCGTACCGAAGAGTTAAATATCGTAATTGCCAGTAACTGAAATTATCTCCGGCCAATTCTTGAATAAATTAATAAACGCGAGCGGAAGTAATATTTAAGTAAAGGTGCCAAAATAATCATCGGAGCTTCTATTTTTATTACAAAATTTATTGATCAAAAAGGCCTATATTTACATAGAAAAATATCATAAAAGTGTTGTCTGCGTCTTTTCCGTACCAAAATAATCATCAGGGCTTCTATTTTTATTACAAAATTTATTGATCAAAAAAGCCTATATTTACATAGAAAAATATCAAAAAAGTGTTGTCTGTGTCTATTCTGTAATTCCGTGTCTAAGACTTTCCAAAAGCTATCTGAATTGCATTGTTTCCTGAAAATTAGTAAACAGTTATAAGCACATGGCAGAGTGAGAAATATTATGCCAAGAGTATAAGGGACACAAAATAACCATGGATAGTTATGTAACTAAAATATTTAAGATAACTTAGTCTAAACAAATAATTTTTTAAGTAGTAAAACTGAGATTATGTAAATAAATAACCATAACCACACTATCGAACAAAACAGAACAGAGGTCACAGGAGTGACAGTCAGAACAGGTATACAGATTCAAAAGGTGGCTCGTACGGATTATAGCGGTGGCTCCCACAATATTATAACACTTATCTCCGCACAGCATTTTGCTCCACACCAGAAATCAGAGGGTCAATGGATTCATAACAGTACAGAGGTACAGATTCAAGAGGTGGCTCGTATGGATTATAGAGGTGGCTCCCATAATAATGTAGTACTTATCTCTGCACAGAGCAGAGGTCAATAGATTCATGACAATGGAAGGCCACAAAGTGACCAAACAGAAGTCAATGGTTATTTAAGTATCCCAAGGCGTGGAACTCCCGTGGTGGTACTTATAAAACATAATTGTTTATAAGGTTATAGTCAAATATTCTTTAAAATATAAATAAACATATCCATGAATTTCATTTTAAGAAAATAAGGTTCAGAAATTAATTCACGTAACTGAAATATTTATAAAACATAATTTATATTAATATAATTAATAAAATACAACTTGTATAAAATAAATTACGGTAAGCCAAAACATATGTAAAATATATTATGATAACTCAATATATAATATAATTTATCTTAATATTAATTCTAATTTTTACTTTTCGCTCACTGTGACTCACTAAGGTGTTATTTGGGGTGTCCTAAATAAGTGTACTTTTTGCCTTTTTAGACTAAAAAATGGAGGTTGAAAATATGGATGTTTGGGTTAACTTTTTGATTTTTATGAAAAAATGTGTAATAAAAAATTGTAAAAATTGATTTGTAGAAAAAAATTCGACTTGAGAGTTGTGCAGCCGTAATTGTTGATTTTTGATGAATAATGTTAATTTTAAAACTTTTTAAATAACTTTTTGACTATATGTCAAACTTGACCTACATATTTCAAACTAAACTCAAAATATTATTTATATAAAGAAAACACTAAAGAGGAGAGAGAAAGGGTAAGAGAGCTTGGAAATGGATGAGGATGAAATGGATCTGGTCATTTATATATATAGGCGACAAAACTTGGGAAGAAAGACACTTGCGGGGCACGCTTTTATTTTTAGTACAGAAAATATTATATTTCAACGTATTTTGGATTAAAAAATATAGAGAAAAATATTATAATACTCAGAAAATAATTTCGAATAATAATATAAAGTTAAAATTATTTTTTTGAAATCATTTATAATTAAATAATACTAATACAAAATTTAAAGGACTATTCAAATTTTTGAGTTATTACATTTTGACTAAAATAGCAACTTATTGAATGGAGCCTAATTTTTTCTAGAATTTAGAAAAAATACAATAAGTCTTATAAATTTGATATAATTATTATGGGGACATAATTTTTGAATGACAGCACGTGGCCGAGGTGGCACCGAAATGTCAGTCAAGGTGCCACGTGTCCTAGTCATGATGCCGAGGTAATCTCAGCTAGGCCGAGATTATCTTCGAAGATATCGGAATCCGGGATAAGCGGATAAGGGACAAGAGTCCTAGAATGAGAGAAGATTTCAGTTTGGATAAAGATAAGACTCTTGAAGAGTTTATCACAGTCCTACTGGGAGTCCAAGATTAGCAGTAATCCAGAGTCCATTAGAGCCAAGCTTCTATTGGGATTAGGTTTGTGTTGGCTACAAAAGGGAGGCATTCTCATGGGTCTAAGGTACTTTTTTATATTCTGAACAAGGAGTTAAACACTTTTGCTATCTTTGAGAGATAACCGACTTGATCGTCGGAGTGTCCCCGGGTGGACGAGCCACCGCCGGAATCTCTTCTTTCTGTGACAGGTCGTTCGGGTTTAATCTATTCTACCGGTGGCTCTCCAGCTGAATACTAATTTGGCAATGTGGTCAGAAATCTACTCACACAATTTGGCGCCGTCTGTGGGAAAGAAATAAGAAAGGTGGCCAATAACGGACAGAAAGAAAAGGTTGGGAACGACACTCCTCCTGGGAGTGGGAAACCTATTGACCTTGACGTCGAAGAAGACAACTCCAACAAAGAGACTCATGATAAGAATCACGGAGAGAATGATGTCGGCTAGGAGGGCAACGTACCAAAGAAATCAGACTGAGGCGGGTATTATAACGAGGACGACCTCCACGTGTGGAAAGAGAGATGCCTGCGGAGGGATGACGAGATGAAGAGAATGGCAAAACAAATTGGCGGACCTATAAACGGTCGTCAACTTCATGATGCAGAACAATGTCATGCAGCTACCATTCCTGTTACAAGATACGCCGATTCCAGCGGCCAAGAAAGATGCCCGAAAAGATGTGCAGAAAACAGTTCCTACAGTCCCCCAACACACCAAGACCGAAAAACACTCTCATTGGCCTTCAAGGGAGGTCGGGCGAGGAGAACCAAGAAGGGAAGAATCTAGGAAGACGCATCGCACCAAGGAAGCTGACCCCAAAGAACATCGGCATGTTCAAAAGTAGGAGCTGTGCTTCGACGCAACTAATGGAGAAAGGTCCAAGAGGACTCATAATGAAACCAAGAGTAGTGCACCGAAAAGGCTGAAGTCAGGAGATAGCCGAGCTCCTGGACGGACCAAGGAGGATCTAAGGGATTACCTACAGAGGTTTAGCATGCCGAGATTCCAGATCTATGACGGTAAGTCGGACCCCAACTTTCACGTCGGTTTGTACCTGAACTCAATGGCGTTGTACACCGAGAACGAGCCGTTGCTTTGCAAAGTGTTTCCCTCATCTTTCGAAGAAATTGCATCGGACTGGTTTCACAAGTTGCCGAAAGGAACTATGAAAACCTGGGAAGGCCTGACCGAGATGTTTGTGGCCAGGTTCGTGACAAACAACTTACAACCATTAAGGGTGGATACCCTGATGGCCTTGAAGATCAGCGAGGACGAAAGTCTTAGGACCTATGCCAAAAGGTATTATGAGGTATTCAACCGAATTCCAGGATGCAACCAAGAGGTGGTGGTTGTGTCATTTAAGAACGGCCTGAAAGATGACTGCCTGCTTTGAAAATCACTAGCAAAGACATTGCCGAAAAGTATGGAAGAGCTTAAGGACAGGATAGAGAAGTATGACAGGGCCGAGGAGGACACTCCGGGCACAAAGGCGTCAAAACAAGGAAGAAAAGCGGCTCGCCGAAGTGAGGCCGAGGTGATGGTGGCTACAACAAACCAGAGACAAGATTAAGGGCTGCACAGGTAATCACAACCGTATTCCGAATTCCTGTCTACAAAGTCTTGAAGAAAATCCGAAATCAACTCTACTACAAAGCACCAGCAAAGGTATCAGGCGAATTTATAGGAAGAAGCCTTGGCAAGCACTGTGCTTACCACAATGAAGCTGGGCATCTGACTCAGTGGTGCAAAGCCTTGAAAACACACCTGGAAGACCTGGTAAGACAAGGCCATTTAAGGGACCTAATAGACGAAGCCAAGACAAAGGAAGAGTAGGCAAGACTGCCCTAGGCACCGGCAGCACCGCCAACCCCAGCATCGCAACCGCAGACATACGGACCTCAAGTGATCAATGTGATTCACTCGAAGGTGAATGAGAATAAGATAAGGGAGAAAACCCAGAAGGTAAAACACCTACAGCATGTGTATCAAGTCGGGAAGAAGAGACCTAGGGCAGACGAGAGCTAGGGACCAGTAGTGTCCTTTACTGAGGAAGACCTGGAGATGGTGCAACATCCACACAACGATACCTTAGTAATATCCCTCCAGATTGGAGAATGCCAAGTGAAGCGCATCTTAGTTGACCAGGGCAGCTCTTGTGACATCATGTATGTCAGATGTTACAAGGAGCTTGGTCTTCACCAAGATGATCTGGAGTAGTCCAATGGCCCAATGGTTCAGTTCAATGGAATGTCGACGTGGTCCCTGGGAGTAGCAAGTCTAGAGGTGTAGGCTGGCACCAAGAGGATAAAAACAGAGTTGACCATAATCGACACCCCCTCCCCTTACAATGTTATCCTAGGAAGGCCATGGCTACATGCAATGAGGGTTGTTCCCTCAACATTGTATCAGCTATTGCGGTTCCCAATGGAGCATGGAATAGAAGAGGTCAGAGGGAATCAGTTGCAGGCAAAGAATTGCTCTATGGCAGCAATGAAATCCACCTGCAACATATGAGAACCAAAAACAGCAGAGATCGAGGATGAGGACGTGGAAGTCCTGGAGGACGTCGGCAAAGAGCCAGCCGAGAAGAGTAAAGAAGCCCTAAAGAAAATCCTTGTCCAGCAAAGGGATGAAGAACGCTTCTTCCTTCTCGGCTCGGGCTTAGCCGAGGAAGAGGAAAAGGAGCTAGAGGCATTCTTGAGAGCAAATCTGGAGGTGTTTGCATGGACACCCTACGAAATGCTTGGCATTGACCCCGAGGTCACTTGCCACAAACTGAATGTGGACAGGTCATCCAAACCTGTCATCCAGCGAGCAAGAAGGCCGACATTAATGCATGTTGAGGCAGTGGAAGAGGAAGTAGATAGACTTCTGGAGGCCAGAGTCATTAGAGAGGTAAATTATCCGACATGGCTATCAAACACAGTGGTGGTGAAGAAAAAGAATAATAAGTGGAGGGTCTGCGTGGACTTCACCAACCTGAACAAGGCTTGTCCCAAAGATAGTTTTCCATTGCCCAATATTAACCAATTAGTGGATGCCACTTCAGGGCATAGAAGAATGAGCTTCCTAGACGCTTACAGGGGGTACCATCAGATAGCCATGTACCCCCTAGATGAGGAAAAGGCTGCATTTATCACCCCAAAATGGCTGTATTGCTACAGAGTAATGCCTTTTAGGTTGAAAAATGTAGGAGCAACTTACCAGAGATTGGTAACCAAGATGTTCAGACATCTAATTGGCATAACAATAAAGGTATACATAAATGACATGGTCATGAAGACCAAGGAACCTAAGGACCATCTGGAAGACTTAAAGGCAGTCTTTGACAACCTTAAAACATATCAGCTCCAACTCAATGCATCGAAGTATACATTTGGAGTTGGGTCTGGTAAGTTCTTAGGATATTTGGTAACCAGAAAGGGCATTAAGGCAAGCCCATATCAAATCAAAGCCATCCTAGAACTGAAGAGCCCAACATCGGCAAAACAAGTGCAGATGTTGATTGGAAGGGTGGCAGCCCTGAATAGGTTCATAAGCAAAAGCTCTGACAAGTGCAAACCTTTCTTCAGCTTAGTAAAGAAAGCCACAGACTTCTTATGGACCGAAGAATGTGAAGCCACCTTGGCCGACTTGAAGAAATATTTGACCACAGCTCCAGTTTTCTTAAATCCAGTGCCTGGAGAGGAGCTGTTCTTATACTTGGCAATTTCAAAGCACGCAGTGAGTGTAGTAGTAGTTAGAGAAGAAAAGGGAGAGCAAAAGACAGTTTACTACGTGAGTAAAACCCTGGCAGATGCAGAGACCAGGTACTTACCCTTGGAAAAGTTGACACTAGCATTAGTAATGGCTTCCAAGAAGCTGAATCATTACTTTCAAGCCACAAAATTATGATGTTAACTGAACATCCTTTGAGGTCCCTGCTGCAGCAAGGAGATTTGACAGGCAAAATAGCCAAATGGGTAGTGGCCTTAGGCCAATATGACCTGGAATTCAGACCCAGGACAGCAATCAAAGGCCAAGTCTTAGCCGACTTTGTGGCCGAATTCACACCAGACGCCGCTATATATCGAGCTCCGTTGAGTCGAGGTATGCAACGTCCAAGTGAGCAAGGAAGAACCCAGCAGGGGACAGCAGAACAAAAGAAGGAAGAGAAACTCAGGCTCTGGAGCATTTACATCGGTGATTCCTTCCAGTTGTTTGTTGATGAGAGTTCAAACCGATAAGGAGCAGGGGCAAGAGTACTACTAGTATCGCCAGATGGGCAAATACTGGAACAGCCCATTCGTTTGCGGTTTAAGGCCTCAAACAATGAGGCAGAGTATGAAGCACTAATCGCAGGATTAAAGCTGGTAGCAGCTATAGAAGTCGACGAGGTAATAATCTTTTGTGACTCCCAACTTATAGTCAACCAGGCAACACGGAAATTTGTATCCCGAAATGAAAGGATGTCGGCCTATGCAAAGGAAATGGGCAGACTAGTAGCCTTATTCTAGAATTGCCGAGTACAGCAAGTTAGCACAGAAGACAATAGCCATGCGGATGCTCTGGCCAACCTGGCTAGTGCAATGAAACCTGGAGAGGCAAGAACAATAATGGTTGACTACTTGACAGGTCCAAGCATAGAACCATTGAACACACAGCGTGAAACAATATGTGTGTAGATGAGACCAAGTTGGATGGATGCAATAATAGTATTCCTTAGAGATGGAAAGCTGTCAGACGACCGCAAAGAGGCGCACAAGGTCAGACTGAAGTCGACAAGATTCAGTTTGGCAGTAGAAGGACATCTCTACAGAAGATCTTTTCTTGGACCCCTTCTGAGGTGTGCACATCCTGCACAGGTTAAAGATTTTCTGTACGAGATACATGAAGGAGTATATGGAAGCCACGCTAGGGGCAGGTCACTTGCTCATAGGGCCATTACTCAGGGATACTGGTGGCCCTACATGCAAAAAGATGCTGAAACCTATGTCAAGAAGTGTAATAAGTGCCAAAGGTTTGCACCTTTGATACACCAACCAGCAGCAAACTTGAAACTAGTGTCCAGCCCTTGGCCATTCGCCCAATTGGGAATGGATCTTGTTGGAAAACTACCTCAAGCAACTGGACAAAGGAAGTACTTACTAGTAGCAACAGATTACTTCACCAAGTGGGAGGAAGCTGAACCCCTTGCCAAGATTCGAGACGTTGATGTGAAGAACTTCATATGGAAGAACATCATCACCAGGTTTGGGATCCCAAGAGTAATAATAGCTGACAATGGCACACAGTTTGACAGTAAGCTAATCAAGAGCTTCTGTGCAAAATTTAAAATCAAGAATTATTTTTCCACCCCAAGCTTTCCTCAAAGCAATGGACAAACAGAAGCATCCAACAAAGTTATCTTGGATGGGATTAAAAAGAGGCTGCAAGCAACAAAGGAAAAATGGGTAGATGAGTTGTCTAGTGTACTCTGGGCATATCGGACTACATCGAGAAGATCAACTAGGGAATCCCCATTTGCCATGGTTTATGGCACAGAGGCAGTCATTCCCCTGGAGGTCAGCATCCTAGGGATCAGAACCCAAGGAATGGAAAATAGGACCAATGAGGCATTCTTAGCCCGCGATCTAGATCTGCTAGAGAAACGAAGGGAGAAAGCTGCAATTCAGCTGGGGGCATACCAGCAGCAGCTTGCCAGGGCTTATAATAAGAAGGTCAACCCACGAGAGTTCCAAGTTGGTGACCTCGTTTTGAGAAAGGTCGTCAGCAACAAGAAGGATCTCAAAGAAGGCAAGCTTGGCCCGAATTGGGAGGGACCCTATAGAATCATCTCAATCTTGGGTAACGGGGCATATCGGCTTGAGGACAATGAAGGCAAAAAGTTGCCAAGACCCTAGAATACTTGCAATCTGAAGTTTTTCTATCATTAGATTTTCTTGTTTTTTAAGCTTTCTTTTGTTTTGTTATTAGCCGAAGTAATAATAAAGTTTTAGTTTGATTTTTTAAAATTGTGCAATATGACTGATAAGATACTTGACGATGTCTCTAAGCGAAACATGACGAATAACTTAGACTTATTATATGACAGAGTTCCTACTTGAATATAATATAGTTGAACTAAATTGAATTAACTTGAACTTGTCATATCGGCAGAATCAAACACAGATTGAAGCTAAGTACATGTCAGTCAGATTAACAAAGAGGCCGAGGTTGATAACCTCAGCCAATCTTGGTTCGAATCTGACCTCGGCGACAAGGTCAAAGTCACATGCTTAATGAGAACCCAAGTGGAACTTAGGTTCACATTAAGGAGTAGAGAGCTGGAGAATGATGCTTGGGAATTAGAATTTACAAGCTAAAGTTGGTTTAACACTTGTTGAAATTTGGTGAAAAATTTACAAGTTGAAGTTAAGTCGAGGCTGTGTTAAAGGAAGATGGCTTAACACTTGTTGAAATTTTGAGAAAAATTTACAAGTTGAAGTTAACCCAAGGTTATATTGAAATAATAAAAGATAGAGGTCTTAATAGGAAAAGAGTGAAGTGGCAAGTTGTAAATAACACTTGTGAAAATATTGAGAATATTTTCAAGCGTTAGGTCAAAGCCGAGATAAACTATTAGTGGGTATAGCCAAAGTATTCCACACCGAGAAGATTACACAGTTAAGGTGTACAATTGAAGACATGTAAAATATTCTAAGTATAAGAGTCATACAAGAGTAGAAAAAGGACAAACATGCAAGCATTCAAAAGAAGAAATTCTATTCATGTTCAAAAGAAAGGGCACGTCGGCCTACAAAAAGATTACTTGTACGAGTTACAAAAGCGGCACCTTAACCAAATTAAAGTTTACATAGTTCCAAATGTAAGAAAAGTACAAGGTACAAGAAATAAAGAAAACGAATTACTCGGTATCAACTACGGATTATGACTCGGCCCCAGAAGACAGTTGGGAAGACTTCTCAGCAGCCTTCTCAGCCTCGAGCTCAGCATCGATCTCCTGTAAAGTTTGATCGAGGCTCTTATCGGCGATAGGCAACTCGGAGTTTGTCTTATGGGAGGAGGCATCCTTTGAGACCTCACCCTCCTCATCTTGAGACAAGTCCACGACTTGCTCATTCAGAGTAGGGGACTTAACCCCAGCAGCTTCCTTCTTCTTCCTAACCAAAGCTTCCTCCTTGGATTCAGAATCGTTTTTGGATTGGCTTGGAGTAGGGGGGAATAACAAGACAAGGCTGTTAGCATTTAATCGGGAATCCTCGGGACAAATTTAAGGCCAGAGTGACCATCCAACCAAGGGTATAGCCCTTGTTGCATGCCTGCCTGACTTGTCTCTTGTAGTCTTCTTTGACATCGGTTGTCCCCTCGGCTACGCTTTCTCGTCAGCCGCTTTGATCTCGACCTCTTTTGTGGCCAGGCCTTCTTGAAGTTCTTTTTGGGCCTCAACTATCTTTACCTCGGCCTCTTTCTTTTCGGCCGCAAGGACCTTGGCAATGGCCTCTGCAACGCCAACCTTTTCCTCGGCATCATCCTGGGCCTTCTTGGCTGCCTCGGCCCGATCTATCAAGGCCTTCATTTTGCCCTCGGCCTTGTTGAGGGACTTGGACAAGTTGGCAGCCTCCTTTGTCTTTTAGACCAACTCCTTCTTAATGTCAAAAGCTTGCATCGCAAAGAAATGGCCATGCTGGATCGCCTAGAAGAAATGGAGAAAACAAATGTTAGTAAAAACCCTCTGAGAATGGAAAAAACAGAAAGCGGAGATTATTAAGTGATGGGGGCTTAATTGCACGAAGTGCTACAACATCAAAGCAAAATTTTCGTATTCGTTCATCCCGGCATTGTGCTCGAGATCATTGAGAAGGAGCAAGCAATAGAGAGGGCAACGCCGACTTCAATATTATCAGCGTTGTCGCTAGCTCTAACCGGCTTGTCCTCAATGGTAATGGGGGGAGCCCAGGGGGCATTGGATTTCAGAGAGCCCGAGGTTGTGGCCAACCCAAACCTCGGTCTCTTTGACCTGGTTGATTCGGATGGTGCGGCCTCGGCGGGCCTTTTTTCGGCGGCGGAGGCACTTTTTTCTGCCTCAGCAATCTTGGAGATCAGCAAGGTGTCCTCAGTGTCAATCTGAGTCACCGTTGTCTTGTGTTGGGCTTTTTTTAGCCTTTTTGGTTTCAGCTTTGGTTGAAACTGGGATTATGCTGGTTGTGCGGTGCCAACATCCGAGACATCGGCCAAAAGATTGTCAGCAACTGCTTTCTTGCAACCCATCTCGGCGGCGATTGCGGTTCAGCATCGACGTTTGCGTTGAGATGGAGGGATCAGATATGGAGCCGAGGTTGATGGCTGCTCAGCTAGATCGGAGATTGATCCCTGATCTGGCCGAGATAATGAAGTTGCTGGTGGAGTTATGGCGGAATGAGGAGACTTGCTCTTCTTCTTCGGGGTGTCGGGAAGAACTGACTTGTAAGTCGGGATGTAGTTGAGCAACAAAGGAGCTCTTCGCCTCTGAACGGGTAGATCCAACAACTTCTTGAGGTCCTTGCGAGGGAAGAAGGACTTACGGAAGTCTTTTGCCAGCTATTGAAGAGCTGCAAGAAAAACAGACGTTAGAACATATAGAAAGAACAAAGACTTGAAAAACAAGTAAGTGTAACATTTGGCTCTTACCATTACCCTCTATGAAAACTGTTCGGCTAAGAGGGTAGAGGTGAAGGTCCTCCTCTGGAGCAAATTCCCAGTTGCCCAAGACAAATGAAGTAATCGTCCCCAGCTCCTTTGTTGGAGTTTGGGAGGTCGACAATAAGTTTGTATTCGGTGGACCTCGGTTTAAGGTAATAGATGTAGCATTTTTCTAACTTGAGGCCACACATGGTGTAGCAATATTGGATGTCAGCTAAAGTTACCCTAGCGTTCTCTTTTTTGGCTAAGGCTATTATACTGTTAATAACTCGGTAGGAGTTGATGGCGAGCTGCATTGGGTTCAATTTGTAGTAATGAAGGATTTTTTGGAAAAAGATGTCAAGTGGAAGCCTAAGTCCACACTCTATGAAAGCTACGACTGGGAAAAGCATGGAGTCAACTGTGGGCATGATTCCCCAGCCAACCTCAGATGGACGTCGGCCGAGACAGAAAACTCATGCCTGAAATATTCTAGCTTAGTTGGGATGTCTACCCTATACCTCTACATACCCATGATGTCAGCTTGGGGAAAGGTGTTGGATTTCAAAAGGAAGTGTTTTGTGAAGGTTTGAAGGACCTCGGCTAAAACCAAATGTGTGCTGGGGTAAGAATTTTTGAGGATCTAAGAGGAATTTGTTTCAGTCTTCCCTAAAGATTCGTGGGTTCTACGACAAATCCCAAACCTAAGTCTATGTAAACAAAGGATTGAAGTCAAGAATCTAGAGAAAACACAGAAAAAAGAAACAAAAACAAAGATTCATAATCAAGAATGGTGATGCACTATCAAGAACGCTGTGACAGAGTGTGTGCAAGAGTGCAAGGCTAAGAACAGTGGCAAAGTAGGCAAAGTGTATGATACATGTGTATACCCAAAAACAGATGAAACAGAGTATGTTTTAAGCATACAAAGGGTGAAATTTGAAGCACAGACAGGAGTGGGAGCATATGAATATGTTCAAACGTGACTAATAAACAGAGGCAATAAAATGTGAAACAATAAATTGAAACGAATGAAGGAACGGTGACTTACCGAAGAAAATGAGGCCAGTGTAAAATACGGTGGTGTCGGACGGTGGCAGAGAGCAAAGAAGTGCAGCAAAAGCCTCGCCGGAAGGGGAGACTGAAGGTGGTTGTAGAAAGCTTCACAAGAGCAACAATGGCGGATTTGGGAAGGAAAGTTAGAGAGAGAAAAAACTGAAAGCTTACACGGAGACAAATATGCAAAAGTGAAAAGACAGAGAGAGAGAAGTGGTTTTGATCAAAACCACAAAATGGCGGCAAAATCACCATCAATGTGCTTAGGACGACGTGCTTGTCAGACGGCGCACGCAGACGCAAGGCGACTTAAAGGCGCGTGTCAGGTACCATCCAGTGAGGGAAAGACGGGTGGCAGAAACGGTTGAAATACTGTGCGTGACAGCTCTCACGCGTGATAAAACTCTTGAAGTTCTTGGTTTAATGAAGCAAAGACCTCAGCTAGGAGGATGATCTCAGCTAAATAATTTAAACCAACTTGATTATTTGCTCTAAAAGCATTTGGGGAAAACAGATTACAAATCTTGGTCATATTGAGCCGACGAGTCTTGATTTCGGTAATACATAATGGAGTTACCATAACCGATGTTCTATATGATTACATGATATAGGTTCCATCACTTCATTATGCCGAAGTAATAGAACCTAGGGGGCAGCTATGGGGACATAATTTTTGAATGACAGCACGTGGCCGAGATGGCACCGAAGTGTCAGCCGAGGTGCCACGTGTCATAGTCATGATGCCGAGGTAATCTCAGCTAGGTCAAGGTTATCTCCGAAGATATTGGAATCCAGGATAAGCGAAAAAGGGATAAGAGTCCTAGAATGAGAGAAGACTTCAGTTTGGATAAAGATAAGACTCTGTGGGGGCCGAGTAACTAAGGGGCCGAAGCCTAATCGCGAGGGCCGGTGTTGAGCGGCTCCTTACGCTTCTCCGAGATACCGAGTAGGATATTTGGGCGAATATACCGAAGAAGCGTGTTAGGATAAATGGAAGAGTACACAAGCGAAGGAAAAAGTAGACCCAGTCGAGGTGAAAAATGACTATAAATATAAGAGCTTCAGACTAATAAAGGTATGTAAGAAAACACTTCTAAAAACTTAGTAAGCAAGCTTTCTGGATGGGAACTGACTTGTCGTGAGTGCTAATTCCGCACCCCGACCGGAGTTTGTATTTTGCAGTGACTAGAAGAGGATCATTGGCGTCTTCCGAGATTCAAGAGTATTTCCAAACCACATCAACCACAATTGGCGCCGTCTGTGGGAATACTCAAAAATATCCATGAAAGCCGTGACTAAAGATCCCCCGATAGCCACCGACGAGACCGAACGAAGAGACGATGTCGCCCGGTATTTACACTCGGGGAAGTAAATCGTCGCAACATGCCCCGACTCTAGCTCACCAACGATTCTAACACGAGAGCGATGCTGGCGACCATGGAGCAGGCGAACGGACCAAGCGAGTTTGGGCGGCATCATCGGCGAGAACGAACGCCATTTCGACTGGCCTTAGAAAACAAAGTCCCACCAGTAAGACTCAAGGTTCGCGGCGATCCCCAAAAGCGGGCCTCGGCGACCTCGCGACCAACAAAGAATACCGGCGACGCCCGGCGCCAAAGGACTACGTTGAGGAAGTGAGAGGACGATGTCGTCAAAAGGCATCCCGCTGATACCGTCCATATGATATATGACTGCCGATGGCCTCGACGGTACATACGGTCCAATCACTTCAAGCCCTCAAAAGCGACCACCACCGAAAGCGTCCCCGCTCGAAGCGGCAAGCATCACCTTCGACGACTCGATTTGGCGGTGTCACACTCCTCACGTAGATCCTCTGGTTGTTCGCTCTGGCGTACATAGGTTTATCGTGAAACGCGTCCTTATCGTCGAGGAAGTACTTCAAAGATTATGTACTATCGAACCTTCGTCAAACTCGGGTTCAACGATTCGGATCTAACTCGGCTCCACCGCCCACTATTATTCGCTTCAACGCCAACCGAGTACCCGTTGGGAAAATCGGCTTACCGTCATACTGCTCGAGAACGGTGGTCGAAATTCTTGGTTGTCGGCTACCGTCGCCATACAATCTCAGCATGGGGCGATCGTGGTTACATACCTGCAGTCCCAAGCACCTACCACCAGCTGCTACGTTTCCCAACAGAGCATGGCGTTGAGCAGATCCGTGGCTCCCAGCGGTCTGCCCAAGCATGTTACCTTCTCGCCGCCAGGACGCCGAAGGAACTGCAAGTAAACTCCGTCGAGGTACCCGGTCGGGAAGTCCTGGAAGACGTTGGGCGTCAACCAAACGAAAAGGCCACAGAAGGTTTAGACCGAGTCGACATCGATGGAAGCCCGGAAAAGTTTTTTATGACCGGCGCCTCCTAAGCGCCGACAAGCGAGAATCGATCACTTTCTTACTCGGCAACCTCGGCGTCTTTGCGTGGACCCGTATGAAATCTGGGGAATAGACCCAGCGATCTCGCAAAGATCACCTCAATGTCGACCCTCGGTGCAAGCGGTCATTGAAGGCGGCGATCCTCGGCGAAACACTGCTACCGCCGTTGTCGAGAAGTTGACAAATTGCTTGGCAGCCGGCAATCGGAGAAGTCACCTATCCCACGTGGCTCTCCAACACAGTGGTGGTGAAAAAGAAGAATGGCACCTGGCGAGTGTGTGTCGATTTCACGGATCTGAACAAAGCTTGCCCCAAAGACTGCTTTCCCTTGCCTAGAATTGACCAACTCGTCGAGTTTCCTCGACGCCTATAGAGGCTACCATTAGATCGCCATGCATCCAGATGATCAGGACAAAACTGCATTCCTCACTCCAAGAGGAACCTCTTTATCTGAGGTTATGCCTTTTGGACTAAAGAATCGAGGCGACTTACCAAAGATGGTCACCACGATGTTCAAAGACCAACTCGGACGCACTATGGAAGTATACATCGGCGACATGGTGGTCAAATCTAAAGAAGAACAAAACCATATAGCCGATCTGGAAAGGACATTCAACACCCTACATAAGTCTGAATGAAGTCAATGCTTCCAAATGTGCATTCGGAATCGGCTCGGCAAATTCGGCTACATCGTCAACCATCGAGGAATCGAAGCCAACGAGGCAAGTCACGGCAATTTTGGAACTCAGTTCCCCGTCGATCAAAGAAGTCCAAAAAGTCGATGGGAATGGCGGCGCACTCAACAGTTCATCATCGATCCACGATCGTTGCGGACAATTCTTTCGGACATTGCGCCAGGCGAGCTTTGAATGGTCCGTCGAATGCAAGGCGACTTTTAACGACCTCAAGACATACCTCCGGACAAGACTCTTCTAACAACACCCGCCACGCGATCCTTATTTTATACTTGTCTCTCGGCCAGGCCGTATTGTTAAAAAGAGGAGGAAGGCGACAACCAAGATACTATGTGAGCAAGGCGATGGTGGACGCCAAAACACGCTACCTACCGCTAGAAAAACTCGTCTAGCCACAGTCATGGCGTGAAAGCGATGCACTACTTCCAAGCACAAAGATCAAGGTGCTATGATTTCCTTCGATCGATTACTCGAATCACGAAGCATCGAGCGTGTGTCGAAATGGGCTCTCGAACTTCGGCCAATATGACATTGGTTTTCGCCCAAAGCGCAATCAAAGCGGTGCTTGCCGACTTTGTGGCGAATTCACGGGAGGACTTGCCGACCTCAAGCTCGGGACCTCGGCCAAAGGTCAAGTTCGGTCAAAACCAGTTGGAGAGTCTCGTTGGGGACATCCGCAATTATCTGCGATGGATCGTCTAACCAGCAGGCGTGGCCGGCGTCGTAATTATGTCCCCGACGGCGATCATTGAACAGCCGTCAAGCTCGGCCAAGCATCAAATAACGAGGCGAATATGAAGCCCTTTAGCCGGATGCGAACGCACATGTTCTCGGCGCCGGCGATTGGTGTTTTATGACTCAAAGTTGGTAATCAACCCGGTGAAAGGAATATCTGCGGCGAAGATGAGCGTATGGCGGCCTATGAATGAACGCTAACTTCGTTCTTTGGCGAAATTCGACCATCACGAACTAAACCAAATAACACGCGATCAAAATACACACGCGGATGCCCTGGCTTGCTTGGCCTCCGCCATCAACTCCGAACTCAAGCGTACTATCGAAGTGGGCTTCGTCCCCGAACCAAGTATCGGCCCTCCGGAGGAGACCCACATCAATATCATAGAATCCGCTCCAAGTTGGAAGGACCCCATTGCTGCATTCCTTTCTTCTGAGCAACTCCCAGAGGATAAAAAAGAAGCACACAAGCTGCGAAACAAGGCTGCGATACTACCTTGATCCACAAGGGGACTTTACAAAAATCCCTCTCGGCCCATACAGGTCGTGCACCGGACAGTAGAGGCCGCTCATCGAGATACATGAAGGCGGTTGTGGCGCACACTCGGGCGCTCCTTGCCCATCGAGGCGATAACATTGAGGATATTCTTGGCCGACTATGAGAGCCGACGCACAAAATTATGTCAAGAAATGCGAACAATGCCAAAAGTTTTCCCCACTAACCCATCACCGTGAAGCTTTGAATTCAATCACTAGCCCTCGCCGTTTGCTCGATGGGGACTTGATATTGTAGGGCCTTGCCCGGGGCCCTGTGGAACAAGCGATTTCTAATCGTAACAACAGATTATTTCACAAAGTGGGTCAAGCGAGGCTCTAACCCATATCTGAGGTGACATTAAGCGTTTTGTGTGGAGGAACATCATTACGATTCGGCATTCCAAGAGCATTGATCTCGGATAATGGCACTTTCGGTTTGGTATGGCGTGTCCGAGAGCTATGCGGCAAATCTGATATTGTACCTTACTTTTCACGGCCACTTACCCCAAAGTAACGGTCGGCGGAAGCTTCGAACAAGTCCATCTTGGGCGGCATCAAAAATTTGGAAAGTGCCAAGGGCAAGTGGGTCAAGAGTTGCCAAGTGTACTATGGGCCCATCGAACAACACCAAGACGATCCAGGAGAAACACCGTTTGCCTTGTGCTTGGAACCCGTGCAATCTTACCCCGGAGATCGGCCTACCAACCCTCGGATCGCAAGCCTTCGACACGGGTCGAAATGACATGATGCTTGCTTTGGACTGGATCGATTGAAGAACGAAGAGATCGTGCCTTGGCATCCATGGCTCGCTATCGCCAGCTTCGCCAAGTCATACAATCGGCGAGTCCACCGCGGCCTTCTAATCCAGAGAATCGGTCTCAAGAAGGTGCACGGCCGACGGAGTCGATCGATGGAAACTTGGTCGAATGGGGCGGCCTATCAAATAGATTCCGTTGCGAGGAGCAGGGCATATCGGTTGTCGACATGTCGTGGAGAAACACCGCCACGGTAGTGGAATTCAACACATCTCTGAAAATTTTATCAATGACCCGACACTGCGGGCTTGATATTTGTACACAATATCCTCGTAAATCCAAGATCTCGC
This sequence comes from Camellia lanceoleosa, assembly GCA_025200525.1. Lineage (NCBI taxonomy): Eukaryota > Viridiplantae > Streptophyta > Magnoliopsida > Ericales > Theaceae > Camellia > Camellia lanceoleosa. The sequence continues at coordinate 171,569,117 of CM045769.1, forward strand.
GTTTTCACATGTTTAAGCTCAACATTTCAAAGTCCAATAAGTCTCGGATTCGAGCCCTTTGGTGCATGAAACCTCGGGGCGAATAAGTCTCCGGATTCGGAGCCCCTTTGGTGCATGAAACCTCAGGGCCGAACAAGTCTCCGGATTCGGAGCCCCTTTGGTGCATGAAACCTCAGGGTCGAACAAGTCTCCGGATTCGGAGCCCCTTTGGTGCATGAAACCTCAGGGCCGAACAAGTCTCCGGATTCGGAGCGCCCTTCGTGGATGTCACGATTGGCCAGAATAAGTCTCCGGTTGGGCCTTTGGTGCATGAAACCTCAGGGCGAACAAGTCTCCGGATTCGAGCCCCTTTGGTGCATGAAACCTCGGGGCGAACAAGTCTCCGGATTCGAGCCCTTTGGTGCATGAAACCTCGGCGAACAAGTCTCGGTTCGAGCCCCTTTGGTGCATGAAACCTCGGTCGAACAAGCCTCCGGATTCGAGCGCCCCGTGGATGTCACGATTGGCGAATAAGTCTCCGAATTGAGCCCCTTTGGTGCATGAAACCTCGGGGCGAACAAGTCTCCGGATTCGAGCGCCCGCCGTGGATGTCACGATTGGCGAGAATAAGTCTCCGGTCGAGCCCGTAGTGCATGAAACCTCGGGGCGAACAAGTCTCCGGATTCGCGCCCGCCGTGGATGTCACGATTGGCGAATAAGTCTCGGATTCGAGCCCTCCGGTGCATGAAACCTCGGGGCGAACAAGTCTCCGGATTCGAGCGCCCGCCGTGGATGACACGATTGGCGAGAATAAGTCTCCGGTCGGACCCTTTGGTGCATGAAACCTCAGTACGAACAAGTCTCGGATTCGGAGCCCCTTTGGCGCATGAAACCTCAGGCGAACAGTCTCGGTTCGAGCCCCTTTGGTGCATGAAACCTCGGGTCGAACAAGCTTCCGGATTCGAGCGCCCGCCGTGGATGTCACGATTGGCGAGAATAAGTCTCGGATTCGAGCCCCTGTGGTGCATGAAACCTCGGTCGAACAAGTCTCCGGATTCGAGCGCCCCGTGGATGTCACGATTGGCGAATAAGTCTCCGTCGGAGCCCCTTTGGTGCATGAAACCTCGGGGCGAATAAGTCTCCGGATTGAGCCCCTGGTGCATGAAACCTCAGGTCGAACAAGTCTCCGGATTCGGGCGCCTGTCGGATGTCACGATTGGCCAGAATAAGTCTCCGAATTCGGAGCCCCTTTGGTGCTTAAAACCTTAGGGCCGAACAAGTCTCCGGATTCGGAGCCCCTCTGGTGCATGAAACCTCAGGGCCGAACAAGTCTCCGGATTCGGAGCGCCCTTCGTGGATGTCACGATTGGCCAGAATAAGTCTCCGGTCGAGCCCCTTTGGTGCATGAAACCTCGGGGCGAACAAGTCTCCGGATTCGAGCGCCGCCGTGGATGTCACGATTGGCGAGAATAAGTCTCCGGTGAGCCCCTCTGGTGCATGAAACCTCAGGGCCGAACAAGTCTCCGGATTCGGAGCGCCCTTCGTGGATGTCACGATTGGCCAGAATAAGTCTCCGAATTCGGAGCCCCTTTGGTGCATGAAACCTCAGGGCCGAACAAGTCTCCGGATTCGGAGCCCCTTTGGCGCATGAAACCTCAGGGCCGAACAAGTCTCCGGATTCGGAGCCCCTTTGGTGCATGAAACCTCAGGGTCGAACAAGCTTCCGGATTCGGAGCGCCCTTCGTGGATGTCACGATTGGCCAGAATAAGTCTCCGGATTCGGAGCCCCTGTGGTGCATGAAACCTCAGGGCCGAACAAGTCTCCGGATTCGGAGCGCCCTTCGTGGATGTCACGATTGGCCAGAATAAGTCTCCGGATTCGGAGCCCCTCTGGTGCATGAAACCTCAGGGCCGAACAAGTCTCCGGATTCGGAGCGCCCTTCGTGGATGTCACGATTGGCCAGAATAAGTCTCCGAATTCGGAGCCCCTTTGGTGCATGAAACCTCAGGGCCGAACAAGTCTCCGGATTCGGAGCCCCTCTGGTGCATGAAACCTCAGGGCCGAACAAGTCTCCGGATTCGGAGCGCCCTTCGTGGATGTCACGATTGGCCAGAATAAGTCTCCGAATTCGGAGCCCCTTTGGTGCTTAAAACCTTAGGGCCGAACAAGTCTCCGGATTCGGAGCCCCTCTGGTGCATGAAACCTCAGGGCCGAACAAGTCTCCGGATTCGGAGCGCCCTTCGTGGATGTCACGATTGGCCAGAATAAGTCTCCGGGTCGAGCCCTGGTGCATGAAACCTCGGGGCGAACAAGTCTCCGGATTCGAGCGCCCGTGGATGTCACGATTGGCGAATAAGTCTCCGACCGGAGCCCCTGTATGAAACCTCGGGGCGAACAAGTCTCCGGATTCGGAGCGCCCTTCGTGGATGTCACGATTGGCCAGAATAAGTCTCCGGATTCGGAGCCCCTCTGGTGCATGAAACCTCAGGGCCGAACAAGTCTCCGGATTCGGAGCCCCTTTGGCGCATGAAACCTCAGGGCCGAACAAGTCTCCGGATTCGGAGCCCCTTTGGTGCATGAAACCTCAGGGTCGAACAAGCTTCCGGATTCGGAGCGCCCTTCGTGGATGTCACGATTGGCCAGAATAAGTCTCCGGATTCGGAGCCCCTGTGGTGCATGAAACCTCAGGGCCGAACAAGTCTCCGGATTCGGAGCGCCCTTCGTGGATGTCACGATTGGCCAGAATAAGTCTCCGAATTCGGAGCCCCTTTGGTGCATGAAACCTCAGGGCCGAATAAGTCTCCGGATTCGAGCGCCTTCGTGGATGTCACGACGATTACGCCACGTGATGCAAAATATTGTGATAAGTGCCTAAACATTAGAATAAAATGTAACGACACGCTCGAGCACAGTCCAACGCAAGGGCAGATTTATTAATCTATTCGGCCTAATACCTAATGATGCCTCGGCCACCCTCGGCGTGAACTATTCGGCTTTTAACGCCGAAACGCATCCAACGCAAGGCGGTTATTAATCTATTCGCCTAATACCTAATGATGCCTCGGCGGCCCTCGGCGTGAACTATTCGCTTTTAACGCCGAGCACGTCAACGCAAGCGGCGATTATTAATCTATTCGCCTAATACCTAATGATGCCGCCACCCTCGGCGTGAACTATTCGGCTTCTAACACGCCTAGCTAACGCAAGCGGTATCTAGTCCGCGAACTAGACCTTCCACGCCGAGCCGAGCCATCCTGTGGAACCGCATATTTGTTTTGAATTGATTTAACATTGTATAAATTACAAAAATAAATCACCATAAAACTACGGAAACATCATCACATTGCGCGAATTGCTAACATCTTATAATTACAAAAGGTATCGCCCATTCTTTGTATCATAAACACAAAATACCGAAAACCACACGACAGAGAATACTGTATCATAAACATCAATCCTCCGAATCAGTCTCCAATGGATCGATGTCCACTTGCTCATACGGTATTGGCACATTCAGCGAAACGCCAGCTGCAGAAAGGGCCTTGCGCCAACCATGTTTGAATCCCGATTCTCAAACCGTTACTGCTCAACAGACTTCGTGAGCCCAAACCTCTTTCCGCCCTCGAAAAATTCTGACTCGGCGCTCTCTTTCGCCGCTTTCACCTCAGCCAACTCGGCCTCTAGACCAGCAACGGCTTTCTTGGATAAGCATAGTGCAGCTTCCAAGTCGTCGGCCTTCTTATCGGCCTCCGCTCTCAACCTATCCGCATCACGAGCTTTCTCCACCGCAGCCTCTGCCCGAGAAGCTTCCCAGTTCGCTCTTAAAAACTCGTCCTCGGCCCCTTTCCTCCGGCCCTCCCCCTGCTCTCGCCAGCTACTAATCTCCTTGACGGCGGCGTGATGGCGGCCCCCGTCGGCTATCCTACCAACGGCCTGCAAAAGAACGAATCAAAACAAGCATAACGCGAACAACGTTTGAATGAAGGAAAATCAGAATACACACCAAAAGGGCCGACTGCGCGGCCAACATTGTCGCATTCGGATCTGGTTCGAGCCGGAAAGCCTCCGTATCAGACGGTAAGGACAAAGACGTTGCCACGCCAAACGCGACCTCTAGGTCATTAAGTGCCGAGGCATCCGATGGAACCGGCACATTTCTCACCATCGGTCGGATCACAAAGGGCACGACCTCACCTGATCCCACCATTCGAGGACGTTTGCCGTGCTGATCTTCTGAACCGACCTCATGATCCCTAGAGCGTTTCTCCGACGTTCCCTCAACTTCCTGAACGGCTTCCCCGACCAGCGTGGATTCAAGACCTTACTCGTTGCCACTTCCCAGAATTTGCAAGGATTTCGATTCAAGAACTAGGGCGAACGCCGAGATTCAAAGTGGGCGGTTCGGTTGAAAGGCCCCGCTCTCCTTCGCCAACCTCTCGCATTCGCCTTCTTAGCAAGCTTTGCAGCTTAACCCAAATGCCATGCCAGAATCTGGCGGAAGGGTTATCTGTTCGCTGAAGAGCGTCGTCGGCGAACGGTCCCCGCGACCAAAGCAGAGAATCGTCGAATCCAATACCCCTCGATTCGGCCTCGAGTGATCCGATCTGGCGATTCGGCTACCTCAGATTCTTCAAATCGCACCCTTCAAATCCTATCGCCTCAAATTTTTGAAGTCGGACAAAATCGGCGACGAGAAAATCTTCCCCTTCGAATCGGAATATTTTCGCGGTAAAAGGTCGATATCGTGAGCTCGTAGCAAAGCAGAAGCGTGAGCCGCCCTACCACCTTATAAAAAGGCTGCGGCGTAAAATAATTAAGAGCATTCGATGTCCGAAGAAACGGCGTCGTCGGTTGAAGCTAGGACTTTTTCAACTCGTTCCTGCATAAGATAGACCGTGAGGCACAAGAAAATAGGGAAAGGCAGATACAAATGTTCAATATCAGTAAAAGGACATTGAGCGACCTGGTTCGCCCCTACGTCTAGGAATAGGATCGACGCGATCCTCCCCCGCGCCGAATTCCCAGTTGCCACGGACAACGACCATAACGTCATCGACTCGTTTTCCGTGAGTCGAAAGCATAGTGATCAATCGATGATCTGTGTCCTTTGCCCGAGAAATGCGTCGTCTTGACCGTAAGATCTGGCGAGCGTAATCTTAGAATGGAAAGGACGCCAAGATTTATACCAAGGCGACGGTTAATTCGACCCCATTATAATTCTAAAGTAATTTACATTGGACTGGTAAGGAAGCAAATCCCAATGGCGAAGAACGACCCTCGATGGCGGGTGAAGAAGCGAACTCCCCTCTGCGATCGATGAAGGGAAAGACAATCGAGGTTTCTTCCTCACTCTCCATGTCGAGAGCGCGGTCAGCCACTAACGATAAGTGGACATCGTCAGGGATGGAGAAATGACGTCTAAAATCAACAACTCGACCCGGGGAAAGAAGGTCTCTTAAATATTTTGCCATAATCTATTGATTGTAAGAATACGCGACGGAGTAAACAAATTAGGAAAAGCTTCAGAGTTGAGAAAAAAAAAAAAAACTTACAGAAGTGAAGAGTATCGCAGATGGAGGGGGTGCAAGGATAGTTAGAAGAGCAGTCTAGCGGCCAGCGTCATAAATCATGAACACGAAGGGACGGGAGTCTGAGGCGACGATTCAAGGGGGAGTAATTAAACAACCGCGTAATAAGTCGAAGCCCCAAGAACTTCAGTATGTAGAATTTGAAAATCAGAGCCAAGCACCTCGTTCAACTGCCGTTAACAAGATGCTTGGGGGGCAATTGTGGGGGCCGAGTAACTAAGGGGCCGAAGCCTAATGCGCACAGGGAGCCGGGTGTTGAACGGCTCCCTTCTGCTCTGCCGAGATGCCGAGTAGGATATTTGGGCCGAATATACCGGAAGAAGCGTGTTAGGATAAATGGAAGAGTACACAAACAGAAGGAAAAGTAGACCCAGGTCCCGAGGCTGAAAAATGACTATAAATATAAGAGCTTCAGACTAATAAAGGTATGTAAGAAAACACTTCTAAAAACTTAGTAAGCAAGCTTTACGAGGAGGCGACTTGTCCGTCGGAGTGCTAATTCCGGCACCCCCGACCGGAGTTTGTATTTTTGCAGGTGACTAGAAGAGGATCATTGGCGTCTTCCAGGATTCGAAGAGTATTTCCAAACCACATCTACCACAGACTCTTAGAGAGTTTATTCTAATCCTACTAGGAGTCTAAGATTAGTAGTAATCCAGAGTCCATTGGAGCCAGGCTTTTATTGGAACTAGGTTTGTGTTGGTTATAAAAGGGAGGCACCCTCATGGGTCTAAGGTACGATTTTTATATTCTGAACAATAAGTTAAGCACTTTGGCTATCTTTGAAAGATAACTGACTTGATCGTCGGAGGGCCCCCAGGCGGACAAACCACCTCCGGAATCTCTTCTTTCTGTGACATGTCATTCGGGCTTAATCTATTCTGCCGGTAGCTCTCCAGCTGAATACTAATTTGGCAGTGTGGTTAGAAATCTACTCACACAATTATATTGAATTCTGTTAAAGTTTTTTAATTCATATAATACTTGACTTTTGTTTTTATTAGTAATTCGCTAATCATATAGATTAAAAAATAACCCTATCATCTCTTTCTTACTGAAATGTATAATTTACTTTATTTATCTTTTTGTTTTCACACAATTTGTGTTAATTTCGATCTCTTTATTTACCCTTTCTAAAAAGAACATGAATGTAATTATGTCGAAACTATAAAATTATTTTACTTTCTCTAAATTTCAATGGTTGTGTAATTTACCCAAATTTTAATGTAACTCATTACTCTGGGCTGAACAAGAAGTGGCTTTTCAATTCTCAATTTCATTTTCATTTTTATCACATGACAGTTAATAAATGAAAAAGTAAATCACATTAGTTCTGTCATATAACATATCCATTACATAAAATATTTTTTTCAAATAATAAATGAATGAAATGGTATACCACACCCGTTTGCCACTTGCACAACATATTTTTCCCAATCTTTGGTGAAAAATTATTAGAGTATTATATCGTATTTTTTCTTGATACTCTTGATAAATCAAGCATCCCAAAACATGCTAGTGAATTATTTCTTATCTCTCGCTACTTAATCAAATCGGTCAACAATGTCTTACTCAATAAATATTTTGTAATACCTTATTAATTCAAAGCATCATATATTATATAATATGATATTCTAAAATTATTGAGTAATTACCAACTACAGTTTTTGTATTGACGATGATGTCTTACCAAATGCAAAACCATAATAAGATATAAACGACAATAAATGTCGTACTCAAAAATAACGTGTTCCACTTTGTAGTATATTTCATGATCATAAAGAGAGCAGCCCCAAGGGTTTCAATCTTTTTTTTGTTTTTTTGTTTTTTTCAGAATTCAGCGGTCAAGGGTGTCCAAAAATCCAAATAACTTGATTTCTTTATACTGTGTGTGGTTGGGAGATTTGAGAAGGAATTTGGAAAGAGAGATGAAATGTGAATTAAACATACCTATATTTCACCTAGTTTCACATGCTATTTTTTTTTTTCTTTCCAAATCTCTCAACCAAACACAGCGTTAATGTTTGATATTCTATAAGAGTTCAACTTAAAATTTGTCAATCAAAATCAAATTGGATTGAGGTATTGGAAGAAATTCTCAAAATCCGAACAATTCAAAATTTATATTACTATGTAATAAATAATTAATATAATACTTATCACTATTTCTCTAGTTAGATTAAATCGTGTCTCAATGTAATTAATTTTATTATTTGTTGTGTGTAATTTAAATTATTTTTCTTATTATGTTTTATGTTTGCAAATTTTTTACATAATTTTTGGATTTTTATTACCGAAAAGTGTTATACATTGGTTTAGAACAACTCAATGTTCAACCTATGATAAATTTTTGGTTGAATTTAGATAACTCGAACCTAGGTCAAATTTTTCCGAAGAAACCCGAACTTGGTCAAGTTGGTCCACGCTACAAGTCAAGCTTGAATATGATTTGAGCAATTCGCTCTATACCTTGTACTAGAATCGGATAACTCTTTGCTTCAGAAAATTTTATTTTTTTTATTTTTCATATTTTTTTATTTTTATTGAATTTTTTTAATATTTTAAATATTTTTTTTAATTTTTAAGCACACCTAATATAAATACACTTAAAAAGTATATATAATATTTGTGAAAGAAACTTTAAAAAAGTCACTAAGTATCAAAAATATAAAAATATATATATATCAAAATTGAGTATATTTTTCATATTTTGTGTATTTATTAATTTTTTAAAATATTTTTTCACAAATATTTTACTATTTAGATACATCTAAGTAAGGTGCATCTAAAAAAATTAAAAAAATTGCTTAAAATTTTAAAAATATTCACTAAAAACAAAAAAAAAATATGAAAAATAAAAAACTCAATTTTTAATAAACTGAACTCAAAAAATTGAAACCAAACACACTATTTAGGGAGTTTGGCATCTTCAAAAAAAGTCAAAAAGTCACTATCCTATTTAAGTCATATCATCTTATTTAAGTCACAATACATCTCTACCACATTACTTCAAACCCAATCCATATTTCATACAAAGTTAAAAAGTGTATTTATTTAAAACATCCCAACAACCTAATTTTCCAACTTCAACGTAACCAAACTCGCCCGTATTACAACCAAATTCATGATTAAGTATTGTAATAAATATTAAACCAGTTTATTCAGAGAGGTCGGGGAAGGAGCCAGTAAGATGGGGAAGAAATTGATGGGAGCTAAAAGTGAGGAGAGAGGAAGGGAAAGAAAAAAATAATAAGGTATTTTGGTGCTTTCATAAAAATCACTATTTTGTAATTATTTTGAAACTTTTTGTGCATATGGTACCAAAAAAAATTATTCTCAATTCTTTTGTAATTATTTTTTGATCAATATTTTTATTTGAAATTCTCCTTAAATAAAATATAATAATATAGCTAGGAATAATAGCCAGCCTCAAAAGTCTTCTCGTGATAATTATAAAGAAAAATATTATAGATTTCATATAATTTATTAAATTTTTTTATTAAATCTTTTACATGAATATGAGATCCATACAAATTTACATACGGTACTGTTGGGGATCCTAAGGGAGTGACCCCTAGCATTCCCACCTCCACGTGGAGAGCTGTGAGGGCAAGACTTCAAAAAAAAAAAAATTCACCAATCAAAAAATAATGAGGTGGTAGGGTCACCCCACTAAACGTCTGAAATATTTTCTTAAAATATGTGAATCTCACATCCATATAAGAGATTTAATAAATTTTGTGAAATTTCTACCATAATTATTGGAACATGTGAGGGACCAAGGTCTGCAACTATTATTCAATTTCCGTATCTACTTTTATAGGGGCAGACGTGGTCTCCCACCATATATGCTTACGAAGTGGTCTCATTAAGTCACTTATTTCCACACATAATATTAACTTGTATAAATTAATTTAATTTAAAATATTAACTTGTATAAATTAATTTATTTTTTAAAATTGGCACATTTTTTTTATTATGATTTTACCCCTAACATCAGAGGTGTTGCTGATCAGTTAAACACTTATATCATTTACTTTACAACTTTAAAATATTCTCCCCCTTTCATTCTATTAACTCACTATTTCATTTTGAAATATTTCAAAATGATAGTCTTATTCAAAAAATCAAAATAAAAAAAAAATATTTAATTTTTCAAAACTATCCCTTTTGAATAATTGTAAATATATTAAAATTTAAAAAGATAAGAACATTAGTCAAAAAATATTTTAAAATTTAAATTTAAATGTAATAATCACATGTCCCTTTAAAAAATTAGAAACTAAAAAAGCGAACAAATTAGGACAAAGAAAGTATTATCATTCTCATTACATCTCAAAAAAATTAAGGGAAATTTTGGAAAGTCCTTTTTGGCTGAAAGTTGTTCCGTTTGGTCCTGCTGATTTTTTGTTTGTTTGGCAAGTCCATATTAGGTGGGATTGCTTACCCATTAGTCCTTTTTTGTATTTTTTTGGTGTGGGTTGGACGGATATGACCTCGTTGTTGTATGGAATGTTATGTTTTTCCATTTTCATTTGTGCAATCCCAACAATTATGGCTGGGATGTGGCTGAAAATTTATTGACGCAGCATTATAATTAGGGTTTACATTATGGATTCATGCTGATCTATGCGGCATAGAAATTGTTCTACATACGTTTACATCATCGTCCCTAACAGGTACTCTGCATTCTCCCTCACTTCTGCACAATTTCCTTGATTCGTTTTGACAAACACAACACCCAATTCCACGACTCCCCGACTGCTACAACGTCTTACACACACGTCTTACACCATCGTCGTGCAGAGGAACCCTTTGCAATTTGTAATCCCCCATCACCATTCCCACACATTAACGTCTCGTCCCTCACCCCTTCAAAATTTATTTGATTCGTTGCGACAAACACAACGAACAATTCCATGTTTCCCAACCATTCTGACCTCGTAGTCACACATTCGCGCGATGCACATTCCTCATTGTCTTGTATGTCTATCGTATTTTTTAATTTTTTGCTTGACCGGTGTACTTTGTGTTTTTTTTTTGGTACCAGTACCTTTGACGTTTGCAGATGGACGCCTTTATGATGCTTTTTTGTTCTTACCGGTCCATGAACATCGCATATAGTCTACAACCATCAAGCACTTTTGGTGAATTTGTCAACTATGTTTGCTCGAAGTTTGCCGGACTCCTGCCGGGAAACATTCTGTTGTTCTATAAGATACCCGGCTATAACAACTTCTCGTTGCAGAACGATGTCGACATGCAGAATATGATTTGCATTGCACGATCGTTCCACTTGCAATTAATTGACGTGATCGTTGAGGACCATCCCCGGGGGGATAACAACACTCCGGTCATTGACTCATCAACAAACCACGCCCACGGTACTATGGGTTCTACAGTATTAAATGATTTGGGGATGGACGATGAGGTCGACCTCCTGCAATCATTTTGTACCCACAAGGAGAAAGTCTTCCTTTCCGCTCCATGGGCAAATGGTTTTACCCACATCGGACAACATTTCGAAGGGGGGGCTTCTGAATTTTGAAATGTGTTACGAAAATACGCCGTCGAATGTGGGTTCCAGATCAAATTTGTTAAGAACGACTCCGTTCGGGTAACGGCTATCTGTGCCATGAATGAATCCAAATCTTGCACCTAGGCTGTGCACGGGCGAAAATTGGAGGCAAACGGATTTTTCTACTTACGAAAGTGGAACAGTGAGCACATATGTGGCGTGGCTGTACGCACATCCACACACCCACTTGTTGGTTCTGATCTTGTGGCCGACATTGTGTCCGAACGTATGCGGGACAGGCCACTAACCCGTCCTACCGAAGTGATATTGGACTTAAAACAAGATTACGGGCTCGACATCTCTTACCGCGTCGCATGGCTTGGTGTCGAAAAAGCGAGGGGAGAACTATTCGGGGCACACTCAATTTCGTTTGACTAGTTACGTTGGTATAGTAATGCAGTAATGGAACATAATCCCGGTACCTACATCAACATCGAATACGATGATCACACCCAACAGTTCACACGCTACTTCATTTCATTTAAAGCATGTATCGATGGGTTCAAACATTGCCGCCCCCTGCTATTCTTAGACGCCACGTTCCTCAAAGGGCGCTTCAAAGGTTTTCTACTTGCCGCCACTGCAAAAGACGAAAACCAAGGTCAGTTCGTTTAATTTTTTATTTTGCTACTCTACACGATTTACATGGCAACCAACCATACCAGATTCATAAAACTGATTTACGCCAATGCCCTACTCAGCCCAAAATTATGTCAAATATATTTAATACAATACTTAAACAGTTAGACAAAACTTTCCAATTCCGCAGGTTTGTTCCCCTTATCGTATGCGGTGGTAGACTCCGAGAACACCGCAAACTGGTCTTGGTTTCTTCAGCATCTCGCGCATGTGGTGCATGGGAACAGACCTCTAACCTTTGTTTCCGATCGGAACCTCGGCCTGCTTGAAGCAATGCCAACCGTATTCCCGAATGCAGAACATGCATTATGTCTACAACATTTGCAAAGGAACTTGAGGGACAGGCTGCGTTACACAAACAGTATGCACCGGGCGGGTTTGGTTAGCAAATTACGACATTGTGCATACACACCAACTGTTACCGCTTTTAACCACAAAGTTGAACAATTCCACAAATCGGGCCGCGCTGTTGCATCCGAATTCCTAGCTAATGCCCATCCACAACATTGGGCAAATGCATTTTTCAGGTGTGTCCCACAAACTCATCCAAATTATACATAAAACATTTTGTCACAATGTTCATAATTTTTGTTATCCGACATGTTTATTCATTTTACCAGGGGGCGGCGTTACGGTGAAATGTGCTCAAATGCTGCAGAATCGTTCAATTCGTGGGTCCGGGAAGCGCACAACCTCCCAATCACAAGAATGGTTGACAGTATCCGGACCAAATTGATGCGACAAATGGCAAAACGTAGAGACGCTTCCCAAACGTGGACCGGCACCATATGTCCGAAAATGGAGTCTCGTCTTGAAAAAGCATTCAACGAAGGTAGATCATGGAAAGTGAGCCAATCAAACGCTGATGTTTACGAAGTACACTCTTTCCCATCGGTCACTGTTGACATTGGACAACGCACTTGCTCATGTTTCAAGTGGCAACTTAACGGCTTCCCTTGCTCACACGCAATGGTTGTTGTCCGTAAAAGTGGTACAGATTTGAACACATTGGTGGAACCATTCTTCCACGTATCCGAATATCGTTCAACATATGCATCAAGTATATTCCCAATTCCCACTGTTGAGCAACCGCCTTTCAACCCAAATGATTTCGTCATCAAGCCTCCCGCCGTGAAACGTCCACCTAGTAGACCAAAGAAGAAGAGAATACTGTCAAAAGGGGAATATGTACAGGAAATCAGATGCAGCAGATGTGGGCGCATGGGGAATCATAACAGGAAGACATGCAACGAACCCATTTAACCACAACCTTCCATCCACCAACAACAGCTCTAAATTATTATCTATTTTCGTTGCACGCCCTATGGGATAAACAACTTTCCTATTACTTTTCAATTTGTTTCTGTTATGCACTTTTTCTTACTTTTCTATTGTTTCGTTTACAATAATCCTGTGCGACGCCACACGACTATGTCATAACCAATTTACTATAATTGGCACACTCAGTTAGTAATTACATCTATCCTTCATTTTATTTCGATATATGTTTTTACCACAACGACGTTTGTTTTTTCATTAAAAATTTCCATATACATGGTCGGTACCAGTACAGCTTAAAGAGAACAGTGATCCAAGTTTGTCAATTCATGTTGGCTAACACACATTCAACATCCGTATTCGATATCGAAACAGTCGGGGGGAAACACTCCCATTAATTGATGAATGTTATCATACATACTATACACAACAAACAACACACCAGTAACTCAATCATGAATTCATTCAACTTCACATGGGAAGATTCATTTATCATAACAAACAAACAATACATACAATACATTCAAACAAACAAACAATAACCTGTCTCCACGCTATGAACACTAGTGCACCTACGCATTCACATTTACCAGAAAGCGAGTTTACACTCCCAGTTGTATCAAAACAATCACTGCATTCCTGTTAACAACAAACAAACATCCCACACACTACGCGGACAATGACAATGTTAATCTGAAACTGCCTTTCGGAATTTCAATGCATCAACACATTCACATTACCCTGTTACCGATTTTTAACCCCAGCATACCAACACATGAACATAAACGAGTTTTGCAAAGTACCGCAGCCATGAATCAGTCAAACTTCCCGTAAAATCAATTAACAACACCAACCCACACTTTCCGATGCAAATCCCAAAACAATACGTACACATTTTCGACGTTAACCTGCAAATGTGTTTTGATTACTATTACACCAACACATTCACTTCCTACATTCCAATCAAGACAGCAGACAACATTAACCTGTAACAGAGTTCACAATACCAACATAACTACGTATTCACTACTTCACACACATACACCCCATACCAACAAAGAATTGCACCATACAACACATGTTACTCATGCAACCAATCAACTTACTACAAATTAACAACACAGTTCTGATGACAGTGTCAATCACATTTTAACAACACACTCATATCTGCAAACAGTAAAAACACATAAGTAGTGCGCCAACGCGGGACAATTGGTACTGCAACTGCCAACAAAAAAAAAAGTATTTAAAATGGGCTAATAGAGGACACTATTTCAAACCAGCTGCCAAACAAACTAACAAAATACTTTTACTGTTTTCATAAAATAAGCATAATGTACTAGAAGCAGAATGAATATTTTCCATTATTCCATGTTACCCAAAATATTCCCCACCAACGCAATACCAACCACCAAATGCCAACCCCCAAAAAATATAACCAAAACATAACTATGAACAAGAATCTACTGTATCTTCCAGCCAAAAATACTATTTGCAACTTACTAACTAGGTATTACTGTTCAAATTACTTATCCCACGTACTACTATAACACTACTTGAACTTCCATCACCCCATCATTCGTCCCATGTTGCTCATCACACCACATATAAGATCTCCTATAAATTTTCTAACCATGTCCGCACGCAGGACGCTGCAGTTACCTCCTTCCAAAGAACGGCCCACGTCAACGTGATAAACATACTGCCTCATAACGGCGCACACAATAATCGCACAATCCATGCTGCAGAAAAAACACATCACAAAGCGAAGTCAACTACACACATGTCAAAACTTTCGCACCAACAAACTTTATGAAAAACAAAAAGTAATGCACTTACGTTTGACCCGTTCTTTGGGGCATTCAAAGAATCGATTCCACGATCATATCAAACTCCTGCGTACCAACGGTGATCCAAGCCGTTTACGCCATCGCTGTCAATGTCTGCGTGGACAATGTTTTTCTACACAATCACATCAAAACCAGTTAGCATAAATAACTTCTAATTTCCATTATCATTACAAACTGATCAACTTTAACATTATTCAAATCAACGCACCAGTTTTACGGCTCCCGCGTAGTGCACACCACCGGTACCAGACCTACTACGCATCGAATTGTAATGCTTCCAGCTCCCGTCCTCGGTGTCATAAACCAATAACGTCCAATGGCCAAGGTGGCAAAGGGGGAAATGCATGTAACGTGCACCCCTACCAGCATGAAGATTGCTCTTCACATAGTTGAATTTTGCCTCGACATTGTCACCTTTCAGCACGTCCTGCACAGATTGATGTTACTAAATCAATACACACCACTGCAAAAAATTGTCAAAAAACTTAAGAACAAACAAAACCATACCCAACATATGCTGTTGAAGAAATATGAGTTTTCGGGAAACTCTTTCCCGAATTCAACCTTTCTTGATCATCCGACAGCACCTCTGCAAAGGCATCAATAACCTGCTACGAACAGTGCAACAAAACAAATTATGCAAGTATTTCACACATTCACACAAAATTTACAGAACCCATTTCCATTTTAACCAATATGACCCACACTTCTATTTGTTACACTTACATTTCCCCTAACACCTAACTGCCTCACCAGTGATCTAACATCAGAAAAATATACTGCATTCCCATCGGCTCGACCAACCCACATTACGGCCCTGCAAATGTGTAAAAATATAACATTACAATTACAAATACCACAACATTAATATGTAGTACAATATTACAGAAATACTACTGCACGATTAATCCACACCCTTAATATGATATCCACAAACAAACACGTTACTCACCTATAACCATATCACTCATACGCAGTGCTTATCACATCTTTCTCCCTTTCTGTCATCATCTTCCACACTGTGTTACGATTCGTGATTCCAAAACCTGAAAAAAATTTCTTCGTATCACCAACATACTCCACATCAACAACGCCTTCACGCTGCATCACATTAACACTACTTCCAACCCCACCAGGCTTCGAAAGACTCACTTCGTTTTTCATTGTCCTTTCCCTACGCTTCAACTCAGGGTACTCATACCCTGGTAATTTCAGATTTTTCCTCACTTTACCTTTAATATTGCGTACGAAGGAGTTCACACCATCCACAACACTGCAACCTTCTGTCAACAAAGGACTCACAATAACAACGTCACTATCATCAGCTTAGATTGGAGCGTGCATTTCATTGTTGTCAACCAGTGGGACATATGTGACGGGAGAGGCGTCCACCATGATACCACCTTCAACATTCGGGAAGTTGTCCCGTCCATTTTCAACATCAACCGGATTCCCGTCGCCACATTCTTCAAAACAATTGTTCGTATCATTGACACTGGCGAAATGTTGCGTCACATTATGCACTGCTTGCTCAGCAACTTGCTCCTCAAGAGCTGCAAGACTCCATCTTAACTCGGCATTCTCAGCTACAAGTTTCTTGCATTCTTCATCTTTCACCTTAAAAATGCTGTCAAAACCTTCCACTAGATTAATTGATTGCATTTCAATCTTCTTCTTCAATCTTTCAACTTCTTCCTTCAATTCCATTACAATTTCGCTGTCCCCTGCGTCACATTTTCTAATAGAAGGACTACCTGGACCAACAAGTTCTGAACTGTTACGCCCTTTCGGACTACTATATGGGTGTAGAAACTCACCATCTCCCCCTTCCACCCCCTCACCGGATACCACACCACGCTCCGAATTACTCATCACATGCGCTGCAATACACGGTTCATTTCGTACGCCCCCCTCACACTGCTTACCGTACCTCCTTCCCTCTACTTTAACTCGTGCAAACCCACTACCAGCAACTCCAGTCTCTTTCACACCATCGTCTTCAACCAATCCCACGTTCATATCCCCCATCAAACCCCTACCTTCCAAAATCGCCATCTCGTGCGCCTGTATGACTAGCTCGTGCGTTAGCACCTAGCCAAAACAGCATCAATAACAAACCAACATAAGAACAATCACAGATAACAACAAAATTATAAACACAAAAACAAATAACCTACAAAAATACCACAGCACATCACAAACACTTACCTCAAACTTATTTGGATCGGAAAGTTTCAAACTTTGACAACTAGAAATCACCTCACCAACGTCCCATCTGAGGAATCTTGGAAACCTGTGCCCATATTTCGCTTTCACAATATTCGTGTGTTCACACAACCAAAACTGTACCACAACCAATTAGTAAACAAAAAACCCATACAAGTTTCAACCACCCTCAGCCTTTCCAGCAAATACAAATTTAAGGTTAAAAACAAACCAAACTACCAACAAACAAAAAACACACTTATCGTTAGAGCAACTACACATCCGGTAACTTTCTCCGGTTTCCTGTGGAAATCCCTCACCGAACACATTAGCATGTTTCGTACAGCTGCACTCCAATCATACAACTTTATGGCGTCAAAGTTGTCCACGTACCGTATCAACGTCCAACTGATAGTCTCCCCAGACGTTGCGAAAAATAACTTCCCACACACATACAAACAAAGGAACTTGGCCGTATCTTCATGATCACGTGGCGTGTCCCCCACCGATGCCTCCATCAGCAAATCCCTCACAAGTTTTGCTGTAATCCTGCTAGTACCAGGACACCTTCGCTGGACAAAATCAAATGCAGGTCTCGGTCATGGCGTCATATCCAGGAATGCACTGCCACCTTGCAACCCAAACAGCAGCTTCATATCGTCATCCGTGACGTCAACTCCACGTCCACCAAGAACAAACTTCCCTTCACGTACGCTGTATGACTTGATGATGCGCACAATCAAATCGTTGCCTTTCCGGAACTCCGTGTGATCGAGCTGGTTGTTTAATATAGCTTCAAACATTATCCAAAATAGGGTCGTCCTCAAGTGTGCTAGGTGAACTTCCTTCAAATTTACAGCGTAAACCAGTTTAATTATCCCAGCTACGTTAAACCGGAAATTGAGCCTTGGTTTGCCTGACTTTCTGGGGGACCTGCTGACAACCTTAGGCTGCTTGAACAATACTCGTCCAGTCATGTTCACGTCACATTTTCTTTTCGACAACATCGCCAACTCTTGCTTTTTACGTTCACAGTAACGTGTCCATCGACTCCCCCCAGAACTAGCCCCTGCAGTACCACAATTTACATAAATAAGAAATACAACTTCAAAAAACACAAGACAAATAATAGCATTTGCAATCTACAAACATTAAAAAGCCCCCTCAATATACCAGCAACAGTACAATTACTTTAAAAAATTATGCTAACAACAACTACACAACAAATCAATTCGACAAATCAGCCAACACACATCAGCAAACCACTAACCACCCACAACACTTACAAATCCAAAAGATTTAATAAAATTTTACACTAACATAGCTATGCCAGGTCCCCACACCCTCCCCACACCAAATCGTCAGACCATTCCACAAACAGGTCCATGCGGTCCCCCACACAATGCCCCATTCCACAAAAGCATACCCCACCACCCATTAATAGATCCTTTTCACAAAACATGTCCGACACACGAACGCATGCAAGCAAAATGCACAAACAGAATTCATAACAAAATCCACAACAACCGACATCCCACAATATTATGGCCCTACATGTCCAACATTAAACAATTCTCAATACCGAACCAAACATCTTATGAACAACACAATACTGTCATATTCAGAAACACGACACGATATACTAATTTACTACAAAATGCACACATTTATATCATATTTGATATTCGCAATTGCAGAATCCACGACACCCCAAAAACAAAACCCTAACCACGTCACGACGTAATGCCAAAAGTAAAAAAATAACCCAAACAATTAAAAACTTACCCGTATCAGACATCTGAACAATATTTTCGTATCTACACCAAAGAAACTTCAGTGTAATCAAATCTTCACACGACCACCACGAATATATTAGGGTTCTACGCCACCACGAATAAACGACTCCCAAACCCTAATGCTCGTTATCGACAAAACGAAAAGGCCAAAACTTGCCTAAATCGTGAAGTGGGTAAGAATCACCGAAATTTGAAATTCAAATCGAATAAGGGAACAAATCGTAACAACTTCTTCAGTTCACATCCCAATCACAAAACGGAATAGAACAATCCAGAACCACATCACCAAATACAATTAAGGACCTGTTTTGTGGGTCGGGTTACACAAATTCCTTAACTCAAAACGGGCGGGCGTGACAAACACGTGACTTCAGGTCTCACCCACGTAATACACAACACGCAAACCGACGCCCCGTTCATACACATCCAAAAAAAAAGCTACTAATACCTTTTCCACAGGAACGTGAGACACAACCACAACCCGGTCCCACAAAACACGCGCATCCAAAAAAAAACCCCACAATTACACTCTCAATGGCAAATTGGTAAACAAACCCTCAACAGGACTAAATGGTTTTTAAAAAAACAATTAGGATCATATGATCCATAAGATTGGAATATGGGATTTACTGGTCAATTCTCCAAAATTTAAATAATTATACGAACATCTTATTTTTGACAAATATATCAACTTCTCATTTAATTTTTGAAATTATACACTCTCTTTTTTTTCTTTTTTTCTTTTTTTGTTACTTTAGCTAATACTATGCACAAAATTTTCTTCCATGTTTCTAGAATACTAACAAAAAAAGTATAACATCAGCATGCTATGCTTAACAAATTATTCAAAAAGAAAACCCCCCATCCACTATTCAACAATCCCCACAACCAAACACCTCCCTTCCTTCCTTTCGGCCAGTCTTATCTTCATCTCTCCATCAGCCCACTACCATAGCCATCCAAACCCATTACAAGTGAAGTGGTCATCAAAAACCCACAACTATGTGCTCCTGTGGGTTTGAGATGGCTGTCAGAATGGTCATCAACTCTAAACCCACATGTCTGGATGCAATATGTATAAAGAATGGACTGAAATGAAATGAAATGTTCATTTGAGGCCTCGTTTGAGGACTCTCATTTTTAGTTAAAAAGTTAAAAATTAGTTAAAAAGTCAACAATCTATATCAAAAAGTCAAAGATTCTCTTTTCTTTCTATTTTTTACACATCTTTTCATAAAAAGCCAAAAAGTCATCCCAAACATACTAGTTTTTTTTAGCTCCTATTTTAGCCAAATAGTCAAAAAGTTACTAAATTAGCCTGTTCTCAAACGAGGCCTTAGTTTTATGTTCCCTTTTTTTCATTTGATAAGTTTTATTTAAGTTAGAAAAATTATTTCCTGGGAATGCCTATTTCAAAAAATATTAAGAATATTATTCCATTTCAATATGAAATCATCACAAAATAAAATAAAATTTTCTTGATAAAAAAAAAACAAAAAATGATTAATTGTGTTTGGTTCCTTTTTTCTAAACTCATTTTTTAAAAAAATTTAGAGTTTTTGTTTGATTATTTTAAAAATCGGACAAAGTTTTCAAAAATTTGACTTCTGATTGCCTTTTTTTTTGGTTTACACTCTTTTTTTTTTGTTTTGAAAATGTATACTTTTTGGTTAGCTTTTTTGTACACTTTAATCTTTTTGGTACACTTTTTTGTACAAAGTTTTCATAAAGTTTTCAAAATATGAAAATGTACACTTTTTATATTTTTTAATCTTTTTGGCATTTAGTGTATTAATAATGCGCTTCAAAAATTATTTGCACAATTTTTAAATATGCATTTACAATTTCACATATGAAGCAAAAATTAACTTCAACAATTTATGAAAACAAATCGAAAATACAAATTTATGAGTGAAAATTATATGATAAAGTCACACATTTAATGGTATGATATATACCTATAAATAGATACATATCAAATTATGTTTTCATACATATATAACTTGTACATGCATATATCTATATATATATATAACTAACATGTAAGTATTTTTTGATGTGACAAATTTTTTTTTTTAAATTATCTCTCTTTAAATTAGAGGGAAACTTGAATTTGCAATAATATATTTTTTAAAAAACCAAACAAAAATCTTTTTTCAAAATAGAGTTTTCAAATCACTTTTCGAAAAACTAATTTAAAAAAATAAAACCAAACATGATTATTACTTTTAGGAAAAAAAAATTCTCTCTCTCAATCTCTCTATAAATACGCTCACCTCTCTCAGTCTCTCTATAATTACGCTCACCTAATCAGCCATAGACAACTTCATCATTGTTCTTCTATTTTTATTTCTACATTTTAAGATTAATAAATATTTTATTATGATTGTGAGTATTGACAAATATATCAACTTCTCATTTAATTTTTGAATTTTTTCTTTTTTTCTTTTTTGTTACTTTAGCTAATACTATGCACAAAATTTTCTTCCATGTTTCTAGAATACTAACAAAAAAAGGTATATCATCAGCATGCTATGCTTGACAAATTATTCAAAAAGAAAACCCCCCATCCACTATTCAACAATCCCCACAACCAAACACCTCCCTTCCTTCCTTTCGGCCAGTCTTATCTTCATCTCTCCATCAGCCCACTACCATAGCCATCCAAACCCATTACAAGTGAAGTGGTCATCAAAAACGCACATCTATGTGCTCCTGTGGGTTTGAGATGGCTGTCAGAATGGTCATCAACTCTAAACCCACATGTCTGGATGCAAATATTTATAAAGAATGGACTGAAATGAAATGAAATGTTCATTTTAGTTTTATGTTCCCTTTTTTTCATTTGATAAGTTTTATTTAAGTTAGAAAAATTATTGCATGGGAATGCCTATTTCAAAAAATATTAAGAATATTATTCCATTTCAATATGAAATCATCACAATATAAAATAAAATTTTCTTGATTAAAAAAAAAAACAAAAAATGATTCATTGTGTTTGGTTCCTTTTTTCTAAACTCATTTTTTTTAAAAATTTAGAGTTTTTGTTTGATTATTTTAAGGATTGGTTTGGCATGTACTAAAAAAGTGCGCTTTTTGATTTATTGGTGGGTTTGGGTTGGGTTTGATGTGATGTGTTGGAGAGGTGATGTGATTTAAATAGGATGATGTGACTTAAATAAAATAATGACTTTTTAACTTTTTGATTTATTTAGATGATGCCAAATCAAGCCTAAAAATTGGACAAAGTTTTTAAAAATTTGACTTCTGATTGCTTTTTTTTTTTAGTTTACACTTTTTTTTTGAAAATGTATACTTTTTGGTTAGCTTTTTTGTACACTTTTAATCTTTTTGGTACACTTTTTTGTACAAAGTTTTCATAAAATTTTTAAAATATGAAAATGTACGCTTTTTATATTTTTTAATCTTTTTGGCATTTAGTGTATTAATAATGGCCTTCAAAAATTATTTGCACAATTTTTAAATATACATTTACAATTTCACATATGAAGCAAAATTTATATTAATTTCAACAATTTATGAAAACAAATCGAAAATACAAATTTATGATTGAAAATTATATGATAAAGTCACACATTTAATGGTATGATATGTACCCATAAATGAATATATATCAAATTATGTTTTCATACATATATAACATGTACATACATATATATATATATATAACTAACATGTACGTATTTTTTGATATGACAAATTTTCTTTTTAAAATTATCTCTCCTTAAATTAGAGGAAAACTTGAATTTGTAATAATATATTTTTTTAAAAACCAAACAAAAACCTTTTTTCAAAATAGAGTTTTCAAATCACTTTTCGAAAAAATAATTTAAAAAAGAAAAATATTTTGTGCACACAATCCATGTGCACCGAATCCCCCGAATTGCCTTTTTTTTTTTTTTTTTTTTTTTTTTTTTTTTTGCCTTGTGTTTTTTTTTTTCTTGCCTGAAATGGAAATTGTGTGCATTGTGTGCACACAATTTCGAGCTCCCAAACAAAACCCTTTAAAAAAATAAAACCAAACATGATTATTACTTTTAGGAAAAAAGAAATCTCTCTCTCAATCTCTCTATAAATACGCTCACCTAATAAGCCATAGACAACTTCATCATTGTTCTTCTATTTTTATTTCTACATTTTAAGATTAATAAATATTTTATTATGATTGCCAGTATTGTGCAATTTTAAAATTTATTATTTTGTTCATGTTGATGAAATTTTTACAATTTTTATTCAATTTTCAAATTTAATATGATTATATAATATTTAATTTGACAATTATTAACTTGATAAAAATTCTATTCTATTTAATTTGTTGAACAAACCAAACATGAGAATAAAATAAGCATTCCATCCTATGTCATTTTACAATGTCAACTAAACAATAGAATGAAAATGATCATTCCATTACATTCTACAATGTATTCCATTCACTATTATTTCATTTCATTCCACCGTATCCAATCGTGCCCAGAGATAGGAATGTTTAGTTGAGAAAAATAAGAAACAAGTAAAAGGTATAAATGTATTCATATTGAATATAAAATTATATAATACAAAATTTGAGAAATTTCTAGAAAATTAAAATGCGGGTAAAACCATAAAATTATTTCAACATTTTAAAAAGGAGTCTACCATTTTCTAAACTTTCAAAGTTCTTATTGTTTCTCCCTAAAAACTAAATCAACCTAATGTAAAAATATGGGCAAAACAATAAAATAACATAAAAACCATCCGTTCTACCAACCAACTAAAAATGATTCCCTTATTCACTTTCCTTTCTTCCCTTCCCAACTAATTTCCTCCAAAGTTGTGGGGAAAAAAAAATATATATATATATAATATAACATAATATACAAAATAAACAGCATTCTGAGGTTTTATTTATTATCATTATCAGCTAGTTTATGATCAGTGACTCAATAAAGCATAATCCAATCAACTCACTTTTATGTGAAAAGAAATTAACTATCAAGCAGCCCAAGCAGGAACCACAAACAAATTTCAGCAACAGAAAATTGAAAGTACACAAACAGGCAAATCAGCTAGCAGTTCCAACAGCACAAGTCCAATATATTGTCCGATCTTGAAAACTTGGATAAACAGGAGATGATAACATAATACTCGAACCCATCATACAGTAACTTGACCAAAGAGCTGCTTGCGGATCTGCAATAAGAAGAGTCATAAACATGGTCAAACCATGGATATAGGTTAGCAACCTAAAGCTTTGGAGGGTTACCGAGTTTAATGCATAATTATGTGACCTAATGGTTCCCTCTGTACTCCTTTTGTGGTGGTGGGGAGGAACTTTAGTATCGGGTATAGATATATCAGAAATTTCCAAGTAGTATACTCGAGAATGATACCCTTTTTTCTATTTTGTGGGTTTGTTGGAGACTTCACACATCACTAGTTAATGGATTTCTGTGTTAACAAATATCTCAAAATAAAACCTGAGAAAACAATGTCATTTACAAATGTTTTTATTTGCACAGAAAGAAGCAATTAACTCACTGAAATACATCTTTGGCTCAACCTCAAAGTCTAGTTTATCAATATCTAAGGGTAGACCAAATGCGGTGATCAACATACAATGCCAATTAGACCCATGCAGACAGAAGGACCACAAAAACAGGCAACGAGCAGAAAGTGAGTTTCCATAACCTTTTGATAGTTTTAGATGGTTGGCAAATTTTATACATCCTCCCAACTAAGACACATGGCTTGCATTTGGGTTCCATCACTTGAGATGGAACCACCTAACACAGTGTCTTGTTGATATGTTTGTTGATACGATTGTTAGTGCTTTTAACATTATTGTTTTGGGGGGGGGGGGGGGGGGGGGGGAGGGGGGGCAGTTAAAAATTAACAAATAGTTAACAGCGACAACTGAGGATCTCTCTACATCGTGGACATGTGAGAGAATGATGCACAAGAATAACACAAATTGAAGG
Source organism: Camellia lanceoleosa (assembly GCA_025200525.1). NCBI lineage: Eukaryota > Viridiplantae > Streptophyta > Magnoliopsida > Ericales > Theaceae > Camellia > Camellia lanceoleosa. The sequence continues at coordinate 171,594,009 of CM045769.1, forward strand.
AGAAGAAGGGAAGCGGCTTTGTAGAGGACAAAATTACAAGTAAAAAAAAAGACTACCTCTGGAAGCTTTTTGCGGAATACAACGTCCAACCTTGCATCCAGGCTGTTCTCAAACACAATTTTCCCATCTCGAGAAGCCAACACTACACCTCCAGAGCTGAAAAATAGGTTAAAAAAACAAAAAGGAAAACAGAACAGAGGGCTTTCAATCAACATTGTCGCAATAACTTCACTATCTGAGGAGCTAAAATCTGCTGGCAGATTGTAATTGGTGAATTACAATTATACAGATTCACCCTGCCTATTTTAAGGGTTTATCTATAACTGAAACAACATAAAATTACCAGAAAGGACCATGGGCATTATGATGAGAAGGAGCAGCTGGAAGGTAAATGCTGTCAACTACTATCTCAGGTGCATGAACCTTTGCTTTATCTGCATACTCCTCCTTTGCAGAGTGCACAACATGCTCCACATGATTTAGGTCTTCTTTTCGACAACGCAACAAGACGGCAGGCTCCTTCAGCCTCAGCAAACTCTGCAATGCATACAGTTACCATTGCAGTACCAGCCAAATTTCCCATTATCATGATAATCAACTTTATATTTACAAATCATGCCAAAAGCAATGTCAATAAGAAAAGTTCAAAGGCTTTTCGACAACGCAACAAGACAGCAGGCTCTTTCAGCCTCAGCAAACTCTGAAATGCATACAGTTACCATTGCAGTACCAGCCAAATTTCCCATTATCATGATAATCAACTTTATATTTACAAATCATGCCAAAAGCAATGTCAATAAGAAAAGTTCAAAGGCTCATGTTTTGACACCCCCAATAAAATTACATCAGGCCATGTTTCCCCATGTCTTTGGAAAGAAAAAACCATCCTCAGATCCATTACTGAAATAATGCCATTAGTACAAAAGAAATTGAAAACTATGACTATTGTAAGAGATGATTAATGATTATATTATGAACTCAGGATCCCATAAATAAAACTTCAAGATCTTGTGAGAAGGTAGTTTTTATTTGTTCACGTATAGCATGTATTTTCCTTTGTGATATTTTGATGGTTATATCCCTAATTGAGTTGAGTTGACCATATCATGATGCCTAGAAAGTTGAGAGGGTTCAGATGTCCCTATCCTCACCTCTTATTTTTCCTTCCCCCAAAAAAAGATCAGCTAAAGCAATGTAGAAGATCTATATTTTTGTAACCTCATAGAAAATCCATTAACTATTTTTTTCGTGAAATTTAGATTCACAGTAGAAACCACAGTCCCAATTTTACATGATTTATGAGACTGTATCATAAGACAACTCACATTGCTTTAATGTCATAGAAAATTAACCATATTTCTTTAATCATATTCCATTAAAAAGACAAAAACACATGTAAGAAAGCATGGAATTGAGTTTTGTTACCTGAACAATGAGCTCTTTTAGAAGCTTTCTATACACATGGTGGTCATGGCTCACATTCAGGAGCTCCTTTGCTGCTGCATCTTTCATGGAGTTGACCACATCATCCTGAGCTTGAAGAACTTTGATACGAGATGCATTGAGCTGCATAGAGTACTCGCTACAAGAAACCAATATACACAATTTTAATTTATACTTAACTAACATCTGAATAAAACAATAGTGATGATGATAATAATCAGTAGTTTTCTCATCATGTTCCATCTTCCTACTGCATACTAAATACATAAAGCCCAACAAAGTTATTTTGATGATAATACTAATAGGACTTGAAGTAGGCGCCAGGGTGGATGGTTGGCTGAATCATTTCCTGAATCAAGTAATAAATTAAACGTGATGGATGGTTGGCTGAAGTGAAAAATTTGCATAAAATTTTCCTTCCAGTCTCCAGGGTGACCAAGGCTGGCTCCGGGAACATTTTGGATAAATAGGATAAACTTAGACCTCATTCGGGAAGATTGAATTTTAGCCAAAAAACCACGAAAAGGCCCCCCAAAAAAAACATATAAAAAAGACCAAGATTCCTTCCATTTGCACGTTTTTTCATAAAAACCCAAAAAACCATTCCCAAACACTTCAAATTTTTTTCGCCACATATTTTATACAAAATGCCAAAAAGCCACTTCCCAAACCAACCCTTAGAGCATCTCCAACATTTAAACCTTTTTTTTCATCAAATTTGAGTAAAAATTTGAGTAAAAGCTTCATCGTGCGTTCCAACGAAGCAATTTAGAATTTCATCAAACTACCAGTCGACTGAGAGGACAACTAAAGGGATGTCCGGCCGGTCACCGGCCAGTATAATTTTTTCATAGATTTTTGCAAGGAGATGGTCGTCCATGGGGGACAACCGGCCGGTTGTCCGGGGGTGTTTATGACCTGCAACTCCAACACCTATGAACAATAAATTGATGAAAGGCAAAGCTAGAGTTGTGCAAAATACCGCAGAATCCACTAAAACCGCACCGATCCATATCAATCCACCTCGCTCTAACCGCTAACCACGGTTTAAACTTTAAAATTTATAATCCGTCAACCGAACCACTCCACTCCGCTATAGTTAATACACATATATTTTTTAATTTTCAATGAAATACTAATGTAAAATGAGTGTAAGAGAAATTTAAGATATGAAATTTATTACAAACTAGTGGTTATATATATGAAACATATTATGTAAAATTATTTTGTGTTATATATCTAAAAATATTATACAAATTAGTGTTATATATTATGCAAATATATGATAATTAGTTAGAATATTCAATCTGTCAAAAAACCGCACAAATCACAATTTTTCAATCCGCTAACCCACCATTCGCTTGTAATTTTACTCTCAAAGCACCAACCGCACTTCACACAATCCTAGGCACAGCCATCCTCAATTTGATGAAAACTTTCATATCCTAAATTTGAAAATGGTCTTTTCAGCAAAGGTTCCTCTTTTCATCAAATTTAAATTTGATGAAAACAAAAGGTGCAGCGTTGAAAATGGTCTTAAGGAGCACAAACTCAAAAAAGCTTATGTTATAGACTTATCCCACATCATCTCTCTCTAAGCTTGTTTTGTATGCTCTAAAGACAAATTCATTGCCAATTGTTTTTGAGTTGGACAACTCCAATAGTTGTAACATGGTATTAGAGCTTGACTTGGGTGGCCACTGGCCTCACGATCCAAGTCTCCTTCTCAGATCTGTTTTGCTCGTCTCTCATCTCTCTATCACTTCCACATACAACCGGACCACATATGCGGTGACTATAGAGAATTGTCCCATATTGTCTCCCCACCCAAGTTTGGTTCATACACACTAGAGACCCCTCCACTCGTCACCAATTGGTTTTGAGTTAATGTAAGAGAGAATTCAGATCTAAAGGATATACTTCTAGAACCCCTACTCTCATTATTACTAATTGGTTCAGGTTACCGTGTTTCCAATAATTCAAACAAGTTCGAAGAGATGTAACAGGGAATTCAGATCTAAAGAACACTAATTGACAGAGCAAACAAGTATTTTCCTTCACTAGGTAATTAAAGAAACTACTAATTCATCAAATCAATTAACACACACAATCCCTAATTAGCATAGTCCACTACATAAGAACAGTAAAAAGCTCAATAGAGAGATTACATTTTTCTCCGAACTTCTACTTGCTTCTCTTTACGCTCGTACTCTTGTCTGATCTTCTTTTTCTCTGCTTCTACCAATTGCAACTTCTCGATGTTAAATTCCTGTAACAACACAGCACTTTTCCGTGTCAAATCTACACATATCTGAGTCAATTACAGACATATACATACATGTTGAATGATATTTGCAACAAAAATGAGATTTTCAGGGAAAATTGAAGAGAAAATTTGACGTACTTCTTCTGCGGAGACGGAGATCTCGTTGGCTTTCTCTTCGGCTTCTTGGCGGATGAATCTGACCATCTGCTGGATCTGCTTGGAGACATCTGCGTCGTTCATTTTTGGATCTGAGTTTAGAGATCGGATCTGATCGGAGACAAGGCGGCGGTGCGGTGGCGGAGGCGGTTCGACGAGTGGCTCTGAGTCTTCGATCGTGAATCGTAATTGACAAGAGGACGAGATAAATTGCAGCTTTTAAATGTTTGGAATTGAATCACGAGTCCTTCTTCTTTTGCATAATTATTTTTTTTGGAAATTTATGAATCTACCATGATGTTTCTAAAATAGCAACTGGCAAGCAACAATAGCTCTAAGATTTCATCAACCTTGCCCTTTGGAACTTGGGATTAGTAAGACCATCTCCAATCAGATAAAGAACTGATATCAAATTTGAATTTTGATGAAAATGGTATTATTCGGCTCCAACTGCTCATCAAACTTGACACCAAAATGAGATTTTATCAAAATTTTCATCGATAAAGCGAAGAAATGAATTCATCAAAACATCGTTCTCGATCTTAGAAAGAGGAGCGGCTGACTAACTGGTTGCCTGGCTGATTTAACCGGCCAACCAATGAAAGGTTCAAACAGCAAGTTCAAACCGTAAAAAAAAAAAAATTGTTTAACCGGTCGACCGCCGATCAACCACCGGTCGTCCTTAAAAGTTCAAAAGTTCAAAAAAGTTCAAAAATTCAAAAAAAAAAAAAAATTTTTTACTTAATCCCACAACCATTGGCCGACCACCTATTGTCCCGGACACATTTGGTGAAAGGTGAACCGTTGAGCATCTGCTTAAAACATTTGGTGAAATGGGTCATTTTTACTCAAATTTGGTGAAAAATTTGAGTCACCGCTGGAGATTCTCTAAGGAAAAATAAATAAATAATAAGTGAGTCGAAAAATCATGACTAATAATTCAAACATTCAAAATGACGCTATTTTTATGTAAAACGATATCGCTTTGACACATTTAAATCATTCAAGTCACAAAAATCGGGTCACCAAACATTTCCTAACACAAAAATACCAAAAACAAAGACCATTTTGGTTTTATTTTTTGAAATTATTTTCTGAATTTTTTTTTAAAAAAAACAGAAATTTGTTTGATAAAAATAAACATTACAAATATATTTTTAATTTTTAAAAATTATTTCTATCTTTAAAAAATATAAAATTATATAAAAATGAGAAGTGTTTTTGATTTTTTGAATTTTTTTTAATAAAACTAATTTTTTATTTTTTTATTTTTTTATTTTTTTTAAATCTGAAAGTGGGGGTCGCCCAGCCCGTGTTATTTGTGTGTCAGGCTTGGAGTTAATGGGTTAGGCTAAACATTGGGACAAATAGCAATGGATCTGGCCCAACTCATGGCCACCCCTTACTTTATGTTACAATTTTTTAAGGATAGTTACGGGCTCGTTAATCAAAAATTTAAATTTTATTCTAATTTTTAATAATAAATTTATCATTATATAAATATTTTTAAAAAGTATAATTCAACTAGTTATACTTCTTCTATCATATTTCAATATAAACTAACACAAATAAACCAAAAATAAATTAAAACTCATAAATAAAAGTCAAAATGTTTTAATCACTTATTATTTTTATAAATTTTTCAATATTATTACTAGTACCAAATAATTATTTTACAATCACAAAATATATTTTTAAAAAATCTTACAATTTTCTTATTATCAAAATAATAGGCAAATGCATCAAAATTTTCACTCAAAAACTCATGAGCAATAGGTCTGATCCAAATAGAACTCACTGATAATTATCCCATTTTTTGAGGGTACAAAAATCATTACTTTTTATGAATTGAGAGCAGCTTGCCTCCTGTCCTTAATTAGACTAGATGGTATTATTTGACTTTTGAAAATCCATCATGGATCTCGTTTTGATAATCCAAACCGTTCAATGCGTAGAACTCGTCGAGTACTATATGCCTATAAAAAATCACGTTAATCGGATATCGATAGCTATCTTATCTTCTCAGTTTTTTGTCAACCGTTTATTTGTTCACCGTCCATTTTGTTTTATACAAAATCGATTTGATCACAGAGCTATCGATATCCGATCAACGTAATTTTTTATAAATATATAGTACTCAACAAGTTCTACATATTGGATGGTTCGAATTATCAAAACAAGACCCGTGATATGCCTCCATAAGTCGAACAGTACCATCCAATCCGACATGACCGTATGTAAGCTACTTCCTTATGAATTATGCTTGAAAATAATTCTCATTTATTATATCTAAATAAATATAGCCAATCATCAATAATAAATAAAATCAAATACAAAAAATATCAGCAATGCTACATATCACTAATTTGGTAGCTCTAACTCACCATTAATGAGGTGGAAAAGAAAACAAACAAAACAAAAATAAAAACAAGACACAACACACCGTGACAATAGGTGATTCATCGCCACATCATTAAGAATAAAGATTAATTAGTACTCTCACTCATTTTTCAAAAAATATATGATATTTTCAAAGTTGTTTCTCTCTACACCTACTTATGTTTCGCTTGGTTTTATTATTATTATTATTATTTTTTTTTACATTTCAATAAATTTTGTGGGTGACATAATTATCAAAACATCTCTAATAATAATAAGGTGAAACGCATATTAATATTCACATTGATAATATAAATGTTTCATAATGTGAATATCCATACTGTCAATTTTATTTAATGTGAATTTCACATCATTGAGTTGCTAAGGGTTCAAAAAAATATTTGTAAGAGTAAAAGTGTTCACCAATAGGGAGTTGGTTTAGTGGATAAGACTTTCGAATTCCTTACTCAAGGCTTGAGTTCGAATCTCCATAGCCCCTTATTGGGGTTAAACATACTTTTTAGTGCTCGAACACGATAGCAATACTCGCTAATATGTTAGAATAACTTATTTATATATCCAGATAAAGATCCGTAAGATTACAATTGTTCATAAACATCTTAAATATGATAATTAAGAGTTGGTGAATTAAATGTTCAAAATAATAAGACTTATTAAAATACAATAATATCTTATATATTAATTAAATACAAGTATTTAAAAGATTATTTTTTAATAAATTCTCCTTTTTTCAATAAACATTTTCATAATCTTATACTTATCACTAAAGGGTGGTCGCAGATCAGATTTGTGCGGTTTGCGATTCGGTTTTAACCTAGCCGCATCTATGCGGTTTAGAGAAAAGTCAACCCACAATCACTCGCAGTGCAGTATGTGGTTTGTGCGAATAGGATTCGCGGATGTACAGGCGGTTGTGGGCGGTTTACGGTTTGGACTTTTTTCTTTAAAAATTTATTTTTGAGTTTTTTTTTTTCCCATTTTGTAAATATTTATTTTGGGCCATTTTCTCCCAATTTTCTGAAATATTTCAACATTAATAATTAATGAATTAAATCTTCAATTTTCATAATTCCTTTGACAAAAACAAATTCAATTGTTCAGAATCTAAACAAATTCCAAATCAAATTCAATTAAACAGAAGAATAAAGGTTGGGACCCCCTTTGGGGGTCACCCCCTTTACCTCCTTTGCCACGTGGCAAGAGGTGATTGGAGGAGCAGGAAAAAAAAGAAAAAGACAAAGAAAAAGTGACCAATGAGAGAGAGAGGGGGTCCAAAGGGGGTCCTAAAAAGGGGAGATGAATCATTGTTGTTAAACAGAATTGGAGCTTTCTGGCAGTGTCCATTGTTCAGGATTGATTTTGAATGGGTGATCATCCTCTTCGTGAAACTTTAAATGACTTTGTATGAGAGGGTTCAAGAAAGTAGTTAGAAAATTCGAAGATCTTCGAAGATCCTTGAAGAACAACTTCGAAGTCTCTAGAAAATGATGAGAGGCTTAGATTCTTCAATAGTCTCAACTCAAGAACACAAGAGTAAAGGAAATAATGGAGATAAGAGATCGCGATGAATAACCTCAGATCGACATCAGATAACCAATCAATTATATAATCGATTAATGCTAAACCGAATCGATAATGACCGATAAGTGAACTCGATGAACTATCAATGCATTTAAATGGAATCAAACCTAAATTGAATAAGTTTGTTCGTTACATTGCATTTCTATCTGCTTGATTGAATGACTATCTGCTTGAATTCGTATGTTTAAACTGTTAATTGAAGGCCTTATCTGCCGATTTAGAAACCGCTTGAAGTTTTAGGATCAGAGAATATTTGTGATTTTATGGTATATTTATCTAAAAATTGATTATAATGATTAAATTAGATTAAATTAAGTCAATTAAAGAGTTTGATTTAATTACGTTATTGCCACTCCTAGTGGGCCACTAGCTAAGCATCTTTGAGCCTTGTATACAGTTGAACATAACAATTGCTCACCATTTTCCTTTGCTTCCACCGAAAATAGTAGAGAGAGAGAGAGTTGAGTTCATCTTGGTGATTTGCCAGAGACTTCAAGTAGATTGAAGTATACTTGCTACTCTAGCCTCCTTACCTTTAAATTGAGACTTAGGTAAGTGAATCATCTCCTAATTGCATCATTGTAGCATAATTCTTGCATGCTCCATGTTTAATTAGAGAGCTAAGACATGAATTGTTCATAATTGTTGAGTTAGAGCTCCATTCATGCACGATATATATTGGTGAGTTTGAAGTTGAATTCTTGGAGATTTGTCACATGCATGTTCATAGTATTGTTATAGTCCATGTTTTCAACTTGCTTTTCAAAGAATTGAGCTCATTTGAGCATGATTTGAAGCTTAAAATTGTTTTGAATGCATGCATGTCATGTTTGAGCATTGTTCTTGAAAATTGTTTGAAATTGGGTTTAATTGAAACACCCTTGGGTCTTGATTTCTTAAATTGAGCTTTAAAACTTGTTATTCTATGTGTTTGAAAGAGTTTTCCAGAAAATGGGCCCAAGAGGATCGAATTTGGAACATTGAAACTTGGTTTGAAACTCAGAGGTCGAATCTGGATTTTCCAGACTTGGCCGAGCGAAATGACGCCGAAGGGAATTCATGCTTCCAAAGATTTCTTCAAGATTGTTTACCGAAAGGAGTTTTTCACGCCGAAAGGAAAATCGCCAGATCCAAAGATCTTGCATCAGATCAACCCGCCGAGCGAAGTTGACGCCGAAATGACCTTTGTTAGCTTGTCCGCCGAAATGGAAGCGTTTACGCCGAGCGAGGCCCAATTTAGGATTTAATTATATCCTTCCGAGTGTTCTATTTGTTAATCGCTTAGGTTGGTTTTGGGACGCGCTTAGCTATCGATAGCCCAATCAATGAGTAATGATTGTAAAGATATGTTCAAATGGTTATATTTTGAATAATGAATCGAACTGCTTATTGAACCGATATTGCTTATCGAATGAATGTATGTCCAGATTTCGAATCAGACAGGCATCCTTAGCACCCATCGTTATTGATCGTTACAGAGCTCGCCGGCTTCCTTGTGGAACCATACGCTTGATGGCCATCATTATTGTTGGGTTCAGAAAGGCCCTGGCCCTTTTGGACCCATCGCTTATAGGCTAATGGATGTACCATATATGACCGATTGATTGAAATACTAATTGACCAAATATCGAAGATTGAAGCATCAGATAATGAATTGATTTCATTATCAGAAGGGACATTCATTCATAACCTCTTTACACGCTATGTTATTCATCGCCTTAGCTCACCGCTTATATATATATGTAGGTTCTCAAAGAACTGCATCGAGCTGTGAGCGTGATTGGTCCCCGCTTTGTCAAGCCACCTACGTGCCTCACTACGAGGTTCCGAGTCGCCATGTTATGGCTTGGGGTGTTTGTGTCCCCATCTGCCTCCTTACCGACGAATTTGTACCAGATAGACCGCTATCGCTTATCAGATCGTTGTCTAGGATGTGATCCCCAGATCGACCGCTTGTAAATGATTGTATAGATCAGATATGGATTGTTGCTTTTGAACCGTATGAATGCATAAAATGTTTTTGACATACAGATTTTCACAGCTCAATGGACACTAGTTATTTACTGTTTTGGCTTCCGCCAGCTCAGACTGCTTGATCAGACATCGTTTCAGAGGCCTTCTAATCTCTTGACATCGGGCCATTTTGCTAAACCCATAGGGCCGGGTTTGGGTCGTGACAGGTGAAGAAGAAGGCAAAGTGGTTGGAGAGAGAATAATAGCAAGGCTCTCCCATAAATCTCCCACTTTCACTCTCAAGGTTGATAATGGAGAAGGGAAATTAGTACTTTCCCAAGAGTTAAATCTCCAAAATCCATCTATTGTAAAGCTATGGGTGGGTGCTATTTATAGGCACCTCATGATATAGGATGGAGCCCATGTGCAAGGCACATGGAGAATATTCTCTCTAACCACATTGTCCAAGGAGGTGACCTATCCGAGGATGAGGAAAATCCCGAAGAGGAGATCAACCTCTCGGCGAACCCTTCTTCTTAGCCACACCTAACTAATGATCCCCAATCATCCCAAAGGGTCAGGGGTAGTCCCAGAGGACGTCCTGCCGCATAAGGGTCAGGGGTAGTTCAAGAGAATGCCCTATCGCAAATATTGCCGAGTCTCAGGGACCCCCTAGACCGTGCCACCTCAACCCGGGTATAGGCTAGTTTAACCGAAGAGTAAATTTATCTCCTCTCAGCGTTCTCGGGATCGGGTCCTTTGTTCGGACTCCATTACGCCCATGGTTCTGGTACATAGATCCCGGAAAGCTCCGAGCCCGCAAGTGTTCTGGGACTCATTAACGGAGCAACTTCTAGATTGCGTTTAAATCCATTCGAAGGCAAATGCTTCGGATCTCTAGGTTCGTGGATCCGAACCCTTTCGAGTCCGAGTGCCTCGGATCTCTAGGCTTGCTCAATACCTTTTCGAGTCCGGGCCTGAGTAAGTCTCTAAGTTCGTGAATTTGAACCCTTTCGAGGTTTAAAGCGATTCAGTCCGTTTGATGGCGATAAATCAGGGCCCACCAATCTTGGACTTACGATAAATTCGGGCCCACCAACCTTGGACTATTGGCTTAATTAATTTAGTGGGCTCAAATTAGCTCCTCTTACATTTGCCCCTTGCGTGTATGAGAAATTTTAGTTTTCTCGGACATGCATAATTTCACCTTTTCAGCCATGCTTCGTATTACGTCTTCGGGAATATTTGGTCTTTACAGAGTCTATGGATAAAGTTGAGGGTTCACCGTAATTTACAGATAAAATCGACAAGTAATATTTAAAAAAATAATTAAAAAAAATATATTTTCTTCTTCTTTTCTTTTTTCTTTTTTTTAAGCTTCTAAAAAAAAAAAATTCTCTAATCCAGGACAAAATAAAGCACTTATTATCAATCATATTTTTTATTCTTGAAAAATAAAGGCCCGTACTTTCTTTTTAGTCAACTTTGTTTTGCCTTCATTCAACATACATAAATTCAAATTTGTAGATTCTCCAGGAAGCATATTCGAAGCCCTATTACATATATAAATATATATATATATATATATAGAGAGAGAGAGAGTATATTACTATAAGAGGCCATAAACCAAGCTCCTTCTTTTTTTTTCCTTCTAGAAATTTTGAAAACCCTTCAACTTTTTGTAGATTCACTCCAGGTGTTATTTTCTCAGAGACACCCAGAACATGCTCTCTCCCTCTAGCAACGTAAACCCATTTTATGGCAGCCAAACAAATCTTAAAGAAACCGTTATAGAGAGAGAAAATAATTTGAAAGGCCACACAAACCACACCTTTCCTTTTCTTGTTAGGCAATCCAACGAGTCTATCCATATATGGATATATACATATATAAATAGTATATTCTGAGAATATTCCAGCATCACACCTCCTTTTTTCCTATTTAAGGACAGGTGTAAAACCCTAATCTCACCTATTTTTTTTGCTCATAGCCACTTCAGGTCTCTCTCTCTCTCTCTCTACAGGCACTAACCCAGCTCCTTTCTTCTTCAACAAAACAGACCTTCTTTTCCAACGAAGCTCTGAAACTGCTACACCAAAAGCTAACATTGGTTGCTCATAAGGCCAACCCAGCTTGCTGCCACTCCGAGTACCGTCGTCGTCACCGAAGACCCACGCCACCTTGCACACCATCAGTGGCCACAACCTTAATTACCATTGGCATCGCGACTTGGGCAACTGTTGGTTCACGCCAACACCAGTCGTGACCGACCAACACCGACCACGTCACCCACTCAACAAGAACGCCTACCGCCTAACATCCTCTCGCGACACCGCCAGGCACATGGTTTGGCGCTGCCTCTCGTTTTGACTTATGGCTTACGCCGTTTGATGCTTCTTGCTTCTTTCAGCTTCACACCTTATCCATTGGCATTTCAGATCTGTAGGTAAACTCTTGGGAAACCTTAATATGTTTTTATTATTATTATTATTATTTTTTAGCTCTGACTCTTTTTGAATGAGACCAACATGCCTTTTCTTCTTCGTGAACAAACCAGAGTCATTGCCGCTTGCATCGACCTCCTTGCGGCTTCAATCAATGCCGCTAATTTGTCCCAACGTCGACACGCCCATCGTCTCTGCTTCGGTCACGCCTGTCGCAGACGCGGCGATCCAAGCCGTTGTTCGCCATCTGCTTCACTTCACCCTAGTGAGCTCAGACATTCGCACTCCGGTCTTGGTTTTGCTCCTACAACCACGAAGTCCACCTCTACTTGCGACGATTGTCATCTCAACCTCCGAAAGTGTCGCTGTTTCGCCACGAAGAACCAACTTTGGCGTTATCTTGCACGTGACCACCTCAACTTGTGTGGCTTGTGCGTCTCATGCCCAGCTCTTGCACCGTTGCTATATTTATGAACCGTAACTGAGCAATGACAGCCACGCCGCCCACTCAATGCGGCGTCGGTCCGTCCAGATCCATTCTCACCAACTGTTTGTGCTATCGCTGATCTATTCTGGTTATCCTTACTGTTGATTTTACCGATCCGTGGCCTATTTTCTGCTTCCTGCGTTGGCTTTGACTCAACCGTGCTCTTCCTTTGTTGGTATAAGCCTGTGGGTAAGCTCTTTTAATTTTTTTATTTTGGTGAAAGCTCTTGTACAGACCCACTTTCCTTCTTATTGTTTTGATGGACTTCTGTGCTTAAAAAAAATGAATCCATGCTTTGATACATTTTGAATTTGTGAACTCCAGCTTTCGCAAGTCACTACCGGCAACGTACTGCTCCTTTGTGATGTCACTGCAACGACACTGTGACGCTGATTTCCCCACCTCACCATCGGTGTTTTACCATTATTGGCTTTCCTCTGCTGCAAGCTATGTTGCCCGCCTTGGCTGTCCACCGTTGAACACGGTTGGCTTTGCTCTGCTGCAAGTTTGTCACCGGCCTCAACTACTTCAGCACCGACCACACCCGTTGCCCACACAACGCGACGTGGGTGGTTACCGACTTCTTTCTGCCACCATTATTTCCTCCAGCCTCAACTTGTCTAACGCCAACCACACACGTTCACCCACTTAATGCAACGTGTGTGGTCTTGCCCAGCCTAGCTCAGTCTTGTTGATTACAGTCTGTAAAAGCTCTCTAATTTCAACTTAAATTTCCAGCATCGGCTTCGGACTTCACCCCTCTAACTGTCCAAATTTGTGAGTAGAAAATTCGGCTCCCTCTTCCTCTTGTATATATATAAATATATTTTTGTGGCCATTTTTATGAAAAGTCTTATTTCAAACAAAAAAAATCTGAAATCCTAATGACATTTTTTTTTAGCTCAAGCACTATAATTTTGGCCATATTGAAATATGCATTGGCACTTGAAACCTTATTGAGGGGCTTGGCTCGAATATAATTTGTTGACCTTTATCACTAAGAAAAGGCCGAATATGACTTGTTGACTAGTATTGAGCTCCATTTTTGACATAGAGAGAGAGAGAGAGAGAGAGAGAGAGAGAGAGAAAATCCTGGGCTTATGAATATGGACTTTAGAAAGGACATTCTTGTAATTTGCATAACAATCCATTGAATCTTGCTATTGATGAGAAATGTAAAATACTTCGGATCTTGGTGTAGACACCCCATTTTTGACCGTCCTCAAGGCTTGGACGTCACCGCTTGAACACTCGGTGATTATCCATGTTTGTGTTTGTTTGGAGTTTCCGGAGTTCTCCACGCCTTTGCCTCAAGATCTCCGAACTCGACTGCTTTTGTGTCCGGTTTTGCACCAAACACTTGTGTTTTGCTCAGAGGGCAGGAATGCCTCATGAGGCATCCCCACACACCACCCAAGACTAGCTAGAGGCTACCGTGGTTTTTCTTGCCACCGCAATATATATTATTGGTCGGCACTTTTGTTGCCGAATCGCTCTAAATTTTGTCAAAATGACATTCTTTGCCTACCATCAGATAGTTGCTTTTTCAGATATTTTGAACAACAGATGGTTTATTTCCTCCATACACGCCAGATGGAGGGATGCACTTCTTGTCTTGCTTAGTGACTAAGCTTACAAGATTGCCTCTTCTATAAGAGGAGGCCTTCCTTGGCTTTAGGGTTGGCTTTTTGGAGAGAAAACAACTCAGAGAGAGCTCTGGTTTTAGGTCTAGGATTGATACATATCATATCTCTATACCTCTCTCTCTTAAGTGTTCTAGGTGCATTTGTTCATATTATTGCACACAAGCACCTAGTCTTTCACCTTTCCTTGGTTTCTGAGGTTCCAAGAGGTTGTTCTTGGTGTTCTTGGCTGGATTTGAGCCCAAGGAAGCAACAACATCAACACTTGTGAAGGTGGTCAACAAGGGTGAGAAACTTGCCTTTTATTCCCCATTTTTGCATCCTATTTTTACCTATCTTAAAGCTGTTTTTAAGCTTAGTGTTTAATACAAAAAAGTTCTGTTTTTAAGCCCTCTTGATAGTTTATTAAGAGTGTTTTGTGCTTTGGGTGTGTTTGGTCACCCTTAGGCCTTGAAAGGCCTCATTTTGTGCTATTTTGTGCAAGTTTCAAGACTTTGGTGTTTTTCACCACTGAAATCTTGAGAGATTTCAGTGGTGAAGATGGTGCCTTGAAGTCTCCAAAAGGGAAGGGTCACCCCCTCTCCTTGTTGTCCTTGAAAAGGACCTATTTTGCTCTCTTAAGGAGCCTTATGTTCAAGTGTGTGTTGATCATGTCTAGGCTACATTTCATGCTTATTATGCCATAATATAATCATGTTGTGTGTTGGTTTTGGTGCTCCATTCATGTTTAGTGTAGTTGCCATGTAATGCCTTGTAATTCCCTTAACATGTCTTAGGTTGTTAGCCTTTGTTTGAGCATGATTTAGGCTTAGACCTATGAAAGTTTTGTGCTTATTTTGCCATGCTTTAGGTCTGTCCATAGTCGTGGGTCGATTTTAGCATGTTTAGCATAGCTCCTTTGCATTTGTGGCTTGTCGGACTTGTATGCCTCAAGTGTGTGAAGGTGTAGCATGTGTTGCTTGCATCATTTTGGTGGTTTAGAACCGTCCAACATGTAATTTTAATCCCTTTGGCATGCCCATTTTGGTGGTTTGGAACCGTCCAACATGTAAGTGTAGTCCATTACCTCTTTGGTGAGCCTTGAGTACTTGGGCCTTTTTGCATGCTTTACTTGGTTTATTTAGTTGGTTTGGAACCTTCTATAACATGATTTCCAAAGCTTATGATGCATGCTAAGTGTCCATGATATCCCCTTTCAAGTGTGCTTGAGGGTTGTTTACTTAGTGCCTAAGTGTTAAGTCTTAACATATGCATGTGTGTGTGTGTGTTGGCTTTCATTTTTGGGGCATTTTGGCCACTGATTTTAGGCCTATTTAGAGTTGCCTAGATCATGTTTAAGACCATCATTTGCTTGGTTTGCATTGCCTCATGTTTGCTTGCATGCTTACATAAGTGTCATGCCATGATCATGTTGCATATTAGCTAACATGCTTAGGTTGCATTGCACCTTGCATACATGCCTTGTTCCTTGACTTGGTGATAGGAATTGGGCCTTGTTTTGTTTGTTTGGTTTGCATGCATTTGACATGAAATTGCACACTTGTTTCTTTGGGCCATCACGAATGAAAATGTGTGATTGGTGGCCCGAGAATCGAGGCACATCCTCCTTTCAGTCACAAACATGATAAGGAATGTGTTTAGTGCATACATTGTTTGAATTGAGCTGCCATGCAAGTTTTGCCCTCGTCATTGTGAGTTGCAGTTCTCAGAATTAATTGCCTAACAATGTTTAGTGCCGACCCAACAATTATCACCGATGGATGAATCTGCGCCGATGGCCACATATAGCAGCCTATGGCTATTCTGTTTCACTGTGGTGATTCCCAAGATTCAAGGAAGTAGTTCGAGACTTTGGCCAGAGGAGCAAAGCAGGAAAACAGAGGCAAGCTAGGCATGGCAAAGGTAATTCCGAGCTAATCCGAGCGCCACAGACATTGAGCCCTCGCCTCGAGGCGGTTATCGCTTTTTCCTTAGATTAATCAATTTGTTAATTTAATTAATTTGTAATATTTAATTAGCTCGGGTAGTTAATTATTTGTATTATCCTTTTGGTGCCTCCGAGCGAGGGTAACTGTAATAAGTGTGCGCGAGTGTGTGTATGTCATCCAACCCCATTTCTTTCTCCCTTTTATTTACCGCTATGATGGTAGATTAAGGCACGCTATTTTAGCATACCTTATGCAATGCATGCGTGCACCCATGCATTTGTTGACATGCACCTGCTCAGACATCACGCTTAATCGCATTGTATTTCAATTTCCAAATTGAATACTTGTTACTTGTTACATTTCACATGCCATGATTAGATAGCCGAGCCTGCCTAATTGCACTCAGATGTGTTGCATTAGTCATCTTAACATGAGCTAGGTCATGCATATTTTGCTAACTAGTTTATTGTTTTGGCACTTGAGTACGATGTAAGTATTTACGCTTTTAGCATATCGCATGCTGAATGTTGCCATAACAAAGATGATTACTATGCGGCTAGTTGCTTATGTGATATAACTGCTTGAATGCCCGTGGGTGGAGGTTGATTGCTTGAGTTAGAATAACTCGTTGAAACGTGTTTTAGCCTACTTAAGTAGCAAACCCGAAGCATTTTCAAAATGAACTGATATGCAATGTTTATTTCAAATTAAGCAATCTAGTCTATACTTGTTTGTCACAGATAACATAGTAATTTAGGTTAATAATTGGAATAAGAACACATAATGTTTTCAAAAACGGATATCACTTAAGTAGAGTACGGCCTTCGACCGGGCGAAAGGGGGTGCTCATAATGACCTTCCCGATTGTACCCAAGCTCCCGAGCCAAGACAACTTTGGTAATGATTTTACACGTATCTTCGGCACCGAGTCAGGGTTTCCTAAATTTCCCATTTTAAAAAATATTTAGGTGGCGACTCTGTATCTGACAAAGCAGTCCATGTTTGGCACTACTTTTCAAAAATCTGTTTTCTCAAACAATTTGCCAGATTTGGACTCTTTGGTTCAGATTTAGAACCGCAACAAAACAAAAGGGAGTCCGAACTGTAGCGAGGTCCCCCGCAGGCTTGTTACACTTAGGCCTGAAATTTGCTATTGAACTTCACTCTATCTAAATTTTGAGCCCCATATAAATTGGATCTTTAAAATAGAACGTAGAGATTTTAAGAAAATGACCCGCTTGAACTTCATCACAAAACAGCCTATGACATTGCACCTCTTATTGATGATAGAAACTTGAAATCTGTATGTTGATGATACACCCATTGGTATTACAATTTGTTGAGCTTGAAAAATACCCGAGAAAATGAGTTGTTGATGACGTCCGAGGCTGAATTTGTTGATAAACCCATAATGTTGTATGTAAATCTTATTATAAAAAATGACTGATTGTTGCGACCCTTAGCATAGTAGACATCGTGCCTGAATTATTGGTGTAAAAAAAAAATCCTCGTAGAATTTGTTGAATTTATGGATTCTCTGAGAAACGAATAGTTGATGCCGAAATTTCATTTGAATGTGTTGCTTTAATTCCAATATTCTGAATTTTAATACAGTTAACTCCTTGCTATTTATACCTATTGTTTCAGCCATATGTCTTCTCGAAAGAAACCTGTTGTCCCGGGGTCATCAGAACCGACTCTCATGAAAGAGAGGGATGTACCTCCGGCGTCTGAGTAGAGGAAATCTCCTTATTTTGGTTGGAAGGACCCCTTCTGGCAGGTGGCTACCTCCACCACTTCTCTTCTGACTTCGAAGGGAGCTCCATTATGTCTCACTGGGGACACCGACCGACATGAGGCCTTTATTTATTCTTCTTCTAGATTACGCTTTAGGATTGAGCGAGGGACTTCCCATACTGCTATCCTCAGTTCAAGGCCTTCTCAAACCCTCCTTTTGGTTGGCAGGAGTGGGTGGATGATGTGCTCTCGGACATAAGCCTCTGTCAGTGGCTTAAGGAGGCCCGGCTATTTATCCCGGTGAAAATATCTCGATCTCTATCCATCCATCGCAACAATGTTAGCCTTGAAGCCATGGCTCTTTGGTGGAGCACCGAGACACATACCTTTATACTTGGCCAGCATGAGATGGGGCCCACCCTAGATGATGTGTTCATGCTGCTGCGTCTAGAAGTTACCGGCCTTGATGCCTTTTACCTTGAGCGGACACCCCCAAAGGATGATTCCTTGATCCAATCTCTGAAGTTAAATCTTTAAGCTTGTGGCCGATGGAGTTCTGTATTTGATGGTTAAGCGAGGAGGACCAATCGAGTAAGGACGGACCGTGCCTCCTATACCGTATAGATCTGCCACTTTTTCAAGGACCTTCAACCCTTGGCTAAAGATGTCAATTCGATTCTCTAAGTATGAGGCCGCCCGATGTATGGCTCTAGGCTTTATTTCTTGGGATTTCTGGCTTGCTTCCTTTCATTCTTCATTCTTCCGAGCACACCTCCGGATTCTCTCAATCCCTTTGTCTTTCCCTTGGCAGTTAGGCTCTTCAGAGGGGATCAGATTCCTTTGGCTCCACTATTTCTTGGGAATCTTTATTACTGGCTGGATCTACTACATCGAGACATGGTTCGTTCCGTGGGTCGATATGAGCCTGTCTCCTTCATTCACAGCCAGTTCCTGCTTTGTTTCTTCTTCAAGAGGTTCCCAAAGTTTGCCCCCACTCCGACTGTATTCGAGGCAGAGGTTCTTCGGGAGATAGTGGATAAAGATAGTATCCCCGTGCTTAGTACTGATGGGTCTCGGACATTTGAGAAAGCGAAGTCTTGCCAGCTGTTGATTACACATTGGTCACGTAGCATTTCCACCTTATCCTTGAATACTCTGGTGGATGATCCCCGGTGCTTTGTGGCACGACCGTATGTATACGCACCGGTGGGTGTGGCAACACCACTTATTTATCATGGTTCCTCCCGCTCGGTGTCCTTTCCTTTGCCGAAGAACATCCCTGCACACTTTGTTGATATGCTGATAATGATCCGCTCTGTCACACGGTATGGCATGAGGAAGGCGTTAATAGTGCCATTTATAGACCTGACCGTGTAGCATGTCAATTCAGGTTTGATCAATGTGCCCAGGGGCCAGCACCTCATTTGTTATCATTTTTGGAGAGCTACGGGCGTTTCAGTCGCGGACTTGTACACACCATGCTTCCTATATCCGGCTCTTTGACGATGCTAGGCTTGAGCCGAGTAGGGGGTTTCACCCCCTCTTTCAGGCAATACTGGCAGAAGACTATCGATGCATTTATTGAATTTGTCCAGAGCAGACCGACCATATGTTTGCCTCCGCCGATTTATAAGAAGGACTCTTCTCTTTGGCTGCCCGAGAGCTGAAAATCTGATCACATGTACGAGAGTTTCTTCACTTTATCTGCTCCAACTGACCCTTCACAAGGCGCCTACTTAGCTTGGCATTACTTCTCCAGAGCTACCCTTTGAATAAGGCCTTTGGTCCCTGGACGACCATTTTAAGAAGATGGCTCACAAAAGGGCTTCTGATGCCAGTCCTTCCACTCCTCGCCTTTCCAAAAGGCTCCATGAGGTACCCGAATTTTTTTTTTTTGATTTGAAGTTACTTTCCTTTTTGCGACTAGACCTTCTTAAATGAACACTTTTTTATTTTCCCCTGTTGTGTAAGACCCTACAGTTGCTGATGTTCTCAGTACCATGGCTACTGGCCATGCTTCTTCCACCAGGCCAGATTCAGACTTGGACGACACCCTCCATTTGTCTACAAGACTTGTGAAAATGTGTACCCCTCGTATAACAGTTATAGATGACGATGCTGATGAGGCTGAGTCCTCCGATCATTTTTGTGACCTTATCCTATGCATGCGTCGTCACCGTCCTACCGTAACTGAGGAGTAGCGCTATCTTGGTAACAAGGTTATCGGGGCTGACCGTTCTGATGTTGAGATTGCTGAAGGGACTGATGCTACAGAAATTGATGCCGCAGGCCATGCTTCTAGAAGCAATGTAGAGATGAGGTGCGCCTCTGGGAAAGGTGTGGAGGTGGATGTGCTAGAAATCTGAGACTCGCTCTGGCACTTATGCTGATTCTTATCCTCCGGACTTCCTTCCTTCTTCAGGGATAACTGTTACTATTCAGGCTTTATTAGACATTGAGATTGATCAGGTGCTCCCTATACGGCCAAGCGACTTTGTTGATGCTAGGAGTCCTTCATTGTCTTGCTTATGTAATGATTCTCCCTCTGGTAATCTTTCTTTCTGAAGTTTGTCATGTACTTTTATCTGTGAGAAATCTTTACTCAAATGGCTTTACTGTTTCCTACGCCTAATAAGACTTCCTTATCTTTTCTTTAGTGTTAGCTGTTACTGGGGTCCTGCCTTCACTTGCTTCGGACTCTACTCCGACTCTCTTTGTGATTCCTCATGGTTCTCCTTCCCAAGGGGGTACACCTGCCTTTGAGACGACTGCTAGAGGTTCTTCATCGCAAGTGCCTTCAAATATTTTGGATTTGAATCTCAGTGATTTCCACTTTGATAGTGATGCTTTTGGTCTTTCTCCTTATCGCCCCACATTCTCGTGCTCCTGACCTCGCTGGTTATCCGTGAGTTCATCTAACCCGATAGACATCGGGGAGATTCTTGAGACTAGTAGCTTTCCGGCCCCAGTTCCTCCTTCGACTTCTGGCAAAGTATCATTTCTCCATTATTGGGTAACTCCTGAGTTTGCTTCAGTTCTACAGCTTGTGCATTCGAGTTACCGGAGACCTTTGCTTCATTTGCTTGCCAATGTCCACTCATTCAGACTGCTCTTCTCGAGTCTTTTGCCACTATCTTATATAGCTTGGACAGACAACGGTTGTGTGACCTTAATAGGAAAGTAGTCGAGACGGCGTATTAGGGGATCTCTGACATGGAGCGTCACCAAGTGGATTTATCATGGCTTCGGAAGCGCCTAGATGTAGCTTCGAACGCCAATCATCGTGAGGAAATTTTGTCTGTGCTTGCCTCTTATTGGACCTCTATAGATGAGACAAAGGCAACTCTTCGTGAACTTGAGTCAGGCTATGCTCGGGCCTTGGAGACTTTAGAGGCATACTCTGCTGTTTGTCCTCCGGATGTAGATGTGACAGGCAGCTTCTTCGAGGGTGTTTTTAGGAGAGATTGAGTTTTTTTTTTTTTATCATTACTTTCTTGCCCCTTTCGATAGAAATGTTTTATCTAGGACAATGCAATGAAATGATAAAATCTTTGCTGTTTGGATATTTTTGCATTGTTTTCTCATTCTACTTGATAAAATATTTATTTCGAATGATACAATAGAAAGAACAATCACATGCACATGTTTATAAAAGCTGAAATATTCTCATTAATTTTTCAACTTTCTTGACAAAAGTATAATATATTCGCTGCAAGTGAAGGGATAAACATACTCCATAAAGAAAACCAGCTTCTTCATAACATAAGGGAAATACAAATTTTTAGACAAAGTAAGAAAATGAAAATGAATTTCAACGTAGATGAGTCTAACTACGGGTAGTAACGCTTGATAAACTTTGCATTGAGCGGGCCAGTTCGGAAGCCATCTTCAACCCTTACAAGCTTGTAGTACCCGCTTGAGCTCGCCTGAACCACCCTGTAGGGCCCTTCTCATTTTGGAAAAAACTTGGGCAAGGGTTGTCCTCGCATGATTGGGTCGACAATCTTCCATACTAGATCATCTTCTTCAAACTTTCTTGGTACCACAGTTTGGTTATAGGCTTAGACAATGGACTCATGATACCTTTCCATGACTTTTGCAGCTCTATCATGCTTTTCCTCTAATGCTTCCAGTCTAGTAGTTCGAGGCTCTAATACCATCCCCGAGGCGAGGGCCATTCGAGCAGATGGTGTTTCCAACTCTATAGGTAACACTGCCTCGGACCCATACACAAAGGAGTAAGGAGTTGCTTGAGTTGGCTTTCTCTTTGAAGTGTGATACGCCCATAGGGCTACTATCAACTGTTCGGACCAAGTCCCTCCAAATTCATCCATCATCTTGCTCAGAATCCTTATCAATGTCTTGTTTGTGGCCTCCGCTTGCCCGTTCCCTTTTGGATAGTAGGGTGTAGATTTGTGATGCTTCACTTGGTAAGTCTCTAGGAGGCTCTTCACATATTTGTTTACAAAGGGGGTGCCATTGTCCGAGAGGATGGTATTTAGTACTCCAAATCGATAAATGATGTTTTCCTTGATGAAGTTCGCGACCGTGGGCCCCATAGCGTTTTTCAGAGGGATTGCTTCGACCCACTTTGTGCTTAATTCTGTAGCTGTGAGAATCCACTTGTACCCCTTAGAAGGTATGGAAATGGGCCCTATCAGATCAAAAGCCCAGATATGGAACGGACATGGCGTTTGGATGGCAAGCAGGTCTACAGCTGGAGCATGGATCAAATTTCCGTGTTTCTGACAAGTCTGGCACCTCTTCACCTGATGGGACGCATCTGACTCCATGGTCGGCCAGTAATATCCAAGGTGTATAAGTTACTCGAACAGCCGAGCCCCTCCTTAATGTTCAATCTCGTAAGCTCTTCCGAGGACTAGATCTGACTTCTCCTTGGAGAGACACCTCAGGGAAGTGCCCTCAATACTTCTTCTGTAAAGCTTGTTCTGATCAAGAAAGTACCGCCTTGCTTTCCTCTTGAGGTATGCAATGTCCTCAAGCTTTCAGTAGTGTTCTCTTTGAGACAAATAATGTAGACTTGTCTCCAAATAGTATCAATTTCAAAGCAACTCTCATCCTCCCGGATGAATAACTGACACTTGGGGCATTCCTTGTGTAATTGATTCGAGGTCTTCTCCATCTCGGGCCAATAATAGCCTTGTCTTTGGATCCTTCCGCATGCATCGACATCCACATCCCCGTAAGACTTTTCATGGATCTGTAGTAGTCAAAAGCTTGCTTCTTGTTGGCCAACACACCGGCTAGGAATCTGCACCTTATCTAAGTAAAGTTCACCTTGAATTATTATGAATTTGGCAAGCTTGGCCATAGTCGCTTTTCCAAATTTGCTTTTGAGTTGTTCGAGGACTCATCTCCAATCCTCTCGAAGGTCTTTGTCCTCATATTATTGAAGGTTCTGTTTTCTTCTTGATAACAATTGTCGATCTTCCTCGAATGTCAACTATTGCCCCTAATGTTGCGAGGGCATTTGAAAACTTGTTGCCTGAGCGAGGCACATGCTCTATTTCGACCTTTCCAAATTTGTCACAGCCTTTGGACCGTTGTTCAATATGTGGCCAAAGTAGGCTCCTTTAAGACTTAACTATCTCGAAACTTACTTTACTATCACTTTGAGTCCCCCGAATCAATCTTTTAATATCAGCTTCTCACCGCTATCAAGCCTAAAATAAGAGCCTCATACGGCTTCATTATTCAACAATGGAAATCCAATTTATAAGACAAATATAACTTTTCCCCACTTTTGCTTGTAAGGACTATCCTGCTTCTTCCTTTCCTTCTTGTCGTCACAAAGCTCAATGTCCAAAAGCTTTCCTAAGCCATAACTGCATGCACCTCTCCTCTTAATTCTTCATTCACTGGTTCATAGTCACCACTTGGAAATTGAGCAAAGAGATCAGCTAAGGCTTGGCTTTTGATTGCCTCGAGAGCTACACATGTGATCTCGAATTCACCCAGTGCTAACAACCATCTTGCCACCTTCCTGGTTAGAGCAGGCTTGCTAAGGAGGTATCGGATTGGATCACTTCTAGTAACAATCAATCGATGTGCTAAGTAATGTTTGAGCTTTTAGGCGGTGAATACCAAAGCTAAGCAATGTCCTGCTTATCTGAGTATATCTGACTTCGCTTCTTCAATCTTCCGTCGATGTAATACACCCATGCGTTCTACTCCGCTTCACATCTTGGACCAATAATGCCCCTATGGACGTGGGGGTTGATAGGTACAACATTAAAGGTACCCCAGGCTGCGGGGCTATCATGGTCTGAGGTGAGGTTAAGGCCACCTTGATTCTCTCGAAGGTCTTTTGGTGCTCTTGGTTCCACTCGAACTTTGCATCTCCTTTTAACAATGAACTGAAAGGGGCAGAGATCTCTGCAAGTACTGGGATAAACCTCCGAATATAAGACACCTTCCTGAGGAACTTCTTTAACTCCTGCTGAGAATGCGGGGGAGGCATTGCTCTGATAGATTTGACCTTGTCTTCATCTACCTCGATACCATGCCTATGTACAAGAAACCTGAGGAACTTCCCAGCCATCACCCCGAAAGCACATTTGAGAGGATTCATCCTCATTTTGAATTTTTGGCACCTCTTGAATACCTTCTCAAGGTCTCGGAGAAGGTCCTCTTCTTTCTTGGATTTCACCACTAAATCATCAACATAATCTTCCACCTCATGATGGATCATGTCATGAAAGATTGCAGTTATAGCCCTTTGGTAAGTTGCTCCGGTATTCTTGAGTCCGAAATGCATGACTGTATAGAAGAAGTTTCTGAGAGGTGCTCTAAAAGCAGTCTTTTCTGCGTCCTCTTCAGCCATCTTAATCTGATTGTGTACACTGAATTCATTCATGAATGAGAACATTTGGTGTCCCGAGGTGGCATCCACAAGGGTATCGATGTGAGGTAAAGGGAATTCATCCTTCTGCAAGATTTGTTCAAATCTCAAAAGTCTACACATACCGATTTGACTATTCTTCTTCTTTATCGCACTATGTTTGCCAACCACGAGGTAATCAGATTGGCGGATGAAACCTGCTTATTGAAGTTTTTCAATCTCCTCCTTAATCTTCTCTTCGAGATCTGGATGATATTTTCGAGCAGCTTGCTTAATTGGCTTGAAATTTGGGAACACATCAAGATAATGAGAGACTAGGTCAGGATCTAGTCCAGGTATTTCCTTATATGACTAAGAAAACACATCTGAATACCGGCTTATCAACTTTAACAACTGTTCCGCTTCTTTGGGTTAAAGCTCGAACTTATGAATATCGACCATGGAGCATCTTGTCCATTACTCAGATCTATTTCAATAAGTTGTTCGGGCTGAGGCTTCGGCCCATCTTACATGCATTCCGGAGCCACTTCAGGCTTTATTACTATGTCATTGTCGAGGTTTTCGTCGACTCTGAGTCGGTGGATCAAGAAACCGACTCAAGACCTTCATAAATAGTACACCATCTTGCCCCATTCTTGGACTTTCATCACCTTTCGAGGAATAGGCGAACTTTTTGGTCTAGAGATCGCCCGTTTACTTGATTCTACCCGTGGCTCCTTGTCATCTTTGATATCCTCCCAACGAGGAATTTTGACCCCCCGAGGCTTAAAGGTGGTGGGAACTTCTTCGACAGCCAGTTCGGTGAAGTAGATGGCATCAGAGTAATGAGCTTCATGGGTCTCGAAAGGCCTTTCTATAACCTGAATTGTCACCGCCTTCTTTTCCCATTTAGCCTTAACACATTGATGATAACTCGATGTTACAGCCCCATATCTATGCATCCAGGTCCTCCATAGGATGATGTGATAGTTTGCCTCAGAATCGATAATATGGAACTTGGTGGCCGAGCAAATCTCCGACAGCCTAAATCAATCGTTACGATCCGATAGTAACTTTGCTTTCTCCATCGGGCTGATGATGATTATCTACCGCTTACAATGCGTTCTTCAGAGATTCCGGTCTTTTCTAGAGTAGCGCGAGTCATAATGTTGATAGAGGCTCCACTATCTAGAAAGGCCCTTTTGAACTCAAATTGCTAATAAAAAAAGTACATAAATGGGGCGATTGTGAGAAAATGATACTTCCGATCAACCTCGGAGAAAGTAATGGCACTAAATTGTTTTTGCCTTCTTCGATAGATCCTCGCTTGACATGCATTCTCATGGTGTGCCTCTACTATATTAATGATAGACTTGGTGATTTTTGTTCTGTTTCCCCGAAAGTCCAAGCCGGGTTCAAGAATTGCTTGAACTTTACACAATCTTGCAGGTTTTGACATAGTGATCCGCATCTTTTTCCACTCTTGGAGGCTCGTAGTTAACCATCTCCTGCCTCTTCAAAATAAGATGCCACATAAACATGGTGTCCTCATCTTCCGTAGTACTCTTCTCCTCCTTCTGGATCAAAGGGATCGTCGACATGAGTTATGAAAGTTCTGCCCTCTGGATCAAGAGTACTTCCATAGAAAACTTCCTCACCCTGCTCGAGGATGTCGCCCAAATAATAATCATCGCCATCGAGTTGGGTGATAGCCCCAATCATCGACCCTACATAAGCAATCATAGCAACATTCTTGCCTTTGTCTCGGTGGTGAGGATACGGTTGTTCTCGGTTGTCTTGAGTCCTTTGCTTTTTGAACCTCAATTGCCTCTTTTGACTTTATCTCTAAGATTTTCCTAAGAGTCCAACACTTCTCGGATGTTTCAATGTACGATGATAAACACAAAATTCGTGGTTCTCGCGTCCTTCTTGATGGCATTTCTTCGACATAAGGCAATTTTAGCTCTCCGTCACCACCCATTCCTTAACTAAAGCTTTTACTCTCGATTCCACATGGATAAGAAACATTCCCTTTTCACCATTATATTGCTTTTTCTTCTAGCCTCTATGACCTCCTCCTTGTGACTTTTGGGTATCTGGGACAGAGGCAGCAGCAACAATAGGTCCATGAGACGATTTGAAGCTAGTCTTGTAGCCTTAAATCCGCACTCGAGCCCCGAGGAATGCTAATGTTCGAGCTACTTATTAATGCCGAGAAGGTGGGTAGTTTGTGATTAACTAGAAACATTTTGTACCGCCAATGCCTTTTCTAGATAGATTTGAACCAGATAACTCTCTCCACCGCCTCATGGCAATCCATGGCCTTGTCTCAAACCTTTGACGAGTCAAGGATGTCTTCACTTTCTTGTCGCTTACACAATGTAAGTGTAGTCACCTTCTCCGCCACTTGAAAGAACTTAGAGTGGAATTTGTTAACCATTTCCTCCCAACTTCGGACAGAGTTTGGGGCCAAATTAACACACCAACTATATGCTCTGGCCTGAGGAATTTAGAGAATTCTCTCAGCCGGAGGACGTGGTATGAACCATGAATACACAGAGTCTCGATGAATCGCACAACATGTTCTCAAGCATTTCCTTGTTTGCCATCGAACTTGATGAACTTCGGCACTGTATATCCCTCAGGGTATGGATAGCTCAGCACCTCAATGGGGTAAGGCGGCTTGACGTCCGGATCAGGAAAAGAGGGTAAGGTCCTCTTGCCCCGTTCAAGATCGAACATGGCTTACACATCGGCGAGAGTGAGAAACTATTGAGGGAAAGAGTTTGATGGTGGTATTCCCAGAACTTGGCTTATGGACCCGAAGACTGAGCTAGGGGTGACTTGGCCATTCTGGTGCTGCGAATTCATCATTGGTGAGGACATTTGACAATACTGGCCATCAGCGTCTATGGACAAGCCAGTTGGTGACGAGATATTGAATTAAGGCCCGTAAAGTCCACCGCACGGCGCCGCTATACCGGGTTGTGCTTGCAAATTTGTTGTCGGCACCAAAGGAGGCCCGCTTGGTACTTGGGTAACATTTACTGGTGGTGTAACAAGATTAGGTATGGGCAGAGCTCCCTTTTGCGCCATCATGCCCCTCATGTTTTCCTGGACACCAACAGTCACCGGAGCCCCATTCATTACACCAGAACCTCCCCTAGTCACCATTGGATTTTGGCTTGGCACGCCATGGAGCCCGGTCATAGGCAAACTACTGCCGCCTATTGTGGTTTGAGCATGTGTTACTGTTGCTGTGTTGCCATGAGCCATAGGCTGACTGGGACCTACTTCTCCTTGGATTTGATTTTGCACTCCGACGGGAATAGCTCCACCACCAGTTTGATTTCCGTTTGGCGCCGGTGCAAAATTTGAACTCATCACCAACATGGTGTGAGTGAGATTCCAAGAGTGGTGAGAATCTCCTGCTAAGTATTTTGAAGTCCTTGAATGGCTTCAAGCAAAAGTGGTTGATCCGGGAGCCATGGTCCCGCCATCACCACCATTAGAGGATCCTTGTTGGTGAACTTCATCTTCTTCCGCGATCCTTGTTGGAGTTGTGGATTCCAGATCTCGCTGAGACCATTAACCAATCCGCCTCCAAAAGGAGTTGCCAAATGTATGAGAGGGTTCAAGAAAGTAGTTAGAAAATTCGAAGATCTTCGAAGATCCTTGAAGAACAACTTCGAAGTCTCTAGAAAATGATGAGAGGCTTAGATTCTTCAATAGTCTCAACTCTAGAACACAAGAGTAAAGGAAATGATGGAGATAAGAGATTGGATGAAGAAGAAGGCAAAGTGGCTAGAGAGAGAATAATGGCAAGGCTCTCCCATGGATCTCCCACTTTCACTCTCAAGGTTGATAATGGAGAAGGGAAATTAGTTCTTTCCCAAGAGTTAAATCTCCAAAATCCATCTCTTGTAAAGCTATAGGTGGGTGTTATTTATAGGCACCTCATGATATAAGATGGAGCCCATATGCAAGGCACATGGGGAATATTCTCTCTAACCACCTTGTCCAAGGAGGTGACCTATCCGAGGATGAGGAAAACCCCGAGGAGGAGATCAACCTCTCGGCGAATCCTTCTTCTTAGCCACACCTAACTAATGATCCCCAATCATCTCAAAGGGTCAGGGGTAGTCCCAGAGGACGTCCTGCCGCATAAGGGTCAGGGGTAGTTCAAGAGAATGCCCTATCGCAAATATTGCCAAGTCTCAAGGACCCCCTAGATCGTGCCACCTCAACCCAGGTATAGGCTAGTTTAACCGAAGAGTGAATTTATCTCCTCTTACCATCCTCGGGATCGGGTCCTTTGTTCGGACTCCATTACGCCCATGGTTCTGGTACGTAGATCCCGGAAAGCTCCGAGCCCGCAAGTGTTCTGGGACTCATTAACGGAGCGACTTCTAGATTGCGTTTGAATCCATTCGAAGGCAAATGCTTCGGATCTCTAGGTTCATGGATCCGAACCCTTTCGAGTCCGAGTGCCTCGGATCTCTAGGCTTGCTCAATACCTTTTCGAGTCCAGGCCTGAGTAAGCGTCTAAGTTCGTGAATCTAAACCCTTTCGAGGTTTAGAGCAATTCAGTCCGTTTGATGGCGATAAATCCGGGCCCACCAATCTTGGACTTGCGATAAATTCAGGCCCACCAACCTTGGACTATTGGGCCTAATTAATTTAGTGGGCTCAAATTAGCTCCTCTTACAGACTTAAAGATGCAGGTTGGACTATGCTTGTTGAAGAAATTGGCATGGAGTTTTGCTTAATTTTTTGTAGTATCTTTGAAGACAAAGACCACCAGCAACCTGAAGGAAAAAAAATAAAATAAAAATTGGCTTCACATATTCATATAAGCTTCCTTCAAAAAAATTAAGGCTTTGGATAATTTTAGCAATGCCAAATATATTACCACTTTCATTTCATGCAACAATAGCAAGAGCAGGCATACTGCATGTAAAAATACAGGATGGCCCACGTTAAAAAAATATATATATATTGTAAGTGCGGGCGGGTTGTGGTGGGTGCAGTTCAAATCCCCAACTTGCAATCAAGCAAATTTAAAAACTTGCTATATTCCAAACCGCACCCTATCCTATTGTATTTATGAAATCGCTTATGCGTGCAGCTTAGATCGGGTATGACAGTTGTGCAGTCGAATAACCCTATATCCCCTACTTATCAAGATATTTGATCTTCTTTCTTTGGGTAAGTATTTGATCTTCTTTATCACACAACATAACTATCCACTTAAACATATTTACCACTAACTCTCGTTTGGGAACATATTATTTTAGTAATTTTTTTATTTTTTGTAAAAAAAATGAACAAAAAAATATAGAAAATGATGTTACAATTTATAATAATTTTTTAACTTTTTAACTAAAATATGTAATTCCCAAACCACTAACTCTAATCCCCACCTAATATTGACTATTTTTTTAAGTATATAAAACTTTTGCATATAGTACACTTATTCCATTTATATCATAATTCAAATTTTTACTATAACACAAGCATAAATATGAGTAAAAGCTTTGTGAAGCATTCCAGCGACAAAACACCAAAAATTATTCATTATTTTTCAAAATTTTCTTTAGATATCAATAAATAAATCTAGTAAGTAGTATTTGGACATTTAAATCAATATTTGAGTCTCCTATCATTTATGGGTTGTTTGGGGTGTCTTAAATAAGTGTATTTTTTGACTTTTTGGATTAAAAAGTTGAGAAAAAAAATATATAATTGTTTGGGTTAATTTTTTGACTTTTTACAAAAAAAATGTGTATTAAAAAATTGTATAAATTAGTATGTAGGAGAAGATAAGGATATAGGCAGTACGGCTGTCCGTCTGGGCAGAGTGAATTGACTTTAAGAAATGGTTGTCTACTTTTCAGGCATTACATTAGACAGTGTTGTTTAGCCCTTAGGGGCCCGCACGGGTCCCGTCTTGATAATCTGAACCGTTCAATGTGTAAAACTCGTCGAGTACTATATGCATATAATATATCACGTTGATCGGATATCGATAGCTATCTGATCGGATTAGTTTTTTTTCAACCGTTATCTATAACGCCATCATTTTTTTTATACAAAACTGATTTGATCATATAGTTAGCGATATTTGATCAACGTGAGTTTTTGCAAACGTATAGTACTCGATGATTTCTACACATTTAACGGTTCAGATTATCAAAAACAAGACTCGTGATGGCCCCCATGGGCCGAACAACACAGTATTGTTTGTGCAATTTTTCCAAAAAACTCAGTTTTGTGCCAGTGGGACGTCAAAGTTATTTGTAATAATTTGTGTGTAAATTTTATTTTATTTTTTTTGTGAATAGTGATAACTTTTTAACTTTTTTAATAATTGTTTGGCTTTTTAGATTTTTTTTAGTATCCCAAGCCAGGCCTTAGTAAATTTTAAATGTAATGTGATATCATGTGATAATACTTTGTAATATGGATTCTGAGTGATAAATGAGTCAAATGGTTAACTGAAGTTTAATTTGAAATTTTTAACAAGTTCAAAAAATTATTCAAGTTTGATTTGTTAAACTTTCAAATCAATTTGAAATGAGCTTTTGTTGAGCTAATATCGAGTAGTTTAGTATTTTTATATAGTTTTAAGCTTATCAAATCGAGCCGAACAAACAATTAACTATTTAACTTTGGTTTAAACACTTTAACAAGTTCCAAAATGTTTGTAAATTTAACTTATTTAGACTATCTCCAACGCTTTAGCAAATTTGATATCAAATTCAAATTTTGATGAAAACGGTACTATTTATGGCTCTAACCGTTCACCAAACCTGATACCAAAATGAGATTTCATCAAAACTTTCATCGATCGACGATTTAAGTAATGAATTCATCAAAACATCTTTCGACTGTTGGAAAGAGGAGCTGTTGATCAACCGTTGACCAACCCACAACCAAAGGAAAGGTTCAAACAGCTCAAGGAAAAGAAGCTCAAACCGTAAAAAAAAATTGTTTAACCTAATTACCTCCGTCGTCCTAAAAAGTTCAAAAATTCAAAAAAAAAAAAATTTTAATAACTTGTCAATCACGGCCGACCAATTCGATTGTCCCGGGACAAATTTAGTGAAAGGTGAACCGTTGGAACATCTGTTAAAAAATTTGGTGAAATGGGTTATTTTTTACTCAAATTTGGTGAAAAATTTGAGTCACCGTTAGAGATGCTCTTACTTAACGAACTAAAATTGAATAAGATTTTAACTAGTTGCACACAAATCAATTATTCGATTTGTTTATTACGTCCAACATGGACTACATTCAATTAATAAACTACAAAATTTATTTACTTAATTTGATTTGTGACTATTTATTGACCAATAACAAGGCTATTCATTTTTAATTAACGACTTCAAATAAATTATTAAATATTTAACAAATACTAACATAAGTGTGAGAACTACCTAACATGATACTAGAGACTTACAATGAGTCAATTTTTTTTTGATTATGTGCTCAATTATTGATTTTAAACTAAATTATTTTAATAATATAATTTTATACTTTAATCTAATCCCCGATGCTTTTAATCTTCCTACACACTATATTTTCTCTTAATTTAACAATGTGCTCCTAAGTTTCTTTTAATTAAAATTGGGTTGAGACAACAATCAAGGCTTGCTTTGAGGAATATGTTACAAGTGGACTTTTTAATTTTTTTTTTAGTTTTTTTTAACAAAATGTATAAAAAAATTGAGATCTAATGTGACTCAAAATAAGTCAAAAATCAAGCCAAGTTTCCAAAATAAGCCCAAATTGAATAATTTTACCATCTCTACATATTATATCCACACCTACGTTGTGTCAGGTATCCTCTCTATCTGTGCTCAGAATGCTTATGTATTGATTGATTCGGGGTCTACACATTCTTATGTGTCGCATGCTTTTTCAGAAATTGAATAGACCCTTAGAACCCATGAACTATTTGCTAGTCAGATTATCACCGTTGGGATCCATGACATGTGCATATATGTATCCCTTGTGAGATTATCGCTAGATATGCATCTGCTTATTGATTTACTACCATTGAACATAGATCATTTTGATGTAATATTGGGGATGGATTGGCTACAAAAATATCATGCCACTATAGACCGTGTAACAAAACAAGTAGTTTTCCGTGGTCCCGAATTTGTGTTTAACGGAGGAGTAGTACCTCCTCCATATCCGATTTCTTCAGAAAGGTCACAAATTGATTAGAAAGGTGTAAAGGATATCGTGTTCGTATTGACTGCTAATGATAATGTTAAAACCGATGTGAATTGTATTCCTATAGTCGAGAATTCTGCATGTATTCGTGATGAATTGCCAGGATTTGATTGACAGGAAATTGAATTTATTGTGGATGTGGTTCCGTACCCAAATGACATCTAAAGCCCCTATAGAATGGCTCCAATCGAATCGAAAGAATTGAAGGTACAATTGCAGAACTGTTGGACAAGAAATTTATCGACCCAAGACGTCACCGGGTGCACCTGCTTTTGTTTGTAAAGAAGAAAGACGGCTCACCGAGATCGTGCATTGATTACCGTGAATCGAACAAGGTAATCAGAAGAATAAATATCCATTACGCGTATTGATGATTTATTTGACCATTCATAGGTGCACAAGTGTTTTCAAGATTGATCTTAGATCGGGTATCACCAATTGAAAGTCAAACCGAAGACATTGATAAACCGCTTTAACGAGGTATGGCCACTTTGAATTTTTAGTTATGCCGCTCGAGTTACGAATGCCGCCGCATTTATGGACCTCATGAATAATTTTAAACCATACCTTGATGATTTTATTGTGGTATTTATTGATGACATACCGATCTATTCTAAGATCAGAAGAACATGAACACCATCGAGACTTGCCCCGCAAACCTTAAGAGAATGTAAACCAGATGCTAAATTGTCTAAGTGTGAGTTTTGGCTTGATCATATAATGTTTTTGGGACATGTTGTTAGCAAAGATGGAATTTCTGTTGACCCGCAGAAAATTGAAGCTGTAGTGAACTGGCCTAGACCAACGAATGTAACCGAAGTCCGAAGCTTTTTGGGACTGGCTGGATATTATAGACGGTTTGTTAAAGATTTCTCCAAAATTTCCCTACCACTGACTCAGTTGACGCAGAAAGGGATATCATTTGACTGGACTGACCAAAGGGAATCAGCATTTCAAGAATTGAAAACCCGACTTGTGACTGCACCGATTTTGACTCTACCTTCAGGGACGGATGGTTATACTGTATTTAGTGATGCTTCTCATAAGAGTTTGGGGTGTGTTTTAACGCAGAATGGGAGAGTTATTGCCTATGCTTCCCGACAGTTGAGACTACATGAAAAGAACTACCCGACCCATGACCTAGAACTTGCTGCAGTAGTGTTTGCACTGAAAATTTGGCGTCACTATTTGTATGGAGCAACCTGTGAAGTGTATACTGACCACAAGAGCCTGAAGTACTTTTTCACTCAGAAAGAACTGAATATGAGACAATGGAGATGGCTTGAACCGATAAAAGACTATGACCTCTGATTTTGTACCATCCGGAAAAGCCAACACCGCTGTATGCATTGAGCCGAAAAATCGATTGGGAACTTAGCCTGTTTGTTAACTGGACAGAAAGAGTTGCTTTTTGATCTGGAAAAGTCTGAAATTGAAATTGTTTTGAAAGAACAAGGTGGAACCTTAGTCTATTTCGCCAACCAAAGATTGATTGAGGAAATTAAAGAAAAACAACAACTAGATGATTTCTTGAAAAAGGTTATTGAAGAAAGGGATTCAAAACCGAGACCGGGGTTCAAATTTGAGAACAATGTATTGAAATTTCAAGACAGACTGTGTGTACCAAATGACACTGAATTAAAAAGAAGAGTTCTGCAAGAAGGCCACAATTCGAAGTTTTCGATTCACCCCGGGAATACGAAAATGTACCAAGATTTGAAACAGAATTTCTGGTGGCCGGGAATGAAGAAAGAAATTGCTGATTTTGTGTCCAAATGCCTTCATTGCCAACAAGTCAAAGCTGAACATCAGCGACCCGCAGGCTTACTGCAACCACTGTCTATACCAGAGTGGAAATGGGAGCATATCACGATGGATTTTATCGTCGGATTACCTCGCTCCAGGAAAGGTATGGATTCCATTTGGGTTATTGTTGATAGACTGACTAAATCTGCACACTTCCTACCTGTCAAGACAATCTATAATGCAGATAAATTGGCTGTTATTTATATTGATGAAATCGTTAGATCGCATGGAGTACTGTGGTTCATTGTTTCGCATGGACTCAAGTTTACATCGAGAGTCGCAGAGCCTACAGACCGCATTGGGATCAATTGAGGCCGAGTAGTGCCTATCATCCTCGTACAGATGGTCGTCGAAGGACCATCCAGACTCTAGAGGACCCATCGAGAATGTGTGTCCTTGATTTTCGTGAAATTGGGAAAGTCATTTGCCATTGGTCAATTCGCCACAACAACAAATGCTACCATTCGAGTATTGGAATGGCGCCTTTCGAGGCATTGTATGGCGAAAGTGTAGATCTCCAATCGGGCGGTTGGAGATGGGCCGTTGCTTGGGCCCGAGATTGTATATGAAACGACCGAGAAAGTGAAATTGATACAAAGAGAGACCGAAAACCGCATGCAGAAAAAGTTACGCAGATGTCGTAAGACGAGGCAGAGAGTATGGTGGGTGATCACGTGTTTGTGAAAGTGACACCAATGAAAGGCCGACTCGCTTTGGAGTCAAAGGCAAGTTAGCACCGAGATATGCCGGACCGTGACGATTATTGAGAAAATCAATCCGGCGTATCAAGTTGCACTTCCTCCCTAAATGGAGCATATGCATAACGCCTTCCACATTTCGATGTTGAGAGACTATCTTCGGATCCGTTTATGTGATTGAGCCTACTCGGATAGTGCTTAGTGATGACTACACTTACGTACGAGGAACTACTGATTGTGAGAACCGACGGATCAAGAACCGAGAAACAAAGAGATTCCGCTAGTGAAAGTTGATCGCGTAACCATGGTGGTGTGTATGTCACTTGGGAGAGGGAAGATGACATGGCTAGGCGATATCCGGATTTGTTCCCGCTGAACCCTGTTTTCTTCCAGACTGAAGGTAACTCGAGTTTAGAGGACTAAACTCCTTATAAGGAGGAGATCAGAATAACCCTCGCATCGACATCAGATAACCACTGAATTATATATTGATTAATGCTAAACCGAACTGATAATGACTGATAAGTGAACTGGATGAACTACTGAACAGACTGAATGGAACTGAAAACGAAGTTGAATGAGTTAACCTATTGAATTGCATTTCTATCTGTTTAATTGATTTATTATCTGTTTGTGTTTATGTGTTTAAACTGGTAATTGAAGGCCTTATCGGCGGCCGAATTGGAAACCGTCTGATGTTTTATAATCAGTAGAATATTTGTGATTTTATGGTATTTTTATCTGAAAATTGATTAGGAATGATTAAATTAGATTAAAATAGTTAATTATGAACTTAGACGTATTTACCGAATTGCCATGGCTAGTGGACTCTTGTTTATTATTATTATAGAGCCTTATTGAACTCAACACAAAGCTTTCATCAGCCTTCCAATTGCCTATAGCCGACCAAACAAGAGGATAGAGAGAGAGAGAGTTCATCTTGAGGGAATTTAGCTCATTTGTTGATTTTGCTTGAAGATTGAAGTATATGTGCATAAATTGAGCTTGATAGACTTGAAACCAACACTCTAGGTAAGGAAATTCATTGTCTTTTTGTTGTCTTGAGCCTCATTTTGCATCATTCATGTCAATTGTTGAGTTAGAGTGCTAAGAGGTTGGATTATGTTAGAATTGTTGCATGCATGTTGGAATTGTTGGTTCTTGAGGTTGAATTCATGGTCAATTGGTGCATGCAAGCTCATATTCATATTAAGTCCATGATTTCATTTCATTTGCCAACTATGGAGCTCTTTGGAGCAAGATTTAAAGCTTGAAATTGGTTTAAAAGATCATGCATGTCATGTTTTGAAAGTATTCTTGAAAATGGTTTGAAATTGAGTTTGAGTTAAACACCCTTGGGCCTTGATTTCTTAAATTGAGTTTTAAAACTTGTTATTCTATGTGTTTGAAAGAGTTTTCCAGAAAATGGGCCCAAGAGGATCGAATTTGGAGCATCAAAACTTGGTTTGAAACTCGAGGTCGATCCGATTTTCCAGATTTGACGTCCGCCCCGCCGAAGTGCCGCCGAGCGGGAATTCATGCTCCCAGTATTTTCTTGCATTGTTTTACAGTCCGCTCGAGCGGGGATTTTAACGCTCGAGCGGGAAAATCGCACATCCAACATTTTTGCACCTTTCATCACCGCCGAAGGCGGAATGTACGCCGAGCGTGGGCCTTTGTGCTTGTCCGCCGAGCGGAAACTCCGCGCCGAGCGGAGGCCCCGTTTCATCGAAAAATTTCGAATTGCTTCCTTAGTGCATTTTTGCATCCTCATCGCATCCTAGGCATTCTTAGGCCTAGTTTAGAGCATCTTAATGAGGATGTAGACATAGAACCACACCGAGGAATTTAGGATTTAATTATCATCCTTTCCAATTGTAAACTTAGTGTGTGTTCTATTTGATTGACTGCTTAGGGTTGACTCTCGGGACGCTTAGCTACCGATAGCCCAATCACCGTGAGTAACAGATTGTGTAAAGATATGTTCAAATGGTTATATTTTGAATCGAATCGAATCTGCTTATTGAACCGATATTACTTATTGAATGAATGTATGTCCTGCATTTAATCAGACAGGCATCCTTAGCACCTCATCGTTATTGGATCACAGAGCTCGTCGGTTTCCTTGTGGAACCATCGATTGATGGCCATCATTATTGTTGGTTCATATGGCCCTTTTTGGACCTCCTGGTTAGAGGCTAATGGATGTACCACATATGACTGATTGATTGAAATACTGATTGATCGAATATCGAAGATTGAAATATCAGATAATGAATTGATTTCATTACTGTAAGGGACATTCATTCATAACCTCTTTACACTGTATGTTATTCACTGGGCTTTAGCTCACTGTTTATATATATATGTAGGTGCTCAGCCACCAGACCGAAGCTAGGAGCGTGGGTTTGGTCCCCAGTTTTGTCAAGCCAGCCTATGTGCCTCACCGCGAGGTTCCGAGACGCCATGCCATGGCTTGGGGTGTTTTTGTGTCCCCACTAGTCTCCTACTATTTTGTACTGTTGTAATGCTATCAGATAGACTGCTTTTATCAAGACCGTAAGCGAGGAATCAAGTCCCCTGCATCAATGTCTCAGAATGATTGTGTATATCAGATCGGTAGTGAATGCATAAATGTATGAAAATGTTTTTGGCATACAGATTAACACAGCTCTATGGACACTAGTTTTTACTGTTTTGGCTTCCGCCAGGCCCTAAACTCAGATTTATCAGATATCGATTGTGCCTTTGGTAATCTTTGACATCGCCATTCATGTGCTAAACCCATAGGGCCGGTTTGGTCGTGACAATTGTCGATGTAATTCTTGGTATGAAAATTACCAAAACATCCGAAAGTTATACTTTGTTACAATCTCATTACATTGAGAAAATACTTGATAAATTCAAAGAAAGATGATGATCATCTTGCTAGAACTCCTCAGAGATGTTAATTTGTATCTTTCTAAGAATATACAAGAAAGTATTTCTCAATTAGAGTATACCCAAATTATTGGAAGCTTAATGTACTTGATGACTTCGCCAGATATAGCTTATGCAAGAAGTAAATTAAGTAGATATACGAGTAATCCGAGTAGAACACCGAAAGCAATTATAAGGGTTCTAAGATATCTCCGATTCACTCGTAATATTGGATCAATTATACTAGATATCCAAGAAGACTTGAAGGATACTGTGATGCAAATTGGATATCGGATACTAAAGACTCAAGTCCACCAAGGGTATGTCTTTACTCTTGGTGGGCGGTCAGATCATGGAAATCTTCCAAACAGACTTGTATTGCTAGGTCTACTATGGAATCTGAATTCATAGCCTTAGACAAAACAGGGGAAGAGGCAGAATGGCTTCGTCACTTCCTTGAAGATATTCCAATATGGCCAAAATTAGTGCCTGCTATATGCATACATTGTGATAGTCAATCAGCAATTGGTAGAGCACAGAGTCATATGTATAACAGTAAGTCACAACACATTCGTCGTCGACATAATACCGTAAAACAACTACTCTCTAATGGAATTATTTCCATAGAATATGTTAAGTCTAAAGATAACATAACGAATCTACTAACCAAAGGGTTAGCAAGAGAGTTAGTTGATAATTCATCGAGGGGAATGGGACTTAAGCCTATTGATTAAGAGTTACCACAACGGCAACCCAATCTAGTTGACTGGAGATCCCAAAATCTAGGTTCAAAGGGACAACCGAGTTGTGATTAACTCAGAAGGATCACTGGGGAGTCTAACTCCTACCCATTTCTATGATGAAATAGTGATGTCTGTAGCGTTTTAGGTTAAGTAATACTTTTAATGATTCTTATATCTAGGTAAACCTAGTGGAGTATGGCAGGATACTTTTCACAAGAATCACCTATGTGAGTGTGAACTGGGCCGGTTCTATAAGATTTGTGAAGGGCTACAAATCTTTAGAGTACTCATGAAGACCAAGTTGTTTAGGGCCAAAATGAACACAATAGTGAGAACTAAACTGTGTCTGGGAATATACTGTGTGAGTTCTATTGTCTTGGTTTACACAAACGGCTGAACAGTTCAAGACATCGTGTTCACTGATTAGCTAGTAAATCCGATAGTGTCTCACAAGGGAAGGTTCAAAGCCAAAAGCTACCTATCATTTGCAGAATATTTCCAATTTCTAAACTCTCTGATTAGATCATGTTGTTGCATGTTCTGCCCGTCAAATCCCATTCATGTGCGGGAGTGTTGGGAAAATGGCTTTATATAGGCATATTTTTTAGCCCAATTTGGGTGGACCCCAAATGTTGTTTGGGGTGGGTCCGAAGATGTGAAGACAGAACGTCAAAACCATTTATGAGTGAATGGAAAGTTGACGTCATTTTCGAGTCTAACATTAATTTTTTAGATAAAATTCATTTAAATTTTTTCAATAAAAATTATTGTGGGAATTTAATTTAATTCTAAATTCAAATTTTGGATTCCTGAGTGATTTCCTAAAGTTTGTAATTGTGAAAATTTAATTTAATTCTAAATTCAAATTTTAAGTTCCTAAGTGGTTTCATAAAATTTGTACCTCTTATTTTATTTATTAAACTATTTAATTTGTTTAATATATATTCAATAATTTAATATATATATATATATTTTTAAATAGTTTAATTAATAAATTAAAGTTCCATCAGTTTGCTATAGATGTACAAACGGACAAATTCTCAATAATGGACAAAAGATTTGAATAATTTTATTCAAATAGGCAACAGTCAGTTATCATACCGTACGTGTTCGAGTCCTATGCACCTGTTCGGGTCAAAATTTATTTGGCTATATATACAAACCCATTCCAACAGTCAAAAGGGGATCCGAAAAATTAGTCTGCTTCTTGTATACTGCTATCCATAATTTTTCCTTTTGCATTTTATTCCTCATTTTAGATTTAGGAATAAATATTCAGAGAGTATAGATCACATGTTTGGTTCGCCGAATAAATTTATTTAAAGTGCTTCTATAAATTTGTGAAGATCATTGTATCCTGGGAGATAGACGCCATTCAACCGTAGAAGACTGTAGCGAATCATCTTAAGGCGACAGTGTCACACACTCGACTTGGTCTTGAATTATTTTTTCCGGTTCGATAAATAAATCTGGTATGTTATTTATTTATTTTGTTTGAATTATTTCAGTTTATTTTATTTACACAGAAGATTGTTCAAACAAAAGCATCAATAAAATCAATCGGCAGAAGCACCACGTCACCGTAACAACCACCGACTCAACTTTCTCTCAAGTCATGCTAGGGATCAAATATTTTACTAATGTTTTTATCAAATAATTAGGTCTATTAAAAAAATTAAATAGTTATTATTTTATTTAAATTACATTATTTCATTTAAGTCACATTATCTCTCTACCACATCACTTCAAACCCAATCTATATCTAATTTATGTTTCATAAAAAATCAAAAAATACACTTATTTAGAATATCTCAAACCATCCCTTAACATGTATGAAATGTGAGACTCAAGTTTCACATATAAAACATTTAATAATAAGGTTTTGTTTGGGGTTTATATATAATTTTTTATTTTTTTATTTTTTTAAATCACATCACTTATATATTTTTTTACATATTTTTAAAAAAAATAAAAAAAATATACTTATTTAATCTATCCCAAACAACTCCCAGGAAATATTTTGGTGTGTTTGGTTTGTATTTGTAAAGTAATTTTTGAGATAAAAAGTACGAAAATTTGTTTGGTTTGCTTTTTTTCAGACATGATTTTAGAAAATTATTTTGGAGAGAAAGTTTTAAAAAAAATAATTGATTTGATGTATATGAGAGAGAGTGATTTTAAAAAATAGATAACCAAACAAAATTTTGATATTTTTTTTAAAAAAATTTATTTAATTTAATCACTCTTAAAAATTTATTTATAAATAATTTTTCTCAAAATTTTTGCTCAAAAACAAACCAAACAAGGCCCGGTCCCTAGCATTTTTCCCCTCTCCCCACCTTCCAGTTAATAAAAAAGGCCACAGCTTCTCTCCAGTTTAAATCTGGATTGAACAGTGCTGTCCGGTCCTTTGGGACCCATTATGGGTCGTGTTTCGATAATCTAAATCGTTAAATGTGTAGAAATCGTCGAGTATTATATGCCTGTAAAAAATCACATTGATCGGATATCGATAGCTATATGATCAAATCAGTTTTTTATGAAAAAAAATGGACGGCGAAAAATAAACGGCTTACAAAAAAAATGATTTGATCATATAGCTATTGATATCCGATCAATGTGATTTTTCACAGGCATATAGTACTCGACGAGTTCTACACATTGAACGGTTTAGATTATTGAAACACGACCTGTAGTAGGCTCCAAAGGATCGGACAGCACCGTCCAATTCAGATTTGGACAGGAGAGAAGCTGGGCCCCCAAAAAAAACCTATCTAAAGCTCAGCTCCGATTCTCTCTCTTCCTCTCTTTTGTAACACCAACACGTGTCACCTGACGTGGCCTCTGCCTTTTATCTCTCTGATTCGTGAGAGTGATTGTTTGCTAGAACCAGAAAAAAAGACAATGCTGAGAACGACGAGCTAGGGTTAGGTTTTTTCTTTCGAGTTCCACGGATTGTTTTTCTGATATATAGAGGTACGTTGAAGTTGCGTTTTGGTTTTTAGTGTATCTTCTGTTGGTTTGTTATGTATTCCGATGATTCAAACTCGTTATTTTGATCTTGATGCTTGATTAAGTAGGAAGTTGTAATCTTTGTAATTTCTGTTTTGTCTTTGTGTGTGTGTGTTGAAAACTGAGTTTTTTTAGTTATAAAGTCGGATATATTATGGAAAAGTAATAAAAGTGGAACTACTACATACATGCTCTTTGAAACACTTAAAAGTTTGAAATTTTTTTTAAAAAAATATTTTTATTTTTATTTTTATTTTTTATGGTGCGTAGGACAAATTATCAAGATTGGAAAATCTTTACACCAGAGTATAAGCTCATCTCCTAATGCAACCAAACAAGCTAATCCACCATCTTCTACTCAAAATTGGCAGTTATTATCCCAACAACTACAGACAGAATCCACACAACCTAAAAAACAAAAGCTACGAGAATAAATTCACCCCCAATAAGATAACTTTTACAATTTGATGTAGATAATCGTCTCCACAGATGGAAACTGTTACGACACACAAAATCCCCTGCATTTTTTTTTTTTTTGTGGCTAAAATACCCAATTATTGCAACTCGATGTCACAATTTATATCCTTCCGTTGTTGGATCACCGTGATGGAGTTCTTTGGCCATTGAGAAATTATGGCCACTTCCAAGGATTTCCCTTCTTTGAAAC
Source organism: Camellia lanceoleosa (assembly GCA_025200525.1). Lineage (NCBI taxonomy): Eukaryota > Viridiplantae > Streptophyta > Magnoliopsida > Ericales > Theaceae > Camellia > Camellia lanceoleosa. The sequence goes on from CM045769.1 coordinate 171,636,977, forward strand.
CAACACTCATCGACACAAAGAGTTTCAGGAAACCTAGGCTAATTCACTCCAAACATCCCCCCTTATGCTTCTGGAATGTGCACCAAGCTTTTTACTTGTCTTCTCACCTCAATATTAAAGAACCAGTCCCTTTTTTCTAGGGCTTCCGACCTCCACCAATCGGAAATTTTCCCCGTCCTCTCGAGACGATGCCTTCCTTAACCATTTCAACTCATGAAGTGATAAACATATATATCTATATATATATTGTTGAATGCCCTTTCCTCTCTTCAACAAAACAAAAATAGGGCACTAATCCCTGCCTCTTCGTTGAGGTCAATAGTCTTCCACCCCACTTGTACAATATTCATTCTCATGGAATGATTGTGCCATTATTATAAAAAGCCATGCTTAGTTGAATCTAGCTGATTTTAGGAGTCCCTCCAACCCATGTTGCCATGTCAGATAGAAAGATGAGGAACTACCATTTTTGGGATATACCTCTATATGGCCCCTTAAGTATACATAAGGACTACACTTTACGGAGCCCTTAAGACTAGTTTGAATCTAATTGTTGTTGTAGTTTCTCTCAGATGTTTTACTGTTTTAGGAGTGAATTTTTTGTTTATTTGTTATTTCTGGACAAAGTGCCTTGTGGTAGGAGGGTGGGTGTTGTTCAGATCCCTATGAGATTTTTAGGAATGAAATTTATTGTTGATTTTAATTTGTTTTTTGGGGGGTGTGTTTAGGGGTTTACATAGCCTCATAAATAGTTGCGGAGAAACAGAAGTGGACAATGAAGCCAGTATGATGGAGTTTGGATGATCAAAAATATTAATATTTTACACTGTATTTAGTTTTCTTAAAAGTAATTGAACTCAATAAGTCTTGAATTCGACTACTTAGGATCAATATCTAATTGTCTCTTTGCCATGCATCATTTTTGGCTTTGAGTGGCAATTCCTTCAGCAGTATTCTTGCTCATTAAGCATCATCAACTTGAATTGAATTTTCTTCGAACTGGTGCATCCATTAGTCTTTGTTTTGAATGACCAACCATATTAGACAACTTTCCATCATTTAACTACCAACTGGTGCCACCTGGAGAGCGCATTCATTTCATATTTATTGGTAGCAATCACTTTGTTCTATAACATAGCTGACCTGATGGTTGTGATAAAAAATCTGTGCATTGAGTAAAAATCTTAAGTTTAAGGGGTTATGCTCTCTTTACATTTTTGTTTGGAAATAGTCGATTTTAGTAACCTTTTGCTTTTTATGAAAATATGTGCAAAAAAGTAGAGAGGTGATGTAACCCAAATAAGAGGTGATGGGACCCAAATAAGATAAAAAGACAATAAGTATGCTATTTTAGGTTGTTTCCAAACAATCTCAGCACAAGTGGCATCACTCTTTGTTATGTTTTCAGCCTTCTCCATCCCTATGCTCTTCTTTCCTTTTTAAGTTAGGTTGTATCATCTTTATGTTAGGAATTTATACTTTTAGCTTTAATTCCAAAAACCTCCCACAAGTCTAAGAATTTGTTTGTAGTCATATTTCTCGTCTTCTTACATTTTTTGTGCTCTTGGACACTACATGAGCAAATGTGAACAATTTCATTTTTGGCATGTTCAGTGATTGATTAGAAAGAACCAAAAGAAAAAGGGAAAGAAAATTGTCTGACCTAATTAGGAAGCTGTTACCAAAGCTAGGTTGATGTATTTTTTGCTATATTCTTTCTTCTTCTTCTTCTTCACGCCAGTTTTTTTTTCTTTTTGTTTTTTTTTTTTTTTTTGCAGTTTTATTTTCCCTTTTGCCATCTACTTTTATATTACATGGGAAGAAGTGAAGACATGATATCTCCAAAATCAGAAAAATCATGTCCAAAATCAGAAAAAGCATCTTCACCTAAACAGGTTATGTGTTCTTGATATGTTTTTGTTGTGGGTTTATATGTCTTTATCAACAACAAATGAATGATTTTTCTCCTTTTTGTTAAATACATGTACAAATAGTTTATGAATTATGATTGTAATAAACAACATATTACTATTTATGTACAATTTAATCCAACATAGATAGTGCATGAGAGAGGTCTATTGCGTTATTTCTTTGGCGGATTAACTCTTGGAGTTCAAGATCTGAAATTGGACCACCCATTGGCATTGGCGAGGACCGGACAAACATTCATCTCTATCCCGAGGGCAACTATTCAGGTTATTCCCTTTATGGAGCATCTTCCTTTCTTGCACGACAATTACTTTAGTTGGACCTTAGGTTCAGAAAATTTTGTTTTTGCCAATTTTCTTAATTTACTAGCAATTTAATAATTTGATTCACTTTCAGGCATATTATGGGCCTGGAGTACCCATACCACCATCATATTTGAACTCTGCAGTCATGGCTTGTCATGTTCCTCATCCTCATGTGTGGGCACCACCACAGGTACTTTGGAGTTATCTGAGTTCTATAGTCATCTTCTGCACATGGCATTTCTGTATGCCTAGCTTGGAGCTGTGTTCCAAATGCAATATTTGTTGAACTCATTCTCTATTTGACATATAACTACTGCAGCATGTGATGCCACCTTATGGGGTGCCTTACTCTGCCATCTATTCTCCTGGAGTTGTTTGTACTCATCCTACAGTTCCTATTGTAAGTCATGCTTTTTCTTTAGAACTTCGGTTCCCCACTTGCAAACTTCTGTTTGTAGGTTGTTTTAAATCCGAGTGAATTGTAAACACGAAATAGTTCCAGAGTACCTTCTCTACTTTATAGAAGCAAAAAATTTATACTATTCAAAATTCATCAACTATGATTGGTGCGACTTAGTTTCCAACGATTGTTGAAATTTTTGTACTTTTCAAACTATTAGTGCAATGACACTTACATGACCACATTGTATCCCTCTTCCTCTTGCTGATATGGGAAACAGTTTCTCTAGTCAGATTCATCCTTTAAAGTAGCCTGTTCTGTTGTAGAAATTTTTTACTCCATGCTTGCAATATTCCTAATATCCCATTAATCTGTCCATAAAATCTTTAGAGGTGAAATCTGCACAACATTCTCGTAGCTTAGAAGTGTGATGATTTATGAATTTTTTGGGCTAGGATGATTAACTTGAAGTAGCAGTTTGCTCTACAGCCATAAAGTCTTACTTCGAAGATTGTCATGCAGATTGCAACTCCTGTGAGTGCACAAATGCTTTCTACTTCATCAGACAACATGGATCAAGGCTCAACAAAGAAGTTGAAAAGATTGGATGGAGTTACTAAGCAAGTAGTCAATGACAATGCTGAGGTTGATGGTGAAGGATCAGCCCATGGAGCATCACAGAGGTCTGTTAAACTAATGCTGTTTTTCTATTTGCTTAATTATTTCCAGGGAGCAAACTAGGTGAGGCAGATAAGTTAGCTTCCAGTGCCCTTGGTGCATGAGTTGAAATTATGCTCCATTTAATGCATTAAGTTAGTATCTCGGTTGGACGAGTCCTATTTTAATCATTGCTCTATTGGATCTAACCTAGACTTCGGATCGACATGTGTAGGGTAGAATGCAGTATTGATGTTTCGAGAATGCAAGTGATGGTAACACCAGTAAGGATTCTTTCTTATTTTATATTTTAAGTTCTTTTTGTCATTGGGCTTTGTCTCTTACTTTTTTGTTTTTCGTCATTCAAAAACCATGTTATCAATATTTGACATTATGATGGTAAAATGAATGAACATCCCTAAGCTTCCCCTTTCCTTTCCTTAATGTGCAATGAAATAAATGAAGCGAACGGAGATAGTTTCCTCCATTTAGCGGGAAGGGGAAGGGAAAGGAGAAGTGAAGTGTAGGCAAATCTCTAGTGTCCCACCATTTTCAATCTGCCCAAAAGTGAGTAGAGAGGAAGAAAGAAGGATGTGTTTTACTTTCATATCATTGCCATACAAACATCTTCGTGTCAATATAATGGTAAAATAAAGTAGCACCATTAACTTTAACTTTTCTTTCTTTCCTGCTGAACCAAACCAACACGTGAAAGACCTATGTTACCTAGAACGTGGATTGTTCCGATACGTGAAACCGAATGGGAAACGAACATGGTACGTCACATATTCTAAAATGTGGTACGATAGAGGTAGACTTGTATATATTATACTTAAGAATTTAAGGTATTTCTAGAATAATTTTTTTTAATTATTAGACATCCAATAAAATGTAATATTTTCTATGAGTATTATAACCCATTTTTTTGATTTTTTATCTTATCAAAACTTAACTCACCTTAGATTTTAGTTCATTATTGAAAATATTACTTTTGGGATCACTAAATTTACCGTTTTAGAATGGAAGTATACGATGTTTCAGAACGTGCGTACCAATACGTAATTCGCTAGAGTATTAGCGTTTTCTGGGAACATAGGTGAAAGACAACATGCCTTCCTCCCTTAGTGGAGACAGATTCTTTGTTTAGTTGGAAGGAAGGGGGAAGGGAGTGCAAACATGGCAAGAGAGCATATCCGCCCCTGCTCACCATTTTCAATCTATCAAAAATTGAGCGAAGAAAAGCAGATAATGATACCTTTCTTTTTTGCATTTGTCTCTTCCAACGACACGTTCATAGTAATACATAAGGGTGGAAAAGCAAAAAAAAACAGACCCCTTGCCTTCCTCGTCCATTCTGTCTCAACTAGACAAATGGAAGAAAGACTTCCCTTTCTTTTTTCAACCATCCTTCATGCAACTTCTTTCCAGTTATCCATTCCTCTACCAAATGGAGCTACAAGACGTTAAATGTGGAGTTACGAGAAACTATTGTTCTCTTATCTTTCAGGCACAGCAAAGTCTGAGGAAAAGTGATTCAATGGGCAAGCTATCCACTGGTACGATTAAGTCCTTGAATATATTTTATTCTGATAATAATATGGAAGGCACCTTGGACTGCACAACCAATTAGTCTTGAAAGGAGATGGTGCCTTTAGGGGCCAGCCTTCTGGAATAAAAATCTTGGGCTTATGTTGCCTTTATATTGGTGTTGGAACATAATGATGGAATAGGAGTGAACATAATGATGGAATAGGAGCTTTGTTTACACTCCAAGATAGTAGAGAAACTGTCTAATTGTGTCTCCAAACTTATTGTTTGCTATTTATTGTTTCTTAAACAGACAACAAAGTAAAAGTCCATAAACAGGCCAGGTCTGTACCTGAAGAGGATGCCAATGTAACTTCCAGGTGGGTTTCGAGGATTAATGTGGCTCCTGAAAATGTTGCAGGAAAACCAGTAGACTCTCCAAATTGGAAAACAGAAAATAGAGCAACTTGTGTTGCTTCTACTACAGCTGCAGGGTTGCCTTGTGAAGACTGGAAAAAAGTAGGATAATATATTTCGTCTGTAGTTGATACTACTTGTCATGCTTTGAACTAACATGTTTCAGGTTGTCCATAGATGCAAGAAACATTTCTTTTCTTGCCCTTCTCTTAAAATAGTTCTACAATGCATGAACCACAGGAGTGGTAAGGGAACATGGAAAATTTTGAATTCAATACCCAAAATTAGCTGAGAGATTGCCTGTATTAAGACCTAGTTAATAGTGCAGCTTTCTAAAGCTATGTTTATAACATTGTAAAGATATTTGTGGGGACTTTGAGTTCTAATATTTCCATATAGAACAGCTTGCAGAGCATAGCAGAGGTGCAATATTATTTTCAAACTCTTATTTGCTTTGTGTCTGTTTCTTCAGGATAAACGATAGCTGAAACGAGAGAAGATAAAACATACTAACAAACAATCTGCTAGGAGGTCTAGGTTAAGAAAGCAGGTATATAGAATTTAAGTTATAATTTCTTTTATTCTTTTAGTTTTCACCTTTGTAACTCAGCTTCCCAATTGAATTTGTTATTAGTTCAATCTGCTTTTTCTTTTCAGGCTGAAACTGAGGAACTGATGAAGAGATATGAAACCGTGAAAGTGGAAAACATAACCCTTAAATCTGAAATGAAACAATTAATGGAAGATTCAGAGAAACTTAGGGTTGAGAATGTTGCATTGATGGTACTTTCTATCTTGTAGAATTCTTTTTTATTTCTTCGTTTTGGCTGCTGCTACTTTTTTTTTGGTTTTATTTGGAGGGCCCTTGTTTAAGACAGTTCAGCAACACTTGTGTTTCTGAAACTCTAACCAAAGGTGTCATGAGCTGTTTACCTGGAGGATGGTAGTTTTTAATGCTAGGATTTGCAGGACACCTAACTAGGAATTGTGAGACACGAAAAGGAGAGAACAGCAATAAACAATAATCATAAATTACATGCACACAAGATTTACGTGGTTCACCATAGGGCTACGTCAACAGTCACTGTTGTTTCACTATGGTTAGAAAGAGTTACAAAATAAGATACAGAGATAGTCACCCCCCTAACTACATTTAGGTAGTATTAGGGTTACAGGTCACTTGAGGAAATACCAAAAATACCCTTACTATGCAGTTGAGTTGAGTGATTAGATACTAATTGGGATCCACACTACCCAACACTTCTTAACTCTTCACAAAGCTCACTATTGATGGGTAATGTCTCGCTAGCTTTCAAATGAGTGAAGTGGGGCAGGGAGGTTGTAGAGGTGGGATCCACGGAAAATCCGAATTTTTGTCTGATATTTTGTAGTGTAGATTGGTTTATGTTGGACACTGTAATTGAATTAGATTAAATATAATTATATAAATAACTTAAGATGCTTTAGTGGCTAATCTGACCTGGAAGACCCAGTCAGCATCTTTACTATGGATCATTTTTCCTGTAGAAGTCCTTTCTGCTGAATTTGCCCTCTACCATTGGAGCTTATGTGAGTTCGATCTTGCAGGAGAATTTGAATGGCTCAGAAGTTGCACATCCGGAGAAACGGGTTTAGATAATATTGAATCAGAATAGCGGGGATGGATTTTTGCTAAAAGACTCAAATTCTGTCAAGGAAAACAAAAGGAATGTGAGACCCTTGAGAACTCTATTCTGAGATGAAGCTGCAAATATTTGGATCAAGGGCCCATGCTATTGCCACAAGCTGATTCATATATTTTCTCTTGTACTTTTTGACAAATAGCTTGAAAGCCCCCAATTCACTTGTATGATACGTTTAGTTGGTGACACAGGCACATAGGTTGGAAAGGCGATTAAATTACTTCCAAAAGATCTCTCGAGTTGCATTTTCTAAGTTTTTAACTAATCATGGTGTGGTTAGTTCTTGACTACAAGTATCCCCGTAGTGTTGTGCGAATTTTAACAGTTACTTCTGACAACAGGTTGAAAGAATGCACTTTGCATTAGCTTAACTTCAAAATTAGAGAAATTTATTTTCTTTCATCATCTGTTTGGGTATCCACAATGTAACTTTTTATTTTATTAGAGTTTCTTGTAAATGCTTACTGTTATTGAAATTTGCAGAAATTTGTGCTTTAAAATAATAATATATAAAAAAAAATCATTCCCAACGGGTGAAATTTGGAAATAAATATTATTCTATGCATGATATTTGCTTAGGGTTCAAACTGTCTCTGCAGGGTTTGAGCTTAGTGTGCTTACAAGATTTGTAAATAATTTAAATGTTTATGTAAATGAAAATCAGTTATATTTTACTTTCTTTGTAGATTCAATGTCATTTCTCATAGTTTTGGGATTCTTTCTTATTTTGCTTTGACATTTAAATTATTACTCAAAGAATTGGCAAAAGTGCCGAAATTGTCCCTTAATTAGATTTTTTAATTATTATATAAGGGCAATTTTGGTAATTTACATAAAATTGTCTAGGAAATAATTAGAGGTGCCATATAATAGTCACCTAAAATGCAACCCTCTTATATTTTTTGAGTAATTATTTTATTTTTTCAAAACATGTGTTCATAATGAATAAATAATAAAATATTATTAAGGGTATATAATCTTATAATATTTTAGACTCGTGATAATTTTTTTTTTACCAATTCTTGAGAAAAAGTTTGAAATTGGCTGCTTGTAGTCGAGGTCCTATTATATTTGAGAGATTAGTCTCCATTATAGAATTGTGGGATTTAGAACTCTAATGCTCAATTGATGGTAAATGAACTTTTAATTGGCAAAAACAAAAGAGAGCAAGTATACATGAGATTGACCTCATAACACTTCTTATGAGCTCGCCTTTGATTGCACCACCACATCACTATCATCTACGGATGTGCACTGGTTGATTCAGCTTGTTTATTTTAATTTATTTTAAAAAAAAAATCAGGATGGGAAATTTATTAGGAAATTTCCTTTCAAATACTTTTATTTCAATTATTTCATAACATATTCTTATATTCTAATAAGTTTTATTATTTGGACATTTGATCTACCAAATCTTATTTATCATGTTTAAGGTATTTTATAAATAATTTTATCCTTATAAATATTTTTTGAACCCTTAGCAACATGGTGTGTAATATTTTGGACTATTTTGTATTTTTTATATATTAAACTTTAGAAATTTTTTTTGTTGTACATATTTTTGTTAATGAAATTTATATTTTTCAAACCTAATTAATGAGATCTATCAAATAAAATCTCAATTGAATAAGTAATTTTATAAAATAAATAGATAAATAAATTTGGCAGTGTAAATGCTTACATTGACAATATGAATGTTCATATTATGAAACATTTACACTATCATTGTGAACATTAATTGGTGCTTCATTCTATCATTATTAGGGATATTTTAATAATTATGTCACTCATAGAATTTGTTAAAATATAAGAAAATAATTTAAATTAAATGAAACATAAGAAGATGAAAAGGAAATTATCAATAAATACCTTATTGATATTTAATTTTATATGAAATTATAAATATTATATATTAGTATAATTATATCTATATAATTTACTTAATTTTATTTGGATAAATTACAAATACACCCTCTGAGAGTTGCATAAAATATAAATTGCTCATTGTGCTTTTGGAAAATTACAAATACCTCTCATAGAATTTTTTATTTAATGTAATTAACTGAAAAAATAAAATTTCTAACTGTTCTCCTATATAATAATAAAATTATATGAATTATTAATTGAAATAAAATTTTAATATCATTAAAATTGTTAATTAGCTTGATGATTTATTGATAAAAAGACTTATTTGTTATGAAATTAAAAATTTTAAGAGCATATTATAATTTTTAAAACTACAGAGATAATTCATAATTTAAATAAATTTCAGAGAATATATTTATAATTTACTTATTTTATTTTTATAATATATATTTTTTATTATGAAATTTGTTGAAGGAAGGGTTTGTAGAGATTTAAGCCTAGCCAATCTAGAGTTACTCGAGATATTTTTGTACTTTTACACTTTGGAAACTCTCGAAAAAGTCTCATGTTTTTTATTAATTTTTTTTTTTTTGGTTTTTAGTGGCTTTTCTCAAAATTATATATATATATATATATTATATTTGTCATGCGTAGATGAATTTAAAAAGTTAAAAAAAAATTGAAAAAAAAAGGTAAAATAAGCCCAAAAAAATACTACTATTTTTGGCCTCTTTTTTTTTGTGAATTTTTTAAAAAAATTTTAATTTTTCAATTCGTTTCGTCGAACTAAATCTAGAAATTTAAATTTTTTAATTTGTTAATAAAGTCATTAAAGATAAAAATAAGTATATATAAAAAATAAAAAAACTACTAAATAAGTAAAGGGCTGTTTGGAAAGTTCCAAATTAATATACTTTTTGACTTTTTACGAAAATATTTGAAATGTAGGTTGGGATTAAAATGATATGATAAAGAGGTGATGTGATCAAAATAAAATGATGTGCTAAAATAACACATGTCAAACAACACCTAAATCTTAAATACCCACTTCAACTCACTCCACATCCAATCCAAATTCAACCCAACTCAATGTTTGTTCAGCATTACTATTATCGGCCTTAGATCAGAACCATTTGGGTCAAATAAAAAAGAATGTTGATATTTGACGACTCTTATTTAATAATATTCAATCGAATTTTAAAGGTTAAAATTTTACTATAGAATATAATGCCTCGTTTGATATGAGTATGGTGTGCCTTGTTCAAGGGCAAATTATTTGATATTTTTAGAGTATCATGTATTTATATTTTCTAATCAATTATCATTCAATATATTTTTTTATATTTCTCAATCACTCAACATGATATCCCATTTACCTACTTTTTTTACTAATCATAATACTATGAAATATCACGAGTTCATATTATGAAATTACTGAATAATTACCTTGTTCGAGATCATACAAAGCTATAAAGTCAACATTCCTCCTAATAAAAAAACAAATTAATTAAATATTGAAATATTTAATAATTTTGCATCAAATCTTGAATCAAATTATCAAAAAACTCACACGAGAGAATATGGTTCGATTGGGGTCCCTATCTCTTTTGAATATACTAATACAACTAGTGATAATCGAAAAAGTTAGGAGGTAAGGTAAGATTTTTTTTACCGCAGAATATATATATATATTGAGATTAAGGCTTGTTTTGAAAAATTAGTTACAAGATATTTTATTTTTATTTTTTTGGGAAAAAATGTGGAAAAAAGAAGAGGAAATAATATGACCAAAAAGTTTCCAAATTATTAAAAGCCAAAATTTCACTTCTAACCAAGTTTCCAAATTAAGTCTAAGTGTGAATAGAATAGGATAGAGAAAATATTATGGGAACAAAAGTTGAGAAGTACATATTTGTACACCACCAATCCGCTCACTTCGCAATATTGCTATTATTGTTTTATCATTTTGTCCTTCAAGCAAATTATCAACTAGGATAAAAAGTACACCTTTCGCTTTCTTTTTTTTTTGTGTGGATAATTGGGTATCTAGACACATTTCTTTTACCACCGTTGATTTTACATATCGTGACCTCCCTCTTTAGTCACTAACCATTGTTAATCGCCAACCATCGTGATAAATCCCATCATCATCTAGAAAAAAAGAAGGGATTAGTGAAGGTGAAGGGCTAGGTTTTCACATTTGAAGGGGGAGGTAGGGCACAACAGAGATGAGGTTGGAGAAGGGGCAATTGCAAAAGAAAATAGTGGTGTATGTGAGGACATTGGGGAGAGAAAGGATTGGGCTAGGGTTGGAAGGCACTTGGAAAGGAGAAGAAGGAGAGAGAAGGCGGTTGGAAAGGGTGTCAATATTGAGACGAAAAGCAAGTGGTGGTTAATGCGGTTTGGTTTAGTTTTAAAATTTGATGGATGAAGGTGATGGTATTATAGGGATTAAGTGGTAAGAATTGAGTAAAAATAAAAAATAAAATTATGTATCAAATAATGGTGTAAATTGAGATAAAATGATATGTAAATATATATATAAATAAAAGTTATCAAAAGTTGAAATAAATATTGAATATAATAGTTAACAAGATTGAAAATTTTAAAGTTATAGTAGTGTGATGGTATTATGGTAATGAAAATTGCATAATTAGATAATTAAATTAATCAAAGATAAAAATTGTCCATTTAATTTATTTATTGACCAGTGACTATTGCTCTCAACAATTATGGAAAAAAGTTAGAAGACAGTAGAGAAATGAAAAAATTATTTACCAAAAGGTAAAATGTAATTTTTACTGTAATTTTTTTACACATAAAAAATTACACACCCCATATATTTATAAGTATTTTTAATATTCTACATTCATTTGTAATTTTTCATAATTTATTCTAAAAGTTCAACTCTTTCTCTTGGCAAAACTATTGGACCTATTTCTATTTAATCCAATCCAATTTTAATAAAAAATATTTGGGGAGACCATTGTTAAATTATAGAGTTAAGAAAATCAAAACTCTCCACATTAAATTAAAATATAAAATTATATCATAAAAATAAGGATAAATTACAAATACACCTTCTGAGGTTTGATTAAAATATGAATCGCCCCATATAGTTTTGAAAATTATATTTCACCCCAGAGGTTTCTAATTTCAAAACAAATCGCCCATTTTATTAATAAATCATCAAGTTAAGTAACAGTTTTTAACAACGTTAAAAATAGATTTCAATTAATAATTTTAGTAATTTTATTATTGTATAGAAGAGTAATTATGAATTTCATTTTTTAGTTAATTATGTTAAATAAAAAATTATAATAAGGGGATATTTGTAATTTTTTAAACCACAATAAATAATTTGTATTTTAATTGTTCGGGAATTTTTAAATAAATTATATTTTATTTCAATTTTTTTTTTATTTTTAGTGATTTTTTAAAAAAAAAATTATGTCAATTTTTTATTTTTAGTGATTTTTATTTTATTTGAAAAAAGGTTTAATTTAAATATTGACTCAAACATCCAACAGTTTGGTAAATAACACTGTTAAAATATGATGAGATTTTTTTTAAAAAAATCTGAATAAAAATTAAAAACTCTTTGTTTTTGAGATTTTAAAAATGATTTTTAATTTTTTTTGTTTTTAGTGAAATTTTTCAATATTTAAAAAAAATTTGTTTCTTAACTTATATGGACTTGAAAAATAAAATATTTGTAAATAAATTAAAAAAAATGAATTTTGTATGAGAGTAATAATTAAAACAAAACAACCTATCAAAGAGGATGTAAGTATTCACAAAAATATAAAAGTACAATTATTGATTTTTGTATTTTTTTAAATAAAAGCGAATATTCAGCCTATTTTTCGTTATTATTGTTTGGATTTTCATAATCGAACAATTTCATTTTGTTCTGAAATATACAGCCGAACAAAGTGAATTTGTTCGTTTATAAGAGTTTGAAGAATAATGACGAAAAGCATGCTAAATATTCGTCATCTTCCTTTTCCATCCTCCTTTGCTGGTACTGGGTTTCTTGATCGTATTCTATGCATATACGTGAACAAAATAAAGGTTTTTCAAAAGTAATTTAAAATTTTTAATTTATTTTATTTGGGTGTACCTCAAAAGGATAATTTGAAGAAAAAAAAAAAGGGTATGCTGGGAATAAATTATAACCTTAAATAATTTAATAAGACATACTAAAAAATTGGATTCACTTAAACATTTTTTTGAATATAAATCAATGTGTTTGGTTTCAGTTTTCTAGAAATTGAGTTTTTTATTTTTCATATTTTTTTTTGTTTTTAGTGAATATTTTTAAAATTTTAAGCATTTTTTTTACTTTTTTAGATGTACCTTATTTAGATGTATATAAATAGTAAAATATTTGTGAAAAAATATTTTTAAAAAATTAATAAATATATAAAAATATGAAAAATGTTCTGAATTTTAGTATCTTTTTTTTTTTTTTGTATTTTTGGTATTTAGTGAATTTTTAAAAGATTTTTCACAAATATTATACGAATTTTTTTTAAAAAAATTTTAAAAAATTCAGTGAAAACAAAAAATACGAAAAACAAAAAATGAAAATTTTCCAAAAAATAAATTTTGAAAATTAAAACCAAACAAAGTGAGTAGAATCTCCCCTCGTCCAAAACACCCTATTAGTGTTGGTTCTACATTCAATATTCCAGATGGCCTGTTTGGAAACTTTATTATTTTAGTTGATTTTTTGGCTATTTAACTATTTGACTTAAAAAATACAATATTTGTAAAGAAATATTTTTAAAAAATGTATTTAGTGATTTTTTAAAGTTATGTTCATATTTTTTTTACTTTTTAGGTATATTTAAATTAAATAAATTTTAAAAGTAAAAAAAAAAAAAACTTAAAATAGTTCAGAAAGCCCACTAAATTATGTAACAGCGCAACAATCAATTTCCAAATAGAATAAAAGTTTACCATTAAAATTTTTATTGAAATATTTACTTAAATTAGTGCGTAAAAGCTTCAATCATGATTGAAGGATATAATTTGTATGTCTTATAGAACTTTTTTTAAAAAAATCAAACTATTTAAACTTAATTTGTGATTTTTTTTGATTAAATCTCATTTGAAATTGACTTGAATGATAAGCATACTAAACTTTTAATATATTTTTTAAGCTCGTTAAGCTTTAATTGTTGGGGAAATTTTAAATAAATTATATTTTATTTTAAATTTTTTATTTTAGTGATTTTTTATTTAAAATTACGTCATTTTTTTTATTTTTCTAGTCTACTTTATCTAGATGAATCTAAAGGTAAAATTATTTTTTTTTAAAATCAAAATCCAAACTGGTGAAAGTTCCACCATAATATCACAATCAACTAAGAAAACCATAATAATAGACATGACATAAATAAATAATAAAAAAATAAATAATAAATAATAAAAAAAAACTTAAGTTGCTATTGATTGGCGTTTTTCTACCAGAAAACAGCTTTGAGAGCATTTTCAATTTACTTAAATAATTAGTGGGTAATATTTACTTCGGAATTTCAACAACTGCCTCCGATCTCTCTCCTGCGCCACTGTCACTCCTCCTCCGGCCACCATCGGCTTCACTTTTTCGGGGACTTTTACTTCTGTTGCTCTCTCGAAGGCCTTCTTGTTGTTCTTCTTACATCTCTCCGGCGACTTCGCCACCGTAGACGCATAAAATGCCGGAACTCCGTCAATCAGGATTTGAAAATTAGCGTACTCCAATTCAAAAATTCGATTTTCCAAATCACTATTTTGGTTCCGTAGAGAGTCCACCTCCCGTTCCAGGTCCTTCATCTATGCTATAAGACCCTCTTTCTCTTGGAGCATCTTCCATTGATCAGTAATTTTTTTTTTTTTTTTTTTTTTTTCTGACTCCTCTTTGATTGTTTCTTCCAATTCTTTGACCCTATTCTTTGCACCTTGAAACGCGTTCAGAATTTCAGCAACTTCAAGGTTTGCCTCACATTCTTGAAACAGTTTCAAGAATGCGAATGCGAATCGTTTTTTCTCAATCTGCAACACCGATGCCGAGTCCAAGCCGAAGGAAGAAAAAGAAAAAGAATTATCTGTATTCCCATCTTTTTCATCCTCATCTTCTTTCTCCTTCTCCTAAAGTTTCTTCAGAAGACTGGAATGCTCATAAGCTTTCTGTTTTTCAATCTCTCCTTTCTGGGCACGTAGAGAATCCAGCTCAAGTTCTAAACCCCTCATTCGAGCTGATGTTTCACTCTTATGGGTCTCATGTATCTCGGTGTGACTCACAAGTTCCCTTTCTCTCTCACCCAATTTCTCTCTCACCTAGCTACATTCGGTGACAAGTTCTTGTAAAAGCTTTGAATTCTCACCATTCAACGTTTCAACTTCCATCTTTCAATCACTGATCATCTTCTCTGCTTCCTTCTCTTCAGTAGTTTCTGTCAACTCCCTTTTCAAGTCAGCCACTTGAAGTTCTTACTTAATGTCTTCTGTCACCTTCTGAAACTCATTTTGCAATTCTCCATTTTTACTGCCCTTTTCCTTCCAAGAATAAGTTGAATCCGAGTCCAAGTAGGAGGAAGAAAAAGAAGAATAATAATCTGTATTCGCATCTTTTTCATCCTCAACTAATGTCTTCTCCACCGACTTCCCGCCGTAGCTACCAAAAATGGATCGAAGAAACCGAGAAAATTTTGAGGGTTTTTTAATAATGGATTGTGGTGGTGGTTAAGAAAAAACAACTTGCTGATCCATTGTAATTCTTGGGAAAAAAGACAAAAGACAGAGATGTAATTCTTGGGAAAAAAGATAGAAGGAAGACAGAGATGTAGAGATTGTGAGAGGGAGTGGCTTTTATCGTGAAAGGTAGTTCATTTTTTTCCATATTCTTGAAAGGTAGGTTTTTTTTTTCCATAAAAAATTGGGGTATCAAATGGAAAGTATTGACATTTCCATAACTCTCTTTCTGTGTGTGTGTGTGTGTATGTGTGTGTGTCTGGAAGATGAAATTCATGATCAACATTTCTTAAATTGCAAAGTAAGCTGAGTAGCTAACATTTTTTGGAGGTAATGAGAGATGAAAATTTCGTTGTAGTCATCCTATTGTGTTATTGTGTTGAAAATAAATTAAAATAAAATTGTTGATTTGCATTGATAGTGGAGTTAGATAAGGTAGGATTTGTTGAACTTAATTTAGACCGTTCATCTTTTAATGTTTGCCTAGTAGATCATCCATGTAAGAAATTAGGATCGGATATTAGTAGCCATATGATTTGATCATATTTGTCTTAAATAAAATAGACGGTCTATTATCGAAATCATACTTGTTGTCCATTTTTTTCAAGACAAATGTGATCCATAGTATATAGCTGCAGATGTTAAAACTAAAATATCATGGTTTTTCCGGTGATGTGGATGGAAATGGAACAATTGATTAAATTGAATTTATAACTGCTATGATGCATATGAATAGAGTGGAAAGAGAGCACCACTTATACATTGACTTTGAATATTTTGACGAGGACAAGAGCGGGTAAGCTTCTCTCTCAAATCTATTGTTATCTTATTATGTTACACATCATTACAGCAATTTTTGTTCCCATTTTCGCCTAAACATAGTTGTAGGACTGATTCTTAAATAATTTATGCTTTGTCATTCTTGCCTCTTAATTTAGGTACATCACAATGGAAGAATTGGAGCACGCCCTGAAGAAGTACAATATGGGCGATAAGAAAACAATAAAGGAGATTATTGCAGAAGTTGACATAGACAACGTATGGTTTCTCTCCTTTGTTAATGCAATGCTTATCTAGCCTTTTTTATTCTCCTCATACATAGAAATTTCATATCGAAAAAATATAGTACTTCATGTCCATGTTTCTTTGTCATCCAACAACTACACTCGGACTAGCGAACATGTTATTTTTCAAAAATGCAAGACACGACACACTTGTGGCATGTTAAAATTTTAAATATTTTACAAATTTATTATATATCATACATATGAATGTTTCAAGATATCTTGTATGTTACAATTACATTCTAAAGAATGCAAAACAATTATAGAAATTGTAATACACATGTTATATGCATCTTATAAATATTTCAAAATATATTTAGAAGAACATATAAATTGTGTTATGAAGAATGCAGAACATTGTTAATAAGAAAAAGTTATCACTTATGATATTTTCAGAGGGTTTAAGAAGTATCGCTGAAGTATCGTGATCACCATACGCTTTCTCCGCTGAAGTGTCTGTTCTTTTTAGATTATAAATGCACTGTCTTTTGATTCCAAAACTTATGATGAATACTTAGAAAATGTATCCTTTAATTCTTTTGCAGGATGGAAGAATTAACTACGATGAGTTTGTTGCCATGATGAGGAAAGGCAATCTGGAGATGGTCCCATACAGACGTCGCAGATAAGATTTTTCAACGTTACATTGACATGTGTTTTTCCAGCTTGAGGACATGATTTGTTGGTCTAACCGGGGTGTGTTGCAACTGGGATTGAAAAATGTTCTCAGTTTGGCTACTTGGAATCACGGCGACAGTTCTTGCTTTCTGGATTGGTTTGTGGTTTGTCTATACCTGCCTTTACACACAAAAATGAGTTAGATTGTCATCATTTTGCTACATAATTATACTACTAGAATGTGTGATTATTTACTCTCTACTTGTTTCCAAATTAAGCACAAGGGCATTTGTCATTTACAGATTGGATTTTATTCTCTCTCTCTCTGAGTTATGAGATTCCTTAACTTCTATCTTTTTTTCTTGTATTTATATATTTTTTGAGAACTGTCTACCTTGTTTTACAATGCAAAGGACCATGAACAATTTGCGTGACTCATGTACCATATTAGAAAAACTATTCAAGTCTAGCACATAATCCAATTTATGTGCACTTAGAATTTTTTAAATTATTTAATGTCTTGAGACCAGTCATTGAGAATGTTATTTAGAGTTTTAATCTAAATTTATTTCGAACTTAGAGCTTGAGAAAAATATTGGTTGTAACCGTGTCACAATCAACCAAATGAGTTGAATGAGATTGAACTTAAGATGTTCTTGTAATCAAATTATGCATAATGCATTCACATCCATATATTGACTCAAATTAAAATTTTGGTAAAAAATATTCAAAATTTATTTAAACTTTTTGTTTCATACTTATGTCAAATTGAGTTTTATTTATTTTTTACTCAAATGAAAAAAGATTTAATTTAAATATTGAATCAAATATCCAACAGTTTGGTAAATAACACTGTTAAAATATGATGAGATATTTTTTTTTAAAAAAAATCTGAATAAAAATTAAAGACCGTTTGATTTTGAGATTTCAAAAATGATTTTTAATTTTTTTTTGTTTTTAGTGAATTTTTTTAAATATTTTTAAAAAATATTTCTTAACTTATATGGACTTAAAAAATAAAATATTTGTAAAGAAATATTAAAAAAATTGTATTTAGTGATTTTTTAAAATTATGTTCATATTTTTTTAATACTTTTTAGGTATATTTAAATTAAATAAGTAAAAAAAAAACTTAAAACAATTCAAAAAGCCCACTAAATTACGTAATAGCGCAACAATCAATTTCCAAACATAATAAAAGTTTACCATTAGAATTTTTATTGAAATATTTACTTAAATCAGTGCGTAAAAACTTCAATCATGATTGGAGGATATAATTTATATGTATTATAGAATTTTTAAAAAAAAAATCAAACTATTTTAACTTAATTTGCCATTTTTTTTATATTAAAACTCATTTGAAATTGACTTGAATGATAAACAAACTAAACTTTTAATATATTTTTTAAGTTCATTAAGTTTTAATTGTTCAGAAAATTTTAAATAAATTATATTTTATTTCAATTTTTTTTATTTGTAGTGATTTTTTTATTTAAAATTATGTCAATTCTTTATTTTTCTAGTGTACCTTGTCTAGATGAATCTAAAGGTAAAATTATTATTTTTTAAATCAAAACTAAACTAATAAAGGTTCCACCATAATATCACAATCAACTAAAAATCATAATAATAGACGTAAATACAAAAAATAAAATAAAATAAAAATAAAAATTTAGAACACTTTGCTAATAAAATAAAAATAAAAATTTAGAACACTTTGCTAAAACAAAAAATAAAATAAATATAAAACTTTAGAGCACTTTGCTATTGATAGCTTTGAGAGCATTTCCAATTTGCTTGACATTTCTGGTCAACATCTTCACGTTAGCAAAGTACCCTTCTTGCCTGTACGGCATCAACAACCGCCTCCTCCGATCTCTCTCCTGCGCCACCGTCACTTCTCCTCCGGCCACCGTCGGCTTCACTCTTCCAGAGACGCAGAAGGTTCCTGCCGGAACTCCGTCGAGCTCATCTCTGCCGAAAACAGGCCTGATCTCATCGGCAGAGGTGGGGAACTCCAAATCATCATCTTCATCTTCGTTGCTCTTCCTTTCTTCTTCTTCTTGGACCCCTGGCATCTGATCAGTCTCAGTCTCAGTCTCGTGCGTTTTACCTCTTAGCTGCTCTTCCAAATTACTGTTCTGGTTCCGTAGAGAGTCCACCTGCTCTTCCAATGCAAAACAGATGAATGATGCACATGAATCTTTGCAACAACAAAACCTAAAACGCGTTCAGAATTTCATATACACGGCTCTCAAAGTAGCCGTAGTCTTCTCAATCGTCTTGAGATTCTCCATCAAGAACTTCACTTCATCTCCTTTCTGGTACGCAGAGAATCCACTCAAGTTCTAAACCCTCATTCGAGTGATGTTTCACTCTTATGGGTCTCATGCATCTCGGTGTGACTCGCAAGTTCCTTTCTCTCTCACCCAATTCCTCCTCAGTGGCTACATTCGGTGACAAGTTCTTGTAAAGCTTTGAATTCTCACCATTCAACGTTTGACTTCCATCTTTAAATCATCGATCATCTTCTCTGCTTCCTTCTCTTGATAGTTTCATCAACTCCTTTTCAAGTCACCACTTGAAGTTCTTGCTTAATTTCATCTGTCACCTTCAAACTCATTTTGCAATTCTCCATTTTTACGCCCTTTTCCTTTGAAGAATAAAAGTGAATCCATGATCCAAGCCGGAGGAAGAAAAAGAAGAAAAATAATCAGTATTCCCATCTTTTCATCCTCAACTAATGTCTTCTCCACCGACTTCCCGCGGTACCAAAAATGCATCGAAGAAAACGAGAAAATTTTGAGGGTTTTTAATAATGGATTGTGGTGGTGGTTGAGGAAAAACAACTTGCGATCCATTGGGAAAAAGGCGGAAGACAGAGATGTAACTCTTGGGAAAAAAGACGAAGGAAGACAGAGATGTAGAGATTGGGGTAGAGATGTAGAGATGTCTGGAGTGGCTTTTATGGTGAAAGGTAGTTCATTTTTTCCATATTCTTGCTTTGGTAGGTTCTTTTTCCATATAAAATTGGGGTATCAAATGGAAGGTATTGACATTTCCATTCCACATTTCCTCAACTCTCTCTCTCTCGAGTGTGTGTGTACGTGTGTGTGTGTGTGGGAGATGAAATGTTTCATGATCAACATTTCTTAAATTGCAAAATAGTGAGTAGCTAACATTTTTTGGAGGTAATGGTAGATGAAAATTTCCTTGTAGTCATCCTATTGTGTTATTGTGTTGAAAATAAATTAAAATAAAATTGCTGATTTGCATTGATAGTGGAGTCAGATGAGGTAGGATTTCCATTTCAACTTTCATTTCCTTCACCAGTACATTTCCATTTCAACTTCATTTCCTCTCTCTCTGTGTGTGTGAGAGTGTGTGTGTGTAATATTACACTCTGGCCCCTTGCATTTTTTATAATTTCACTAAAGTCCTTTCACTATCAATTGTGACAATTAATTTCTTTAATAGTATATAAAAACATGCTATCAATCAGTGCTTTGATGTCACATGTATTGTGCTACTAGTCAAAAGACTTGTTTTGGGCATAAGTGTGACAAGGAGACAATGAATGTGTGTTCAACCTCCTAGGTTCTAGTCTTTCAATTAACTCATTTGACACACTCTCTCTCTCTCTCTCTCTCTCTCTCTCTCTTTCTCGTGTATTTATTAGTAATATGCACACATTAGCCAGTTATTCGTGAAAGTCACTGCTCTGACATTGTTTTAGAATGTATTTTTGAATGTTGGCCGGTTGTAAATGTTGATTCAAAATTGACTCGAGAAGTGATCGATAAGTTTGTAAATATTTTTTTCAAACAGTAAAATTCAATCTATGTGTCATAATGGCCCTATTTGGTTCAACTTCTTGCAAGTTAAAATCTAATAATCAAAAACAAAAGTTAAAATTGCATCTTCCTCGGCATTCCTAGAATTAGTATTTTAAGCTTTTTTTTTTTTTATAAGCTATAATTGAAAGCAACACTAAACACTCTGGCACGCAATTCCAAAATAAAAGAAGCTATCGGCAGAGCTTTATACACTGCATTGAACAAGGCCAATAAAGTGCGTATGTGCGTAACGTGTTCTACCCTTCAAGTGTATGTATATGTATGTGTATATGTGAATGCTAACTGTATCGTAGTGTGATCCTTCTTAGTAATGTAGAATGATATCTCTGTACTTTTGTAGTTTTGATCAAATTGTTTAGTTTGGTCAGTTATTGTTCACTGTCGCGGGTTTTTTTCTTTGTTATTTTTCAGAAAGCTTTGGTTTGATTGACTTTTAGTGGTCCATTTGTATCAAAGGATGGATTTGATGTCTGGGTACAAGGTATTTTCTCTCATTAGTCTGGGTACAAGGTATTTTCTCTCATTAGCTTGCTATTCAGTAGTGTTTACTGTCATCTTTCAATATGGATTTTGTCACAGTTAGTTTTTCAATCGATAACTTCTCATTATTGTGTATTTGGTTTATAATATACACGTCTTGGAATCAATTTTCAGATGTGTTGTCATGGTAAGTGCCATTTTACTAATCTTATGCTTACACGTGATTAATTTACCAAATCGTGTACAAGGGGTTGTTGGGCCTGTCTTTGGATATGAGAATTCTGCCTCAAGTAAAGATAGGTAAATTGTTGATTTGTGTTCATAATAACTATTGCTATAGTGGTGGATTTTGTTTTGTTGATGACTCAAAATATTTATGCAATGCACACCACATAATGCACTGGCTGGAATTCAATTAACAGTAAAGCCATGTAGTAAAAGATTTGTTTAATTTCATAAAATTTGATATGTCACCTGTTGGTGGTATTGGTCCATCCCAACCTCAACTAAAGACTCAGTGATGAAGCAGTGAATCTCTCACCTGTGGTTTAATTATTTTTCATCATCAACTTGATTCGTTTTGGAGTTTTACATGTGGTTATTTTGTGTTGATCAAGAGAAAAAGATTCCTGAGGTACACAGGTTTTCATTTTATGATTGGTGTCCCAACTAAGGTTGTTATGAGATATTCGTGGATGTATCTTGATCTGATTTGATGAATATGTTCAAGTTGATACCAAAATTTGGTGCATCTTCTATGTGACTTCATTTATAATTCAGGACTCTGAAAGGTCCATTTCTGCCCAACTTATTGTTGTAGTTGTTTTATTGTGTTTAGTGCTAAGATGGTAGCAATAGAACAAAATATAATAGGATGTCTGGATTACGCGTCTTAATTTTTCTTCTGCCTTTTCAGGTGCTGAAAACATTTCCTAGTGCAACGAAATACTTGAAAAGTAAGTTGTATTTGATACAATATTCAGTTTGCATTTGCATGCGGCATTAAGAAATAATACTGTATTCATTTTTTCATATAGCAATTGTGAGCTTTGGCAAGGTTACTCCTGAACAAAAAGAAGAAGTTGAAAAGTTTGGTTTGGCTATATATGCTTGGGATGAATTTTTGTTATTGGTAAGCTACTTCTGTTAATCCATTATTCATTTCATATCTGGTTGTTTTGTTAATAATTTTTGGTTTTGAATAATGCCCATTATTGTACCACATGAAATTTGTTTCAAGAAACTAGCAGTTATATGATTTAAATGTAATTTGATTGGTGTATAATTTGTTGAATTCAAAGCAGGGATGCTGGATGGCGTACTGCACATTTTGTATTACTTAAAATCATTGTATTGTGCCACTTTATTGCATTTTATGGATCCTTATTTATCTAATAATAAAGTGGTTTGAGGATAACTTAGATGATATGCTGGAGTTGACAGCTGGCACAAGAGGACACTGGCATTGGTGTGTTTCCATATTGCAGGCAGGCAGTCGTATTGGTTCAGGGTTATGATATAAGGTCAAAAGTCAAAATATGTTTCACTTTAAGATCCAGTTATTTCCATCGTGTTACTTCTATTACATTTGGTTATAGGATAGGTTGAGTACTATTGACTAAATCTGATGGTGCTCTGAAGTAAATTGTGGTTAAATCTGAGGCATTTTGCACTTGAAATGATGTGTGCTATATATACGTTGTCTCCAGTGCTGAATGTTAATTTCAAATATTATGTGGTGCATCCCTAAAAAAAATCTGTTCTTGAATTGGAAATTTTTTATAAATCACCAACTGATCTGATACCATTTCCCCAAGGAGGGCTAAGTATGGATGATACTTCCATTGACTATTTATTACTTCGATTTGAATTTCACCCTATCTGTTTTGCAGGGAGATGATAGACAGTATGATCTTCCAGTAAAAAAGAAAAGTGACATTTGTACAATAATGTATACTAGTGGCACAACTGGTGACCCAAAGGGCATTCTGATTTCCAATAATAGCATTGTTACTCTTATAGCTGGGGTGAGGTGCCTGCTAGGGAGCGTTCATGAATTGGTAAGCATGTGAATCAATTTACATTCATAAATCTACGTGGCAGGCTATTTATTTGATTTAATCTAATTATTCTGCTTTATTTAGGATTTCTTGCACATCCATTTGAAAATTTTACAGTTGACTGAAAAGGATGTATATCTTTCATATCTTCCTCTGGCACATATCTTTGATCGAGTGATTGAAGAGTGTTTTATCAATATTGGCGGCTCAATAGGATTTTGGCGCGGGGTAATATGACTACCAATTCTTTTCCTTCCACATTAGAGTTCAATGTAACAATTGTGTTTGTTACATCTTCAGGATGTCAAACTATTGACTGAAGATATTGGTGAGCTGAAACCTACTATTTTCTGTGCTGTTCCCCGAGTACTGGATAGAATTTATGCAGGTAAGTTTTTTTCTTTCTCAATGGATGCAAAGGCAAGTCGGTACACGTTCTGAGCAAAATAGAACCTAAAAGGGACACTTTCATCGGTAGCAGATAATGAAACACAATGGCTTTAATCAACTGCAGTGGTTTTGATCCATCACACAGTAATCAACTAAAATACGAAACAGTAAAAGATTTAATGTTAGTGATTTATTTTTGTGTTTTGTTTTAATTCCAAAAACATTTATGCTCTAGAAAGCATGAAACAAATTTAGTGTATTTTAAGTTGTTAAATTTTGATAATTTTTTATTTTGGTCTACCATGGGACTATTAAAATCTGAATAGAGAACACAAGAAACAGAATGGTTAATGAGCGCAGAGTTAAATTTAAATACAATGGTGCTCATTTCAGAGGCACATAGTGTTCTTTCATAATTTCATTCTGTTGCAAAACATAACTTCAAGTTTCATGCATTTTATTCTCGAACTCCGGTTCTTATTTTCAGGTTTGCAACAGAAGATCTCATCTGGGGGTCTCTTAAAAAATACTATGTTCAACTTCGCATACTCATAGTAAGTTCTAATCCGCATCACTAACCTCCTAGTAAAAGAAAAAAAAGAAAAGAAAAGAAAAGAATAATAGGGATATCTTGTGGAATCACTTATGCACACATCAATTTCTTTTCATTTGAAGATTCTATTTTGTTTATTAACCCTTTCAACTGAAGGCCTTTTATCACTTCTTGAAGGACATCATCGCAACCATATATTAATTGGTCAAAAATTTGTGACTAGATATTCAATTCTTCCAAAATTTTGGTCATTTTTTTCCTTTGGAACAATTTCATGTTCTTAATTCTGTTTCTCATTGTATTTATATAACCTTGAAATTACCCTTTTAAGATCAGAACTCTGTACTTTATACTTCCTATTTCAAGTGTCATCTCATGCATCATGCATTTTTTTATTATATAGATTTTGTATTAAAAGGCACAAATCAAAAGGGGGCGCAACCCTTTATGCATCATGTGTACGAAACATAAACTGTGGCTACCCTATGTGTATCTACAGGGACTTGGATTTTTCTACAGTGTTTGCTTTAATTGTAAGGTAGCTAATTTGTTGTCATTTTGTGCTGTCTCATTTTTATCTGCATTTAAACAAATGCTGCAGCAAGCTGCATAACATGAAGAAGGGGAGTAAACATGTAGATGCAGCTCCACTTTGTGACAAAATTGTTTTCAATAAGGTGGTGGACATATTCTTGCAGCAGCTTTTCATTCTTCTTTTCCTCTTTTACTTTCTCATGGGACCATATATACAAAACTTAATCTTTAATATGGCTTTCATTTCTTTTAACTCCATTCTCAGGTAAAGCATGGGCTAGGCGGAAATGTACGGCTTATTTTATCTGGAGCAGCACCTCTTGCTACCCATGTAGAAGCTTTTCTCACAGTGGTGGCATGTTGTCATGTTCTGCAAGGATATGGTATGTTGTCCTTTTAAATCTGTACATATCAATTTAATTTATTTTATCTGCCTTTTTAGCATGTACATTTGAATTTCACTCATTCCTCCCGTTGGAAGTGGTTTTTGTTACTTATCAGCCTATTTGAGACAGCTTGCTGATATATGTTTCTTTGTTGCTTAAACTCCACTTGGGAATGAGTTCTATTACACTTCGCTTTGAAGGCATCTGAGAAAGTTTGATGAAATTTCTTTAAATCCATTACCTCAGTGCCATATTCCCCCTGTTTCTGCCCATGAATAGAGACTTCTACTGATTCAGCACTGGTATCTTCCATTGTATATCCATTATCATACAGTAAACTTAATTTTTTTTTTTAATTTGTTTTCTTTCTGTGATGTTGGTCTCACAGAAAGCTGTGTGGGAACATTTGTCTCACTACCAAATGAGCTGGGTATGCTTGGTACTGTTGGTCCTCCAGTGCCTAATGTGGATGTGTGCCTAGAATCTATTCCTGAAATGGGATATGATGCCCTCTCAAGCACACCACGCGGAGAAATATGTATAAGGGGCGATACCTTGTTCTCAGGGTACTACAAACGTGAAGACCTCACCAAAGAGGTCCTGATTGATGGATGGCTCCACACAGGTTTGTCTACGACAGTGTCTTTCATAATTAATTTGATATAGTGCTCATAATTTTCTTTCTTAGTCAACCCTGCCCCTAACAATGTTTGTGTCAGGGGATGTTGGTGAGTGGCAGCCCAATGGGAGCATGAAAATTATTGACCGAAAGAAGAACATTTTTAAGCTGTCACAAGGAGAATATGTTGCAGTTGAAAACTTGGAGAACGTTTATGGTTCTGTTACTGGTATTGACTCGGTATGCCTCTGAACTATTGTAAATATATAAATGGAATATAAGTTTCAGTTTTGTCTCTGTGAGCATTCCAATTGTTGTCAACAAATATGGAATGTATTCGTTGTAGATATTACCAACAATGTCCTTCTAGTAATGAGAGCATGGATTTGTTTCTGATATTGTTTTAAAAGTTATGCTAGGGACCCCAAGTAAATTACCAAATAAATTGCCAAACCCCACACATGGGACCCACACAAATCACGTGTGTGGGTCCCACACCCATGTGAGAGGTTTGGTAATTTATTTGGTAATTTACTTGGGATCCATAGCATTTTCCTTGTTTCAATACTTCTTGACTGTTATGACATTATAATGTGGTCTTCTTTTGTTTCTGATATTGTTTGTGTGAACCTCTTGACCGTTAAAAGTTATTCTTTTTATGTATTACCTTACATATGCTCTCTCTCTCTCTCTCACATTTCCAGTGCGTTCTATTTTAAATTTCAATCCCTTTTCTGCTAAACTAATTTGTGCATGTTGTGTGCTTTTAAGCACAGGAAGAAACTTGACACAGGTCTCTATGATTGATTATATCTCACAAAATTAGTGTTTGCATTTACATGCTTTTTTCCCATCAGATTTGTTTTTTGTTTTCTTACACTTAAGGCACAAGATATTTGCCATAGGTTGATTTTGATGTGTGCATCCTGAGGTCCAACTTATTCTTTCTTGTTAAAACTTGAGGATATCTATATACTTGGTTCATTCATGCTTTTGTGCATGCTTATGGATCTGCTAAGAATGTTCTCATTTCTCACATTTGTGCACTTTTTCCTGTTGGAAACAATCCTTGGAGTGACTTAATGAATGGTCAAATCTATGCCTGTACTTTGGGGCTAGGAGATTGAGCATTTTGTTTATTCCAGAATCTTCTTGTGTTTGATTATGTCTGAATTTCAATCTCAGATATGGGTATATGGGAACAGCTTTGAGTCTTTCCTTGTTGCTGTTGTAAACCCAAATAAGCAAGTACTTGAACGTTGGGCTGAAGAAAATGGTGTACCTGGGGATTTCAATTCCCTCTGTGAAAATCCCAAGGCAAAACAAAACGTGCTTGTAGAGCTCACAAGGATTGGAAAGGAAAAGAATGTTTGTGTCTTTTACACTTCCAACCACCTCTCATTTCTACTTCCTTTTGATAATTGAATAATAATCTGAGTTAGCGGAGGGGAAGAAAACATTATATACTTCCGGAAGATTTCTGCAACTTTTGATGTGCCTGGCAGTTGAAAGGGTTTGAATTTATAAAAGCTGTTCATCTTGACCCCGAGCCATTCGACATGGAACGTGACCTTCTGACCCCAACATTCAAGAAGAAGAGGCCTCAGTTGCTCAAATACTACCAGGTAGCTCTTCTTGATTCTCTCAAGGAATCTTATGGCATGCCATTGTACCATTTTCATTGACTAGATGCTTTGACCCAAAAATGTTTTGAAATATGTGAAATGTGTATTAGAATTCTAATTTTTTTCCGGTGAGACTTGAGAGGAATCGGGAGGAAATCATTTCATTGTAGAAAAATATGTATTAGAATAATCTGTGGAGAAGAAAAGCCAAAAATTGACCCCCCTCGAGTTAAAATCCTGGTTCTGCCCTTGGCCATGAGTGTTTGAACATTGGAGATTTCTAGTTCACTCCATGTTGCCATCTGCCAAGCAACTAGTCCATGCAAGAACTTTTAGTCGACTTAAATTTCCAATTAACTTTTTTGGAATTTGTTAATTTGTCATTTCTGTTTATGACTACTTTATAGTACTTTTTTTTTTTTGGGTGGCACAGTACTAAGGGGAAATCTTTGTGTTGCATTGCAGAACATTGTTGACAACATGTACAAGGGTGCAAAGTAAGCAAACTGCCTGAAGATGGTGTTTTCTAAATTTTAACAGCCCTAAAAAAGGTTCTTCATTCTTCGATACTATTGCCAGTTTTGGCTTTTTGGCATCCCACTTTTTCTTGAAACTGTATATATTGTTGGTTACTTGTATAACCTTGATGATTAGTGCTATACAAATCAACAAAACTTACAAACCGATGTGGCACCAATCATGTTAATTTATTGGATTCAATTTCACTTTTCATAGTTCTATTAATGCATGCCAAAACCAAATCTTGTTCAGTTCTATCGAAGCTGTGTTTTCTCTAATTATTCATCTTTCTAGTCTTCAACACAAGAAAAGGAAATTTCCATCCTTCGTGTTGAAAGATAAATTTGGTATTGAAAAGAGAAAGGTTTATTGGCTTTAAACAGGGATGGACAGATTGTTCAAATTGTATCTATTTAAAAACAGAGAGGTTTAATATGAATAATTAGAACACCAAGGTTTAATTAAATCCTGAATTGTTTTTGTAATTTTCTCAAGATATTGTTGTCATTATTATTACTTTGCAGGTACATACTTGAGGTTGTATTGGTCAGTCACCAGATATCCAATTGGGAGAACTGGAATATTAAGATTTGGTCCCTATTTGTGCCGACTCAACAACCATTTTTTGGTCTAATTTTTTTAATGATACATTTTTCCTAAATTGTTTTGAAAACATTATATTTTATATAAAAATGGCCAAAGAACACAGGCATAGAAAGATTGGAGCACTTAATTATAATGTGAACTTGAAACAAAGATACCAAGAAAAAGAATTCAATACATAAACCAAGATTCATCAATCAAATGATAAAGCAATGAGAAATCTTTTGTCATTGCACAAACTATATTCGTATTGCAAATTTGAAATTTTGGAAATACAATTACATGAGAGAGAGAGAGAGAGAGAGAGAGCACTCAAAGCTGTTTTTAAAGGACAAAAAAAAAAAAAAAAAAAAACTCCTTGATTTTTTTTTTGGTCATACTGAGAAATGATTTTCTTCTCGGCATTCACACTTGCCCTATCTGTGTCTCAAAACTATCTATGCTAATAACTACTGAAGTGGAGGAGAAAGAGGATGAGCACACCTGTTTAATCATCTCTTCATGCCTTTCTCCCTCATTACATTCCATCGGCAAACCTACTCTCAATCCCAAATCAACAAGTAATTGAAAAATTACAACTTAAAAAAACAAATCCCTTTCCAAATTGCATCTTGTATAGCTGCAAAATCCCAATTCTCGCATCACAACCCAAGAAAAACCCGTGTCAGCCACCTCTTTTCGTAATTTTAGGCCAAATTGTAGCTTGAGACCAAGACATCAGCTTGAGAGGCAGAGTGGATGTAAACAAACTCTAGGCTCTGCCCGGCTGGTAGAGAGTTGAGCCATGCTGGAAAAACATATGAATCGCCCGACTTTGTCAGGCCCCACAGAGGACCGTAGAGCTTGGAGATTGAAAGGGTGAGAAATTTCAGTGTTTTGGGTGACTTGTTTGTCACAGTTGTGGAGTATCTGTAGTAAGTCTTGCCATTGTAATCCCATGAACTTGTCATCTTTTGTTCAATGGCAATGGGTGCAGAAGACGAAACTGCAAAACAAGCAAATTACATTAGATTTAATTATTCCCATATTAGATCAACATTTGGAATTACAGGCCACAAGAAATGCATCCAACCTCTGGACCTAAGTAGTACGGACACAGACATGAGACAACAATTTTGAAAAAATTAAGATATATTGGGGATATGGTAAACCAAAAATAAAATAAAATTATAAATATAAATTTTGAGTATAAAAATATAAGAGACATCAATGTATATGTGTATTTTTATTTTTCTTCACTTTCCATTTTTTTGTTTCTTTACTTTGAACTCAAATAAGCTTTCTAAAATGATTTTAAAAAATCCATAAAATTGTAGGCATGTCCAAACATATGACACATGTATCCGTTAAGTGTTATGCAAAAAAATAATAACAAAAAAAAATTTAACACTTCATGTGGCGTGTCTAAATGTGAACACGCGTATCAATGGTGTGTTGGTATCCAATACATGTCGGACATAGACACAATACCCAATTTGAAGTGTACGTGCTTCCTAGAATTAGACAAAGTCCAACAGGGATGTCTTTGCATGAGGATTGCAGGAATACCTTGAGATGGTGTGGTTCCGGTTACTGGAGCAGCCTTTGGCTGGGTTTTAGGGGCTGGAAAGGTCACTGTAAAACAAATTTATTAAACATTATCAGCAAGAGAAAATGTTATTCTTAATCATATAGAATCAAGAAATAAGTAAGTGACAAAATTTCAGATTATAACCTGTATATATACCTGGAAGGAGCTGGTTGTAGCCGCTATGTCCACCGTGTAGTCTTGCTAAAATGCCAAGAAGAGGAGCATTGTTGTAGGTAGCTGGCTCTGTTTGCTCATAGTTGTCTCTTTGATCAGCAAAGTTGTCATAAATAAGCGTTGGGTCCACCAACAAGAGCACCTGTTAGGAGGTTTGGATCACTTGCCTTCCTGCTAAACCATGTGGCATAGCCTCCACGGCAACTGACAAATGAAGGGTTGTCCTTGAAGGAGACAATGGAGGAAGCTCTGTGATGAACCTGTTGTGGGTAGTTGTTTCCATAGCCTGCCATATAACTTGTAGCTCTTGGGTTGTCTCCAAGAATATAGTCCACCTGAGGGTTCAAACATTGCAAGAATTAGAGCCTTCTAACAAACTAGTTCCTATTCTAAAAAAATATGTCAAATTGATTCAAATCACTTCAAATCGTATAGTTTGGTTTGGATTTTTGAAAGAACAGTTTAGTCCCAGTTCCAAAGATGTATTGATCTTGTCAGATGATAACAAGTCTTAACCTGAGATTTGGCAAATGAAAGAAGCTCAGATGGAGAGACACTGCCAGAAGCACACTTCAGGTTTTTCCTGGCGTGCCCAAGGGATGGAACAACTAGCGTGCCCAATGTTGTTGCTTCAGGATTTATTCTGAGTGATAAAGAAATAGGAAGTGCACATTTTCATCAGACTGGTGATGAAAATGGGAGAAGTTGCACAGAGAATCGCCTCCTGGATTCAAGTACCAAAAGAAAAAGAGATCCACGCACTAATATTGATGTGAGTAAGATGATGATGATGATGACGATGATGATAACATGACTCCAATTAGTAAACTTAAAACAAAGGCAACTCAAGAGTTGATTACAGATGTGGGTGATGGTTCTGACAGTGCAGATAGTTCTTCTGACATTGACAGTACGATTAAAAAGCTCTGAAGTAGGAATGATAATAAGAAAACATGGTTATTTGAAATTGACATGATTTCAACATTTCAGAACAATCCCAAACTATGCATGAATGCTGTTTGTGCTCTTTATCGGCAGCAATTGCGTAAGGGGCTATCCGTTAATGGCTCCTCTTTGACCAAGAATCAAGGATTTACTGTGTTTGATTTAATGAGGTATGACTAAAAAGAGGCAAGCGGTTTGTTGATTCCGTTCACTGATTACCTTCGGTAATAATTGCAATAAATAGTTCACCTAACTACTAAAATTAATACATTGCATCGCAACACATAGTGCACCACTTTGCTTATGAAGGATAGCTGCAACTGATATACTACTAGGTCAAGCCTCCATTCTTACGTTTATAAGATAAATATATATATTCTGTTATGTTACCTTTTACAAATTACAGTTTGCAGTATGTTATATCTTTTTTCTTTTCTTTTTTGCTTTTTCGTTCAACTTCTGTCTTGTGGTGATTTCTTGTTAAATTTGCACAATATGGTAATTTTTTATGATTGCTATTTGCATTGTAAAAGATTTTGAGAATTTGCCTATGTTGGAAGGTTATTTATGTTTATAACCAACACATGGAAAATATAAAAATATAAAAAGGAAAAAATAATTGAAAAGAAAAGAAGAATAACAAGAGGAGGTGATTTTGGTTTCATATGTACTCATAGAAGTGTATAGATATTTTTTTCCCTGAACAAGTGGATGCAATCTTAATTTTATTGACATTTCCATTTCAACTTTCATTTCCTTCACTAGTACATTTCCATTTCAACTTCATTTCCTTCACTAGTAACTCTCTCTCTCTCTCTCTCTCTAAGTTAGGGGTATTAATGTTGAAAGTTTTGACATTTCCATTTCAAGTTCATTTCCCAAACAATCTCCGCACAAGTGGCATCACTCTCTGTTATGTTTTTAGCCTTCTCCATCCCTATGCTCTTCTTCCCTTTTTTAAGTCAGGTTGTATCATCTTTATGTTAGGAATTTATGTTTTTGATAGGAATTTATGCTTTTAGCTTTAATTCCAAAAACCTCCCACAAGTCTAAGAATTTGTTTGTAGTCATATTTCTCGCCTTCTTACATTTTTTGTGCTCTTGGACACTACATGAGCAAATGTGAACAATTTCATTTTTGGCATGTTCAGTGATTGATTAGAAAAGAACCAAAAGAAAAAGGGAAAGAAAATTGTCTGACCTGATTAGGAAGCTGTCACCAAAGCTAGGTTGATGCATTTTTTGCTGTATTCTTTCTTCTTCTTCTTCTTCTTCTTCTTCTTCTTCACTGAAGTGTGTTAGTTTAACAGATAATTTTACTGTGAGATTTTAATATGGCAATTTTGATTTATGTGTTTTAATTTTTGAATTCCCTCCCTCTGTCTATATGAATGTAAACACACCATATATGTGTTGACATTCTTTCTTGATTTCTTGTCATTACTGTGAATTTCTTTGTATGTTGGTGTTGTGTTTTTTAAAACTTTGAACTGGATTGGGTGCTCTGCCCTTAGAAAATTGTATAATTTGGCATGGCTATATCGTCCTCTTGAACTGTATGATTTTTTAAAATTTACCATATTCCATTTTGATTACTCTTGTTCTGCAGTTTTTGGCTGGCAAATTATTTTTGCAGCAATCAAGAATATGATTGAATGAAGTTTGTTCAGATAGTATGGATGGAGTTGGTGATGAATTGGCTACAATTGATGCTGTGGATAACACACTTTTTCAAAGCAAAGATGGTGAGTATTCACGGAAAGCAAACATGCTGGTATGATGGAATCACATGAAATGATGATACCCAGTGAGCGTGAATGTCATGGGGGCTCGTCCCCTTCATTTACAACTATTTTAGAGGGCAAGAACCCAGAAAGAGGTTGTGTGTCTGAACGTCCAAGTGCTAGTATTCATTGTGTGGATGATGCTGGGGTCATGGCTGAAGAGTTAACCCTACAAAATTTTAAGAATGAAAACATAGCTATAGTGAGTACCTCAAGCAATAGGGATGCTATAATATCGAATGCCTGGGAGGATGTTGGATATACAGTTTTTCCAGAATTATTGGGTCCAAAACCACCAGATGATGTTCACAATGATAACGTGGAACATGTACTGAATAATGAAAGCAAAGCTGTTGCAAGCAATCCATTAACACCTCCTGGAGGTATCAGGACAAAAATTCTTTCTAAATCTGGGTTTTCTGAGTATTTTGTTAAGAATACCCTGAAAAGTAAGGGGGTTATATTTAAAGGTCCAGCTCGTGAAGGATTTGGTGCTGTGATTAGGGGCCAGACGGATTCCAAGGCCTCCAGTACTGCTATGGTAGCTTTTAATGCACCATTGTGTTCAAGTTCTAAAACTGTTGTGCCTCCTTCTCATGATGTTGCCAGGCCTGGGCTGGGTCCCAGTCTCAATGCTTTTCATGATGGAGTCAGTCTGAGAGAATGGCTGAAAGCCGGGCAATATAAGGCAAATAAAGTCAATAGTTTTCATATATTTAGGCAGATTGTGGGTCTCGTGGATATCTCTCACGCTAAAGGAGTTGCCTTGCAAGACTTACGGCCGTCCTGCTTCAAGTTGTTGCCATCAAATCAGGTTATATACCTTGGATCATGTGTCCGGCATGAAACTGCAGAGAATTCTACAGATCAGGATAGTCTCCTCTCAGAAAATGATTGAAATGAGAAAAGGCCGTTAGAACAGGCGATGCATCCTGCTGTTAGTGAGCGGATAAAGAAGCAAAAGTTTGGGGAGAACCTGAACTTTATCAGACAGTGGCATCAGTTTCCATCAAGATCTAGCTTTAAAACCGCAACTGCTAATGATACTGATGTTAGTATTGCTGGGCCAAAGGATTCCTGGAATGAATTGAACAAAGTGCATAGCCTGAGAAGAGAATACAAGAGTGAGAGCAACTACAGCAGGCTTACACCCCAACTGCGGTCTACTTATGCAAGCGACCCATTGGAAGAGAAGAAGTGGTATACCAGTCCTGAGGAGCTTAGCGGGAAGGGATGCACATTTTCATCAAATATTTACATTCTAGGGGTTTTACTCTTTGAGGTACAAGAAAAGCTTTCTTATGCTGAAAAAATGTGAGGTATTCAAACATGGTAATCTCAGCATAGCTAGGAATATGAATACATTTCCGTCGACGCTATTCAGTATCCTGCTTTTTCCCCTATATCTAATTTTATTATAGCATCGTGAACTAGAAATGTGTAGCAATCCTTGTTATCAAGGTATTGACAAAAATTCCATCTATTATCCATTTATTTTTATATCATTAGGAATTTGGATTTTGTATACTTGAACATTATTTACTCTTCCTTGAATGGTGGGTTGTGGAGGTATTGTAATTTTACAAAGTCATTTAAGGGATAGCATTAGCATTGTTGCTTGGATTGTGATAATACAATGGTGTTGGGTTATATATTCCAAGAAACATATGCAGATTCTCTATGCTTTGCTCAATTAGTTGAATTGTCATTATGTTTAGGGACTATGCTAGTTTTTGGAGGGCTTTAGATAAAAAATGGTTGAAATGATAGATATTGGCTTGACTAGTGGTGCAGTCAGAAGTTTTTAGAGGAACTTCTCAATGAACAAAAATCCTAAGTACCCCCCGTGCCATTCTCAATCATGGATCGTACATATGAATAGCAACAGCTTAATGGTTCCTTAGAAGGTCTAGGCATTAATCCTGGTTCCTGGTTCCTGTTTCATTTTGTTGAGATGGATCATAAACCATTGGATGATCTGTTTTTGGTAATGTTATTACTTCATGGCATTGAGTTGATGAGGGACAATAGCTGAAGATTTTCCACTTCCCTTATATTCTTTGTAGAGTTTTTGGTGGATTCATGTGTCCCTGTAGATAATAGAGTTTTCCTTTCCTATATGTACTGTGGATAAGGGAAGTTCCGCTTTTCTCTGGCTCTTTGTATATTTTACTTATAAAAGAAATAGAAGAAGGAAGAAGAAGAAGAGGAGGATGATATGGAAGATTCTTCTAATTTCGTATTTATATTCATTAAGAAAAAATAATTTTGTATTGTTTTGTGATAATTGTTGTTGTTATCCCATTTTTGGTTCCTCTGGAGGGACTGAGTACACAAATTAATTTTTGGACTAATATGGGTTATCTCTTTCAGTTGCTTAGCCCTTTTCACTCTGAAAGGGAACTTGCTGCTGCCATGTCTGATCTGATTCTTCCTCCAAACTTCCTGTCGAAGAATCCCAAGGAAGTTGGATTCTGTCTTTGGCTTCTTCATCCTGAACCTTCATTACGCCCGACAGCAAGGTAGTACTGTCTTTAAACTTTTATTATAGTCCAACTGTGAGATACGTTGTTCATTTTAGTTTTTCAGGGAAAGCTATCTCTAAATCAAAGTTAATACCTTTCACCTCTGAGAAGCCTTCTTTTGAGTTATGATGTCTGTGGATGTTAACGTTTCCCCTACAACTATGCAGTCAATAGGACTCCTGATTTTTTTTTTGGGAAGGTTAGCTTTGGCAGACTTAGAATGATGTGCCTGTGGCCTTTACCAGATAATTGAACAAGTAGTCTAAGAGGATAACCTTCCCAGATTGTAAATTTCTCTTCTCTTGTATAGCTCAATTGTTGATTTCCCCTCCTCCCCTCCAACCTCCACCCACCCAAAAGATGAAGCCTAAAATGAAATAATGAACCCCTGCTAATTGTAACTGGGAATCTCCTTAAAATTTAAGCTAAAAGTGACCACCAAATCCTGACTCACTGGCTTCTTTTTACTTATTTAATAATTGTTGGAAGATATACATGGAAATAACTATAAACCTTGAAGCTTAGGTTTGTTCTCAAAATTTGTATATCAAATGCTTTTCCATTCAAGAAAATTCAGGTAGGAAGTTCAGGTGGTATTATTAATCAAACAATAAAACTTCAGGTGGTAACTTTGTCCTTGCCATGTTCATATTCAGTCTTAACCTGTCGTTCATTAATGACCTCAAAATTGTGTTACTCTAGAATTCAACTAATTTTAATTCATAGTTTATATTTTATTGGTGATCAAAAGGAATTACCAAACCTGTGTGGTCTACTCTTTGCCTTTTTTCTTTGGAACACCTCATAATCCCAAATTGAATCAAACAAAGTTGAAGGAGCGCATTTTCCCATTTTGATAAATAAAAATTAGCCAGATGATTCCCCCCGCCCATATAATACATTAATAAATAAAAATGTTTTCCATTTTGAAGAAACAAATCAAAATTAGCCAGATGATTCCCCCCGCCTATATAATATTGCCCAATGAGGGCACCTAATGCGCCCATCTCTCAAGATTGCTAGATATTCAAACATCACCATGTTATCAAGTCCGAATAGATATCTGCTTTATCTTTTATTTTTAAAGTTTGGATTTAACATTAGTCACCTAGCAAAAAGCAAAAGGCATTTAACATTAGTCTCTTACATATTAATCCTTGAAATCAACTGACACTGTCATACAAAATCCTGGGTTTATAACTATTGGTCTATACCAGGGAAGTCCTGTAGTCTGATGTTATAAGTGGAGTTGAAGAATCATTTGGAGATAAGTTGTCATCATCAATAGACCAAGATGATGCTGAATCAGAGTTATTGTTACATTTCTTTTTTCCATCGGAAGAGCAAAAGCAGAAGGACACCTTGAAGCTAGTAGAAGAAATTAAGTACCTGGAAGCGGATATTGAAGAGGTACAAAGAAGGCAGACAAAAAAATCGTTAGTTCTTGCTTGCTCATCAAAGGAGTCTCTTCATCCAAGAGGAAACGGGTTCTGTCACAGAGAACATTCAAGTTTTTAGGTACATTACCCTATAGCTAATAATGAATTGAAGTTGATGAAGAATATCAGTCAGCTGGAAAGTGTTTACTTCTCCACGAGATCCAATATTCAGATTTCTAATAATAATGTGACCACATGTGCAAATAAGGAATTATTGAAAGATAGAGCCAATGGGTATCGGCCACAGAAGGATGAAGAGAAAAACAAACCCATTGATTGCCTAGGGGCCTTCTTCAGTGGTTTCTGCAAGTATCCTCATTATAATAAATTTGAAGTGCGTGGGATATTAAGGAATGGAGATTTCCATAATTCTGTAAATGTAATTTGCTCTTTGAGTTTGATCGAGATCAGGATTATTTTGCTACTGCTGGGGTATCAAAGAAAATAAAGATATATGAGTTTGATGCACTCTTTAATGACGCTGTTGATATTCATTATCCAGTAATTGAGATTTCGAACAAATCAAGGCTCAGCTGCATTTGCTGGAATAACTATATCAGGAACTATCTGGCTTCAACTGACTATGATGGCATAGTCAAGGTATGTATCTTTTGGCATTATAGAATCTTTTTACTAAATACATCTTTTTTTTTTGTCATAATTATCCGTGGACCAACCCCAAGCTGAACAGTTCAACCTTTGTGCACAGAGATATTAGATGCAAAATTTGATTACTAAATCTGGTGTTTCACTTTAGTGGGAATATTCTTTGTCAACTATCACCTCTCCAATGCACCTATCTGCATTGGGTTCTAAATTAATAAGGATTGGTGGAGTGGGATTGGGCACGCCATTATTGAATCTTCAATCTTGTGTCCCAAATGGTTTTAAATTGAGTCAGTCATGCATATCCATTGTGCTTCTTGTGATATGCCATATCCATTGTTGTCCTTGTGATATGCAAATGTTTCAGTCAATTGAAAAAAAATAGGCAGCTGCATCTTATCGTGATTAGACTTTACTCTGCTTTTTTTTTACCCCCTAGATTAAATTTAGGGCAAATTTCTCTTTACCCCTTGTGGTTTGGGCCATGTGCAGTTTACCCTATGTTACCTAGAACGTAGATCATTCTGGTACATGGAACGGAAACGGGAACATGGTATGCCATCTGGTCTAAAATGTGGTATGATAGAAGTAAACTTATATATATTACACTTAAGAATTTATGGTACTTCAAGAGTAATTTTCTTTTAACTATGAGGTATTCAATTTTTTTTTTTTTTTTTTTTTTTTCACGTAGCAAATCATTTCTATGAAATTTATGACCCATTTTTTTTTTTTTTTTTTTGTCTCTTGTCAAAACTTAAGTCACCTTAGATTTTAGTTCATATATTTGATTTTTTTTTCTCCTAATATGTAAAGAAATATATTGGAAAAAACTTTTGGGATCGCTTGGAATCACTAAATTTACCATTTTGGAACGAAAATGTATTATGTTTTGGAATATGCGTACCAATACATAAATCGTTAGGGTATTACCATTTTCTGGTAACATAGGTTTACCCCCTTAATATTTTGAAATGACCACATAACCCCCACGTGATTTGTGGACTGAAGTGCATCGTTAACCAATCCGTCCAAATTAACAGCTAGTGTGAAACATGTGGCAGACATAAGGGGGTTTTATGCTCATTTTCAAATTTCAAGGGGGTAAATTGCATGTGGAATAAAACACAGGGAGTTAAATCACACAGAGAATAAAAAATAAGGGGTTAAAGTGCATTTTGCCTTTCAAACAAATGACGAAAATACATGGGTATTTTAGTCTTTTTCATTAAATCGTTAATGGACCTAACGGTGCATTTTAGTCCACAAACAACAAGCGGGTTATATGGCCATTTTCAAATGTTTGGGGGGGGGGGGGTAAACCGACATGGCCCAAACCACAGGAAGGTAAAGTGAAGTTTACCCTTCAAGTTAATGTAGGGCAATTCTCAAAATTGAGAAAAACTGGGCTTTTCATTAAGGATGGGATAAGGTTAAGGTCAAGGTCCATAAGGAAAAGAGTGTTTTGATCATGTGGGAATCTTTCGGTTTCAAGTTTTTATTTGGTGAAAACAAAAGGGGGAGTGGTGAAATGCACTCATGATGAGGTTTGGAAATTGCCCTAATCAGGAGTAATATGGCTGAAGTTAGTGATAAAATGTGACCATAAAAAGGTGTTGGTTAAGGTGTGAGGAAAAGATGTGAAACCCATGTTTTGGTAGAACAGATGACAGTAGAAAGTGCAGAATGGCAGATAGGCATTTGTGTAGGCTGCTGAACGGTTGGGCTGACAAGGAAAAAAAATGCTTTGCTAAAACAGATTGGAACTTCAGAGATCATATATTCATTGAAAGCCTTTGTGATCAGTCAGTTAATATGATGGACCACAAAGACAGATCTCAACTCTACTTGAAAATGCTTTGCTCTGTCTGTATGAGATACATGAATCCTCTTTGGTCATTTTGTGCTTTCTAGTTTTAAAACTTCAGTTTAGACACCTATACAAAAAAGGGAGGTTTGCTTAAGTTCTTTGAACACATGCATGCCTCGGTTAAATGAGATGCAGAAGGTTTTTTTTAACTTCTTTAACCACAGCATATGTGGGTTATATTTAACTGCATTCACATACATACACAAACTGATCTAATATAAACAATATATAAACAAGGAGAGCTTATTCTAGCTTGTTTTTATACATAACGAACCTAGCTAAGCCAAGCTCACGAGCAACTTGGTTCGTATGCAACCCTAGGTTTGATCAAAGGAGGGTTACATAGATTCGTTAGTTCTTAAGGCATTCTTTAATTGCTAGCCAGGTTGATATCATAGTTCTTTTATGAATTAAATTGTTAGATTAACATTTTAATGCGATTGCCTCACTCTTTAGGTGGTACCATCGATAGCAATTGCATTTGTAACATACGAGTTGGTAAAGGACATTCTTGGAGTTGAGATGAGGATATCTGACTGAAATCACATGGAAGTTCGGGTATTTGTTGGACTTCCATGCAAATTTTTGCAGGACAAAGGAACAAAGAAGGTAATCAATGGGGCTCTCTCTCTCTCTCTCTCTTTTTTTTTTTTCCTGATTGTGAGGAAGTTTAGAAACCAATTTCTAGCACAATGATGAAATTGTCCAGTCCATATTTCTCCATCTCCTTTTGTTTTTAGGTTTTTCTTGATTCATATATGCACTGCCAATAATAAGTTGTCAAGAAGGATAACACTAGACAACCTTTCTAGAAATTTTAGCATTATCCTTTGTTAAATAGTATTTTTGTATCTGGTTTTTAAATTGAGATTGGTAATTTGGTGCTGTATTTTCTTTATGCTTTTTGTGTGTAAGCTTCCTAACATAACATGTCTAGCATTGTTTCTATTTCTTTCTGGAAAATTAGTAATGAATATTAGATTAGTTAATAAGTTATTGTATACATATATTAAGATTGTGTTTGGATAATAGATTTAAGTAGGAATTTGGAAAGAGAACTAGATAAGGTGTGAAATATAGTTATATTTTACTCATTTATTTTATTTTTTCAAATCTCTACCCAAATTTATGATTTAAATAGTCTAAGAAGATGGTTTAATTTGGACCTTGTACTCATCCAAGCTAATATGGAATGGAGTTGCGTTCGAGCAATTCTAAGTTTTTACTACTGAACTCATCACATATGCTATTTTTGAAGATGACATGTAGGCTATAAAATGAATCAAACTTGTGCTCGGCTAGTGAAAAGCTTGTTTGTAATTAGCTCATTATATAAACAAGTCAAGTTTGAACATTTTTTAATGATTGTTAATTTTTAGAGGTGGACTCAAACTCAACTTGATAAATTTATATGTATTATAGAACTTTTTTTTAAAAAAATAAAACTATTTTAGCTTAATTTGTGATTTTTTTTTTTGTTGATTAAAATTCATTTGAAATTACCTTGAATGATAAACAAACTAAACTTTTAATATATTTTTTAAGCTCAGTTAAGTTTTAATTGTTTGGGAAATTTTAAATAAATTATATTTTATTTCAAAATTATATTTTTTTTTTGTTTTTGGTGATTTTTTTATTTAAAATTATGTCAATTTTTTTTTTCTAGTCTACCTTGTCTAGATGAATCTAAAGGTAAAATTATTTTTTAAAAATCAAAATCTAAACTGATAAAAATTCCACCAACAAATGATATTGTCAAAATAAACCAATCAAATATCACAATCAACTAGATAAACTATTCAAGTATCCGATTTATGTGCACTTAGAATTTTTCAAAATTATTTAATGTCTTGAGACCAGTCGTTGGGAATGTTATTGAGAGTTTTAATCTAATTTTATTCCGACTTAGAGATTGAGAAAAATATTGGTTGTAGTCGTGTCACAATCAACCAAATGAGTTGAATGAGAGTGAACTTAAGATGTTCTTGTAATCAAACTATGCATACTGCATTCACATCCATATATTGACTCAAATTAAAATTTCGGTAAAAAAATATTCAAAATTCATTTAAACTTTTTGTTTCATACTCATATCAAATTGAGTTTTATTCATTTTTTACTCAAATGAAAAAAGATTTAATTTAAATTTGACTCAAACATCCAACAGTTTGGTAAAAAAACACTATTAAAATATGATGAGATTTTTTTTTTTTACAAAAAATCTGAATAAAAATTAAAGACTGTTTGATTTTGAGATTTTAAAAATGATTTTTAATTTTTTTTTTGGTTTTTAGTGAAGTTTTTAAATATTTTAAAAAAATTTGTTTCTTAACTTATATGGACTTAAAAAATAAAATATTTGTAAAGAAATATTAAAAAAATAGGAAAATTAGCCTAAGGTCCCTCCTCTACTTTTGATAGGAGGAGAGGTCCAAAATAATATGTTTTGATGGCTAAGGTCCCTTAAGTTTATTTTAGGTTATAAAGTACCTAAATTACCCTTCTTTTGTAACATAAATTTGTTTGAATATTATATTGTTGACTTCACGGTGAGATTTTGAAAATTGAATTCGCGGTGGAGATTTTGTCAGAGATTGCAGTGGAGTTGCCAAGAAATTTGTTTGAATATTATATTGTTGACTTCACGGTGGAGATTTTGGAAACTGACTTCGCGGTGGAGATTTCGTCGGAGATTTCAGTGGAGTTGACGAGAAAGATTGCTACGATCGTATAGGTGTTACAGTGTGTTGATTGCGTAGATTTTCAGTGAAGTTGAATCAGGTTTATTTTCGATGGAGATTCCACATGAATTTTGATTTTTGCTTTGAATTTTTGTTTAGAGAGAGGCCAGCTTGATAGAGTTGATTTTTATTTTTGGAATTAAATTTTGATTCTCTGTTTTTTGATCAATTTCACAGAGTGTTGACAGTGTTTTGATCGCGTAGGTTTTTCAATGGAGTTGAATCAGGTTTGTTTTCGATGGAGATTCCACATAGATTTTGATTTTTGTTTTGAATTTTTGTTTAGAGAGAGGCTAGCTTGATAGAGTTGATTTTTATTTTTGGAATTAATTTTTCATTCTCTGTTTTTTGATCAATTTCAAAGAGTGTTGACAGTGTAGTTGATTTTGATGTTTAGAGTTCATTTTTTGTGCTCTGTTTTTCATAAACATGCTGATCAATGATAAGTTTTGTTCTATGTTTTTTCAAACTAGAAAATTTTTTTTAAACCAGAGAAATTTCATTCTCTACACTTTTGTTGGTATAGTTCAGAGAAAATTGTAAGTTTGTTATTATAATCCAACGAAAATCACAGAGAAAATTATAAATTTATATGGACATATTATTAAAAGTTTCTAATGCAGATAGAATCTGAGAAAGTAAATGTAAGTTCATAAAATTCTCTGGACTTTTATTTGTAGTTCAGAGAAAATTATAAGTTTGTTACTCACTTTTAGTTTGTAGTTCAGAGAAAATTATATGTTTGTAGAAAGAGAATATAAGTTTTTGTTTCTCTAAGCAAAAGTTATTTTTTTGTATTTTTTCTTTCAGTTTAGATGAACAATGCAGTGTTTTTTGTTATCTTGAAGGTGTATATAAGTTTATAAATTTCTCTGGATTTTTCTATGAGTGCAATATTGCAGAATAACGCATAGAAAATTGTTAGCTTGTAGTTCAGTGAAAATCATTGAGAAGCCTATAATTTCATAACAGATATTCTGTGTGATTTTTTTTCTATGATTGTGTTTAATAATTAGCAATAAATTTCTCTGTGATTCTCTCTGGATTCATTAAGTTTCTGTGATTTTATTTTTTGTTATCTTGAAGGTGAATGTAAGTTTGTAAATGTCTTTGGACTTTTATTTGAGTTTAGAGAAAATTATAAGCTTGTTATTATAATTCAGAGAAAATTATAATTTTTGAAAATTTCTCTAGACTTTGATGTTGTTTTTGTGAAGTGTTTTTATGTTGAACAAATTATTTTTTCTTGTTTTTTCTTTTAGTTTCGATGGACAGTGTAGTGTTGTTGCTGTGCAAATATGGGAATAATACTATTATCATTAATGTTTCATGCGAATTGAATTTTGAGAAATTGGTTGACATTTTGTGTAAAACATGGGAGAATTTGAAACTTGAGACTATGTGTATTTCATATTCTATTGTGGGCCATCCGAATTGTATGGTTCGAAATAATATTGATTTTCTGAATATGTTGATGGTTGTTTGTGCACGTGGTATTGATATAGTTGATGTTTCAGTTACTAGATGTAGTACTTTTGATGAAGAGGATGAAGTGGGGTCTAATTGGGTAGATGTTATGGATGGTGAGTGTGATAGGCTGGTGGATATTAAGAGGAATTCACTCTCTAAGTTTTGTTCTTACCAAGAAAATGTGTTATTGTCAGCTAGTTGGCGAAATAATATTACGAGTGTTAGACAAAAGTTTGAGGGTGGTGTGGTTGAGTTCCGTACTTTTTTATGCAAGTATGCTATTGAGGTTGGTTTTCATTTTACGTATGTTAAAAATGACAAGCTAAGGGTTACAGCAGAATGTGCATATAAGGAATCAAGGGGATGTATGTGGCGTGTATATGCTTCAGTTGAAAAAACAAATTGGTTCTTTTACATAAGAACTTTGAACAATGAAAATACGTGTGGTGTGGCGGTTTGTACTAGTAAACATACTAGGATGACTTCTAACTTAGTTTCTGGGCTGATACTTGAAGAGGTAAGTGCAAAACCTTTAACTCGTCTAGTGGATGTTGTCAAAGAAATGAAAGACAAGTATGGGGTCTCAATCAGTTATAATTGTGGTTGGTTGGGGGTTGAAAAAGCAAAATGTAGTACATATGGGGATTCTTGTTTGTCATTCGATCAATTATGGTGGTATTTTGATGAGGCATTGAAGAACAATCCAGGTAGTCGTTTTGAGTTAGATTTTGAAGATAACAAGCGTTTCGAAAGAGTGTTTG
This sequence comes from Camellia lanceoleosa, assembly GCA_025200525.1. Lineage (NCBI taxonomy): Eukaryota > Viridiplantae > Streptophyta > Magnoliopsida > Ericales > Theaceae > Camellia > Camellia lanceoleosa. The sequence goes on from CM045769.1 coordinate 171,681,694, forward strand.
TGGCTTTTCATGCATGTATTGATGGTTTCAAATATTGTCGGTCATTGCTTTTTTTGATGGAACATTTTTAAAAGGACGATACAAAAGAGTTATGCTTGTTGCGACGGGAAAAGATGGGAATGAAGGTAATTGTAAATATGTCTAATTTTATCTAAGTATGTGAATTTTCTATACATGTAGGAATTGAGTGAATGTTATTTTTCTCTGACACTTTGAATTTTCTCTGGTTTTGGCCACCGTGTGGATTTTCGCTGGTTTTGGCCACTGTGAGAATTTTCTCTAGATTTTGGTCAGTGTGTGAATTTTATCTGTAGTTGGTCACTAAGTGAATTTTCTCTGGATATTGTCACTAAATGAATTTTGTCTAGATGTTGCCAATGTGTGAATTTTATTTGTAGTTGGTCACTAAGTGAATTTTCTTTGGATATTCTGATTGTGTGAATTTTCTGTGTAGTTGGTCACTAAGTCAATTTTCTCTAGATGTTACCAATGTGTGAATTTTCTCTGAAGTTGGGCACTAAGTGAATTTTGTCTTGAGGTTGCCATTGTGTAAATTTTCTCTGGATGTTGGCGAGTGTCAAATTTCTCTAGTTGTTTATTGTTCTAATTTTCTCTGCATGTGTGTATCTAATATTCTTGTTCCTATTTGTTTTGTGGGTTTTTTTCCTGGAGCTTTTGCTGTTGTTGATGTTGACAATAAAGACAATTGGTATTGGTTCCTTGAACATTTATGTGAAGTATTGGGATCAGAGAGGGTGATAAGTTTCATATCAGACCGACATTGCGGTATTGTGGAAGGAATTGCGAGGTTTTTCCCTAACTGCTTTCATGGATTTTGTCTTGAACATTTAAAGAGAAATTTGAGGGATAAGTTGTCATGTGGAAACACAAATTTGGTTAGGGAGATGATTGTGTCCAAGTTTTCAGAATGTGCATATGCGCCAACAAAGGCATCATTTCATTTCAAGTTAAATGAATTAAAAAGTGAGGGAGGAGACGTTGTGAGTGTTTTCTTGAGAAGTTTACCAAATAAAAATTGGAGTGATGCATAATTTGAGGGGAAACGTTATGGTAAGATGTATTCAAATGTTGCTGAGTTATTCAATTCATAGATACGAGAAGCTCGACACTTGCCAATAACAAATTTGGTGGACATGATACGGTTGCAAATCATGAATATGAGGTCTGATAGGAGGTTGCTCTCTTGTAAATGGAATAAAGTTCTCTGTCCTCGTATGAATAGTGTATTGGAGAAGTCTTTCTTGGATGGGAGGACATGGAATGTGAGTTTATCATCTGATAATGTCTTTGAAGTGCATTGTTTTCTTTTGGTTATGGTTGATCTTGGGTTGAGAACTTGTTCATGTCGAAAATGGGAAATAAATAGGTATCCATGTCAACATGTTGTTGCTGCAATTTTTAGGAGTGGAAAGAATTTGAATTCATTTGTTGAACCATTTTTTCATGTTGACATGTATCGTCAAGCATACTCGTTTTCGATTGGCCTAGTTCCAACTGTTGAAAAACTTGTGTGTAGCATTGATGATGCTATGATTTTACCTCCATTGAGTAAGAGACCAGCTGAGAGGGCAAAGAAGAACAGAATTGCTTCTACTAGAGAGTTTAAAATGGTGATTAAGTGTAGTCGTTGTGAGAGTATTGGTCACCATAATAAGAGGACATGCAAGGAACATTTGTTAAATAGTTGAGGATAATACATTTTATTGATTGAATAATACATTTGATGATTACTTTTATGTATTTTGTTTTGTGAAATGTATTTTTTAGACACTATATATAATAATACCAATCAAATTCATCCACCGAAATTTTCCAATAGCAGTGAAAGTGTGCATTATGTTTGTTGATACATACTATAGGCAGTGGGTTTGTAATACCAGTCAAATTAATCCAGAGAAATTTGCCTATGGCAGAGAAAATTCTCTGTGCATTGTGTTTTGAAACTTCAAATTAATCCAGAAAAATTTACCAATAGTAGAGAAAAGTTCTGTATGCATTGTGTTTTTTGAATTTGATAATTGTTTTGTACTAACATAGTGCATTACAGATTGCATGATCATATAGGCACCCTTGTTGGCACGATACGAGTTAAATTTGTCTGTGAAAATTTCATTCAGAGAAATTTTCCACTAGCAAAGAAAATTATCTAGGCATTGTATTTTGAAGCTTCAAATTCATCCAGTGAAATTTGCCAATAGTAGAGAAAATTACTGTGCGCTCTGTGTTTTTTGAATTTGATGATTGTTTTGTACCAACACAAAGCATTACAGATTGTATGATCATATAGGCATTCCCTTGGGACGATATGAGTTAAATTTTTCTATGAATTTCTGATAACATCATACCAGAGAAATTTCTGCAGACAATTTTTTCTGTGTGGATTGTGTTGACAATCATAATAAAAAATATATATATATTTAACCATTGATAGGTATGAAATTTACATTAGTTAAAAAATGATATATACATATATGTCAAGTATCATCATTCCTTCAATGTATGAAAAAACAAATTGAATGGTTAATCCTAATTATATTGTGTACATTATCTTCCTTGCACTAGTTTCACTATTATACTTTTGGTTCTTCTTCTAGAGGTATTTGAACTGGTTATGTCCATGACCGACCAACTTCGGTCACAAATCTCTCTATGATTTCTGCCCTCATCAACCTTATGTCTTGTGTGGACAATTTCGAGCTGATAGGTTCATGCCTGCTATATTGTCTCATTATATAGCATATAAAGAGGTCACGATCCAGACTGCATACAAATTATAGGTATAGTTAGTTTTAAGAAATATTCAAATCAGATTATCTTATTTATAGATGTATGAAACTTACGAATCACTGTCTTGTTGTGGAGCATTGTTAACATACTCAAAGTCGTAATTTGTGTTTTGTGAGTTTATCAATTTGAAAGAGGGTTGTAATTGTGCCTCTCTTTTAAGGCAAGCTTTCAAAAAATTCTCCACATAATCTTGCTGCAAAAAAATAATTTTTAAATAACAGAGAAATTTACAGATAAATCAATGGGATTCTATGAAAATTATCATGACATAAACATTATGACGGATCAGAGAAATTTTCACTCGTTACCAATTGTTTTGCATCTTTGACATATTTGTCTTCTGCATCATCCCTCCTTGGCCTTAGTGAGTTGTAGAACCTCCATAAATTGTCTTGTTTGTCTAGGATAAGCAAGATCCAGTGATTTCCATGTGTTGATTTCTCATTACCCCCAATATTTATTGGGAAATAGAGGAACCTGTAGTTCCTCCATGCTGTTTCAATATGCTTGTCAAATAATGAGATTCGGAAAGTTTGATTTTTTATCATCTTGATGAAATTTTGTGGTCAGAGAAAATAAAAAAATGGATGGTTATGTTATGAGAAAGTTGAAATGACAATAATTTAAGAAATATACACACAGAGAAATTTTAAATGCAAACAACTAGCCAGAGAAAATTAGACTAGTGACATAACGGGGGCTTCAAGAAATATCTTAACAAGAGAAAGTAGTAAGTAAATTCTAGAGAAAGTCAAATAAAAGAGTAGTAACATACTAAGCTCATGGATGTGAAAAAAAATGAAGTTGGTTATTGTCTTTCTTTCATTTGGTCAGCAAAAATAATCTCTCCACAGCCATGAATAACTTGAAAAATATCATTTATAATTGTAATATTGGTTTATAAAGGCTGATAGAACATTGCAGAGAAATTTTGATGAAAGACTTATATTGTTGGCAATTTCTTTTTGCTGTATTAGGTTTCTAATGTCTTTGAAGGTAATAAGATTCAACTCACTTGTCCAGATTAAAGCCCTACACGATGACAAAGAAGGGATTTAATAGTTGTTAATGCAATATAAGTTAGTAAATTGTTGTTTGTTATCTTCTATTTTATTTGTTGTACTTACTCAAGTCCAGACACATTTGATATGTGCTGTAAGATGTCTTTTACATGATCTTTTATCAATCTTGAAACCGACAGAGTTTGTGGAAAAACCCAAGATTTTCTAATACTTGTTGGTGGAGGCAAGACGTATGCATCAGCATCAAATACTTCTTTGTCTTTCGTGGTTTGCCCGGTTTGCTTTGCAGCTTGCTTCGAACCTCTAGTCACTTTCGCAATTTTGGGATATTGAAATTCTGGATCGTGCTGTTTTTCTTTCCTTTCTTTTGCCTTTAAATTTTTTATCATTGATGTAGGATCTTTTTTGACTGTAGACAGTGAAAATATCAATAAAAGTGAAATTTCTCTAAAATAACAGATGATATTTCAATATGTAAATTTATTTGATTCAATATTTTGCAGTTACCATAGACTTTTGTCTTTTGTTTTAGTTGTTCTTTGTGTGCCATTTGTTCTTGTTGGGTTGTTGGTTGTTGTTCCACTTGCATTGCAACTATACAGTGAAAATCAAACAAGCCCCAAAAATCGAATAAGAAAATAGACAGAAAATCAAATAAGCAGTAGAAATCAATAGAAATAAACAGCAGAAACTAATGTGTTTAGAGAAATTTAACTTCCAGAGAAAATTACCATTGATAGAGAAAATTGTAATAAATAGAAATTTCTCTGAGTTATGTTGACACAGAGACATAACTTTTTGTGGCTCAAGATTTCCACTGACCTTGTGGTTGAACTTGTGTTGGTGTTCGGTATGGTTGTGTTGCTAGTTGGACGGATACTTCTTAAATTTATTCATGCAATTTAGCATTTTCATTTTCAAGCTCTGAAATTGAATCCCTCAACTGTTGAATTGTTTTTGTATCATCTTCTTTTTGAACCTCCAACATCTTTAGCTTCATTTGGATTGTGTTGTCTCTTTCTTGAAGTTCTGAGTTAAGTGATGTCAAGGTTCTTATTGCGATATCCTTTTCTGCAAGCAATTCAATCCAATTTCTCTCTTCTTCTATTTTAGATTTAGAAAGTGCCTTTAGTCTTTGACATATATAAGCAATTTGGGCATCCTTTGATTCCTCAGATTCTTGAGGCTGATGCATTGTTGAGCCATAAATGCTATCACGATGTTGGTCAATCAGCTCATTATGTTCTTCTTCATCACTTTCCTCATTGTTTTCTTCTTGCTGTTTAGATTGAGTGCCTTCATGTTCTTCTTCACCGTTTTCTTCTTTCTGTTTATTTTCTTCTTTGTCTTCTACTTCTATTTCTTCAATTTCTTTTCTGGCTTCTGCTTGTCCACTGCTTGCTTGATCTTCTTGTCCATTGCTGGCTTCGTGTTCTTCTTTGTTGCCTTCTGCTTCTTCATTCCCTCATTCTTCAGATGAATCTTGTAATGTCTCCTTGAATTTGACAATTGCCTTTTTTGATTCTTTCTTCGTCTTTTTACCAAGACAGAACTCCTCTGATGGTTTTTTGACGAGCTCCTTGTTATCTATCTGTAATAGGAGGGCTCTTTTATTAGAAAAATGTTACGAAATTCACTCAGAGAAAAAATTCAAATAAGGAAAAAAAATTCATCTAAATGATACTAATGGGAAACAAACTTCAGAGAAAATTGTATGGGCCAGAGAAAATTACAGACAAAGAGTTAATTTTATCAGGCAGAGAAAATTATGAAACAAGCAACATAATTTAGATATCAGAGAAAATCAATCAAGGTATACAAGTTAATTTTTTACTATAATTGTGTCAGAGAAATTTGGATTCTAGAGAAAATTCATTAGAAGGGTAGAAATAAACAGTGTTAATCAAAGATGCATGGCACATAAGTTATGGGCTAGAGAAAATTACACACAAGGAGAAACAATTTTATGGGCCAGAGAAAATTATGAAATAACCAACATAATTTAGATATTAGAGAAAATCAATCAGGGCATATAAGTTAATGTGTTACAATTGTGGTTAGAGAAATTTAGATTGCAGAGAAAATTGATTACAATGGCAGAAATAAACTAGTGGTAACCAAAGAAGAAACATAAATTGATAGTTCAGAGAAAATTGATCTCAAACAATCAAGGCACAAGGAGGGAAACAAACCAGTGGTCAGAGAAATTTTGGAATTTCACTAAGATTTCAGTACCGATAGAAATCTAACTTGTCGAGGTGCAAGAGAGTGGACTGGTGTCTTCTGCAGCTGTTTCGTCAAGGTTTGTAGGTTCCAGTTGGCATATCTTGGGAAGTCAGTTGTGTTACTGTCTTCGGAGTCAATGATATTTGCATGTTCGCATAGCCAATACTGTGATGAAAATTAAAATAATTAAATTTTGTTAAACACACAAATTTGTAACTATGATAACTGCAAATTTGAATGGATATTATACTTACCAGCAATGTAATGACACACCTCGTAACTTTTTCTGGAGTTTTGTGCAATACTATGATAGAATCAATCAATGTTAATGTGATTGCTTTTGGCCAATCATACTGTTTCATTGATTCAAGAGGTTCCACATACTTTATAAAAGCCCACCCTATTGAATTCCCACTTGTTGCAAAAAATAGGGTGAGACACAAGTACAATGTAACAATGATTGCTATATCTTTGAAGTCAGTTGGTTGCTTGCCTTTCATTGCTTTGACCAAGGCATTTTTAAGAACAGGATCAGTGAGTCTTGTGTCCTTTTGGAATCTTCTCCTTAGGAATGTAGATTTTGACTTTTTAGAGTATCTTAATGACATGGCTCCTTTACCTCATTGCAAACCAAAAATCAAGGTCATGTCATTGGTTGTAAAGGTCAAGTTCTTTTTACCAACTGTGAATGCTTTTGTTTTTTCATTGTAACATTGGATTATTGCAACTGCATCATCATTAGATTTCCTAGATTTCCTTGGATCCATCCTTCTAGTGGCTAGAGTTTGGATCAAATACCAGAATGAGGTTTTTTGAAGCTCTACAAGTTGATTTGAATTGAATTTAAGTGTTTGAAAAAAGGAGACAACAGATGAGAGGTTGGATCGGTATTGAATGTTGTAATGAGCTTTCTTTCTTTGGAGTTTAACAGGTTTTTCCTCCATTGAGCTTGAGTCTGTTGAAGTTGGGGTACTTATCTTGATGCTAGTTGCTTCATCACCTTGGACTTGTGTGTTTTGGCAAGGAGTTTGTGGTGTTTTGCTGCTGGTTTTTGATCTTAGATCATAAGAAGACTGAGAGAATTTCTATTTTTTGCTTGGTGTTTCCGGTGTTTTGTTACTGGTTTTTTATCTTAGATGATAAGAAGACTGAGAGAGTTTCTATTTCTTGCTTGGTGTTTCCAGGGTTTTGCTGCTTTTACGTTTTGCCATTGCTAGATAATGATGAAAACATAAAGATTTCAACATTAAATCCCAGAGAAATTTGAACATGCCAGAGAAAATTGGACATGTTAGAGAAAATTACACATAACGGAGAAAACTAAGGTGGATAGAGAAAATTATAAATGTCAGACAAAATCAAACACTAAAAATTAAATGTCAGAGTATTGTTTTCCTGGGGAATACATCTAGCCACAGAAAATTTCCATTGCCAGAGAAAATCAACAAAGCATCATAAACATGGTAGAGAAATTTTCTATAATTGTTAAAATTACATATAGAAGTAAAATATAGCCAGAGAAAATTGAAAAAAGAACCATATACCTAGCAAGCGTAGAAAATGAATGACAGAGAAAAGTAAACATGGCAAGCTAAAGAAAATTTCCATTCTACAATTAGTAAGATAAAATAAACAAAGTAATGTAAACAACCCACTGAAAATTATTCTACATTGAAACCAAGAATTGAACAAAATAAACATACCAGAGAAAATTATACATTTTGGAGAAAATTACACACTCGTGTAAAATTTCCATTCCAGAGAAAATTTCAAGTCCATAATATTTAAATGCCAGAGAAATTTACATGCACAACCAGAGAAAATTAAACATCATAGAGACACAATGGAGAAAAGTGATGTGGCTAGAGAAAATTATAACTTAGACACAGACAAGAGAGTAATAGACATTCTAGAGAAAAATACATATTCCAGAGAAATTTACAAAGCAGAGAAATTTATACACAAAATCACAAAAACATGTTCGAGAATAAGATCAAAACATAGAGAAATAACTTTTTTTTCAAAATAAACATGCCAGAGAAAATTCAAAGAAGAAACATAGATTCCAGTCCATAATATTAAAATGCCAGAGAAATTTACATACACAACCAGATAAAATTAAACATGATAGAGACACACAAGGGAGGAAAGTGATGTGGTCAGAGAAAATTATAAATACTAGAGAAACTTAGATAGAGACAAGAGAGTAATAGACATTCCAGAGAAAGATAAACATTTTAATTAAAAATACATATCATAGAGAAATTTATAGATTAGAGAAATTTATAGACAAAATCACAAAAACATATTCCAGAATAAGATGAAAATACAGAGAAATAGCTTTTTTCAAAATAAA